>JAVIWB010004737.1:0-629307 GCA_031893035.1 Dermolepida albohirtum | reverse complement strand
CTTTTTCTAAGTCTGTGGCTGTCATTGTTTGAACTTCAGTATCAATTTTTTTATCTGCATCAAAATCACCTTCCATACTAGAATAAGAACTACTCGAATGTCTTCTAATTATTCTCGAGGCTTCTGCATGATTTGAGAATATCATGCCTGGAGAAGCCGGAGGACTGTGTAAGGAGCTACGATTTGAATCTCTTGATTTCTTTCTAGATACTGAGGCAGGTATAATTTTCTTAGAAGGCGAAGGCACTGGGCTGTCTTTCCGCCTTAGCGATTTTGGAGATACTTTATCACTGTTTGTTTTAAGATCCTTTTTAAGTTCATTTGTTTTATTCATAAGTTCTCTTTGGGCTTTATCTAATGATATTACACTTGACTTTTTCTTCTTAATTGTATCATCAACATTTTTAAAAGCATACAACATATTTACTGCTCCTTCATCCATTAACAGTTTATCAATTTCAGATAATCTTTTCTTAGTTTTTTGCATATCTACACTTTTTGTTGGAGATTTGATAACTTCAGCTTTGATAACAGGTTTCAATACAGGTTTCTTTTCCATTTTGCTTAGATTTATTTCGGATTTAATTGTTTTTTCTAATTTTACTGAATCTGGTTTAGAAAATCTTGCTGCCAAACTCCTTGCAGTACTTGGCTCATCTGGGTCCCATATTACTTTTCTTTTAATCACTCTAGAACTCTTTGTGATATAAGTATTTGGTGGAATATTAGTGTCTTTTTGTATAATTGTAGGTTTCTTGTCTGGAACATTAGACAATACAGAGGAATCTTCTGTTGATTTACGTTTTCTAGTATAAGTTTTAACTGGAGGATTGGATGTGTGTTTACGTTCTATAAATTCTTCTTTTGCATCAACTAATGTTGGATCAATTTTATTCACTATTTTAGTACTATCACTAACTTTTGCAGCTGTTGATTTGACAGCTATGTTAGCTTTTTTAATGTTATCATTAATTTTATCACTTACTATTACCTTTGCTTCATCTGGCTTTGTTTTGACAGTTGTGGTTGCTGTTGATTTTATTATTGTTATGGAAGACTTAGCTTGGATATCTGTTGATGATTTTCCTATTTCAGAAGGAACTGATTGCTTTGTGTCATTAAAATCAACTTTTTGACTAACGTTTAACGACTGCGAATTAGGTTCATTAAAAATTTGTTCTTGCACTTCATTTTTCTTTGTTTCTTTATTCAGTGTTTCTGTTTTAGTGATTTCATGAGGAGCTACTTCTTTTACTTTATCTGACTTAACCTCCAATTGTTTCATCACTGTTGGTTCTACTTTACTCGTAGTTGAAGTTTTAATTTCAGATATGTGTTCAGAGTTTGTTAGTGAAGATTTTTCTAGTGAACTATTTTGATTGATGTTTGACTCAGTTTCACTTAATTTGGTAATTATTTCTTCAGGTTTACTATCAAGTTTAGATTGCACAACCTTTTTAGTGTCTTTCTTTTCAATTTGCGTGGTTGTGTTCATAGCAGATATTTCTGATGGAAGTTCACTTTCGACTACTGTTAATTGTACTTCAGGTTCACTTTTACTCTTTTTAGTTGGTACTTTCAAAGGAGTCCACTTTCGTCTACTGAATCCTGTTGAAACCTGCCTCAACTGTTTCAAAGCAATATCCCTTTCTGTTAATTTTGACATTGGCATTTTACTCTCATTTGAAACTTCTCTTAATTGTCTTAGAGCTATTTCCCTTTCCGTTGACTTTGACATTGGTACTCTAGCTTCAGTTTTTTCTTTTTTAACTTGTGTATTTTGATCTTTCTTGTTCTCAAGAGATTCACTCGAATTAGATTTTGAAGAACATGCTAATTTAGTATCATCTCCATCTCCTTCTAAAATTGCTAGTAAATCAGAATTATTTATTGTTTCATCTGTATTCTTTTCAACCATAGTAGCCGAAGTTTTACTAGTTGTTCCAGGAACGATTTTTTTTGCTAATCTTTGAGTTAATTTTTTAGCAAACAATGCCTCTCTAGTTGTTTGTCCAGCCTGCTTATACTTTTGCTTCTGTCTATCTAGAATTTCTTTTGCTAATTCATCTTTTGATACTATTTGGCTTGTGAGATTTTTGTATGGAATTTTTACCCCTAACCTGGGTTTAGGTGGTACTTTACCATTTCTAAAAGTGTCAATAACAGGATTTTCAATGTTTCTGCCAAGAATATGACTTGGTATGGGAGGTCTTTCCTTTATTTTTATTGAATTTGTTTGTTGCTGGACAGGTGCTTCAACTTCACTTAAAACTGTTACTTCGAGTGTTTCAGGCGGATCTAGAGTAGCTGATAAGTCATCATTTTCAACTACAATTAGGTCCTCAACAGACTGAACATAATATACTTGACCAGAGGTATCTGTTACTGTTACAGTCCCACGTTGTAATTGATCACTAATACTAACTCCTACCATAACATGTTCTTGCCTGACTTCAACTGATTCTGAATCTTCAGCAATGTCTGGCTTATCAACTTCTTCTGAATCAGTTTCATCAAAATCCCTTTGAATTGCCTCCACAATTGACATAGTTTTCTCTGTTTTTTTACTTACTTCTTGTTCCTCTTCTTGAACAATGTTCGATACCTGTTTTTCAATATTATCTTCGTATGCCATAATACCATCTCCAATTATATGATCTTCATGTTCATTGTTATTTTCAGTTACTAATGTTATATCAATCTGTTCAATTGCTGTATTTGTTTCAGTATTCTCATTAATAGAATTGCTTTTATCTATATCTATAATTGTTTCCTTAGGTTCTATAACTGCTTCATCTGTAATATTAGAAATTTCCTGGTCTATAAAATTCTCTTCAGTGTTTTCTTTTTGCAAAATAGCATCGTGAATAGATTGAACTTGTTCTTCCACAGTTTCTTCTTGTTCTACTTTCTTAGACACGAATTCTGATATATTGCAATCTTGATCAATAGCAGGCTGTACAGGTTGGTCATTATTTATTATTATTTCCCTATCATTATCATTAATAATTACTTCCGCAATATCTTCATTTGAAATTAAGTCCACATCAATCTTTTCTTGTTGCAAATTAACATTATCAATTTCTTCTACTTTATCATTTTGCTCAATACTAGTCAAATCTGAATGTTTTAACTCTTTTCCATCAACATTTTCTTTTTTTGATATTTGTTCTTCTGGGATATGGTCATTATTTTCCGTAGAATCATTGCGATTAGACTCTACTATTTGTTGTAAATTGGTGTCCCTATTACTTTCAGTATTTTCAATATTTTCCTCCTTACTAGTATTTTCCTGATGTTCTAAATTTGGTCCCATTACAATACATTTCGTTTCTATATTATCCTCAAAAGATTGAGATAAATTTTCTAAATCAACATCATCTGTTAAATTACTTTCTGCAGCAGTCTTTTGTGTGTTTATAACTTTATTAACTGTACTATTTTCTGCAGAGTTTGTAGAATCATCAATATAATTAATAGAGATATCTTCTGTTGATGCATCTATTACATCTTGTTTTTCTGTACATGAAAGGGTTGTTGATTTCTCACTACTATCTATCAAAACTTTTGTAGACGTTATGGGTACAGATTCTATTTCATTTATTAGAACATTTTCAGTTTCGCTTGACAGAAAATCCTCTTCTTCCATATTTGTTATATTAGAATTAGCTTTAACACATTGATTTGACATTTCAATATCAAGTTGTACTATTTCAAGATTTTCATCGTTTGTCAACACATTTCTATCGGTTGTAATATCTGTTGTATTTGTTTCTTCAGAAATAGTTTCTGATTCTGTTGAGGCAGTAATGAAATTATGACCACTTGTATTTCCATCCATGGTGAACACTAAAATATATACCTGTTTAATGTTTGTTTATAACTATTAGATATTACATAAACTTTAAGCAAGAGGTTAAGTATTGTATTTTGTTAATGTTAAGTGTATATTAGTTTAAAGAGAATATTAAAAATATTGTGGACTATTATTAACAATATTACATTTATAAGTTCCCAAATAGTTCTTATAAATTGAAATTGTTTTAATAGCATATCCCAATTAATAAGCAGCTAGTTATTTATTTACCTGTTGAGCTCCTTATCCGTAGTTTTATCAATTATTAAATTTAATTTAAATTCGATACATACGTTAACAATATCAAAAGATAGACTTATTTTATAAGTAGGTTTCTAATATATATACAGAAAACGCACTTCAGCCATTTTACAAACGCTTAACAAGTTTACAGTAGCCTTGACGTCATCAAAACATCTTCTGAAATATTCTGTCATGTTACCAACATAAAACTCTGTTATAATTCAAAAAGACGGAAATGAAAGATTATATTTTATTATATTGCAGTTAAATAAGGTTATTACTGAAAAGTTGCTCCATCAAAAATATTTTAAATTTTTTATTTTTTCAATGTGAAATTATAACCAATTCGGCCTTGAATTTGACGTTTAGTTCTGTGATAACTTCTCGTGTTTGCTTCAGCCATGTTGTCCTGTATAAAAATTATTTTTCATTTTTACTCTAGCTCTTAATTATATATTTTAAACTAACATAATGCCCAAGTGTGATGAAAAGACAAGATATATACCGGCAACGTTTGCTTGGACATTATTGTTGGGAGCCACTACACTTTTCTTTTATTTTCCGTAAGTTTTTTTTCCAAAACTTGTTCCTATTCAGAACAATTATTTTTTTATAGGGCCCAGTATTATATATTTCGTTATCCATGGGTGCCTGCATATCAAGGCGTCATAACATTTTTCGTATTAGCAAATTTTACATTAGCTACATTCATGGATCCTGGTGTAATTCCAAAAGGTAATTCTTTAGTTTATCAGTAACATGACTTATTTTAAAAAAATTTAATAGCACCTCCTGACGAAGATAGAGAAGATGATTTTAGAGCACCTCTTTACAAAAATGTGGATATTAATGGAATTACTGTTCGAATGAAATGGTGTGTTACTTGTAAATTTTATCGTCCCCCAAGATGTTCTCATTGTAGTGTCTGTAACCACTGTATTGAGGTTAGTATGAAACAAATTTTTATTAGACTGAAATAGTGCATTGAATGTCAGTTATTCTCTGAAACACATTACAGTTTTCATTTTTTAAATAATTCCAAGAATTTTATCTTGCAATTTTTTTAAGCATGTAGGTAATCTCTATAAATATCTTTGATTACATTTACTTCTTGCATATTTTTAATTTTAAACAACAATCCTTTTTAAATTTAATATTCTAAATTTATATAATTTGGATAACTCCTATTGTTTATATATATATATACATATTTATATAAAATATTTTTATATATAATTTTATATGTATACAATGTTGTGATGACTGATAAATTTGCTTCCATGTTGTTTTAAATAGTTAAATAAGTTATGAATGCACCTTTTTTTAAAACAATTGCAACACATAAAAGATATACTTTATACTGTTATGTAGAATCTTTTGGCTGTAACAATTACATAATGTTTTTGTAAAGATTCTTTAATAATTAAATAATGTAGCTACTGTAATTCTAATTAACATTTATATTTGTAGACATTTGACCATCACTGCCCATGGGTGAACAATTGCATTGGTAGAAGAAATTATAGATTTTTCTTTTTCTTTCTTATATCTTTGAGTTTACATATGATCAGTATATTCACTCTTAGTTTAGTATTTGTGTTGAACAAGAAGACAAATTTATCCGAAGTGGAACCTATTGTAGCGTATCCTTTTAAATATTTTCATAATGTTCATCCTTAAATAATTCTTGTATGTATACCTTAACTTTATCCATAGTATGGTTTTAATGGGAATTGTATCTTTACTTGCAATTCCAATATTTGGACTGACAGGGTTCCATATGGTGCTTGTTTCTAGGGGTCGAACTACAAATGAACAAGTAACAGGAAAATTTAAAGGTATATAATTACTGTACAAGGATATTAACATTTTATTTTAACATCACAGTCAATATTTTTTTTGGCTGTATTTAATTACAAAATGAAGTTTTGAACTAAATATTTCTTAAATTGAAATAAACAAAACATTTTTTTTACATTTAATTGTGTGAGCAATTTTCAAACAACAAATCTATTCATTACTGTATTCCATATTAGGAACAGAAAGTTGTTCCAAAATATGTAGGTTGACCTTTTATGGAATTACCACAAATTAGGACTATATACGGGGTCCCTCTTAAAATTAAAAATTTATGATAGTACTTAATATCAACTCCAAAAATTGCAGAAATCAAAGAATAATTTAGTAAATGTAATTTTAAATTAGTGTATTTAAGCAATTCGTTAATTACATTTAGAAAAGAAACCTCTGCAATTATTACAATATTTCTTTAGAAAAAAATATCAAAATTAGTGAATTATTTATTAATAATATATAAAATTTAAAACTTATTATTTTGCTATATATGTTTAAATAAACAAAATCAAAAAAAATCTCAGTAAATTTTTTTATTCAGTTTGATTTATCATGTTACTTCAAAGTTCGATAATTTAGAATTATCACATCAGAATAACTAGTTTGAGTACACAGGATGTAAAAAAGTACCAAATAATTGTTCTAATTTTATAATTTGCGGTTGTATAAAAATGGATTGGTTATGAAAATGTTTTAGCTTCTTATACCATATATTTTGATGTAGTTTTTATTCTATTTTGTGTTGGCTTCGTTGCCAGAGTGACCAACTCTGTTTTTTTTTAAATGCTACCTATACTTCTTTTTATTTCTAAAGAGGTCGTATTTTTTTCTTTTCATTACTGATATTTTTACGCTGTATAAAGTAATGCAAATACTTGATAAATATAAATACCGAACTAGGCAACAAAAAAAGCGAAAATTAATATAAATTAAATTAATTTTTGCGGAACTCTGCTTAAATTATTGCTAAGTATCTGAAAATGTAGCACATTTGAATGAAAAAAAACACATTGAAATACTAATAAATTTCGCAGTTCATGATAGTCCTCAAACAATTGCAAATGAGACGATAGTATCAGATATTCTGGTAATAATTCAAGAAACATTAAAAGTTTCTACTAAGGAATTTTGGAATAGTCATCAGCCTGTGCATGATGTCTTGAAAATCCCTAAAAGCTGCAAGTCATCTATCAACTTAATTAGGATGATTTCAATAAAATACAATTTTGGGAACTAATGATGAAAAGGTACGACATGAATAACGATCTCACAATGAACATTCTATTTAGGGTTGAAGCCGCTTGATGTTAAATAGCTCACAATGAACATTCTCTCTTTAGAAATAGAAAGAAAAAGCTCATGTGCCATATAAACAAAGTTGGTCACTTCAGTAATTAAGTATGCAAATTTCAAAGTTAAAACAATTATTCGATACTTTTTTACACACTGTATAGTTTGTACATTTTATTTGTTTTATTACTCTTGTCAAACAGAGAGAACTAATAACTGTATAACTTTATTGTGGAATAATTATAAAATTCCTCTATCTTTTATATTAGTGGCATTGTCATTGTTGTATATACCATAGATGGAAAGAAAGTGTGCAAAAACACAACATTAATTCGCCTATTCGAATTTAGTAAGTGATAGTAAACTTTCCTAAAAGTAGTCAAAAACTCGTGTGCATAATTTCAAAGAAACATATAACTCTACGTATAAAGATTAGGTATATCTAGACTAAAAATTATTGTTTAGGTTTGCCGCTATTGGTGGTATTATGATATACTACGTGCATCGGCGATTGCATCGTTACCTATAGTTTGATATATTGTAACATTATAAAAGAATTGGTATTTATAAACCACAATGTAAAAATTACTTACATTTTCAAAACCTGTTCAGTATCCTGATAACAGATTTTTTTTGTTAAAATACAAATTTTAATATTTGACAAAAGTCAAATCTGACATGTATGTGTAGTACACATTAATCGTTTATTTGTCTTTTTTCGTTTTTTAAATTACGGAGCTCATACAACGAGCTAATTATTGTAATTGCATTTATTGAACGAGTATACGACGAGTTCAATGCAAAACTATAGTTAGTATTCAATGTATTCTGAAAACAGGGAAGTGCCAATTTCACTGAAGACTTTATCAAAATTACTTTTAAAATTATGTAAAACAAATCAGACGACTTACAAGGAATCGTTATCCGACAATGGTGTTAATTACACTTGCATAAACAAAAACTAGAAAGTTTTATGATTTGTGATTGTCTCTTTTAAAGACGATGAATTCTTAATAATATCACAAATCTCTTCATTTTCTGTTCCTAAACTAAATTTAAATAAAATTCATGTAATAAGAATTATTTAACTCCTTGTATATTATTCTTTCACCAATAACATCGCATTTAAACAACTTGACAAGAGTAATATCATTAATAAATATTACCATCATGTATTCATAAAGACTAGTTTTACTGACTCCTGCTATAATTATTTAAAAATCACAAAAACGGATATGTTTATTGAATGACTTACAACTTAAAATGAATTTGTATCTATCAAACTTGAATTTATCCATATAAGAGCATTGATAAATATTGTGTCAAATATGACCAGGAAGTTCAAATTTCAATTCAACAAAAAAATCATGACAAATTTATCGTATTCATTTACCATACAATGCAATGTATTAGCTATTTTTGATAACATTTTTGAGCAATTAGACTAGTTTAATATATTCTTTAATTTTATTGTTACTATATACATGTAAATATCAAGTTGTTCAATAAGTTTTGTCGTTCGTTAAGAGATTACGCTCTAAAAAGAAAATTAAACGACGAACCTCGTTTTACGGGTGCTGCATTCGTCAGCAATGGAACGAAAACACTCGAATGCGACTTTCTCAGCAACATTTCAAGGGTTAAGCCTGAAGAAGAAGTCCCATAAAAGTGGTGACGAAACGTCGGTGCCAGCATTGATGAAGACGTGGTTCCAGCCCTCAAGTCAAAACGAAGAAAGCATATTATCGTGGAAGTCTACGAGCCAAATTCGATAAACTGTTTCTTAAACAACTTATTTGTGTGCAATTTCTTTATTTTGTTTTTTTTTATTATTATATATATATATATATATATATATATATATATATATATATATATATATATATATATATATATATATATATTAAGAATGAATGGTAGTATAATTTCAATTTTATTTTAGGTGGTTATAATCCGTTTTCTAGAGGTTGCTGGGAAAATTGTTGTTACACGCAATTTGGACCACAATTTCCGAGGTAGAATTATATTTTGAATTCAATATGCTTGTTCTATTGGTAACATTATATGTATTTCGTAGTTTAATCAAACCTTCGAAGTACAATACTAAGAGAAAACATTGTCCATCTCATGGGCCGATATCCACAATTACGAACGATAGTCAAGTCAAAACATACATGGATAACAGCAATGGTATACGAAATATGAATTCAAATGCTTATAATAAGGTAAATATACATTTAAGATACATATTCAAATTATTAATATTTGCCATTATTTTCTATATCTCTAGAATTAGGACAATTTGTAATATAGGGAATAGGTTATATTCAAGGTATGCAATTATGAAGCTCAAAATTTTAAGTATGCATTTAATAAGTAGATAAGTTTATTTGAAAAAAATAATATTTACTGTAGAAGACTCAAATTAACATTCTACAGAAAGAAAATTGTTTAATCATGAAATAACCAGACATTTGAAGAGAAGCGATTATGTTGCGCATTAGTTCTGATTATAGATGGAAAGAATACTGCATCAGTAACAACTAAACGACAGAATTGACAAATTTTAAGAATACTCTTGTATTCTGAACTAAACATTGGATTCATATTGAACTAGGAGTCTCGATTTATGTAAAAACAATGTAACGCATTTTTAAATAATCTCAAAATATTTCTAAAATGTTAATTTAATACAGAGAAGATAGGTTAAATTTTTCTGGTATTAAAAATGGCGAAAAATACAAAGAGGACTAGGAAAGTTTTGCAATATAAAGCAACAATGAATCGCAGGAAGCTGCTTGTTGCCGTATGTTGAGACATGTTCATACGTGCATAGTAGCCGTCACGCCATGTCGATGGGCTCAGTTATTCAGTAGCAGTGAGAGTGTAAAGTGCTTGCGATGGCATCGTGGTCACGAAATGAGATACGGCCAGTTTTGCGTTATAATTTCGTGCGTGGTTTAAACATAGACCAGTGCTTAGATGACTCTTGTACTAACTAGGTGATGTTTGTCCATATCGCACAACGATATTCAGGTGGTATAGAGAATTGCAAAGGGGAAATTTAACTGTGAAGGATGCTGAGAGGTCGAGAAGGCCACGAATGTCAGTTATGGAGGAAAACGTTACTACTGTAAGGAAAATGCTTGGCGAGGACAGGCGAGTGACCTACCAACAGATAAAGGGTACTTCAGGCCTAAATGCACCAGCAATTCGTTCGATTCTGCATGATCATTTGCACCTGAAGAAACTTTGTTCTCTCTGGGTGCCGCATCGACTGGCTGAAGAGCTGATGACACGACGCGTGACTTGGTGCCGGGAGATGCTAAAAAAGTTTAATTAGGGACAATCTCGATATGTGAACAACATCGTGACAAATGACGAGACTTGGCTGTACTATTACAATGGGCCGACCAAAGCTCAAAAGTTTGGGTCTCTGATCATGAGGACACACCCATAGTTGTCAGAAAATCCCGATCTGTAAAGAAGAAAACGATAGCTGTATTTTTCAAATCGAGTGGAATTGTGGAACCCGTCGTTTTGGACACATAGAAGACAGTCACAGCTAACTGGTATACTAAACAATGCCTGCCTAAAGCCATTGGACCTATGAAGAACCTGCGGCCAAAGTCAAGAATGGACACCTGGTTCCTCCATCTCACCGCGCCAGAGACTGCACCGATATTTGGCCACGACAGGATAGAAAGTTCTCGAGCACCCTCCATACAGTCCAGATCTTGCTTCTTGCGACTTTGCATTGTTCCACCATGTGAAAATGAAGCTTAAAGGGAGGCGGTTTTCCAGTGATGAGGACCTTCTGCGGGCTTGGGACGAGTCTGCTTTACTCCCTAGTGAAACTTGGCAGAATTGGTTTAAAGATTGGTTTCGGAGGATGGAGAGGTGTATTGATGTAAAGGAAATTACTTTCAAAAAATTAAATAAACAAAGCTGTATTGCAAAACTTTCCTAGTACCCTTTGTAAGTTTTGCCAATGATAGACTTTCTGTTGTCAAGTATTATTGAAATGGTTTATGGAAAGAAAAAGAATAAGATACAAATTATAAATCTTTGTGCTTAAATTATGGATATTATTTTCATGGAAAACTTATTGCATTCACAAATATAACTTATGATACTTTAAAACGAAAGATAATTGAATTTAAATGTCTGCTTAGAATTATATTTTCGAATACAATATCCGTTCGAATAATGGTACAGAAAGGTTTGAATGAACGAATTAGGATATTGTCTTGGTTATTCTTATCGCTATAATTCAGCGTCATAAAGATCTGAAAATTATTATCACAAAATGAACAATTAAAACAAACAATTTTGGAAACTGTTTTAAAAACTTGTACGATCGTTTTTCACTAAGATTTATTTTGACCTTGCATTTCAATTTGTTGAAAAAGAAATATATTTTTATCTCTTACTACTTATAATAACGAATATTTAACTAAACTAAGAATAAAGAGTTATCACAAATTGCTTACGTTTGTAATTATTGCGAAAATAAAAAAAAATATTTAGTAATTAAGAATGTGTAAATATAAAAAGAAGCATAGATGTAAGATAGTAGAAAATTATTGAATAATAATACGGTCTTGTTGGTTACACAATCATTAGCTATTAAGTTTTCATAAATCACAAAAATTTGGAGACTCTATAACATAATACTAAATAATAATCCTTTGAAAAGAATAAAAAATATTGTGTGATTAAAATAAATTTCCTAAATATTTAGAATTTTAATAATTAATGACTGCACAATGTTTTTCGACAACAATTATTTATTTATTTTTCTGTCAAATCAAAAGTGTTACTGTATATGTATGCTTCACATGTAATATTTTAGCCGTATAAGTAACTTAAATCAACAACAATATTAATTTCATTTGAAAGAGTAATTACATAATTTCCAAAATTACAATTATCGGCTTTTACCTAACATTAGTATTTCCAGATAGATTCATATATGCAATGTAATCTTGTGCAATCAGAGTAATAAAACAGTTATTCCGTTTTTTAGTTATCACCAGGACGCGATATGTCCGATCCTGATCTAGAACCATCAGCTTCTCAATCCCAGGACTGTGAACCAACTCCACCTTTGCAGAGACACGGTTCCAAAAGTAACTTCTTCCTGCCTCCCGTAGAAGGCGAATCTCCCAGGCATCCCAGGATGCAATATTCCAGACATAGTCCTCATCCCAGGCCGCGAGGCTTAGATCCCAATCGTAGTGGCACGCCAGAAAGTTTAGGCCCCCAGAGACCCTCTCCTACAATGCAGCAACGCATTAAAGCATTAGGAGTGCCTACGCCCTTAGCAATGTCTAGTCCAGTGCGCAGGTAAAACAAATTGAAATACATTTAGCTTTTTACCCATTAAATGTTGATTTGACAGATCCAGAATATTATTATTTTTAATGCAACAATAGAAAATAGAAAGATACGCAACTTTCAATTTAATTTTGCATTAATTTTTTAATTTCTTAAAAGATATTATACAAAGACGTATTTTTACATTGAAAACAAGAAAACATTTGTAAAAGCAATAGCTCCATCTTCTGTAGAATCAGGTAATCATTATTACAGTCAATATTAAAGAGTCATAAGTTTAGTTACTATTTAAGATTTCAATTCCAAAACCAGTTTGATGATCTCTTATTTTTACATATAACGGGCGGGCCATTTATCGGTTTAAATTTGAACCACCGGTTATTTCGAATCTGGCAATACTTATGTCATTCTATTGTCACAAAATTCAGTATATTATCTCCACTGAATGAAATGAATCGATTTACGCTTGAGCAACGCTGGGATTTAGTGGAAATTTATTTCCAAAACAAAGACAATTGGTCGGAAATTGCACGAAAATGTCGTACAAAATTTGATCACAGAAAAGGACCAACAGTGCCCGGTATACGCAAGTTTATTGCCAAAGTTCATGAAACTAGTTTTATTGTTGATGCGCCAAGATGTAAGCGTGCTCGTACAGTGCGTACACCCGAAAATATCGAAGCTGTGGCTGAGAGTGTGCGTGAGAATCCATCAACATCAACTCGTCATCGTTCTCAAGAATTGAACATTTCACGCACCAGTTTACGTCGAATTTTGCGAAAAGATCTCGATATGACACATTGCAAAATTCAATTGGTTCAAGAGTTGAAGCCGCATGACCATCCGCTTCGTTTTCGCTTCGCTAGATGGGCCAATGAGAAACTGCACGATGATGTCGATTTTGCCAAAAAAATCATCTTTTCGGACGAAGCTCATTTTCATCTTGATGGGTACGTTAACAAGCAAAATTGCCGTATTTGGGACTCAGAAAACCCACATGTGGTCTTACAGAAGCCAGTGACTGTTTGGTGCGGCTTGTGGAGCGGAGCCATCATGCATATTTCTTTGAAAATGAGGACGGCGCAACCATTACGGTCAATGGAGACACCTATCGCACCATGATAACCGCCCGCTCTTCCTGGTATTGATGTGAACGATGTTTGGTTTCAACGGAATGGTGCAACTTACCGCACATCTCATGCCACAATCGATTTATTGCGTCAAACGTTTGATGGCCGTTTAATTAGCCGAAATGGTGATGTCAGTTGACCACCAAGAAGCTGCGATTTGATACCGCTGGACTATTTTTTTTGGGGCGCCATTAAAGACAAGTGTTATGCCGACAAACCAGAGACAATTAAGCATTTGAAGGCCAACATTCGTGATGCCATTGCCGAGATACGACCCCATACACTCGAAAATTGGTCCGATCAAATGGGGACTGTGAGGCCAGCCGCGGCTGCCATATGAATGAAATAATATTCCATCTCTAACCGGAACAATTGTACTTCACAACAAAAAAATTAATTTGGCAAAATTTCAAACCGTTTTTGTTTTATTGCATTTTTAAATTTAAACTTTTAAATGGCCCAACCGTTACTTACACATATTATCTTTTACATATAGCTAAAATGTAGATATTTCATTTTCTTTAAAATCCCATTTTTTAATAAGACTGTAATATTTAAAATTTTAATATGCGATTTTTAATATATTTTTTTCAAGAGTAACGGAAGCATTTTTTTAATAAAAAATAGAAATGAAAAGCAGTTAATGTTAGCACCAGATGAACAGTTTTATTTAAATTTTCACGGATTTTTTAAATTTGAAAATAAAATCATTTTGCTTTGTTATCTTGAACAAGACTTTTAGGCTGTAGAATAAAATAGTAAATAATGAAAAATGAAACTGAATTATATAAAAAGTTATCATTTTGGATAAAAATTCTAGCCACTTGTCAACATTGCATTTTTATTACTAATGTACTTACTATGGATACTAATCTAAACGCCGAAAAATTCTAAAAGTGCGTGACATTCACGTGTTTTTCGAAAACGTAATTTGATTGGCTTTTGAGTTGCCGAGATTATCATTGTGAAAGTACAATTCACATAAACAATTCTATCACGCCGAAACATTCAAATTATCCGAACTCAGTAACACAGGTGTCTACATTATCTCTTCATTATCGGTTTTGTTGCTGTACACTGCATTTGCTTCGTGAAATGCAATGATGCACCCTAAGTATTAAACTTTTAGGTATCCTTCCTAGCTAGTGGACTGAATTCTTAACACTTTTAAGAAGTGTCAAAATTTTCGAGTTCACTGAATATAAAGTAAAAGTTCATAGTTTGGTACGTAAACTTCCGCGGTCGTGGTCCGTGCTATCTGCTTTTGGGTTTCCGGGCTGGAACCGCGTCACACTGAAACTGTCTCAGTGCAGTAGTTCAGCCCTGAAGATGTCCCATACAAATGGGTACGAAACGTCGGCAGATATACTAGTGACGCGGTTCCAGCCCGGAAACCCAGAAGTAAAAGTTCATAGTGTTATATATACATATATCGATTATAAAGAATATCAGTTTATATAATATAATAATATTTATTTATTTATACTATTTTATTTTCAAAATTGTAAAATACTATAAAATAAACTGTTCATATATGCTTATAATAATGTTTTAATTTCTTTACTTTCAAAAATTTTTATTCGAGTATAAATGTACATTTTTAAGATTTAGAAATTTCTAATTGTTCTTACAAATAATAATACACTGTATTGTATCATCACCCATTTTATGCAATGTGCATGGTTTTTATGAATCATTATTCATATTCTTCAATCAATTTCGTTGTAATTAATTATTTGCTATTCTTTTGTTCTATATTTCCTTTAAACATAATACACGTTAATATTTTCTTGTGTTAGATAAAGAACTGTAATAATATGACAATTATTTATATATCCCGCTGACTTATAAAGTATTAGAAACATACATTTTCTGTAATCAAATACAAAATTATTTCAACAATGTTTAATTAATGATGGGCAGAGCTGGATAGTGGATACACTATTGTGCAAATTAATGGAATCAAACACAATACAGAAAACCGTTTATTTGTCATATAATCACGATGAGATGGTATAAAATTATAAATTACTAGTAATTTAATAAGAGATATGCCCTCCTTTGGCTGCGATGACAGCCTGAACTCTTTTCGGCATGGAATCTATTAATTTTTGACAGTTTTCCTTTATTTTCTCGTCCCGAAACCACACTTGAATTACTGCTTCTACGAACTTTGTCTTCGTTGTACAGTCCATTTTATGTAATCTAGCCTTACAAATGGCCCAAATGGGTTTAAGTCTGGAGAATTGCCAGGCCAGTCGAGGAGAGTTATTCCTTTTTTCTTGAAATATTTGACCATAACCTACGATTTATGGCATGGAGTTGAGTCCTGTTGGAAAATTGCACCTCCGTTTGGCTCGCATTTCTTTAGATCTTTTCCCAAATACTTATCCAGTAGCTCTTTATATTTCTGGCTGTTCATCATGCCTTCTTGACAGTCTGATCGATATGAGCTGCAGTGAATTTTTCATCTCCACTTTTTCTCACGAATTTTGATCGCTGCCCCTGCACCAAAAAATGGGACTCCTCTGAGAACAACACCTTTCTCCAGTCTTCCTCATTCCATCCGGCATATTTCTTGGCCCAAATAAGCCTCTGCTTCATCATTCGTTGAGTGAGGAGTTGCTTCTTCTGTGGTCGAATGGCTTTTCTTCCAGACTCTAAAAATTTCCTACGAACTGTCGAGTCATGCACTTTCACTCCAGCGTCGGCTAAGTCTTTTTATAGTTCAAAACTAGTTTTTCTTGGGTTCAGCTTGCTATTTCTGACCAAAAAAGTGACATCCCGGGGTGTCATCTTCCTCTTTCTCCCACATTTTCCTGCTCGTTTCACTTCAACTATTCCGGTATTTTTTTTTGCTTTAGGATCTTGCTTACTGCTCCTTGACTAACACCACATTCCTGAGCAATATCTCTGGGTGTCATTGAAGTGTGCTCACTTAATGTCACAATCTTCTCACGTTTTCTGGGCGTGATATCCAAATTGCGAACAACCGGTAAAAGCACAATATAAATCAAATTTTGAACTTTGAAAGAGTATATGTGAACAAACTCTCTAAAACGCACTGAATAACTGTGTAATGTGTTCCCAGTGATATAGGTTATGTTTTTTGACATAAAACTACTGTCAGAACTGACCTAGCAATGTTTCCACATGCAGAAAACTAAAAAAATAGTTATGATTCCATCAATTTGCACAATACTGTAGTTGTTGTCGTATGTCTGATTCGATAGCATGTGTTCGTTCGTATCCATTATGGTTGCACGACGGTTTACTCTCGGGGAGACACGACTATAGAGCTGTAATAATGATATCACTTTTAACAGAAAAGGAAACTTTCATCTCTAATATGCTTGCAATATAGTTTTATGCATTTATAAGGCATAAATAAAAGTGATTCATTGCCAAACAGAAAACTATAAGACTTTCACAATTCGTTTTAAAGTAAAGTTGTTCAATTACGCATGTTTTCACTTTATATAAAATTCTTATTGGGTAAACTAATAGTAATTTGTTTTTCTGGTAACTAAAAAAGGCACTAAGCGTTTTGCTTTCAAATAGCCCCGAAAGAAGCTGCTTAAGACAAATCAGTCAATGCGATGATCAATAGATATTATAGATTTGTGTAATTAACGTCATTCGAAATATATTTACTGTTTTTTTAAGTTGGGTAGCATCTAGTCCCATTTCTATAGAACCATCTTAAAATTAAGCCCATTAAATATAATTTAGATATTTTAGGAATCTAATTGTGAGTTGGTAACAGAAATGGCATTTCTTACCAGGCGTACATCTTTTTTAGAAAACTCATGCTTTCTTTCAATTTAATTTTTTTGTATTGTATAATTGATTAACCTGACTTATTTGATCATATAGTATCTTCTAGAATATTAATTTTTTATTATCTGTTTTTGTTATAGCAAAATTAATATTGCTTAGTTTATTAAACAGAAAATTTTCTCTATTAAATTTGTCGTGGTTCCCAATTACATATTTTATTATGAATTTAATTCAAATTAGTAAAGTAACTTACATAATAGAAATATTTAAATTCTTCATATTTGTATTAATCTGAAACTGTCTGTATTCATATTAAAAATTAGGCATTTTGCAGAAAACTAACTACGTGACTTAACTTACTGCTTAGCTTCACCTAGCGTTCTTACGTTTCCTTGCACTGATTTAATAGAAGTAAATGAATATTACATATTGTGTTAATTTAAATCTTACATCAAATTGCAGTTTTGGAAGCATTGTTTGAAGTAATAGTGGATATTTTACACGGTTTATAATAATGCGCCCACCACAGAGACAAATATCGGTGAGATATTTGAAAAAAATACTAAATAGTAGTACTAACAATAAATCTAATAAATGAATATTTTAGAGTAAATAATCCTCAAATGATGAAATTGATACTTATTGGTATTACTTTACCAAATATAATTTATACGCTATGTAAAACAAATAAGCATAAATTATACTATCTGCTTCTGAGCTTCCGGGCTGGAACCGCGTCACTGGTATAACTGCCGACGTTTCGTAACTACTTGTATGGGACATCTTCAGGGCTCAACTACTGCTTCTGTCTGTCGCACTGAAACGCACTCAGTTTTAGTGGGACAGACAGTAGTAGTAGTTGAGTCCCGAAAATGTCCCATACGAGTGGGTACGAAACGTCGGCAGTTATACCAGTGACGCGGTTCCAGCCCGGAAGTCTACGTACCAGATTACGCTTAAATTATGTTGAAGTTTATGTAATTAAATAATAATCTAATAATAAAATTGGAAAGCGGCAACAATTCGGAAATATCAAAGAAATTAAAGCAAAACTATTTTTAACGGGGTAACACAATAATTAAATTATTTGATCTTCTATTGATCTTTATAATTCCATTAAAAAAAGAAAAATAAAACAAATCAATTATCATAAATCAGGGATTTATTATCAGATTAACATACTATTGTTCATCATATGTTTCTGCTTGAGATTCATTCCGTCAATCGTAATTATAATTAAAAAATTGAAATAAAAAAATCATAATGTATTTTTAATGCGATATCAATATAAACACTTTTAATATACCGGGGGTTCACTTATAGTGAAGCTGTAATGTAGAATTTTAATTTAAACGGAAAAATTTTAGTAAAAATATGAATTTTATAACATTCGCGATGACAGCATGCCGACATCAACATGCATTTCTTCAACTGGAAGCTGTATTCATTTTCAAGTCGTATCAAAAGAGGATGCAATTTCTAATACACTACATTTTTTATTTAATATTTATTCAATAGTTTTTCTGTAAATAAAAAACAATATTTGAATATTTTAAATGCGTGCTGTCGCCTCATAGATTCTCTATGGAGTATCGTTTCTTCTTTTTCATATTGATTGAGTCAAATACATAACAATTACGTTAATGTAATTAAATTTAGCCAATGCTTTTTGAAAAAATTATTAACGCTAGGATTTATCGTGAAATAAACAGTCTTTTATTGAAATATTATTAAATGAAAATAGTGCGTACACGAATTTTCATTTATAAAGTTACATAAAATTATTAGTTTCGAAAGTTCATTCATATCCTCTCCAATTAAAAATGGGCTTCATTCGACTTATAACTTTATTACTAAGTTAATTTAATTATTTCTTTATACTTTGCATTCTTAACGATGTAAAACATAAAATTATATTTGTACGATAAATTTAATGGGCCGAAAGGTGAAGTAAAAATTATGTGGGCACTGGGTAGTTTTGTGGCGCGTAGATAATACTCGAGAACGAGTTGGAGAGTCCTAGCAAGGCACTTTACAGGTTAGACTCTTTATATTCCGACCAGAAGAGACACAGGCAACGAACCATTATCATCGGGGTGAGCGGTTGCTTCCGTCAAAGTAGGTATGGGCTAGCCTGTCTAAAAGGCGATAGTGGCGCATTAACTGAGCAGAGCAGTACGAGTCAGTTGAGAACTAGCGTCCTACGTAGTCTTATTGGTATTGAACACGAGTCTTTTAAACGAAGTTGGTTAACTGTTTGCAAAACAAGCATTTATCGAGCTCAACATTGCTTCGTGTTTTTATTCAAATGCTCAATAACAATATTTGTTAGTTCGAAAATTTGTTTATTTTATTTGTTATTAAAACTAACAAAATTTTATATTCTTATAAAGAGAAAAATATTCTAATTAACATGAACTAAAAAAATGAAATTACATTCTATTTGAAGAAATGCAAGTTGGGTTAGGTGTGAGGTTTTGGAAAATGATATGAAATTTTTATTGTTATTAGGTTGTGCTTCTTTTAATATACTATAAATTTATTCGGACCGAATTTTAGATTTTTTACTTAGTTTGGTCGCATTTTGCAGTCGTCACTTTATGTGACCCATTCGATGTATATCATAAATTAACAAACTAAATATGCGATGCTCTTAGAAATAATTATATTCTTATGTAAAAAATTTATGTACAACAGAATAACTTTTTTTTAATAAAGAGGTTTGGAACATTATTTGAAACCCATACCAACTGAAAATATTAGATCTGAATTTTTTTCTGAAGTTTAACTGTAAAAAAATTGAGGGAAAATAGCAAATATACAATAGCTGGTACTGCATGAATATTTTTTTATTTTCAATCTTCCCAGTACTTGATTTTTTGTTTATACATACGTGCTAAAAGCATCTATTATCTCTAACTAGAATGAATAGAGTTGTCATTAAATGATGAACGTTTGATAGAAGTGCGACCTTTACTTATTTAACGTAGGTGTCTATTTTTATAGCAGGAAGATTGTTTCTTTATAAAAGATTACAAAAATAAGATATTGCTTGTATTTTACTGTCCTTCGTAAAACTAGTGTTACTTCAAAAATGTACTAAGAGTTTGTAAAAGTATAGTCTGAATAATAAGAGCGCGAGTTAATACTTTTGTGATGAAAAAAGGCGAATGAAAAATATAAATAACTTTCCGAGAAGTTCAATTCAAATACCAATACGTTTTTAATACGGTGTACAGTCTCCATTATTTCCAAAGAATGTTTCACAGTGTGGGATAAACGCCAAATCTTTCTTTATTGCACAGTAGCTGAAAAATTGTTCATGTTTCTATTCAATTAACATTGAAACTATACTATTTGTTATTAGAATATCTGCTCCGCGCTCAAATTGCCTGGAAATATGCATAGTCCTCAGTCCTAAACACAGACCTTTTTTTTAGTGTTTTACAATACATTATATAAAACGATTATTGATTGTTGGACATGCATTCCTTCAAGATGATCAGACATACAAAGGCAACTCATTCGTAAATTCTACGTCAGTATCTATCGCAATTTTCTCGTGTTCACGTTACGTATTCCTGTTGATATTTGTCGAAGTGCAACGGTTTCATTACCGTAGTTCAATAAATTGTGCTGCGTTCTCGTAATATGTTTATAATTGTGAGTGTATGTTCGTTTTTCTTAGTTCACTTGTATTATCTTTGATATAGACTTAATTGTGGTTTCTTCTAGCGCAAACTAACAATTGCTCTATCTTGCTAAACTGACTAGACTAAAACTTTTTGTCCCTGTTCACTCAGTATTATTTTATTATATCCTTTTCTTCTTGACGTATTTATTTACAAAAATGTAATTAAAATTCTTCATGAATGTGTATTGTTTAATACACTAATAATAGCATTTAAATGAAAAAAATATATAAAAATTATCCGACACGGAGAAACATGTTTTTTTTTTTACTAACATTAAATAAAATGCTGTGAATATTGACCAGTAGCAGAAAAATAAAAGGGTAGAATTTGTACTATTGGATGAAGAAATTGAATAGTAACACAAATTTATAAGAATAAATATATGTATGTAGTTCGGCAATTCTAGTAAGACACTATCGATATGAACTTAAATTAAAGAGCTATTAGTAAGGAATCAGCTGATACCTCAAATTAAAATATATGATGAAGAGTAAGGAAATAAATTATTACGTAAAAAAATAATCGAAATAGTATTTTATATTAAAACACAAACTTATAGTAGATAAAATTAGGTTACTTGTCGATTACTAAAGTGATCAAACTATTCCATTACTTTCTAAAATCATTTTTATCGACGAAAACAACAGTCTCGCATATTAATTTATTCAACAATATCAACCATACATTTCTTATTTATTCCTAAAAGGAATAAAAAGTAGCACCTAGATTTTGTACAATGAAGGTTAAATGCAAAAGTTGATAAAAACATATTTTTGATACACCACTAATTTTGTATTTTTCGAGAAAAATTATATATGGATTTAATGTGGCATCAAATGATAGCGTATATAATTTTATGTTATTCTATCATTCGAAGGAATATTCGAAATTTCAATTTTTAATGGTTCAAACTTTCATTCATTTTTATTTTTGTCTCTTTTGCTTATATCATATTCCAGAAAAGAATATGGATCTAATATTTTTTAAATATATGATTACGTAAATTTTTCCAAATCACGACCTTTTCTCGTAAGTCACGATATACATTGAATCATAAAAGTTTGCATACCTTCATGCTAATCATAGACATAGAATTGTAAAGCATACATCTCTTGATAAGTAAAGAAAATAATTAACATATAATTTTTAAAAACTATGAAAGGCACGTCTGTAGATATTTTTCTAGAATATTTTACCGAACTGCTTGATGTTCTGAAATATATGATGAATTTCATACTTAAATTACATATAAGTAAATACACAATGGAAAATAATGATGTAAATTAGATTAATTAACGTCATTTTGGTACTTTACCGAATGCATAAATTATGATTTACTTATTCTCGATTTCTTGAGCTATAGTGGGTTAATGAAACTTTCTAATTTTAAACAATTTAAAATGTACCTTAATATTTTTCTAAACTAATTTCCAGTTACTAATAAACATAATTTATCTGTATTCGAATGATGGTTTGCAGTAAATATGTTGTTAACTTCGAAAATACATATTTTCTTTGGAGATCTACAACTATTTCATAGATACAGCTGGATAGTTGTTTCTGTACGACAGAGGCGTGCAGTCATGTAACGACAATCGATAAGATCGAAAAAATCAAATCGCCAAGTACGACTATCCAGCTTTAATCATTATTAGACACGATTATTCAGCTCTAATCATGATTAGATGTAGTCGTACCTGGTCCGACAGTAGAAAGGAGCACGTATATCCGATGCATTAGCTCATATCCATTGTCGTTACACGACGGCCCTCTTCTGCCAGGTAAACATGATTATCCAGCTCTAGCCCCGATTTTTGGCATATGCATTACAGCAGAATTTGTTTTTAGAAAATATGTATTTCTTAATTTCGATAAGCTATCTTAAAACATAGCAAGCTAACTATTTACGTGTAAGTATAAGTAAGTTTCTTTTCTATTTCATCTTAATTGATCTCATGTCCTCTTTAAGTTTTCTTCTACGGTATTGTGGTTACAATATTTTTTCATTTATATTTACCTATGTATAAATAACTATTATTATTAAAGTGGATGATTTTATAGGAAAACCAGTCACGCACGCTGCGAATTCAAACATGTTGGCTATAGTTTTAATATATTATTTGCAGTTGAAAATATCTCAATCTATAATGTTTACAGTAAATACAATACATGATACATGACTACTAATACAGTGCGACCAAAAAGAGAAAAATCGTTCGCACATCTGAAGAATTGGTATTAAAATTTTTCAACTTCACATCATCTACTTGAGATGTTTCAGTAGCGTTGCTTATGAGTGTCGTAGATTATGGTATATTTTAGAAAAATGAATTCAAATTTTTATTAAGTGTATTTATTACCTACAATTGATTTTATTGACCAGGTATACCGGAAAGTCATCGGTTTTTCTAACAGATATCGCTAGGCTTAAGTATACAATGTTATAATTTGACACATACTTATGTCACTTTATTCTACTGACATCAAGCTTAATGTCGAGTTTCGTGCCTGAAAAAGTACATTTGCAGCATGCATTACTTTTCTTATTTAATCAAAAGAAAAAGCCGCCGAAAGTCATTGTTTGCTGGTAGTAACTTACGGTGAGCATGCTTCAACCATAAAAACATGTAATGTGTGGTTTCAACAATTCAAGAATGATGATTTCGATGACAAAACAAAGAACGTTTTGGTAGACCGAAAAAGTTTGAAAATGTGAAACTGCAGGAGTTATTGGATGAAGACCCAACCCAAATTCAAAAACGATTGGCAGAAGTGTTAAATGTGGCTCAAGAAACGATTAGCGACCGATTACGAGCAATGGGAAAAATCCAAAAGATGGGAAAATGGGGCCACATCTATCGAATGACAGGCAAATGGAAAATCGAAAAATCGTCTGTGAAATGCTACTTCAAAGGTACGATCGGAATTAATTTCTGTATCGTATAGTGACGCATGATGAAAAATGGATTTATTTCGAAAACCCTAAGCGCAAAAAATTATGGCTATCACCTGGCGAAGCCGGTCCACCAACTATCACCTTTACGCATCAATGGGACATGCAGAGTAGCACTTCGCCAATTTCGAAGAAGTTAGAAAATGGCTCGATGATTGGTTTGTCAAAGGCCAAACAGTTTTTTTGGGATGGCATCCATAAATTACCTGAAAGATGAGCAAGATGTGTAGAGTCAAATGGCCAATACTTTGAATAAATAAATTTTTGCATTTTCTTGAAAATTATATAGTTTTTTTATGAAAATTCATTTCAACATAATGTAAATGGTATTCAAACATAATGTTAAGTATTATTAGTATTATTTCTCTGAACCTCACAGCTGCAATTATTTCATTGGAATAGGGCCAACAAGTCGTCTTCAAGGCGTTGTCACCCACACACTTAGCTTAATAGGACGTAAACTAGTTTTAATGAAAGTATGTGAATTTATATAGCCAGATAAATGAAACTAAGCTAGCTTCATTTGAGAAGTTCTTGTGCAATGCATCGTCATTGTCAAAGTTATTAAGAAACCTTTGACATTGTTGAATTTGTGCATTAAAGTCTCGTGGAAAAAGTTGCTGAACCACTCTCATTTCATATCAGTGAAAGCGTAATTGCTTCCGTATTGCTCTATGACATCTTCCATACAATAATCCTCCAAAAACGACAGTTTACACATATAACGCTACTCGAAAAATAAAGTAAATTATACCTATTTACTTAGTAATAGCCTTCGAAAAGAATTTATTTGAGCCCTGTAGCGTTCGTTGTCGTATATGCCGGAGTTACAGTTTTAGATGTACCCAGAAATTTTCCTTTACAAACCCTTCCGGAATCAAGCAAACGTTTAACACGTTGTTGATATTGCTTAAATGTATTAAACAGCACAACATCGTCTGGACACATAGCGATATATTGTCCGTTAGTTGAATATATTCATGAACTATTTTCATCCTGCGTATCACTACGAAAATACACCATAACAATGAAAGTGTTTTGTTTCATGAGAAATTCTATTCTCGCCCTAATAACAATACATAGATAATAATAATACGAAATTAATAACACAAATAAACCCTCACAAACATTCGTACGCCAATTTCAATCATGATGAACACATTTGACAGTACAATAGTAAACTAAATAACTGAAATTTTCTGCTTCCAAAACGCCAATTTAATCTTTTTTGATTTGACTGTGCTTCTACTACTACAAAATATTAAATTTATATATAAATTTATTAATATCCGTCGCAAACGAAGTATTGTTCGTTTAGGCCTCATCAAAACACAAGAAAGCATTTTTTAAATACTAATTAAAATTATCTATGTTCTCCAGCCGCCATTATTATCAATCACTGCAAACATTCGTTTATTTCACACCCGCACTCATTGTGTTTGCATAATCTGTATTTGAAAATCACTAAATTAATTATGTCTTGTACGAGAGATGTTTGAAATTTGACAAATTTCATCTTCGCATCTGGTAATTGGAACAGTCAGTCTAACACCGTGATCATCGCATTTTCATTCTTTCAAGGTGCACATACAATTCAGACGTTTTGTATCGTTATCTTGAAATATCCAATTTGATGCCCTTTCGTCAAACCACTTTTTAGCAGACTTTAGTAAACACTTACGATCAATTTCCACCACTTTCTTAACATTCAAATTCTCTGAATATAAATAGCGATTTAAAACTGCACATTAAAACAACCCTATACATGACATTTGAGGAGTATTCAACAGTTTGTGCGGTCACTAATGAATTGTGTGCATTTATTATTATTAATATTAGACAAATTATACGTTAGCGTTTCGTTTCTATTTTAATTAATCGGTGGACGGTTCTATGATTATTTGTTTCAAATTTGGAAATGTCCTGGATTTCAGTACTGCTTAAATATATTTGTAACTCATATTTTTTAGTTATTTTACGCAGCAGCAATTTTATCAAGTATTATATAGAAAACCGCTTTAACCAAATGCAATGAAATTGTGAAGAACTAAATTGTATAATTCGTAAAAAGTTCTATTCTGACTTAGTATTTAGTCTTTGAAAAAAGTAACGTGTTAGTTACATGAACAAATTTGAAGATGGTGATGTATGGATCCACCTTAGAGGATGGTATTGATATTTAGCTGTGACTGCAGAGAGACATAACTTTTTACACAGACTGTACATGATTTATGCCATGATATTGTTCAGACATTTATAGCACCTTTAAACGTGCTTACTAATACAAAAAAATGACATATCCATGCCTTTCATAGATTGTAAATAAATATTACATAATCTGCATTACATTTTGTTATGTATTAATACTATTTAAATTGCTTTACATTTTATTCTATATATTTATTTGTATATTTAGACTTTTGTGATTGATTGTATTATAAATCATTAAATATTTATCTACATATATACTTACTTTTGCACTAATTGGTGATGGCTCTCAATTATTTTTGTTTTGGATTTTGATTTAAGATTTCTTTGTTTATTGCATGTATAATCTAAATGTCATAAAGCTTGTAATGCTTTTAGGTGATCGACAAATGGTTGAGCTTCTTTGAAAATTTGTAACTTGCTAGATTTGTAGTTGCTTGCTGTCTACAGATCGAATCCGAGCACACCAACTCAGCCCCGTCGACCGGACTTCATTAGTGTAACTGCCAACCACCAGGGCGGCGGAGGTGGTACCTCCTATTACGACTTCCAGGCCCAAGCCAACACACAAACAAGCCAGCGTCCTACCCCATCTCAAGGTTACGGTGGTAGTCCGCAGCGTCGCTTTATGTCCGAAGGTGAACTAGTACGACAGGAAGCGCAACTCTCGTATCCGCGATCGAATAATACCGTAGATAATATCAGAGAATTGGCGAATTCTCCTCAAAGGGGCGTGTACATGTGGAAGGATACATCACCTGGTTACCCGCCGCCTGCTCAACATCCGGACTTTTATCGTTCAAACCCCACGAGTCCGACTCAACAGGCGTACAGTAATCCTCCCAGAACATATCACCCAGCGGTTAGGGGTGGGGTATCGGTTTATCCCCCTCAAAGCCCGCAAGTGCATCGTAAGAATCAACTGGGAGCGGGAACACCAACCGTACCGGATGCCAGGAGGCGTCCGATGTCATTCGTAAGAGCGCTTGAGATGTCAGATTCGGTGGAGATGACACCGAGTACGCAATGTGCGGCTCATAAATCCGGTCGACCAACAACTCCGGATCGAATCAGTGTTTATGATCTGAACTATGAGATTTCAGTATAGGACCGGTGTTGGCACTCTCGCATTGACGAATGAGTGCTCTTTCGTTTAATTTCTCTGCATCAGAGACCCTTTGAAATGTCGGAGTAAACATTCCGAGTGTATTTTGTCGTTTTATTTCACTCGTTTCTCATACGACCCTCCCCCCACCCTTTTCGCCCCGCCTCGACCGCGTGATGGAATAACAGTTGAACGAAAGTGTGTAATTAATTTAAAAAAGAAACAGACCAGACTCTAGACGACAACTAGTGTGTGTATAAGCTAAATAAATGTTATTTGTTGTTCATCTTGCGACTGTTTAAATTTTTTTGTATTTTATCCGTGTGAATGTTTTTATCGCCATCACAATCTAAGTGTGGCTTGTAACATTATCATTGTTTTCTCTTTTTATTTGTTGACTCTTTGTTTCTTTCCGTTCTTATTTATAACCTCATGTGAAAAATACCTACTACCTGACTATCTTATAGTACTAATGATGAGATTATATAATATAATATATATTACAGTGGCTCAGGCGTTATTTACGATTTACATTTTTTTTATAAATGATATTTGTTGAGTGTAAAATTAACTTAAATGGTGTAAATATATACATACTTATATATTAATTTACAGCCGTTATTTTACTTATCCTGTGAAGAAATGTCGTTATGTTTTAAGAAAAAATATATCATTTTGAAAATTTAATCGATTTGTTATTTGTATTTTTGTACCAAAAGTATATTGAATGAACAGGGTCTTTTGTAACTAATTTTGATTTATTCTAAAAATGTTCATTACATTTTAATCAACTTAAATATATTTTCTCACTTTTCAAATACAGTATGTTTTAACTCAATTTCATAAATGATTTAAGGAAACAAATATTAATGAAATAAATAAATATAATAAATTACTGGAGCTGTTAGTTCTGACGGATAGTTATCCTTTTTGTATATGAGATACATTCAGTAGTAATATACATTACCTTCATATTTTGTTAGTTAAGTTTTGATACATAAATCATAACGAGCTTTTATACATTCTGATTTCTAGCCATCACATATTTAGTACCATATGTAATTATCTCCTATAATAGGTAAGTCTTAATGCATGTAATATGTAAATATTATTTGCATATTAGTATAATCGAAATAATTCGTCAAATGGTAATGAACATACACAATAGCTGGCAATCCTTTATCTTTAAACAACTCAACCGTAACGCTATATATATACACACACACACACGCTCATCCGCAACAGACACACCACTTTCAGTGCAACAACAGCAGTAGCACCAGTTAGCCCTAGGAATGTCTCATGGAAATGAAAGCAAAGCCTCGACAGCAGAAGCTAAAATGAAATAATGGGCAACGACTAGGGAAGTTTGAAATCCGAATTAAACATTTGAGATTTTCAGACACCAGTACAATTGTGTATAGTCCCTTTCATTAAAGAAAAGTACATTGTGTTGATTCGCATGTTTTTTTGCATTATTTGTTAGATTAATTTTAATATCATTGTTATGCCTATAAATTTTAGTCAATTAATTATGTTGAGCGTGGATTCAGAATTACTAAGGATGTCGAAAGAGGAATAGCGGAGCCTAGAGCGTATCATTGATGGCTTTAAGAATCGATTTTCAATGATCAAATCAGACGTTAATGATTGGTGATGAAGACCGTCTAGTAATCCTTCGTGTTACCACTCATAGGTGAACACCAAACAAAACTTTCAAAGTGGTGCAGAGAAAAGTATTAATGGAATATCAAGTGGGATAGAATTGTCTTCAATCTTCTGTTGAAGTTAGTTTCTGTTCACCAAACTATTGGAATTATGAAATGAAGAAAGTGTTTAATCTCACCTTCATTATTTTCAGAGGCTGAAGGATCTGATATGCATTCCTATGCGGTAAGACTAATATTTTTAAAAATGTCTTTGGAACATTATCAGTAGAAAATTGAGCAATTTAGTAAACTTACCAGAAATGCAGTAGCTCTTCAACATGAAATACAAATAGTCTTTGGAATGTATAATACATAAAAAAACATTAAGAGTCCATTGTACAAGGCATCAACAAGTATGTAAATAACAAAGGAAGACCAACATGTATAATAAAGAAGCAGATGTATTTTCTTTCTTTCAAACTATTCTCATGTGTTACTTGTCAAAGTGTTTGCAGTCTCTGGCTATAATTTTGTGTTATTTTAACAATTTTATATGTTAAGACAAATATTATTTCAAAATGCATGATTGAAGTAAATCATACTATTACCAGATACGTTTTTAATGTGTTTTATGCATATTTCCGAGATATGCACGTGTTCTGATATCGACTCCTTAAGCGGTCCTTAATAATGACTATTAGTGAGAGTTAAATACAGTTTTAACTGTTTTATTGTAAACATAACGTATTTATCCATAGATAATGCTGCTGGTTATTGTTTTATTATACTGTGAAGGTTTTCTTACTAGTTAATTTTAAGTTTGGTTTATTTTCCTTCCAAACCAATATAGTGACTGTGGTTAAAGTCAAACAAATAGCAAATAATAATGGACAAAGATTTCGATGTTATTGAGCACAGGAGATTATTCGTAAAATTACAAAAATGATGAGATTCCTTGAGAAACAGTACGACGTATTGTCATTTTAATGGAGAGAAAATATTTCTACTACGAAAATCGATTTGTGATAAAAAAAAGATAACTACCAGCCTAAATGATCGGCGTATCTTTAAAATAGTTCCAGAAAATCAAATCTTGTCCTGCAGTGGCATTACAAAAAACTCTGAAGAAGGACGTCAAATACACATCATAGGCGCCTGTATAAACCCGGATTAAAGTGCAGTCGTCCCATTCAAAAAATAAAATCAACAGCTTAAATGAAGAAAGCCCGTTACGAATGGACAAAATTTAATGAAAATTACAACATTGATGTTTGGAGAAAGGTAAGATAAATTAAATATAAATTTATATTTAATCCACACAAATAATGTCTAAATTAGTTTCAGATCTTTTTTCTAAATTTCATAGATTGTGTTTAGCAACGAAACAAAAATGAGTGGTGACTGAATGGGTTCAGTTCATTACGAGTTAATGAAGACTGTACTACATAAAATCAGTAAATGTGTGATGATCTGGTCGCATTGATCTTTCGCGAATAGACAATGAACCAAAGGAAATATAAACATTTAGCACAAGTTCTCATTTCGAACATTAAAAAACTCTTAGAAGCACTAAACTTATTAGTGAATAGCCAGGAAATTCACCAGATTTAAGTGCTATAGAAAATGTGTGGATTTCTGAAATCACTTGTATATTCAAATAAAAGAATGGCAAACAAGAACTAATAAGTACTATTAAGGACATATCCAAAAATCAAGAAAATTTTCAAGGCTCGAGTTGACATTTAAAAATAAATAATGCAATCGAAGTAAAAGGCAAGATTATCAAGGACAAGGCATATTCAGAAACTAAGGATCGTTTAATTCTAAAAAATAGAATTTTTAAAGTTTGTTAATTAAACTTGGAAGGTATGATACTTGTATAATGAACTATTTTCCACACTTAGTTACCTAGTTACCCCTATAAGTGACGCTAATATTTTGACCAGAACCATATATGTTATCAAATAATTATCAAAATTTAATAATCTCCATTAAGTATTGCAATTTCTACGTCAATATCGGATTATACAAATCACAGAAGCTCAGTGTTTTAGCCCACTAGAAAACAAAAATGAAATTTTAGAGATTATGTACGTTTAAAATCTTATATTTCAACATAAAATACATCATAGCAATATTAAATAGATGCATATCTAAACCCAAGCAATAAGTTCAAAAAAGTTGGTTTGCATGTTATAACGTTAGTAGCACAAAATGTAAAGCACTTTATAAATAGAAGACATTGGGTACTTTTATGTTTTGTTGTCATTGGTTTTAATTAACCGCAACTTTGAATCTCTTAAATAATATGGGTCAATGTATCTCTACCAGCAAAATGTCTAAATTATTTTCGATGCTAGCATTTAAGAGCCATGAATAGTCTTTATTGCATAATTTTGACTATATTTCTTTGCGCTTGTTTAAATATGGTTCTTTTTTTATTAAATGGAGATAGATTCGTGAAAATATTACTAATTATATTGAATCTGTTTGTAGTATTTTATTATAGTATTTATAGGTCAGTGGGTATTATATAATCTGTGCAATTTGTATATTAGATTATATGATTAATACTAACTAGAAGTGAATGATTGATGGCTTTAAGAAATTGGTTTTCAACTATCAAATCAGATGTTAACGTTTGGTGAGGAAGGTCGTCCAGTAATCCTTCGAATGCACCCACAAAATAAGATGTAGGCGTAACTTACCTGCTGCATCTTGTACAAAACATACCTGCTGCGTACTTCTACTGAACACCAAACAAAACTTTCAAACTGGTGCGAAGAAAAGTTTTAATGGAATACTGAGAAGCGTAGAATTGTCTTTAAACGCATTATCATCAATTTTTTGTTGAACGATTCACCAAACTATTGGAGTTATGAAATAAAGTATTTAATTTCACCCGAAGATGGATTAATCTCCACAGAAATGTAAATTTTCGTTAGACGCGTTAGAGATAGTAGAAGAAATGTTGAAGACCTCTACTCAAACATCAAAATATTGTATCTAAGAAACTACATTTGAACACAGAAGATCTGCCCTATCCAATCGTGATTCAATATTTGAACCTCATTATAGTTCAGTGCATGCAACTTTCCAGGCGAAATATTTCAAGTATTATAAAATACTCCCCATTTAGTATTAACTTTTAGCTATCTGTTGCACATATTGCCGTTTATTCGTACGCTACAACAGATATTTCTTCGACCGTAATCGTAGCATCCAATCAATGTTATGCACACTATTTAAGTATTTCTTTTCATATCCACAATAAAATTTTGCGAGCGGATATGAAACAGACCAAAATATTAAACACAAATAAAAATCTTTTTAGTAGAACAAATACAAAGAATGTTAAAGTCATTCAGCAGTCGGAAGAAACTCTTCTGTGTTATTATTACAATTCCGTTGCTTAAACAGCGTTTAGCTTTTATAGTAACCTTATGCTGAGCAATGAACTTGATATATTATTAAATGGAACTTGCGACAACCCTTTTTAACTCTGAATTATCCAGCTTTTCAGAAACTATGATTCAATTTGTCATACTCATCGGGATCCTTTTCTTTTATGTACTGATAATGAAGCGTTTGAATATTTAAATAATGTTTTATAGTTATCTCAATCTCGTCAATCCAATGCGTCGATCTGGTTCTCTTTTAACACTCATCGGCTCATTCAAGCTAAAAAACATTTTTAATAAATCTTCAAATACACACACACATACGAATATAGTTTGAAACATTACAGAGAGCTCGTTAAATCAAATATTAATGATTACTTTTGTGTGGAACGTGACCCTAAGAAGTTTCGCTTTTTTCTTGTTAATGACAGACATGAGTGCTATGAAATGTTAGATTCTCCCCTTGATATTCATTCTGCTTTTGTGTTCTATTTTCAGTCAGTTTTACGTCCAACCCCGATTTTTCTGTATTGTCTGGTAATGTATTTTCTATTACCTACAATTTGGTTATAGATTGTATTGAACACGTAGCTGTAAATTTTTTGAATCGAGCACTTACCATAGGTCTAGATTTTATCCCCAGTTTTGTAATTAAAGATTAAACATTTGTTAAATCATTTAGTGCGTATATTTAATTTAATATTAATGGAGAAAAAAATACCCCGAAATCTGGAAAGCATCACACTGTTGCCTATAAATCTGGTAACAGAAATGATATTAAGAACCAGACTGGTTGGCTAATGCTGTTGGATAATAAATTATTATTAACAAAGTACCAGGAAATTAGAATTGCAACGTTCAACCCAGTGATGTCACTTAACCAATAGAAGTCTTGGGAATGGTATTGGAATAAGAATTTATTGAGTTTCATATTGGATTGTTATTAAAATGTATGATCACTGAAGGTTTATATATAACTCCTTGCCGCAATAATTTTCGTTTTCTGTATAGGTATTTCGACAACTAAGTTGTCATCATCAGCAGATAATTAAACAGTGTCGCACCTGGACAACTACGGTAAAAATACCCGTTCGAAAAACAACTTCCGCACGCGATCCGTACCGTTGAAAGCCAAAACCTACACACAGTGTACGTTTTAGCGTTTATATCAACCTTCAGTGATCTAGTTAATCAACCACAGGCTCCATTAAAATTACTATTAAAATGTAAAGTAAAAATATCAAATTTATTTTATTCGTTTATATATCATACAAATAGTAATAATAAATTATAGAAAAATAATTTAAAACTTCTTGAGATCAATTAATTAAATATTAAGTTATAAATAGTAAAAACTTAATATACATGTTCATAATTAATGCGTAGGTATATACAAATATATTCTTATATAATAGTTTTTAAATATTTTCTAATAAATATAAATTCAATATATATTAAGACGCTTCAACAATTTCTCCATTTCTTGTACTATTTCTCCTTACACTGTTTTTGTAGCTCCTACACCTTCTTACCAATTCAAATTTCCTGTACCTCATGCAATGCCACTGGGGAATTTGTGACATTACATCTACTGCCTGAAAGAAATACAATAAGTATAGTTTTTATTTTTACTAAGAAATTGTATATCTCATATTTATCTCAATCAAAAAAGATTCCGAGTAATCCAATAAATAAAAAATATTCAGACGTTATAAGCTTTTGAAATTAATAATGGTTGGTAATATATAATAAAATAAATAAATTACTATGCATAGATAAAATAGATCTTTCCATTCCTAGTGTGGAAATTACTTACATATTAGATATTAAATTTTATTTTTAATTTGTGCACCAATCTCTCTTTAAACATTGACAAATGTTTTTCTGCCTCTTTTACACGGAAATTAAATAGGAATGAGTCTGAATATTATGTTGATAATGTGTTAGTTTCGTATAGAGATTCGATAAGGGATTTAGGTGCTGTAGCCTCCACTGCATACAAAACCTTTTGATTTATTATAAGAACTTGCAGAAGCTTCACTGACATGGGGACTATATCCCCCTTATTTTGGGTTTCGGCACGTAACAGGCTAGAGTATGCAGTTATGGTATGGTACCCTATTTATGATATTTAAAATGGTGCCTTGGAACGAATACAAAAGTTCTTAAAATATTTATCCTACGAATAAAATGACATTTATCCGGGGCACGATGTTGATTACAGACAACTTCTAATTCAACATGGCTTTGAGTCCTTGGCAGAATATCAGTGCAGCTTTTATGGATGGCTTGATCTCTGGGAGAATTAATGCACCAAAGTTAAAGATTGGAATCAAGGTTCAATGATCTATTGTAAATGGAAACACCAAGAACCAACATACTTTTTAAAGCACCATTAATGCACTCGGCTAGAAACTTTAACCTCCTCCATCAGCGCACTGTTTGATATGGTGCTTTTCATACTGCAGCTTTATTCGTATAACGTTTTCATTATTTGCATTGTTTTTTATTGTATTGTTAATGTAATATTTCCTTTTATAAGTACTCACCCTACTTCGAGTATCTCTATTGGGTAATTAGTAAATAGTATTTTATATATATATAATAATAATAATAAGCTTTATTTTATCATCAATTATAATACAAATAAGTAGGTAATGTCATTGTCTATGATTTTGGTATGTGTGTATGTACTGTGTGTAAGTGTGGTGTAAACATATTTGTGTGCACAAAGCACAACATACAGTTTAATATTTGATTAATTTAATCTTCTCTTGGAACTCCGTTATTGTGTAGAATCCGTTTTGTAAAAGAAATTTTTTTATGTCATTTCTGAATTTCAAAATGGGTTTTTCAGTCCACGATAATGGCAACCTGTTAAACATATCCAAATGTTTGTGTTGGGCAGCAGTAGTACGTAGACTATGGTTGGGAAGAAGTACTTGTCTGGATCTCAGTTGTATTGCTCTTCCCTCTCCTTTCCTTTTCTGGGCTGGTAGCTATCGTTTAGCACGCAGCAATTGCTTGTATATGTATGTGGAGGCCAACGTCATTATTTTATTTTTTATGAATATAGGTCTACAATGTGTCGTTATATTAACTTGTTCTATTATTCGTAATGCTTTCTTTTGTAAATTAAAATTTTATTTGCATGCACTGAATCGCCCCATACTGTATGCCATCCGCGAGTGAAAAAGTGCGGTATAGGCTGTTTTTGCAGTTTCCTTATTTGTAATGGCTCTGATTCTCCGCACAGCATATATTGCACGAGAGAGCGTCCACTTCATCTTTCCAGGTTAGTCTGGTATCTAAATTTATTCCCAATATTTTCACTGACCCTGCATTCGCGGGAGTTTCTTTCCTTTTGGAAGTGAATGCCAGTCTGACAGTTTTGGCTTCATTAAGGACCAGCCTGTTTGCCGAAAACCATGCCATGGCCTCCAATAGCGTTTCGTGAGCCCCTTCTCCAAATTGCTGATCGCTTTTCCCTCTACATAGAAACGTTGTGTCATCAGCGTATTGCACAACCATTTGCGTGACATGTTGCGGAAACTCATTGACGTACAGGCAAAACAGAAGAGGACCTATATATATATATATATATATATATATATATATATATATATATATATATATGTTTGTCCTACTACCAGGCCGGAATAGTTTCTTGTATATTTATCCTACTGATATTTTATCACGAGAGACTAAAATTTTTAAAATTTCTCTCCTACCGTCTTTGCTAAACAGCAGTTGTCCAATTTGAACGAACTGATAAAGCTTATGCTCACTGAAAAGTTTCTGTTACGGTGGTATTTTTTATGAAAATTTGTCAGGTATTCTGTGTCTATCGTCAACTAAATTTGTTTAGATATTTGAGAATTTTTATGGCTCCTTAATTTTATTAATTTTAATAATAGAAACAATATAAAATTCAAACAAAATAAGCTCGAATGTTTCGTTCAGTTTTGAGATTATATTTGGTAATGTAAATAAGGCTTATGTTCTACAAAACAAGCACGAGCTGAATACTTTTAAACTATAAACGTCCAGAGTTTCTGAGAGGTTGCAGTCGACAAAACTAGTAACTCCAAACTTTTGGTTTCCTTTCTAATATATGTCGTTAAACTAAAAAGATGTTTCTCATTTTAAGTCAAGTCTGATATTTTTGGTATGGAGCAAGTAAAATTTCCATGTTTGTTACTAAGTAATAATTAAACTTAGCATGGACCAAAATAAAAATAAAATCCTTAGGATGGGTATAATAATAAATAAAATAGTCAATTTAGGATGAGTGCTGAAAATCCAGGACATGCAGATAACAAAGCTGCCTCTAATTGTTTTTTAAGTAAGTTAATAAAATAAACATTTCGAGAAAATTACGATTAATAAGTAAGTTACGGAATCAATTTTACGAGGAGCAATTAAAGGAATATATATCAGTGTATCTGTGTGTATTTATTCTTCGAATAGTGTCTCTTATGTGCTGCAAACACTAATCATACAGACAACTAAGGCAGTTTGATTTCGTAAAGATATTAAGGCGTCTGTGGAACAAGGGGTAGTTATTGGGACAGCAAATCGATCAATGATTTACAGAAATAGCGTACAAAAAAATTAAGAAATAAAAATGCAGCATAAATAGGAAGATTTGTCATTTGTCGCCGTCATTAATTCGTTAGGAAGTCGATCGCAGAAAGCATATCATTTAACTTTGTTTAAATAATTTGTATTAAATATGTGAAAGGCAGAACTTAGCTAGCAGATATGTGGACCATAAATTAATAATAAGTGAAAAGAACATTTATCTTTCACGTGCAGATACAAGTTATTGCATAGAATATTATGTAATTATTTTTCAAGGGGAAAAACACGCGTTATGAATAAAATTGTTGCTAATCGACAAAAAAAAAAGGAAAAGGCTCGTGCTAGAATGATATTTTAATAAACGTTAAACGTAAATACATACGGTTCTCAAATGTACAGAAATGAAAAAAATCCTGCAAAAATCATTAAAACATTTCTTAAATACTTCTCCATATTTAACGTAATTGTCTCTAACTTACTGTCAGTCACAAAAGTTTTTGTACACCCCATGAATGTTGGAAATCATCAAATGTGAACATCTGATTATGATAGAGCGTATTTAGTTGAATTTGATGGAGCCTGTGGTTTATTGACTTGATCAATAAGGTTAATATATAACCCCTTTCCACAATTAACTATTTGTAAATTCTGTATACGTATTTCGACAACCAAGTTGTCATCATCAGCAGATAAAATCAAAGTGTCGCACCTGGTAAAACACGGCGAAAAAATTGTACGAAAAATATACTCCGTACGCGATCCGCATCGTTGAAAACCAAGATGTGCACTCATTTTTTCGCCGTGTTTTACCAGGTGCGACACTTTGATTTTATCTGCTGATGATGACAACTTGGTTGTCGAAATACGTATACAGAATTTACAAATAGTTAATTGTGGAAAGGGGTTATATATTAACCTTATTGATCAAGTAGAGCGTATTTATTTTCATTTAACAATGTTAAAAAACTAATAAGAATATGAAAACTGCTATTATTGAAGCTTAAAAAACTACACATTTGGTAAATATTCTAACATCGTAGCCCTCAAATATTTTCACACACTTCATTCTATGAGGTATCGCAAGATATACATTTGTTATGATTTCGATAAATCCTCTTCATAGTACCACATATATGTGAAAATTAAGTATTTGATGGATTTACAAACATGAATCACAAAAGTAAACGCATGGCTTGCGATATACGTGAGATAATAAAACTACACAAATAAGCAAAATTCGTTTTACAATGTTGGAATTGTTCCGAGAAGTGGACATCTAAAATTTCTGAATAAGCACGATCAAAAAAATGTTTGAAGTGCAACGACCTTAAATTTATGTACCGAAAATAAGAGTACAGATGCGGATGGGTATTGAAAAGAGTATATTCAGAAAACAAGGAAAATTTTAAGAAAATCTGGATATAACCGAAGAGTATCACGCAAAAATTTTCATTAACGATGTTAATAGTTACCTATTGTTAAGCATAGGTGGATTAATGATAGTGTGAATATCTACGACGGTAACTGGGGTGGGTAATTCAGTATTTATTGAGGAGATTATGGCTCAATGAGTACTTAAATATCTTGAAACAATGTATCATAGAAATGTCAAAAAAATATTGTTAGAACATGAATAGATAGATCTTCCAACAGGATCAACGTCGAGTATTGGATTTAAATTCAATTGACGCATGTTCGGTATCTCGAAAAAATCAAAAACCACATTACTAGTAAGTGATGTTGAATAAATCTTCGGATACAGCCTCGCTGGGATAGCTGAATTTGTGAAATTATATATATTTTAATTCTAACATAGAAAAATAATTTAAAAATGTATTTACACCCGTCGCAGTTAACAATCTTTGTGTGATATCTTCGCGTCACTGACATTTTGCAAGCTCTGCACGCGATCGGCTTTCCCCATCAATTCCTGTTGCTGATTACCCGGAAGATTTTCCAACCTTACTAATAAGTAATCATTTAAGAAAACACTATTTAAAAATTTAGTTGTGATTAAATTCTTTGAACAAACCATCTTTAAAGGAATTATTATTAATTAAACAAAGTCAGATATATATTTTTTCGTGAATTATATCCTGAAGTATCCAAAAATTTTATTTAATATTTAATTGGTCCTCAACAAAGAATATTTATTTATTTTACATAATATTGTATAATTAAAATACTATGGTATTTTCGACTGTAAAAACAAACGTCTTACACATAAAATTCTTTTAATATCATTAATTAATATAATATTTAGTAATGTACTTTTTGATCAATTGCTCTACATTCAACAAATATTTTACTATATAACTAATAAATTGTAATTACTGTGCAATTTTGATCTGATTTATATTTAATAATTGTTTTAGAGAGGTCTCACCATGCAGTGGCTTTTCCAGCGTTTACTTTAAAGAAGATATTGCGCACAAACTCTTATGTAAAAAAGTGTTAGCACAATAAATCCCGTAATTATACCCTAACCAAAGGCTGGTTGAAATACCAACAAGACATTCTGATTAGCTAAGTTTAACGCATGTTAATACATGTGAATTTTGAAAACATGCAATACAATTATCGTTATTTTAACTAATTCTGATTGTATAGAATTAAAAAAAGTTTTAATACCTGAATACCTACATATGAAATAAGAATAATCACTTGTGAGTGAAAAACACCCATTAATTCACCTTGACCCTTAGTATTCTTGCGAAAGTTGCCACTATGAAAATATTTTTTAAGTTTGTTCAATTTCTAGATTACACAATATATAAAGCCAAAATATGGTATTTTCAAATTTTGAATCCCTACTTTAATAGCAAAATATTTATTTTTGATAAAGCTTTTTCTTTAGAGTCGTAGTATCTATGAAACCATCTATAATTAGCTGATAAAATTACGTCAAATATGATCAGATAATCGTAGTTAAATATATTCCAGAGAACAACATCTTTTGTTGTCGAGTTTTGATGTAATGCCATAGAACAGGTAAACTTTATGACATTTTATATGCACAAAGAATTAAAATTGGAAGAGTTCGTTTAACAAGGTAAAAATTTTATTTTCAAAAAATACAAAAGGTAGAAGAAAATAAAATAAGATAAATTAACATCGAAATTTAAAAAATTTAATTGGAAACAAGTTGTGAAATAAAGGGCATATTTCGAAAAGCTTCGGAAGTAATTTATTTTCATGCTGAACATGTTCGAATGTAAATAAAGCAATATGACATGACGCACGTTTCACGGGGAAGGTTAAAAGTTCAATATAATTTATAACCGGATGGCCATTGATAATTTAAAGTGAATAATTTTACGTATATACTTTGCTTCGTGATGTTCGTCTTTATTAATTCCCTAAATAGAGCACAAATATTATTTCAAAAAAGAAGTTAATATTCTTTATATTAAGTAGGTATTTACATTAATTTTCACAGCTTGAAAATAATTAATATTTTTTTATACCTACCTAAAAGTAAAATTATAATTCTATAACGTGAAGTTAATTTTTAAATGATATCTTATGCTTACCGCTTCAGGTTGGCCAATAGGTAAACATAAAATATTTCCAATAAGGGTCAAAAAAACTCCCAGACAAAATAACTTCACTGAACACTTCATACTTAATGTATTGTATTCTGCACAACATGCAACTGATATGCAATTTTGTCTCTCCCTAGTTATATTTATATATTTACGTCTCATAATTATTCAACCTACTTTATTCTCGCCTGTAATAATTTTTCGAGGTTGAATTACCTCCTAACCTAGTTATCAGAGAGTAACTTCTTATTTGTATTCAATTTAATGCATAATGCAATATTTCAATTAGCCCCTCATTGTATCTTTATGTAGGTCTTGTCGAGGGCTTGTGGAAATTTTATATGACCTGATTTTCATGTATGGAATGGTGTGGTTATAAAAGTAGTTATTTTTTACATGTGGTTAATTTGTTTTATATTTTCTTTTGATCTTAAGCAAGAAATCGCATCATCATTAAATGAGAAAAAGTTTTATTTTTGACAAACTAATTAATTTCTGAACGCATCATTATATTCAATGGCAACATTCATAATTGCAAAAGGTTGTCTAGTGATGTTATGTTTCGGCACGTGTTACTTAACCTAACATTTCATTACGAAGGTAACACTTAAGTATTTATCTAATGTGCATCAATTTAAAGAAATGATTAAAGAAATTCCTTCACTTCAAGCAAGGTTTAAAGGCGGTGGATCGATTATTACATTACCACCAGTATTTTCTGAGGACGCTAGGTAACATTACTTTGCTTTTGTTAGTATAATTTAATTGTTTACTTGCCGATTTCAGATCCATATATGTCGCTTGGAAAAATGAAATTGTATGTTATAGTGCAAAAACTGCAAAATGTATTTGCAGTTTTAAAGGCATAAAACAACGAATCATTGGATTTGGTTCTATTTATACAGATGATGAATATGTAGTAGCATGTACTGTAAACGGTAGAGTAATAATTTGGAAAGCCAGCAGTGCCATTAAACTAAAGAAAATAGTATGTTTTGTGATAATTTATTGTAACTCAACTATATTTATTTTTTTAGAACTTGAATTTAAACAAAAATGTGAAGATAAAGTACTTTAAAATATTTTTAAAAGATCGTGATGAACATAAAGCTCAGGCATTAGTTTGTTTTGAAAATTCAAGCACAAATAAGTACGAATTTTTTTTATTAAACTTGTTTAATGGGCAACTAAAGGAGCAGAAATTGAAATTGCCTCTAAAAAAATTTTCCTTGTGTATAGATGTAAGTGGGCAAGGAAGTTATTTCATCGTTACTCAAGGGAAAAATATGTATTATAACTCATTTGATTCTATATATATTAAGTATGTACTATAATTTAGAATTGCCCTAAATGACTTTTGATTGTATTTTTTATAGGCATACCATTAAAGGTAGAACATTCACTTGTGTTGCATGCCATCCTGAAAAAGTAGCAGTTTTAACAGGGGATGATACAGGAAGAACTTTATTATGGAATAATATTACAATTAAAAATTCAATCCAGACAGTTTATCACTGGCATACACTACCTGCTCAGTCTGTATGCTTTTCAACATCTGGAACATATTTTTACAGTGGTGCAGGCGAGTGTGTATTGGTTAAATGGGATCAAGATAATATCAATTTTAGAGAATTCCTACCCCGTTTACCAGCACCTATTAAATATATTTCTGTGGCAAAAAACAATGTATTAATTGCTGTTGCTACTGAAGATAATGCTGTGCAAATAGTAAGTCCTCAACTAAGAGTTGTTAATGTAATTCAGCATCTTGTTCTGGGCAGTGATGTATCTGCTGGTATAATATTTGACTCAAGAAGCAAATCATTAATTTTAAATGGTGTAATTGGTCATGTACAATTATTTTCGCCTAAAGACATGAATCTTGTGTATAGTGTAAGTTAGAACATTTTTTAGTACTTTTTTGGTCATGTAAGTTTTAGTTAGATGTTGTAGGACATAATAAATATACTGAAGAAAGAAACAAATCCATAATAAATACTGTCATTAGCAAAATTGCAGTAGATGATTCTGGGTTATGGATGGCAACAGTTGAACATAGGCATGACCCAGAAATGTTTGAGTGTCGTTTGAAATTTTGGCTGTTTGATCATACAAAACAAAAGTAAGCAAAACAGGTTTATGATTTATTCAAATAATTTGATGAAACATTTGAACTAATAAATATAATTAAAATTTAAAACACTTGGTGTAGTTCCACAGAATGTGGAACTATACCAAATGTTTTAATTTTAATTGTATTTAATTAAATAAATATTTGTAGTATTCTTTTTAATAAGTTAATCATGGAATATATTAATTTATTTTTAATGGAACATGTTTAAGAGATGTAGAACTTGTTTCATAAATATAAGGTGTGGCAATTAAGACTTGTAAAAAATGTTGTTTATTATAAATAAACTTATATTTAACTTTTAATCGCCTTCAACATACTCTCCTTCTCTACCCATACACCGCTGTATATGTGTCTTCAATTGTTCAAAACAATGCTGTAGTTCATCAGTTGCCAGCCTCTTTAACAATTCTGCTGTTTGCGCTTTTACATGTTCAACAGACTGAAAATGTGTTCCCTTTAATGCACTTTGCATTTTTGGGAACAGGTAGAAGTCACATGGTGCGAGATTTGGCGATTACGGAGAATAGTCAAGCACTGTAATGCTCTTGTCCGCTTAAAACTGCTTCACAGATAGTGATCTGCTGTGTTGTCCTGGTGCAGAATCTACGAGTCGTTCTTGCACAAATTCAGTATTTTCTTTCTTACTCTTTCCATCAGTTTGATTAGGACTTCTTTGTAGTATTTCTGATTAACGATTTGACACTGACTTGCTCATTCATGCCTTTTTCTGTCGTGTCTTTCGCGCACGTGACATAATATTATCACCAAACATCTCCTTTAACATTTGTAAACGTTCTGTTGGAGATTTTATTAATTGGACAAGGAATTTCAGGCTAATTCGCTGCTCGATTTATATCAACCATTATCACGACACGACTAAGTGTCCTTTACAGTTAAAGCTCGAAAGTAAACTGTAACAAACAGAGATCAAACTACGGGTTATTTCTTGGGAAGTATCAAGGTCATTGACATTCTGATTACAGTCTTGCCCGATACGGCTGCGCGATGGAAGGAGCGCAGCCGTATCCTTTTCTACAATTGCGAATATTTAACACGTCTAAATGTTTCTTTATCTTTACTAAACTTTTATAACTTATTTTTGACAGTGTGAAAGAACTGCAGTACAAGCAAATAGCGGTTTTCCAGATATTGTTCTTTTATTAACTAAGTCCAAAAAATATAGACAATTAACATACATATATTAACAAACAATATACATATTGTTTGTTAAAATGCTTATTCAAAATTAAACTTCTTTTTCTTAATTTATAGTATACGTAATAAGATAATTATATTGCAGTTTTTCTCTCAACACATCAGTTGAATATCCTCATGAGGATGTTGTAAAAGGTATTGCATTTCAACCTTCAAGGAAAGAATTTCAACTTTCAAGTGTTACAATAGGCGAAGATAAGAAATTTAAGATTTGGCAATTATTGAAGATTTCTACCGTGTATCGTAAGTATTTGTATACATTTTCGTCTGCAATTAAAATGAATATCGTATCTGAAAGATTCAATTTTTTACCGCTTTTTTACAACATATGTGTATGCAGAAATTTTTGAAGAAATTTGCTGCTCTCTGTTGAATCTCGCACTCACTATCTCATGTTTACTGGCCAGTCGATCGCAGAGAACGGTGATATTCGAATCTAGTGATAGTATAAATTTGCATTATAGAAACAACGTATATGCGATATATAAAACGGTAAAAGTTGGAATTTTTCAGTTTTACATCGTAAGAGCGCATAATTATGTGCTGATTCACAGAATATATATCGTATTATTCACAGAATATTAATTAATAGTAGTATATTTATTTACATTTTTAAAACCCGTGTAAAATAAGAACGGAATCCTGGTACAATCACAAAAATCATAAAAGTTTTACAAACCATCCCAGGTATCATATTAAACATTGTTTAATATATAACGTTGTACAGCAAGACCATCATATCCTTAGAAAAATCTGCGCACACTTTCGGTATTACTCGTACTCAGTCGCCAGTGTGTCGCTCGCTTCGGTGATTAGGTACATTCCCAACAGAAAGGCGCGGTTTTATTTTGTACTACGCGACGCCAAGAATAAGAATTTAGAAAATTTTTATTTATTAATATATGTTATATTGGTCCAAATGGAATGTAAATTATTAATTAGTGAGGCTGCTAAGTGTTATTTAATAGTGTTCTATTGAGGATGTACTATGAAAGTAAATCTTAATATGATTAGGTAGATAATGTAATTACAAATTTTTTTAATAATACCCAGTAATTAGAAGCAAATAGCTTTATTTCAAAATGATTACATAATTACATAATAAATTACATAATAAAACACATTCACAAAGCAATGATTACTAAGTTATTCTGAATTATCGCTGAAACCAAAATCACTGTCAGATGTATCAGCACCCACGTTTATAATTAGTGACTCCGTAAGAACATCCATAAAAACTTCATTTTGTTTATATTCATCTTCGACTCTCTTCACGTGAGTGCAAAGTTTGTTCCAGTCATTTACTGTAATGCTTTTAAATTTTTCTTCCGCTAGCCTTTTAGCGTCCTCTAATTTAAATGTGACATTTTGTGATGCCACAAAATTTTTCACAGTCGCCCAAATCATTTCGATTGGATTTAGTTCAGGGTGATACGGAGGCAATCGTAAAGTTGTATGACCGTGTGCCTCCAAAATTGCGTCTATTTTATATCGTAAGTGTTGTTGTTTATTATATTTTATTAACATATATAACTGGGCTTTCGTCATATCAGATGTACAGGCAATACCTTTTTCGGTCAACCAGTGTAACATTTTTTGCTTGTTTGCATTAGAATTAGGCGCTGGATTTATCTGAACATTGTGGTATGGAGCATTGTCAATAACTAGTACTGAATTTTTTGGTAAATTTGGTATTAGTTTTTCAACGAGCCATTTTTGGTAATTTTCGAAATTCATTTCGTGATGGTAATCACCGGATTTTGTTCCGGATTTAGAAAGTAACAAAGCGTTTTCTACAAATCCATGGTTCTCACCATACATAATTATCTCAACATAATTAAACGCTGGCCCTTGGAGATTGTCGAAAATAACCCATTTCTTGACTTGTCTGTCCAACTTTTCGATTTTGTATGGCCGCTATGAATATAGGATTCATCCATATAAATAGTTGGACGATTTTGCCGTCGATATACATCTATTTTTCGTAAAAAATTTGTACGAATGTTTCTGATATCTGGTTTTTCTTGTAATATCTTGCGATTGTTTTGTGTAGCACAGAATCTAAAACCAAGCTTCTTTATAATTTTTCTTAAGGATTCTCGGCCGCCCGGAAAATTTATATCTTCTTTAAGTTTTTGTAGTAAATTTTTAATAGTAATCCGCTGATTATTTGTCTTGTGGAAATTATAAATAATATGTTTTATTTGGTATAGGTCAATGTCGTCTATTGAATCCATTACTAAACATTTCCTCGATCTTTTCTTTTTTGGCGATTTGAAAACTGGTAGTTGTTCTGTGTTCTCTTTCTCATTTCGTTCTGGTTCTGCTTGATATTCGTTCCCCTCTTTTAAAATATTATAGACAGAAGCTCTTGAAACACCAGTTGCTCTTGCTACGTATTCCTTTAATTCGCTTTTTGTACAATTTCTTATGTCTGTTTCGTTATCTGAAATTGTCTTTAAAAACATTAAACACGACTTCACGGGTTTGTGAATGCAGTCCTTTTCCACCTCCTAAGTTGGACATTATTAATTATAATAAATAAAACAAATAATAACCAATTATAATGCAAGACCTCAATTACTCACTTTGACTAACCGTAACTTAACAACTTAACCACGCAACGATCATAAGCACACTGAGGACACAAACAGCTTACCGATGACTCGGAGTGTACCACCCGGCACGCCTACGATGCGCAGTAGATTTTTGTCCAAGGATATGATGGTCGTGCTGTAACTCTTCTACATCGTTACCTGGGGTTTCATAAAGTCGTTCTGTTTAAAATCTAATTGTGTTTACTATTACCTTGTTGCTAAAAATGCTACGATAAAATTATTAACGGGATAATCACTGTATTAATAGGTTTTTTTAAGTCTGAACATATAATATACACCATGCTCAAATGTATTAGACACCTTACGAATTTATGTACATACATACATATATAGTTTAGTCAAAAGAGAGGTCAGAAAAATAAAACTGTTGTGAAAATTATGTACAAAGTGTTATTTAATAATATAGTACAATTTATCAATATTTTGTCGCTCCGCCCTTGGCCTTAATGACAGCTCGCACTCGTCGAGGCATACTTGCTACTAAATTGTAACACTCTGCCGGTGGTATTGCAGCCCATATTTCGCGAATTTTTGTTGATAATTCTGCTTTTGACAGGCATTTATGTTCCGTGATCTTAGTTTTTAAGATACGCCACAAATTTTCAATGGGCGACAAATCGGGACTTTGTGGCGGCCAATCCAATACCTCCACTGTGTTTTCCTCGAACCAACGCATTACAGCTCCTGATTTGTGGCAGGGCGCATTATTTTGCTGAAAAATGTATTGTGGAATATCCTGGTCGAATAGTTTTAGCACAGACGGTTCTAATACTTCCTCCAACATGGCTAAATAGCGTTGGCTATTCATCCGTTCATCGCACAGGTACACTTCTCCAACACCGTATACAGACATACAACCCCAAACCATGATACTACCACCTCCAAACTTTACTGTGGGAATGATGCATTGTGGTTCATAAGCTTCCCCTTGCCTACGCCGAACGTATAGCGTCCCAGGTAGTCCCCAAAGCTGCCAGGCAAAAGAAGAAAGTTAGCACTTAGACGGGATTAATTTTGTTTAATGTTACATGTAGACTGAATTGCATATAACGATAAGAATATTAGTCATGAAGATGTACTTACATACCTCGATATTCGATTCATCAGACCAAAGAATCTTCGACCACTTCTCGATTGTCCAATTTTCATATTGTTTGGCCCATAAATACCGCTTCTTTTTATGAGCGTCAGTTAAAAGCGGTTTACGTCGCGCTTTACACCCTCGTAAACCAGCACGCTGGAGACGTCTTCTCACTGTTTGCGCAGCTCACTGGCGAGCTGTTTCGACGATTTTTTCCTATCACTGAGAGCCAGTCTTTGTAAAATTCTGTCTTCTCTAATCGAGGTACAGGGTTTTCTACCACTTTTTGGTTTGTTAACAAACGACCCACTCTCCTGATAGCGACTAATGGTTGTACGGACTGCAAATCGCGAACATTTTTTTTTTGCAATTGCAGCTATTGATAACTTCTGGGAATGCAGTAGCACTATTTGGGCGCGTTCCCCTACCGTCAACTCGCGTATTTTAGGCATTTTTCTTTAACAATTAACTGACACAACGTGAAAAAATAGGATAATCTAATTGATCTCTACCACAAACTCACAAACGCACGTTGCTCACACACTGCTAGAATAACACTAAATTTCTAAAATCCACAATTTCCCCTTTCCACCTATTCTTTTCAATAGGGGATTAACTAGGGTATTCAAAAACGCATTTCTGTAAATACCATTAACTATTTTTACGACTAATTTCTGTCAGACTTGGATAATACCGAGAATAAGGGTTTTTACCTGGGGTGTCTAATACATCTGAGTATGGTTGTATTTACCATAATTATATTGTCTGATGATTTTTTTACTGAATACCTAAATATTGTAAATTTATTTTACATAAGAGCTAATTAGGAAATTCTCATGTACGCCGCTTATTTCCAAACTTCTCTCAGGAAAATAAATTATGCAAGAAACAGTCTATTTTTCTAATTAACATATCCTAAAACGTCATGTAATAATACAAACTCAAATTGTTAGGTTTAACTTTGAATTAGTTCACAATAATTTAAGCATTTCTTTACAGATTATTGATATCCCTCTTGATTACAAATACATGAGTAAATTTCCAAATATTATTACCAAACTTAGTAGGAGCTTAATAAGAATTGAAGAATTAATAAATAAATAAAATTTATATCTTAATATCCTCCAACAACTTAACGTTAGTTACAAAGAACATTTGCACGCCATGAGATACTTTTACGTCTGCGCTCGCGGTGCGACTTAAGATTTTTAGCTGTCGGCATTTGCCTTAAACGGAGAGGGAAACGTTCCCGAACAGCTATTATCGGATTTAATCACCAGACCCCTACGTGATAAGCCAATAACTTATCACTAGCTATCAGTCGGTAAAATATATAGCTGTCACTAGAGTAAGAATTAATAAAATCTCTCCAACTTGATTAATTCCTAAAAACTAAAGTTTCGCAATTGATATTTTCTTAAGCATTTGTAAATAATTGGTTTCAATTATTATAGATGAAGGTTATTCCTGGCGATGTTCTGGCGAGGTAACATATAAGGATTTAAATCCTCAAGTGGTTACATTTTCTAATGACGGATCATTGATTGCTGTCGGCTTTGAATCAGTATTGACAACATGGTTATCAGAGGAACATAAATTAAAATGTTCACTGAGGCATCCTCTTCAAGAGGATCATCTTACACATATCTCATTTGGTAACGGAACCGAATGTCATTTGTTGTTTTCCGCAACTCGAAAATACATTAGTGTCTGGAACTTATTGTCGTTATCATTAACATGGACCGTGAGAGTAGATGTTTCAATGGTAATATCAGATATGACTATGCCATTTAAAGCTTTGTTTACCAAAGATAAGAAATGTAAGTATTGTTGACAAAATGTTTTGTGACTTTGAAAATTAATTTTGTGTCGTTGTAGTATTTATAATTGATTTGAAATCACCGGATCCCATTTATTCGAGTAAAAATCTATTAAAAGATACTGGCAAACTTCAAGCAGCAGTATTTGTTCCAAAACCTTCCAGTGACATAGATGTTGCTTGGTATAGTCGCTCTTGTATATATTTCTTGGATACTAATTATGTAAGCTATTACTTAAAAATAACTGAACTTTTTAATATTAACAGCATAAACATTTAAAATTATAAGAGGTACGAAACTATTTGAGAATTTATAAAATGTATCGAAAATTTGCAGATTAAATGTTTTAAAATATTGTTAAACTTACACTTATTTCATAATTTAGTTGTACTAAAAATAGTTTAGCAAATTAATTTGATTCGCTGTCTATTCTATTGAAACTTGGGAATTCAAAAGCGAAATACTTTTTTCAGCACTTAGTGCATTTACTATATTGAATGTTGCTTTCATTTAATGCTTACTAAATGATTACGGATTCTCAAATAAGACTTCGTTGTATCATTCTTGCTAATATGTATTAAGTATTTTAAATGATGAAATAGACAACATTCAAAATATTTAAAATCGTACTGTTTCACATATTGTCAATGAAATTATATCTGTTCTGGCAAGGATTATGAATTAAGCAGTAGCGTAGTGCTCAGTTACTATGAATATTAAAAATAATAAATTTAATTACTTACTATTTTAGTTTTTTTTTTTGTATTGTTGATGTAAAGTGATGCAAAAGTTCGTTGTAGTATTGTGTTATTAGTATGCTTTCCAGAGCTGACTCAGTCATTAAAAAGGACGTTCGCATCATATTCGCACTCTTAGTTTTCAGTTAAACTCTTGTTTATACGCACTATAGTTTGAAAATCGGGATTCTTATTTATAAACGTATACAATTTACCGGTTGTTAACCTTCCTATACTGTCTGTTACATTTCCTAACGAGGCTTTGAGGTAATATACTATATTTAGCGCTTCATGTAATGACAGCTTGGTATTCTTTAATTTGAAAATAGTATCTAAAAGAATTGAATAATTTTCGGAAATTAACCATATTCTTTGATCTTGTAACTCTGCTTTTATATGATCCGTAATCGTGTTTTTCACCCGAAGAAAATTATACTGTAATTGACCTCTTGTTGGCAATCTCTATTCCGGAACGTATTTCCCCCAAAAGTTTCGAAATTCTTCATTGTCTATAATATTTTGTGGAATGTTGCACACATTTAACAAAAATAAAGCCATACAGAAATTATAATATGGTACATCACGTTTCGTATTTAACCGGTGTTATTTGCTATTAACATGTCTTACACACAAAAATATTGTACGGTAAAAAGTTGATACTGCAAATAATACATTTACATTACGCCAGTGTATTCTAATGTCGAAAATCGGTTAAGAAATCTATTAACACTCGTCGAACATAAAAAAGAACGCCATCCATTCGCCATCATCAATCTAATTCGGCATTCATACCGTGCACATATGAATCTCGACTTCGAGTATATCCGACCGCTTTCGTAATATATCATTGCTGCCAATGAGTGCGCACTCGTTTCTGCAGGCTTATTATGAATATACAAATTGATGAGGTAGTATTAATTTTTTAAATGCTGATTAATACCATCTAAGAGTATACCAGTTTTATAAACAAACATTGGCATTATCTGTTAGTAAATTAAAGAAATCAAATATTCTTTTGAAATGTAACAAAAGCAAAAAGAGATTATTGTCATTATTGGAATACAAGTTTTGTTCTTGCACTTCATTAACTTTAGTTATTAGTTAAAAATATAAATTAAGTACATCATTTTTGTAACATTTATTTTAAACAATTTATAAAAGTTAATTACTTTTTTATCTTTTCATTGTGCATCTTTGTCATAATAATATTCTATTTGACGTAGGTATATGTATTTACCCAGTTTTATATTTTTTGATAGGAACTTTATAGTATTGAAACTAAAGATGAATCTACAAACTTCAGCTTACACATAGATGAAACGAATAAATCTTTGTATAGCCATTTATTGCCCAGAATAAAAGCCGATACAGTGCCTAAATCAAGTACTACCCATATGTATGAGAAAGAAAATAGTTGTGATAAATTTCATAAGGTAAACAAATTTCATAAGGTTATGTAATTGTTTTTACTTGGAAATGCTTATTTCTAGTTTCTTGATACTCCTGCACATACTATGCCACCATTGCATTTACTTTGTGAAGGAATGCTTCAATCAATGATACTGGAACGGCATAATGATGAACTTCAAATTAGCAATGACAATTCAGTAAGCGATGAACATCAGTCGGACAAGAGAAAGGAAGATCTCAGTTGTGAAATTCAAGAAAACTTAGCTAAGATTAATCAAGAATCCACTGCATGGATATCAAACTTGTAATGTGTAAAATAAAATATGTTAATATGAAATTTAATAAAATCGTTGTATTATTTTCCCACATAAAACGAAAGTAATTGCTTTAGAAATAATTACCCCTATTGTACTATAATATTTCCAAAAAAAATAATTCATTAAGTTTAACCAAATATAGTAAATGATATCCTTATTTCATATCATTATCTTCCTTCAATCAAGTTATTCATGTAATATTTCCTTCAATTGTAGTTAAACCATAAATTTACTATATTTGTATGAATAAATTTTGTTTAATAGGTAATACTTTATTTAAGAATGTTATATAGTAATTGGATAATCATCACTTCATTGTGTTACGAAAAGGATACATAAGTATGTGATGATTATGTAAATTATTCAGTTATATTTGCTTTGCATATATACACATTCTTATGGGATTACATTGTAATGTAGTCAAGTAATAAGTCTTAAATGAACAAGGTCATTACATGATGAAATGTATTACATGCATTGAACACAATCAAATATGTAGGTTGCTTTAAAAATTTTATAGATAATATAGAAAAAAATCAATTATTTTAACCAATTTTTTTGTATTGTTTTTCAGAATATTCGCCTTTATGATCTATGCACTTCTGCTTTCGGTAAAACCAGTTCTCAAAGCATTGGGCTCATTGTTCTTCAATCACCTAAGAAATGAAGTTTTCGTAGGCTTTCACAGTCGCGTCCGAGGAATTAAATTACAATCCACGTATTTTGTCTTTTATGTATGGGAATAAAAATAAGTCACAAGGAGCCAAGTCGGGACTAAAGGCGCACTTTTCGGAACACAGTTGGCAAACGACTGTATACCATTCAGCATTGACTGTGCGACGATCCTTTAGTGGAATAAAAGCAAAATGACCGAGGCGTCCGAAAAAAGAAGCCACCATTTTTTGCCAGAGCTTCGTCCGCGTCTTTTGTGGGTTTCTCCTCGTCTTTGAAGACACATTGAACCGATTATCACTGCCTCTAGCTCGTAACAATAAATCCAACTTCACGTCACCTGTAACGAGGTCATACACTGATTTTGCTCGATCTCAGTTGAATTTTTAAGCATTTTTTGCACCAATCCATACGCGCTTTTTTTGGAGCTTTCCTGTGGTGTTTATCGAGCGTCAGAGAGGGCAAGATGATTATGCAGGATAGTTCTGATTTGGATTATACCTATGCCCAAGTATCTCTATATGTGCGTTGTTTGTATGTCTTTATTATGTTCTACACGACGTCGATATATTCTGGAGTGGCTGCATTGGCAGGCCGTCCATCACGATGACCGTCTTTGAACGGAACACGTCCACGCTGGAACTCGTACCACCGTTCAACAGTCGCAAAAGATAGTTGCGAATTCTCTTGTCGAGCGAGACGATCTTTGGAAAAACATGGCTCGAAAATTTTCGCATATTCCATTTTTCACAAAACTCATTTTATTTAAAAAATTGTTAAAAGGATACAACAGCATATGCTAGCATTCTGAAAATGCTATTCGGACTAAAAAATCCAGAGAATACGACAAAAATATTTCATATATTTCTTCATATGGAATAAAATGTTAAAATCAAAAAAGTTTATTTAATCAGTTTTCCAACTACTTTTTGCTTAAAAGTTCACAAAGAAACAATAATTCTCAAATAATGTACTGATTATTGTTTTAACAAAATCCTTGGTAGTTATAAAAGCAGAAGTAGTGTTTATATAAATTCCATTTACAATTTTCCTCATTTTCAATATTTTATGTTGAGAATCCCAAAAGCACATTTCTTTCATTGTTTAAAACATGTTCAAGTAGTTTGTACAAATGATGAAGATATAAACCTATAAATTTTACTTCATTTAAGTATAATGTGGTATAAATAAAAGCACTTTAATAAGACTATAAGCTTATAGTCAAGTTATTTCTTCCCATTTATCTGTTTCTTGCTGCTGCCCTTCAGTTTTCAAATCCCATTCCTAGGATATCCTCTATTACTGCCTCTCTCCATTGTCTTCTTGGACGATCTCGCTTCTTCTTTTCTTCAGATATTCATGGTGTACTTTTCAGTGCTTTTACTTCATCTTTTTGTTCAAGATGATCTAACCATCGTAATCGTCTTATGAAAAATCAACTTTTGTGCTGAATAACTGATAATGTTGCTGGTTGGTTTTCCTCTCCCCAACACTTGTATTTTTTCCTCTATAAATTCTGTGTAGCATTTATCTCCCATATTTCAATCTTATTTAGTAAATTTTTATTCATTATCCAATGTTGTAATCATAGAGCAATGTGGGCATGATAACCATTTTGTAGTCTTTGCATTCTCAAATAAGTGTTTGGATTTAAAGATATTGTGTAACGTCCCTGCATATTTATGGGCTTTCACTAGTTTTATAGTTATTTTTGTTTTTTTACAACTATTTTGTTCTCTTAAAAGTTGTTAAAATGTATCTAATACAAAACACATCTTATCAACATCCAACAGCTTATTATTTACATAGGACATTATAAACCATGAGTTTTTATTATGTACACGCTACGACAAGATTTTTAAGTGTTTTTTAAGTATTTATCTTAAGTGAGAAGAGAAACTACTGAACTATCAGCCAGCTAGTATATTCTCAGTACCTTAAGTATTTTACCTTTTTTACTTTACCTTTCACGTATTCGTCTTGAAGAATATGTATTGTAAGAGGATTAAAATGTTTAATTTGTTTAAGTAGATGTATCATCTACTCTTATATAAGTAATTGTGTTTCAATTCATATCTATTATTACCACTACCAAATATGCAGCTTTTCATATGGATTTTTTAAATTTCAAAATGGTTCATAGCTTTTTAAATCAATTTAACCATAAAATTGCAAACAGTATTCCAAGATAGCAAAAGTATAACTTATAGATGTTGCTTGATAGTTGAAAATGTAATACAAAAGTTTAGTCCTGATGCCTTTCTGTGATTTATCATACAATTGTTACATGGTTTACCAAAATGTTGTGAGGCTCAATATGAAATGGAAGAGATTTTTTCAACTTTAACAAAAATAAAAGATTATTGGTTTTAAAATTATTTTTAACGGAAAAGTGTGACTTCTTATAATTTCAGCATTTTATGTGAATAGTTTCATGATAATTTCACAAAATATTTACACTTTCTAATATAAAAATTTTACGAGGATGATTTGACAGGAAGTGATTCTCGAACTAAGACAAGTGAACTGGGACATTTTCTATTATTTTTCAACGTATTTCCTTTGAACTTCTACACATTTGGACCACAATAACTATCTAAATAACCTATGTAAGAACTGTTTTAAATTATCGTTTGAAGTTGGCGATCACAATATAAGACTTTCGGCAACTAGTTTTCTGATCCATCGCACGTCATTATTATTGCTTATATCACCAGGATTAAATTGCGCGATCTAGCGACAAATTTTTGCGTTTGAAAGATTGTTACCCAAAGTTTGTAACAAACTTGTCAATATTGATATCTTGTCTATAATGCTAAGTTTCTCCAAAAGATGGTGTTAGTAGTTGAGTAGCAAGTAGTAAAACAAGTGTATTTAAGGGCTATAGCTGAAATAAAACTCTGAGATCCTTAATTTTATTACTTTAATAATAAATAATAAAATTTTTATTCATAAATCATAACCATCATAACGTTTAATATAAGTACAGTACAAATATAAACGCTTAAGATATCCTGGTCTCTAAACTTATACACCTAAATATTGCACTTTTAACAATTTTTAACTTTTTTATTGTAAATTTCTTACTTACTAATTCGTTAATTATGTACTTGAAGGTTTTTGATAGCATTACATATACTAATGAGTAATTACATAGTTTTAAGAGAAATTACGTGGTACATTTCTTAAATACTATTGGCATCCCTGATTTCAACATCTTTTTCATTTTGAATATTTGCAGGTTGTCAACCTAAATTATTTGTTTAATTTTTTTGATAAGCTTATACATTATTGAAAAAAATAGAAAATTGTGTTGCTTTCTGAATACATGTGAATAAACTTCAGTTTATACTAATGTGAATTAATTAATGTAACACAGAAAATTATATTAATTTATTATCCTTACTTGCTGGGTGAGTAAAACAAAAATATTTATTATGTATTTTATTTTATAAATGTGATATCCTCTATGTATTTACATTATATTTTATGACGTGTTATTTTAATGTAGTATAAAAATATACTTTCTAATTTCATTTCATGAAAATTTCATCGCAGTTATGTGGTAATAGCGTACAATTTTATGTGCAGACGTAATAAATTGAAAATTACCTATCTATCTTTTTTTATTTTTTATGATTATATTAGTAAAAGGTTTTCCAATAACTTGACAACTTGTTTTCAAAATAAAATGCAGACCATTTGAGATATTTCAAAAACTTTATTATCGGGTTGAAGTACAATCAAAACATTTATGAATGGAACTCGACTTCGTTCATATGGTCACCGCGGGCACGTTTGCAGCGGTCGATTCGTTGGACCCAATTTTCGATGACTCGGCCATACAATTCGGCCGAAACGGTTGCTATTTCGTGTTCAATGTTGGCTCTGAGCTCTTCCAACGTTGTCGGCTTGTTGGCATAGACCAATGACTTGACGTAGCCCCAAACAAAAAAGTCTAGAGGCGTTAAATCGCACGAACCATTTCTTGAGATAACACGCTCATCAAACTTATTCTTCAATAAATCGATTGTAACGTGTGCTGTGTGGCTTGTGGCACAGTCCTGCTGAAACTGCATGTTGTCCAAGTCCATATCTTCCAATTCGGGCCAAAAATAAGCGGTAATCATGGCGCGATAACGATTACCATTCACAGTAACGTGACGATCATTATCGTCGACGAAAAAATATGGCCCTATAACGCCGCCGGCATGCAAACCGCACCAAACAGTTATTTTTTGTGGATGAAGTGGTGTTTCATGAAGCACATGTGGATTTTCACCCGACCAATAACGCATATTTTGCTTATTGACGAACTCATTGAGCCAAAAATGAGCTTCGTCACTGAAAATGATTTTGCGATGAAATTGATCATCTTGGCGCATCTTTTCCAGAGCCCAATCGGAGAACGTACGTCGCTTCAAATGGTCCATCGGCTTCAATTCTTGAGTCAGCTTGATCTTGTATGGGTGTAAACCAAGATCCTCACGCAAAATTCGCCATAAAGTGGTCTGGGCGATGCCCAACTCTTGAGAACGCCGTGGAATTGACTGATTTGGATCATTTGCTACGAACGTTTCAACGGCAGCGATATTTTCGACACTTCGACCAACCCGTTGTCTCACTGGCACGGCAACATCACACAACGAATATGTAGACTCAAATTTTTGCACTAAACTTGTTACTGCCTGTCTACTAGGGCGAGAATTACGACCGAAAATCGGAGTTAAAGCTCTTAAAGTAGCGGTCACCGACTCCGAATTTCTGTAGTAAATTTTTATAATTTACAGATGTTGTTCGTTCGTGTACTTTACCATGATCAAAATGTTAAGTTTACTGAATAAATTGACAGTGACAGTTCGATGATTAGTAAAAGGGTGCGTTCACAAATTGAATTAAAAGTTGTCAAGTCCCTGTTGGAAAACCCTTTAGTTGCAAAATTCTAATATTTAACATTTATAATTGTCACGTATAAGCGTAAGAAAGTATTCTTAATATAATCTTGACTTTCGTCAAACAGTTTTAATCATTTCAGGAGAGCCGACTTCTATTTTATTATTTTATGAAGTGATATTAACTTCATTAATACAATTTTACTTATAAAAGTGTTCTCAGAGATTCGGTAACATTTAACATAAAAATAATTACTCTTTTTGTTTAATATTTGGATTTGAAACTAAGTTTGCTCCATCAGTTATTACTTTGTGTGTGTTAGTAAAAACAGTCACTTACAACTCACTTTGTGTTATTGAGCGTAAAATTTGTTTTATAGTTTTGATATGTTACATTGATTTAAAATGGTTTTCCTTTTTAGCTACAAAACGTTTTTTTTTCTTGCTTATGGTAAGAAAGATTGTTTTTTATTGCTTCTTTTATATACCTATAAAAGAATAAGATGCAAAAACTTCTGGGCATAAAAGATTTTAATTATAATAATATTTAATAATCTATACCTTTTGACAAACTATGGGATATTACTAAACACGCTCTTGAGAAGCGATTTAAAATCTTTTGCTGCCGGTATTCAACTTAAGCGAGAAGGAAAACCACGAAAAGCCTGGAATAGCGGCTTCAAATACAAAATGTGTACCAAAGAAAAAAATAAATATTTTAAACTTGTAAAAAGATTATAGTTTCGAGCAAGTCCGAGATTTGTTTTCAGTTGGTTATCTCAATTGACTGAAACCATCAATCAAAACAATTCATAATACTGTTACAAATTTTAATATCAAAGGCGGGATTATAAATATCCATAAGAAAACTGTAGAAAGTTTGCGATATCTTGCCTGAAAAAATGGATTTAAGTATTGTTTGCTCGCTGAAGAAAATAGATTACAATACTACAGGGTGGGGCAAAAAGCATCATCTGATTTTCTTTCGTTATAACTTTTGTTTAAAGTGAAAACTCTTTTAGTTTTTAACTGATTATGTTTATTCGTACTTATAAATTTTGTTTCAATTAGTTGTGGAAAATTATGTCCGACAAATGGCCGCCGTCGTCGTTTATGCAAATTTGGGGTCTTGTGATTACATTTTGCATAACTGTGCGCATCATTTGTGGTGTCACGTTGTCAATTTCGGCTCGAATGTTATTCTTTCTCCAAGGTGTGAGGTTTGTTCCCGTACACCATATGTGGGCAACAACCGGCCCGTTGTAAGATTTGATCCAGCCCGCGAGACATTGTCGTATTATTTCGTGTCTGATATCTATCGCTAAAAATTATGAACACTACTTTTAATCACTACTTTAAAATGTACTACTTTTAAATGCGGTCCGCGAACGTATTTGCACATTAAAGTTTGGCCCACAACATGTCAAAGGTTGCCCATACCTGACGTACATACATCAACGACTTCAAATATCCCCAGAGGACGAAGTCCGGGGTAATCAAATCGCGAGATTACATGCGCTGGGAAGGCATCCTTTAAAATACGCATTGTATCGCATACAGTATGACAAGTGGCCCCGTCCTGTTGGAATCATATGTCCTCCAGTGCATATCATCAACTCCATCGAAAAAATAAGATCCAATTACCTTTTCCGACGTAAGTGCACACCACACGGTAACTTTGAGAGAGTGTAATGGTGCTTCATGAATTATACGTGGATATCCCGTCCCCCCGAACCGAGAATTTTACTTATTCACGTTACGTTAACACCATTGACGAATTATTGCGCGCAAACATTGTCACAATTATCGCGCGTTCTTGAGGCGTATGTCGATTTATTGTTATTCACTATAAATTTCGCACGTCTCTATTTCACGAATGTCTAAACCAAACTGACATACAATGCCAATTGCAAAAATGACAGCACTTTCCAATAGGGTGATACTTATTGCCCCACCTGTTAGATTTAGTAGTTTTTAGAATTTAATATATTCAAAACATTTGTATTGAAACCATGCAAATCTTAATAATTTGCTAATAAAGAGTTTGCTTACTAAGATTATGAAATTAAGACAACAGAGTTTTGTGAAACTATCCTTAATAAATGACAATTTTAAGAAGAATAGTTCTTATAGGTAATGCATTCCTTTCTGTGAATGACTCGGTAATCTCCTGAATGCTTTATCCAATTTTAATTATCTGTATCATATTTTTTTGTTTTTCCAACAGGTATTAGTCACAATATTAACGATGACATACAAAATTTAACGCATACTAAAAATAAAACAAATGTATTGTTGAAATCGCCTGTACATGTTGTGTGCAGGAGTTTAGACAGGCTTCAAAATGTTTTCTAATATTCTGAACTGTATTTTATTTAATTTGGCACTCGTTTTTAAATTATATTTGTTTTTTATATACATTTATAAATACATTGCTAATTGATATTAGTTCAGTTTGTGTTATTTTTCTTTCTCTTTTTTCTCTTAATCTGCACCAAAAATTAAAATTAAATTACATGTATTACTGTCCTGTAAATGGCAATTCGCTGTTGGACAAATAAAGATTATCATTATTATTATTATGAAAAAGTCATTGTTTGGGTTGGACTAGTTAACAATGTATTAGGTGTATCGGAAAGTTGTGTCTACTCCGGTTACAAGTATGCCCATATTCATTTGACACATATTTGGCTCTGTCTTTTTATCATTGAATGTATACATATATACTGACCTATGTAGATCGTTTACCCATGGCTGCTGATAAAATTTATTTACGCCACTGTATTTTATACGAATTCCAACAAGGAAGAAATGCCACAGAAGCGTGTAAAAATTTATTGAAAGTGTTTGGTGAAGGTATAGTTTCTGATAGATCATGCAGAAGATGGTTCGAAAAATTTCAAATAGTTGATTTAGAACTTTCTGATAAGCCACGCTCTGAGTGACCATTTTTGATCGTCGACGATGCTATCAAGATCATGTTAGAGCAAAATAGTTTTTTGACGACATCGGAGATTGCGGAAAGGCTTGATTCAGCTCAACAAACCATTTCGAACCATATTCGGAAACTAGGACTGGTGTGGAAATATTCGAGATGGGCGCCACATAAGTTAAGTGAGAAGTATTTGAATAATCGAGTCATCATATGCACATCTCTGCTAGCATGGAACAAAATCGAACCCTTCTTGGGCTGAATGATAACTGGGGAAGGAAACTGAAAACTATGAAAACATCGCAAGGAAAAAGCATATCGTGAATCTGGAAAACCTGCCCCCCTTCACCTCTAAACCGAAGTTGAGCCTGAGTAAGGAAATGTTGTGTATATGGTGGGATATTCAAGGACCAATACATTTCGAACTGCCGGAAACCGAACGAAAAGCTAAATTCGGAGAGGTACTGTCAGCAATTGGATAATTTAAAAACAGCACTCTATGAAAAGAGGCCGGCCATATCCAATAGGATGGACATCATACTGTTTCATGTTAATGCCAGGCTGCATACTGCTTCGGGGACTCGTCAGAAACTCGCAGAGCTAAGCTAGGAATTTCTCCTCGGACCTACGCTCTCCGATTATCAATTTCAAAAACGGAGAAGATATCAGACAAGCGCTGGTTCAATTTTTCGCCTCTAGAGATAATGCATTTTTTAAAAATGCTGGCAAGATGTTATAAATATTGATGGAAATTATATTATTCAGTAAAGTTTATTCAAGGTATGAAAAATTTATTGTTTTCTTTTATTCTAAAACCGGATAGAACTTTCCAATAGGCCTGATATATTGGTCCATTATTTATTGATGGCAATTTTATTGCGAATAAATTCCTAGAATTTCTCGGAACATATATTTCACAAATGCCAAGTATGAACCCATTACAGACCATTTTAACAAAGAATTTTCAAGTTGTTGAATAGGACAGTGTTCAATAATTTGGTGACTTCGTTCACTCGACTTACTGCTAAATTTCTATCTTTAACATAAAATTATTAACAATGTTCGAATAAATAATATAAAAGAATTAAGAAATCGTATACTTACCGCGTCTAGTGAATTAAATCCCGATTTCTAAAAAAAATTTGTTCAGGTATTTTATAATGTTTTATCGTTTTGTTTAGAATGTGTTTTAGATGTGTTTTCGTTGTAAAATATTACTACAATTTAAGTGTCTAGAAGTGACAGAGATCCAGGTGCGTCTTCCTTGACTTGTAAAACATATTTCTTTTCCAAAGGTGTAATAAAAGACAGATACTTAAATATTGTAGATATGATGGTTATCAAAAAAAAAATCAATAACAAGGTTATGGCTTAATAATTTAATAGAGACATTTTTAATATTAAAAGAAGTTACAGAACTTTTTGAATGTGTTCACTGTTTTGCTAAATACATAAATTTATTTCCATATTATCGTTAATTTCTTCGCACTAATGGTGAGTGTATTAGTTTATTTTATGTACAGATGCCTTAAAAATTAAATTTTCACCAAAGAAATTGTTCCAAATAATTTAAACTAACGCGCAAAATATGGGATCTAGCATAATCTTGTTGAAAGTAACCATTTTGAATTTCGTCATCGTTCAATTGATCTACAAACCTGTTATTGTTATGCATAACTTCTTCTTTAGCTTCTCTGAAATACTGATGATTATCGCCACTCCACACACATACACACACACACACACACACACACACAATACATGTTTTGATGATTAATATGACTATTAAGATGAAACTACGCTTCACCAGAAAAAAGTTCTGTCCAAAATATAGTTAAGATTTTCGTTGAACCATTAGTAGTAACGAGTTCTTCTGAGATAATCTGAGGGTAATAGTTCTCGGAACAACTGTATTTTATATGGATGCAAATACATATTTTATTTGAATGTTATAAAAGGTCGGACGGGTTAAATTGAGCTGTTGAAATAGTCTATGTAATGAAGACATGGATTGATGTTGGATCGTATCACCAATTATGTTTATAGTTTACTTACCTGTCTTGTGCTCTCATCTGTACATGGTGTTTCTCTAAAACTTGAAACACTTCTCTTTATCTGTGCTCCAAAGTGATAACTACTGAGCGCAAAACATTGCAAAATGTATCATGAATTCTTCTTTCCATGTTTCAATGGAATATTGTCATTCTCCGCTTTTTCCGTTTTCAAAAAAAACTTTCAAACATAAAACCTTTTTGTTACAAAGCAAACATTTTTCTGACTTTTTAAATACATTTTATATTGACATAACAAGCAAACAAATGCGTTTTTTTCAAGACATTTGTTAGTAAATAAATAATACATAACCTAACTTCAAGGCAAGTTAGTGTATATTCACATTTACGTAACAAACAAAATTTAGGTACGTTCACGATGAACAATCGCTCATAACAAACAGTTTTATTATACACAGCGTAAGCTTTGTGGAGATTTTTTTAAAGAAACTATTTTCTTAACTGTGAATGTATATATATGTATATAATCCATTATCCCTTATACCACATAATGGTGTCGGGTTTTTGTTTCTTCACAATATCTTGTTTTGTCTTTTAACTTTATATAAATGTTCTCCATTCCTTTCTGTTCTTTGCCAATTCTTCTGCTTCTCTCCTTGTCTTTCATTTCTTCTCAATACTTCTTGCTATTACGTCATTCCAGGTCTGTCTTGGTCTACCCCTCTTCTTATTTTTCTGTATTCGTGCTCTCCATATTTGTTTGACTGGTCTCTTTTCTTCCATGCGCTGCAGATGTCCTCACCATCACAACTGCATTTGTTGTATAAACTCTTCTATCGATTGTATTTCTAGGTCTTTTCTTATCAGTTCGTTCCTTATTTTATCTTTTCTCGTCACTCCTCTAACTCTTCTCAAATATTTCATCTCTGCAGCTTGTATTTTACTTTTTTGTCATTAATTCATTATCCATGATTCACAGACGAATGTTAGCACAGGTCTATATATTGTTTTATATATTTTCAACTTGGTTTCTCTGGATATTTCTTTTTTATTCATAAGAATGTTGTTCATTGCGTGATATAAACTTACTGCCTTTTCAATTCTCTTGTTAATAATCTGCGGAGATACAATTGCTAAAGTCAAATTATATTTTCTTAATTAAGACCAATTTATTTACCAAAGATTGCAAGATCTTAGATATCAAAATATTTGGAAGATTTAGCATTTTATTACTATGAAACCCAATTTAAAGTATTATGTATCTTGGAAAAAGAAAATCGTTTTGTTTATTTGTATACATAAAAATTTTGGAAATGCTTTAATACAAAATAATTGTCTTTTGCATGACTATTACTTAACTTGCTAACTGATATTCTATTTGTATCAAAAACGGTCAGTAACAAGTAGATATGCGAATCGCTTTAAATTTGTCTACTTCTACTATATGCATCATTTAAAAGAAAAGGACAAAATTAAGTTGTCAGCAACCACAAACACAATATCTCCTACCACAAAGACTACTTTATCCAGAAGAAGGTTTTAGAGGAAATGAAGAAACATCTTTGTATTTGGATTAATGATGAAATCGAGTCCAACGTATCACCAGGCCATGCAAAAGGCCGTAACTATTTTGAATCGCATACAAAATGAAAGAAGAGGTACGAGCGAAAACTTTACGAGTAGCAGAGATTGGTTCGATAAATTAAAAAAAAAGAAGCATCTCCCTCATAACATTCAAATCACTGAAGGAGCAGCCTGTACAACTTCTACTACCGTTTCAGCAACTTTAAAAGCCATTTACATTTTTTTTATTTAAGTGAACATAGGAATATTTATATTATATTCAGAGATGTAACAAGTTCATGGTCTTAAAATAATTTTTGTTGACATTTTAGGCTAAAATATTCGTATTTAAAAGTAAGTGCGTTTGTTATTTTCTTTAAAGTAGGTTGATTAACATTTGAATATTTTTGTATAAATTAGTTAGTTTATTTCCGAGTACATTTCCTTTACAAATATAAGAGTTTATTTGCAAAAATTGACTACGTAACTCCGTAACATTTATAAACTGCGTTTCGTTCTGAATAATTCAAATCCATATATCACAGCACGTGAGATTGCACTTCTGAAACGAACTAATCCCGTGATGAACCAGTAAACTATTTTTCCAATACTGCACAGCTGATCAAGATCCGGTTCCGCACTTTTAGCTTTGGGTTGGCTACCTGAAATAATATTGCTGTATTAAAATCTATGAAGTAAGCTTAAAGATTTTTGATTTTATAACGATAAATGTGGCGTTCTACATTTTATTTATGTTTACGCAGATGACTATCATTATTCATAATGAATTACATACTTTAGTTTTATGTTCTCAAAAGTAAATTTGATGTAAACCTTTTCAAAGTAAGATCTTGGAAATCAAAATATTTGGAAGATTTATCATTTTATTACTATGAAACCCAATTTAAAGTGTCTTGAAAAAAGAAAATTGTTTTGTTTATTTATATACACATAAATTTTGGAAATGCTATAAAACAAGACAATTTTCTTTTGCACGACTATTGCTTAACTTGGTAATTGATATCCATTCTATTTGTACTAAAAACGGTCAATAACAAGTTGATATGAAAATCGCTTTAAATTTGTCTATTTCTACTATATGAACCATTTTAAAAAGAAAGGATAAAATTAAGTTGTCAGCAACCACAATCACGTCTCCTGCAACAAAAACAACTTGATCCAGAAGAAGGTTTTAGAGAAAATGGAGAAACATCTTTGTATTTGGATTAATGATGAAATCGAGTCCAACGTATCACCAAGACATGCAAGAGGCCGTAACTAGTTTGAATCACATACAAAATGAAAGAAGAGGTACGAGCGAAATTTTTGTAGCCAGCAGATGTTGATTCGATGATTAAAAAAAAGAAGCAAGCCCCATAACATTCAAATCATTGAAGAAGCAGCCAGTACAAATACTACTACCACTTCCGCAACTTTAAAAGCCAAAATTGAAAGAGGGAGTTATCCTCCAAAACTAGTTTTTAATGCTGCCAAGAGTGGATTTTTCTGTAAGAAAATGCAATTTTCGTGAAAAGGAAAACTACCGTCGGTGTTTAAAACTGTAATTGACAGTTTCACTCTTCGTCTGTGTGATAAGGCCAATGGTGATTTTTAATTAAAATCGCTTGTGTATCATTCCAAAACACCAGACTAGCTTTGAAGGGCATTTTAAAATTCAGTTACTTGTGATTTTAGAATTTAACAAAAAGTCTTGGATTATAGATACATTTTTCACAATTGGTTTACCACATATTTTGGTCCATTCGTAGAATGTTACTGTGAATTTAAAAAAAAATCAATCACAGGCTGTGTTAGTGATGGATAATATTATTTGTCTAACTTAAAACACTCACCCAACATATGTACGTCGTAATCAGTCGATAGATCAGCGATAAATGTATAAACGAAGTGTGAAAGAAGGTATCGCCGGAGATATCCTATGATAAGCAGGGTATTGAGAAGTTACTGCAGGTTTCTGGTGAAAGCTTTACTAAAGACGATCTTCAAAAATTGGTAGAATAAGGAATCCATACAGAATTTGAAAATAGTGAATTGTAGAATGTCCGAAGATCTAGGACTTCATCACTTATCACAATTATGTTTACATATGCTTATGTTATGTTACATATATTATACAAATTAATATAAAAATAACTTTAAATTAAAGTAAAATTTGTTTATTTTCTGTCGCATGTTTCTCATTCCTCATTTATTATGTGTTAAATTGACGTTGTTTACCGCTTTTTCACTTAGCATTTCGTTGTCTAGGAATGCATTCTAAATGCTAAATTAGGTCTTTCTACAATCACATTTGTGTTTCGTTTTGAAGATTTGCCACATATATCGTAACGATTTAGACAAGAATATGTATCTACAGTCATGAATATTTATTTGTATACGGTCTATATTTTACAAGAATATAGCTAATTTTAAGAGATTAATGATATTGTTCAACATAATTTTGAATATATTTCACAAAGTTAACCCTTTGCACTCCAGCCTAGTAACTCATGGATGATACCAATAACTCCAGCACTATATTAGTTACAAGTACATACCTGTGATGTAAAGAAAAATGAAGTCGTTGCAATAAAACAAAACATTTATTTCTTAGCTATTTTATTAAGAAACATATTCTAACTAATATTATAAAAGAAAAACAAATTTTAGGGCTTAAAATTTCTTAAAGTGTGATATCTTTGGAAACAATCACCCATATGCATTCGCGGTTTACCGGGGCAAGTATCACAATATTCCGAAGTTTCGCGTCTTTGTCCTTTTTCCTGTCTATTAGAGCACACAATACAATCTCTTTTCTTGCCTTTTCGCATTATGTGCAGTCTTTTGTCCAGTCTTGTTTCATGTGTTGAAGTGGAAGGCTTTGATCGATCTTCATGGAATTCACCTACGAGTTAATCGACTAATCTCTTGACGAACTGCAAATGAGACAGGGATTTTTCGTTCTTGCTTTTTTTTACACACTTATATAAAATGTATGCATTTATGGCAGACATCTCCATTCCCCAAAAGAAGATTTTCCTCCACCACTTAAGAGATTTTCTTAGGAAACAGTATGATGATCAACACCACCCATTGAAGCCGTGTAGTTAACAACAATTTTTGTCTATTCCACATTTTGTTGTTCACCTCCTCTTACAAATCTTGTTTTTGTAATGAATCCAGCGCTATCAATGGTGCTTAACAGCGTAACTACCCTTTTATCTTTCCAGGACAATATCATCGTTCTTCCGTTTTTGTAAGCAATTGATTTATTTTTACCGAATTCGGGTTCCTTTATTGGATCAGGTATGCCCTTGCGATTGATTGATGAACTATGTAAACATATCATAAACACTGTAAGATAAACACAGACGATTTTGCTTACCTATGTGTTAAGGGCGCTGAGGCAGTAAAACAACCTTGTCGCCGTAGCCGCGACAGTGGATTTATTGTTAGCATTTTAATGTCGCAAATATGGCGACAACGGGGTGCAAAGGGTTAATAGTCCTAGATCGTATCACACAAAAACGCCGAACAAAGAACGCACATACCAGTTAATACGCCCACGATATACACATGCACAATGTGAGCGATCATTCAATGGTATACGATTGTGCATTTACAGTAACAACTTGTAGTCGCATGCGTATTTCATCATCGCAAATAATAAATGTAGACATTGTTATGTAGTCTCACTAGTTCCACTAAAAGAACAAGACTTGATATTTTTTAATATAAATTTTTGCCATGGGTAAAAAGTACATCGGTCAATATTCGCTCATTAATAATTTACCATTGTGAGAAGGACAAAGTTTTGGGTAAAATCTCAAAAATGGTGAATCTCTATAAAGCCACGGTGCAAGAAATTTGTGAAAGATGTAAAAGTGGTAGAATAGAAGATATTCCGAGCATAAAAGGACCGAGGAAAATAAAACAGACAAAAAAATTTGTAATGAGAGAAATTAAGTCCAGTGATATGCGTGTATATCCTCGATTGCTGTTACACGAAAAGAAATATTGTGTACGTATTGCCAGAAGAAAGTGTTAGTAAGTGAAACTAAAGAGACTTGAGTTTTCCCACACTTACAAAGATAAAGACTTTGATTCCTGGAAAACCGTATTGTTTCTTGATGAAAGTAGTTTAAATTATTTTTGAATGATCAAAAGCGCGAAAATCTCTACAGGAAAGTTAAACATTTGGTATGGTTTGGGGTGCGTTGAGATACGTAGATGTAGGAAATTTATTGAGGGTTATATGACAGCATATATATTTTGGTGACAGTTGTATACATATATTATATATATACATTCTTAAACTAATTAGGTATTGAAAAGACTATTTTTACCACGATACCAAGCACAACTCATTTGGTAATTATACTTTTTTTGCTTTATAACTTTCTCCAAAGGTGATGGAAACACTTCGCAAATTCCAGATCTAAACCATAGAGCTTTTGTGGGAACATTTGGACAGACAATTTCATAGGAATCATCAAATAAAGACAAGGCAAGACCTACAGCAAATGATTCTGCAAGAATTGGTAAAAATTTCGCCAGAGGTAGCAAAAAAATTAGAATTTATTCCTAATCGTCTCAGAACGGTTATAAAGAGTAAGGGTAACCCTACAAAGTACTAGAAGTTTAGTTGAATTTATTGTTAAATATTTATAGTTTAATTTTGTACACCGTACACAATTGAGTGTTATTTCAGTTCATGTTACTTTAAGCCCTTATACTGCTATTTTACGTATTAACTCTTTCAGGCTTGGTGGTCAGTTATCTAACCACCTATTTAAGAGTTCTCAAAACCACTTTTTATGCCATCTTGCGCCAATTTGCTAAGCAATTACTTTTTTAAAGTCGTCGTTGATCGTTTAATGCGAAACTTTTACTTTAGAGTGCGCTGGGTAGATTAACAGATTTATTTGAAAATGTGGTAATGTATTGTTTTTCAATGGGACTTTCCCGAATGTAATAAAAAATGCTCAGAGTATTTATTATTTAACGAATTCGGTGTTACTCTATGGTATAGTGTCTGTTTAATTATTTTATAACAAAAGTATTATAATATACAATATTACATAATCTACGATAAATAAAGTAAATAGCACGGTGGTTAGATTACTAACCACTGTGACTATAGTAGGTTTCACATAATGTACATATGTATTTATGTTGCATTATAAGGATGCCGCGTGTAGTTAATGAACATGATATAAAAGATATTTTATTCGAAAGTATACCTTTTGATTGCGAAAGTGTGTGCAGTTTTGAATCGGATGAAAGAGAAAATTATGAGATGCAAACGGACACGATGGGGCTCGGTGACATACCTTCTGGGCTCCAGCTAAATCCTGAAGATGAATTTGACTTGAACGATGACATAACCATTTCAAATTTGCCTGACACTACTGGTAGTGGTACTACGGGTACTTTATCTACTCAAACTGTTATGAGGGAACCAAAATGTTAGAAAATTTTCACAATGGGGGAGCCGGAAAAGTACACTGGAGGCGGGGGTGTAGCAAGCGATGTAATAGAGTTAGAGAATATTACACCTACGCCTATTGTTTAGATTTCGATATATATACTGGCAAGGATAGTGACAAAGTACAAACTGATTTCGGTGGTAAAGTTGTTCGACAATTTTGCGTGGATTTGAAATCAAAAAATCACAAAGTCTTTATTTATAATAATTTCAATAGCTATGCCTTGCAAGAAGATTTGTACAAAGATAACATATTTGCTTGTGGTACCGTAAACTCAAATTGTAAATATTTACCTAAACTAAAAGAAGACAAAGTTCTAAAAAGGGGAGAACACGATTCAGGGTGAGTAACACAAATATCGCCTTTCTAAGGTGGAAAGACAAAAGATCAGTTTTCATGCTTACAAACTACATAGATCCGAGAAAGATTGGTATTGTTACTCGCGGGGAACACAATGGAGCCAAAAATGAAATAGCTTGTCCTGAAGCTATGATACAATACAACAATTCTATGAACTATGTGGACAAATTCGACCAACTAAAAAGCACTTATGCTATAGACCGAAAATCACGTAAATGATGGCAACGAATATTTTTTCACTTTTTAAACTGTGCTGTTACAAACTCCTTTGTATATATGAAACTCCAGAAAAAACATAATCCAGAACTGGACCACCTCAGCAACAAAAATTTTCGAAGAAGTGTTTACTAAGGGATCCTAGCACCAGCTCAGGTGAAAAACCCCCAATTATGCTCCAAACGCTCCCACAATAGCTATGCATCTTCTCCTGTACAAATAAAGCGGCACACACCAGGAGTATCAACATAATTATGTCTGGAAGGCAGCACGCATCAGCCAGAGCGAACCACTTCTCGAAGATGCGCAAAATGCAGCACTAAGAAAAGTCCGGTGCGTACTATATGGCAATGCGAAATCTGTAAATTCCCTCTTTGTATACGAAAAGATAAAACGTGTTTTTCAGATTTTCATAGAAAATAAATTTGCTTATGTATTGTACTAAACTTTTCTTAATAATTTGTTACGCAAACAGCCACGGTGGTTAGTATACTAAGCACCCTAATTTGTAAAAGCCCAAACGGTTTTTTCTTATTTTATATGTTTTTTATAATAAATAAACGCTAATTAACTGAAAAAAGCAATTGTTTTTATTCTGAAGTAATATATAAGAAAGCGTGGCTGAAAGAGTTAAAGCACTAAATGTTTGTGCTTGAAATATAATTTATTAATACACTATTATTCAACAAACAACAATTCTTTTCATTTATTCTAATTTTTTGGGAAAAATTTATTTATTTTATGAAATCGCATATAGTAGAATGTTCATGACTGTATAATTAAAACTGGATTTGTGATAGGCAAAATCAAGTAAAAAAATTTATTTTAAAGTATTTTGGAATCGTGAATTTTTATCGAAATAATTAGATAGGTAGTAATCGATAGAAAAATAGAGAAATTATGGAAAAATGTAAACGTAGTAATCGAGTAAAATAGCGAATGTTTTCGAAATTAAAAAGACAAAGTTGAAATTTTAGAATTGAACTGCTTAAACAAATAAAATGAGTTATTTACTCCTCTACGTCGTAAATGCTCTCAAGTTATGCATTTGGCTCATTGATACAATGGACTCTACATGTATGTGTATTTATTTTTGAAATATCCATATGTTCATACAGTAACTGAATGAAGTAAATGAACACCTCGTATTGCTTATATACAAGTACAGTAAATAGTTTAACAATACCACGAACGTTTAATTTATAATCAAAGTACATTAATTACTAAATTTTAATTCCATTGCATGAACATACACATGATTTTAAAATATCTCTGTCGTTATTGAACAAATGTGTTAAACTTTATTACTACACTCTCAAAACAGAATTAAAATTCTCAAAAATGTAGCATTTTTCATTTATGATAAAAATATTAACATCATTACTGGCTAAATCGAAAGTCTGATTTGGCTATAAATGTGCTCATGGAGTCGCCTATCTGTATTTACTAAATTTGTAGAAAAATTTATTAAAATCTTAGTAGTCGTATCAAAGAAATTCGAGTGTATTTATACATTACCCTATTTACATAGAAATTTATGCAGAAATTTCTCCTTAATGACAACTTTTCATAAATATAAGTACTTAAATGTACGTGCGTAAATCGGTAATAATAGCAAGAAAATATCAGGATAAATTTTCTTTTCTTATATGTGTATTATTACATATGTACATTGTATATCTATATAATCTTTGTATGATATATTATTAATATGAATATACGTACATATGTATATAAATTACTAGACATATTCCAATTAGGCAGTAAGTTTATTTGACGCTTATACGTGAATATACGAGAATCGTTCAGTAATTAGTATTCAATCGAAATGCTAATAGCTTCTGCATTCTTTCATGTTTTTGATCACAAATCGAAACACATGATACTGATCTTCTTGATAGCATGGATATACTTAATTCTAGGTATATAATGTGATATATGCGTTCAGTCCAAATGCTCACAGTCTCATTGATGTCAATATTTAGGTCGTTCAAAACAATATTATTAATCTGTTGATATTTTCGCAGTTGTTCATTGATGGTTCTGGTTACACATCTCCTACGATATTTATAGCACTATGTTTAGACTGTGGGCCAGCGATAAAATAATGACTCTCGAAGGAGCATTGTTACCAAAAGTTTGTCAGCTAAAAATTTCTATTTTAAAAATAGATATTGGATTTTACTACGAATTATAAATTTATGTATTTTTGGATTTTCTATTTATATTCACATTATTAAAATTTTAAAATCGAATTAACCATAAAAAATATATTAGAATTAGTACATAACGGTAGGCTTCTCCCAAAGAAAGCCAAGACATTTTTATCGGCAGGTGAGGTAATGACTACAATTTTTGTAATTCTAAGGATATAATTTTCATAGACAAAAAATAGCCTGGAATGATCACAACGTGCCTTTTCATACAAATTTGACAAAAATTGGACTAATTGAGATTTTAGGTCGTGACACTTACTCTTATTTCTTAAACTCAAATTCTTCTTGTTGAAGAGAACTACAGCAACGGAGCACTATTTCGAGGATTTTGATTTTATAAAAATTGTGCAACGTTGCTCTAAGTGTAACGAATTAAAAAAAAAATTAATACCTTAAGTAATTTTTTTTATTTCTAGTGCTGCTAAATCTATTATGAATGTCATTTAATAAAGTTTTATAATGCTTATTTTAAATGAAATTATTTGAATTATATACTAATATTCATGTTTTATCTAAATAACGATCTTTCTTACCTTGCACACGGAACTTCTTAACAATTAGATAATAATATATTAATACAAATATTTTCATGTGTTTCTTATTAAATTTGCGCGTGACAATCTACTTTTTCTAGCATCTCAAACAATACTCTACAAGGTCAACAAAATGACTGAAGCGATGTTTCCACTTCGCGAAGCAGTCCTGGAAAGCTTCTTTTGAAATGTCCTTCAAGGCTGAAGGAAGACAGTTGATTGGGCGCATTGTCACGGTCACAACCATTAGTTGTCTCATCACAACTCGTATTCCTTTTTGCAAATTTTTCCACGTAACCATTGTAAAATGCCTTGATAGTACTCATGATTGACTGTTCGATCTTGACGCAAAAATTAAAAATGCACAATTCCAGTAAAATTGAAAAAAAGCGTCACTTTAACATGGGATCGAGACTGACGTGCTCTTTTTGGCCGTGGAGATCCTGGCAATCCGCTATGATTATTGAACTTCGTCTCAAGGTCGTAGCCGTAGACCCAGTTTTCATCATCTGTTATAATCTTTAAGATGAACGAATCGTTATCATTGAAGTTGCCGACAAACGTCCATTCGATTTTCTTCCTGCTCTTTGGTCATCAAACGAGGCACAAACTTCGCTGCATGTTTTAATTTTTCAGTTAAAATGTCAGAGCATGATCATATTGATATCCTAACCGCTTTTGAAAGTTCTGCACTTTGAATTGTGTATGCCATTGGTAACATTGCGTACGATTCAGACCATTATCTACGTAAGCTTGCTTTAAAAGTTGAAAAGTTTGCAGCGTTTCACACAAATTTACACATTGTAACTAATCACCACAAATACTGAAACAACTTGCATTAAAATAATAGCACGAGAACTATACGAGATGCCGACAATCCGAAAACATGTGGTTACCCCGGACGCAATATCTTCAACTTTATTAAATGAAAGAGAAGCCTTTGTAGTTATTTATTGCTTTATTATTATTTTCTGCGCACCATATATCTACATTTAAGCAAAACATGGTATACAAATAATTTAAAGAATTTTATGGATCAGTTTATTTTTATAGTAGATATAGTAGCCGTGACGAAAATTCACAAGACCTAGTAATAAATAAACATTGGATAATTAACAAGTGACAATGAGTAAAGTTTTTTAATGCATATACAAAATCATGTATTAGGCATCTTTACTCTTTGAGTGTTTTTGTTGCGACTACTGTATCTAATATTTTAAAATTTGGTAAGGTACAATAAAAATATAGTATAATTTGATATATCAATGAGTATCAACGAAATTACAATCCAAAGAACCAACGGAGCAAGGAGCAGATGGCTTTTATTGGATTTATAATGAAACGTGCAATCATGCCTACTTCTGGTTTTTTACTGCGGCGCATTGACCCATTCCCTAATCCATGTGATTTTTTTAGTCTTTCCTTCGCTGTAAAAAAATAACCTACATTAGCATTTAAGTATATTTTTTCGTTGTTTATACGATATTACAATACAACTAAAATTTGAATGATTGAAAAACTGTTAGGACTGTAGGGCAGGTTTACTATTCCGAAGATGTTTTTTGATTTACGTAATGCTTATAAATCACATAGCCTTTTCACAAAAATTTAGATGTCAGAATGGGTTAGTTAACTACTATTACTTCTGGTTAGATTGACTTATATACATACATACATACACGAGGGTAGTTTGACAAGTAGTGAGAATGGAAAAGAAAAACGAATTTTTTAAATACAGAATAATTTTTATTTTTCAATATATTTTCCTAAAAGAGCAATACATTTATTCCAACGGTGCTCTAATGCCCTTATGCCATCTTTAAAATGCGACTCCGGAAGGCTTGCAAAATATTCATTTATGAAGATGATAAGCTCGTCGTTAGACGAAAATTTCTTTAAACCTAGTGCCGTTTTCAATTTTGGAAAAAGGTGGAAGTCAGAAGGGGCTAGATCCGGCGAATAATGCGCATGCGGTACTAATTGGATATGCAACTCGTGGATTTTGGACATCGCAACTGTGCTGGTATGCGAGGGAGCGTTGTCTTGGTGAAACAGAAGCTTTTCTTTGCCATTCCTGGCCGTTTAGCACGAATCTCAACATCTAATTTTTGTAGAAGTTCTGCATAATATTGTCCGTTTATTGTGGCATCTTTCTGAAGGTAATCAATGAGCAAAATGCGTCAATGTCTGCTATCTCTCTCACTTTGAGTCGTCGATCTTGCGCAATAATATTATATTATGAATTTTTATAATCATTTCCTTAGAAGTCACGATTTTGGGTGCTCCAGAGCGCGCTTCATCAACACAGCTTGTTCTACCACGTTTAAATTCATTTACCCATCTACTTATTGCGGCGGATGGTGGAGCAGATTCACTTAATATTTCCCGAAACTCATCTTTTATTTCGGTAGCTTTCATACCCTTAATTACGAAGTATTTAATCACCGCACGATACTCTGCTTTTTCCATTTTAACAAAACGACGTGTTGCTTCTTTACAATCAGCTGTCAAAAATAAACTAATCAACCGATTTATCTATATATCAGAATGTAAATATATAAATAGGCAACCTAAATTACAGTACATTTGTTTTACCAATTAGAGCACCACCTATGTGTCATTCTCACTACTTGTCAAACTATCCTCGTAGATTTTTCACAGCCGAAACCTGTAATCTGCTTCCTCCGGGAGTTGCAGATCTGTAGATATCGTTGAGGCCTGGAGCGGATCATTCTCTAGATGAGCTTTCGGCATCGAGTGATACTCCCTCCAGTATCATTTGGACATACAGCAGCAACAGTAGCAAATTTAAAATAGCCATTTTTAGGGCTATTTTAAAAAGGGCCTTTTGGATGGGAACAACTGGATCATCCGCTTACAGTTCAGACCTTGCACCCAGCGATTTGTCACCTGTTTCGATACTTAGAGGATTTCCTTGTTGGTCAATGGTTCAACAGCGACGAAGAAATGAAAACTGCAGTTGGGCTTCTTTATAGGCGACAGATTTCTTTGACGTCGGAATTCAAAAACTTGTAGAACAGTATGAGAAATGTTTGAAAAAAAATGGAAATTATGTACAAAAATAGATGGAACTATGTAGAATATGGAAATAAATATATTTTAATGATATTTACAGTATTTTTCTTCTTATTAAAAAACAGATATATACATATATATGTATATATACATGGGAAAGTATATATACATAGGCTGTCCATTTTCTATGTTGGTAATTTTCTAAGTATTGCATATAAAGAATTGGTTAAATTGAGGTCGTTGCTGACAAATTCGAGGAGTATTTGATGGAATCTTCATGTTTGTTGTATGTTGCCGACTTCTTACGATATTAAAAGAAAAAACTTGAGTCTTACATATCTTCGTAAGCATTGAAGATAAAACAAATCTAAAAATAGCATCCGATAGATCAATGGCGTATTTAATATGTATAATAATGTTTGTTGGTCTCAAGATAATTCTTACATTAATGTGGAAATATGAGGTCAACGTTTCTTCTGCAAATGTGTGGTTTTAATGCAAAAATATGAAAATGTATTTTTATGACAACAGTTTGAGTAGAAAACGGTATTTACGCTATGTAACGAACTGGAAGATATATTAAGTGAATTATTACAAAAACTTAATTCGAAATTTCAAATACATTCGATTCGACCGTGCACCTGCTCATAATTTTCTAAACATTTCTGAGTATTTTTCCAAACATTTTCTTAACTGAATTGATAATGCCGAAACTATCCTTAGATCGGCAAGATCACCAAAAGTTATACCACTAGATTTTTATCCTTATGGGGTGCCGTAAAGAATAGAATAAATCAAATTAAAGAACGATGAGAAACGAAAATGAATATAGCCACAGGAAGCATCTGCCCTCAGAAAGTTATTGCTGCCAATTTCTTTGAAAATTTACAGTTTATTTGTTTAATATTATCGTTTTGTGTTCATAGTTATTTCTATTAAGATTACAAATTCTTTTTATCTTTTGTATGTAGTTGTTGCTCTTTTATAATTATTACTGTTTAGAATTTTATATCTTCTCCACTTCTATTACTTAATGGATTGGTGATAATGAAACTAAAGATAAATGCAGCTGTTTTCTTTTCTTAAAAGCTTGCTACTGTTAAGAATATAATTTTGCATTTAAATAATGATGCCCATAACTTTATTGAATACAAAGAAGTTTTAAAGAAGCAATTGCTAACCACTTAATAACAAAACCCGAGTCTGCCTTTAACCGAAAACTGGTATGAATAAAACTTGGAGTCATATTTCTGTTATGCCCCTCTGCAATTGAGATATAGAACGATCGCAATAGAAAATGAAACACAAGGATTTATTTGATCGTCTCCTTAGAGTATATCATTGGTCTTGAATATTTAATTTACATCAATAAATTCAAAATAAAATTTAAACATTACCATAAATAGTTATATATTTTAACACATTTAATTCAAAAAAGGAAGCCGGCACGCCACTGTCAAATCGAAAGCTACGCTAAAAATAATCATAAAGGTATCTCCACTATTTGACATATTACCTTTCGATGTGTTTTTTGTCCATGCACATCACTACGAGAATATAGCGAATAAATACAGTTACTCCAACTATGTAGAAAACGGACTAAATACAGCTATCGTTTTCTTCTTTACAGATCGGGATTTTCTGACAACTACGGATATGTCCACATCATCAAAGATCCAAACTTTGTTTTGAGCTTTGGTCGGCACATCATAATAGTGCAGCCAAGTCTCGTCACCTGTCACGATGTTGTTCACATACCGAGATTGTCCCTTATTAAACTTTTTTAGCATCTCCCACCACCAAGTCACACGTCGTGTCATCTGCTCTTCAATCAGTCGATGCGGCACCCAGAGAGAACAAAGTTTCTTCACGTGCAAATGATCATGCAGAATCGAAAGAATTGCTCGTGCATTTTAGACCTGAAGTACCCTCTATTTGTTGGTAGGTCACTCGCCTGGCCTCGCCAAGCATCTTCCTCATAGTGTTCGTGACCTTCCCGGCCTCTCGGCATCCTCCACAGTTAAATTTCCCCTTTGGAATTCTCTATACCACCTGAATATCGTTGTGCGATGTGGACAAACATCACCTAGTGCAAGAGTCATATCTTCGAAGCACTGGTCTCTGTTTAAACCACGCCCTTATCTCATTTCGTGACCACGATGCCATCGCAAGCACTTTACACTCTCACTGCTAATGAATAACTGAATGAACATGCCTCAACATGCGGCAACAAGCAGCTTCCTACGATTCATTGTTGCGTCATATTGCAAAACTTTCCCAGTACCCTTTGTATTGTATATATATATTTGTGTGTGTGTGTGTGTGTGTGTGTGTGCGCGCTACGCGGTCGATTTACCAGTGCAAACTTACTGATAATCGACGGTAAATTATCACTATAATTTATGAAACATTTTCGTTTATTTAAATTTAAATAAAACGTCAAATTATAATCAGATAATCCTTTTATTTATTTGTCTGTATAATTATACGCTTTACAATGTTTAACCCCATACCACACTAAATATAACTTTTAAACAACTACAAATCATAGCAATAAAACCCTTCGCTGCTGAACGAGGTTTTTCTGTTGATTCATCACCATGCCTTTTCCTTGCGTGTTGTGCCCTTTGTTCCACTGTAAAAATATTTTGCGTTAAAATAATTGTTAAGTTACTGTAGAGTAAATCTTTTTCCCGAAATTATCTATAAATTTTTTAAAAAATTTTATAATTCATTATGTAACACTGTACAGAATTTTCAGAGAATTACTCAAAGTTCAGAAATTAATGTTGACTTCAGTATATCAGTGATGTTTCCAAAGTTCTAATAATTTGGCTCTAGTTCAATTGTTGTTAATCCTATAGGTTAGGCTATCAAGCAGTGACAAATATTGACACGTTTACGCAGCAATGTCGTGAAATATTATTTACTTCAATTACTTAACTAATACAGACTTCTGTAAAATTAATTATTTAAGCATGAAGACGCGGCTGAATCACAAAGAGCCGTCATTTTCTTTTTGTTTAAAGAAGGTGTGAACCCTTCGGAAACTGTTCATCATCTACAAGGTGTATTTTGAGAGTCCGCAGAATGTAAAAGTAATGTCTATCGACAGGTCAATCGTTTCAAAGATGGCAGACCATCACTAGACGGCGATCCGTGCAGTGGATGCCCGAACATTTCTATAAATGAAAGAAGTCATAAAGAACCTGCTCAAAGATTATAGGCAAAGGTTTATACATATATAAGGTTTTTGCAATCCAAGTATAAGTTCAGCAGGTCTGATAGATGCCTTTAAGAGCTTTTAGCCCGTTACGGCGACCAAAACTGACAGCACATAATAACTACTTATGAAACATAAATACCGTTCTTTAATCTTGAAACTAAAAACCGGGTCAAAAAATAGCCCAAATCAGAAGACAAACGTCCGCTTAAAGCATGTGCAGTTCTGTCGATTAGAAAAGTAAAGTAGTTGTTTACTGTATTCTGTGATTGCGAGGGGATTATTTTTATGGATTATCTACTGAAAAGCTACTATAGTTAATGCAGAATATTATTCCGATCTCTTATCTGGCCTATTTTAGCAGTTTTGCAAGGAACGGCCGGGGAAGTTGCATAAGCGTTCGTTATTGCAACAGTATACTGCAGACTTCATATAGCACGAAGAATAATGGATGTTTAAAATGAATTGCCCTGAGAATTGCTTCCACGTCTACCATATTTACCAGATTTGGCTCCTCTTGATTATCATCGGTTCCCAAATTTGAAAAAATCACTATTTCAGAGTTTAAGAGAGTAGAAATGAATAGATAGATTGCAAAGGCTCCAAAAATTGTTTGAGATCGATTAGAAAAATTAGTTTCACGTTGAGATAAGTGTATTCCATTAAATGGAAACTATATTGAAGAACTACAAGGTAGTTTCGATCAAAATTGACGAAATAAAAAAACTGTCGCCAAATTCCTAGAAACACCTCTTGTAATTATCTTACCAGTAGTTACTACTACATAGTAAAACATAAATTATTTTACTAGTGATTATTAAGCATCTTTTTTAGAGTTGTACTTAAAATTATCAGACCAATTAATATTTGTTTATATGAATTTATATCAATATTAGAGTCTTTATAAATAAGTTCTGAACAAATATTGAAACTCGTTAATTGTTAGTCACAATCTGATATTCTTTTTTTATTTCTAAAGCAGCCTATATTATCATTACAATCCAGAATAATATAATGAAGATAAGTTTGTTGAAATAAAAACTACTCGATATTTATAAATCAAAATAGATATTTAGGTCATTCATCATTATTTCTTTGATAACGTGCATTTTTTACTTATGCATACACTTTTGTGAATTGCGCCATTCTAAGAAGAATTGAAAGTAAATATTAATTATTTACAACTTTCCAATATAATTTTCTTTAATAAATTTTTCGTCTTATTATTATTATTATTATTATTATATTATTTATAGAAATAATTTTTTCATCACAAACAATAATATTGTTTTGTATCTTTGCGATGTTTTTTATGACTGAGGAAATTTGTAAAAGAAACTCGGAGCCATATTAGAGTTAAGTACATATGTATGTATGTTGATCTATTTGGATAAGACCACACACTCCAGAAGGAACTTGCGCAACCACAACCATAGGGACAGGTGCATTATTTTCAGTTTTATAGGCCGTTTTCCTTTAATTATGCCTAGCCAATTAATTTAAAATATAGTATAGAATATCCGATTTATTTAGTTCTTTTTGAAAAGATACAGCACTTGGTATCCTCCCACAATCTCGGAAAACTGCTGCCACGATTCTTTTTTCCTGATTGAGGCGTCTTGGCTATATGTAAGGTTCCTTCCGCCATTCCATTCGTAATTAATTCGTTTCACAAAGTTCCAAGAATAGACATGCTCAAGCAACACGGAGATTGTTTTGAACAGCCGAAAGAAAATTCACAACAATGTTTTTTGTGATCTATATTCAGTTTTTAAAATTCTCGTCATTTTTATACCACTAAAGCATGCACTTGTGACTGCTTTACTGAGTAGTGTAATGAGATTCTTTCGTCGTATATTTGTATTTAGACATATTGTTTATTTGTTTAAACATGTTAATTTTGTTAATTCTGGACGTTTTTCTATCAATGCATGGTTCAAATATATAATTTCTTGTCGGTAGCTATCAGTATTAACTGTTTCACCAGGTTTCAACAGTTTGTAATACACCACGCCACTCTGGTGTTTGCGACTAAAATGATTTGACCTTGGAGTCGATAGGCCTGCTTCGCCAGGTGATAACCATGATTTTTTGCGCTTAGAGATTTCGAAATAAATTCATTTTTCATCACCCGTCACTATTCTATGCAGAAGTGACTTCCGATCATATCTTTGAAGCAGCATTTCACGACGATTATTCGATTTTCTATTTGCCTGTCATTCAATTGATTTGACACCCATTTTCCTAGTTTTTGTATTTTTTTCATCGCTCGCAATCGGTCGCTAATCGTTTCTTAGGCCGTATTTAATGCTTTTGTCAATTGTTTTTGTGTTTGGGTTGGGTCTTTATCCAATAACTCCTGCAGTTTCGTATCTTCAAACGTTTTCGATCTACCAGAACATTATTTGTCTTTCACATCGAAATCACCGCTTTTGAATTGTCGACACCACGCCCACATGTTTTTATGGTTGGAGCATGCTCACAGTACGTTTCTACCAACAAACGATGTCTTTCAGCGACTTTTATCTTTCGATTAAATAAGAAAATAATGCGTGCCGCAAATGCACTATTCAGGCACGAAACTCGACATTTTCGAGGAGGTATAAATCTATGACAGTGTTACTTTCGCAAAATATAACATGTATGGCTTTGAAGCTTGATGTCAGTAGAATAAAATTATATATGCGTGAAATCATAACATTGCATACTTAAGCCTAGCGATGTCTGTTAGAAAAACCGATAATGACCTCCTTTACACCCGGTAAATAATAATTGGTACTTTATATATCCCAATTTATGTCACAGATGGATTTTAGGGTGGACGTTAGTGATGGCCTATTAACTTGAATAAGATGTCCTCAAGTTCGATATCTCATTTGCACAGCGGAACATAGAATTCGAATGGAACGTACGTTTATTTATTGCAATCGTCTTTTGATCAATTTACCTAACAGTTTTCTGATGTGTATGTAAGTACACGGTTAACTTAACGGTGAATTCTTTCTAGAATAAATATTGCATTTGCAAAAGAACATAAACAGGTTGTCGAAAAGCAACTTTCATCTTTCAAATAGTAACAAACTACGTAACGAAGAAAATTTCAATGGGTGGCCTTATCCCGCAAAGTGAATAGCTATGCTATTACTGTACGTAAACGGACAAATCTTAAAATACGGCAAATGCCTTAATAGATAAACAGTAATTCTATTGTGGACGAAATCATGGCAGAGTCACATTTCGTCCATCCAAGGACTTATTAGTCAATCTCGCACCTTGTCGACTAATTGTTCTTTCCACGCGATTTATCGTACCAATACGATACACCAACTATACAACTATCGAGATATCTTTCAAACTTTTGTGTACAGAAAGAGCATAGCTACACGTTTCTAAGGTATAAGTTTGCCCACTGTATTTCCTTCTTTCGAATAGTTTCTTTTCTTTCGAAAGACGTAAATACAGTTTCTGTTCACTTCATGTTCCGTCTGGTTACGATATCTTGCAAGAAAAGAACATTCGCCGACGAGGTCCGAAATTGACTGATGACTATTTGGATAGGCGAAATGCACTTCAATCAAGATCTTGTCAATATTAGAGTTGACCTTTATTCAACTACCAACAGGTGAGCCTGCTTTGTTAACAGAGAATTTTCGTGATCCTAAATTCATATTGAATGAAGCTTAAAAGACCTTGCTAAAACTGTCAGCATAAACAGGTGATTTTAAGGAAACTCAGAATCATTTAAATACATTATTTATAAGATTATTCCTGATGGGCATATGCGCTCAAAGTTTTCGTTGTCCCGAAACTGTATATTCATAATGCTAAACTTAAAATAGCTTATAGTAATAATCAATACAACCTTTATAACTTTATTAAAATTTAGTTGCATTCAGTTAAAAATTGGTGCAATGCTATGATGATTATAGGTGTTACATTTTTTTATGCACCAATTGCTACAGGAAGATATCATACAGTTATTTTGCATGAATTCTTTGCATAGTGACATAAGAATTCATTCTAGAATGTTTCCAACAACTGCAACACTTACGATTTTACACAGACTTCTTTAGAGTATTTAAAGTAATTTTATATTTTATTTGTAAATAAAGATTTTATGGACTCTTCGCATCAGATTCAACACCTCCAGAGTATTATTTATTTGGCTGTATAAAAAATAATATTTATAAATACAAATCGACTTCATAATCTTGATTTGAAGTTATTCAACACAAGACTAAAATAATTATAGACAAGGTTTCTAAGGTTATGAAACGAAGAGTTAATTTAAGTACTAATTCACTTAATGTAGCGCACTTGATTACCGGTGCTCGAAGAAATGACTGTTGCACTAGGTAATGTTTGTCCACATTGCACAACGATATTCAGGTGGTACAGAGAATTCCAAAGGGGAAATTTAACTGTGGAGGGTATCGAGAGGCCGGGAAGGCCACGAACGTCAGGTACGGAGGAAAACGTTACTACTGTGAGGAAAATGCTTGGCGAGGACAGGCGAGTGACCTGTCAACAGATAGAGGGTACTTCAGGCCTAAATACACCAGCAATTCGTTCGATTCTGCATGATCATTATTTGCACGTGAAGAAACTTTGTTCTCTCTGGGTGCCGCATTGACTGACTGAAGAGCAGGTGACACAACGTGTGACTTGGTGCCGGGAGATGCTAAAAAAGTTTAATATAGCATAATCTCGGTTTGTAAACAACATCCTGACAGGTGATGAGACTTGGCTGTACTATTACGATGTGTCGACCAATGTTCAAAACAAAGTTTGGTTCTTTGATGATGAGGATACATCCGTAGTTGTCAGAAAATCCCGATCTGTAAAGAAGAAAACGATAGCTGTATTTTTCAAATCAAGTGGAATTGTGGAACGCATCGTTTTGGACACACACAAGACAGTCACAGCTAAGTGATGTACTGAACAGTGCCTTCCTAAAGTCATTGGATCTATGAAGAACCTGCGGCCAAAGTTAAGAATGGGCACCTGGTTGCTCCATCACGATAATGCTTCAGCTCACCGCGAAAAAGCCTGCACCGAATATTTGTCCATGACAGGATTAAAACTTCTTGAGCAGCCTCCCTACAGTCTAGATCTTACTCCCTGCGACTTTGCACTGTTCCCGCATGTGAGAATGAAGCTAGAAGGGGGCCGTTTTCCAGTGATGAGGACCATCCGGTGTAGTGCCACAGGCGGAGCACCGGATTCTAGGACAAGTATTGTCATATAATTAAGTTTTATTAAATAAAAGTGATGAGGACCTTCTGCGGGCTTGGGACAACGAGTGTGCTTTACTCCCTAGTGAAACTTGGCAGAACTGGTTTAAAGATTGGTTTCGGAGGATGGAGAGGTGTAATGAGTGTAGAAGAAATTACTTTGAGAAAATTAAATAAACAAAGCTGTGTTGCAAAACTTTCCTAATATACTTCGTACTAGCTACTTCGTGGTAGCACTATTGTTGTTATTTTGTCCGCTATTTCTGTGGTTATAGCCAAAGCAATTGGAAATAATATTTTGAGACCATTAATGCAACGTATTGTGCGCAATTACAGTTTTCTACTTCCCTTTTCTGTCGATACCGAGACAAATATAACTCAAGCTTATATATACGTAAAAGATTGTAAAATTGTTAACTAAGATCATTTTTGTGCTATTATAAGAATTTTTAACATCCGAATGTCTAGAACTACACTTACAAATTTATTTTCGTTTCAAAATATTATTTTATTATTTAAAATTTTCATGTGACATTGTTTTAAACTTCTTCCTTTAATAGTGTTGCTTTTAATACTTTGATAATCTTTTTAATTATATCTCGCTTTCAGATACTTCTTCATTTTGGCGTGCTTTTTTTAGACTACCGTCGGTAAAGTAGAGATTGACGATTTAATCTTTTTTCAAGTGTATTAATTTAGTGCTTCTTTATCTTTTGCTGTATAATTGTTTCTGTTTGCTCAGGGAGGCTTTTTTTGTTTTCGTAAATAATCTTATAGGTTTCCTCCTGCTTCACTGTTGATAATTTGTTCTTGGACTATTAAAAATGTTCAACAGGCGCATTTGTGTCAAATTATGATCTTTTTCGTGAATATTGCTCAGCGAATTGTTTTCGATTTGATGTAGTGGAACGCCATAATACCTAGATCTCGGCCCACAGGTAATTTATTGCCGAAGTTAGTGAAAGATTATTTCGATCTAAGTTGCTTAACATTTATCCGCCATTTCAAGGGATAACGAAACTACAATAAGAGTAGCACACAAGCTAAAAGTCACCGAGTCACCGTTGTACGGCAAAGTAAGAGCAATATCATGGGATTAATATATAATAATAATCTTTGAAGTTCAATTGCTTTTAAACACTTTAGATGTAGTAAGTTTTATTTGTAATATTATTGAAAAGGATAACAGATACTAGCGCTTTGTTAGGGTTGCATGTTCTCTTCACAAGAACGTTAGCAGTACATGTTTTTAATTGAGTGTCTTTATTTAGAACTAAAAACAAAATATTTTAAAATTATGATCTGTGGGTATACACATATGTAGGAAGTTCAAAGTCGTTTACATGAAATAAATCTAAATAAATAAATAAAAGTTCTTTATTATCCTGTATGGTTTACAAACAGAGTTTAAAATAAGCCCTTTAGCATACTGACAATCATTTTAATACAACTAGAAATGATACTAAATATACCCGACCGGTTTCCTTTGCGGGCTCCTTGCGTAGTAGCTTCTTCATCAGAACTGCCTGCTCGCCTATTCAGTTGCACTGCAAAAATATTTTGCGTTAAAATTCAATATAAAATTCCTGTAGTAGAATAAATTTTTGTTTCCAAAGTTAACTATCGAATTTTGTATAAACTCGTTATTTGCATGCACTTCCAACTCGAATTCACCAATTTCATATTTAACATATTCTTGAACACTATTGGGGTACTTAAGAAATCGTTTTTTCATCCACGACTTCTTTCAATTGGTCTATTTATAAAAAATGTTAAAATTTTAAGAAATTAAATAATTCAGGAACCTGTATTTATATTTGAAAAACAAATATTTTATCTTCTTAACTGAGTTTAAATTTAAATATTTTTCAAATAAAAAAAAAGAACTAAAGAAATAAAAAAAGTCTTATTAATTTTAACTCTTAAATTACCATTGTTTTTAATAATTATTTATAATTCTTCGAGACGTTGTTTTCATTATATTTTTGTGGCGCAAATAAACTCCAAATTTGATGATTTTTGTGCATATCTTGCAGGATGTGTATGTAACCGTTTTCACACTTTACTTTATAAAACGAAGGTGGTCCCATAAGTACCCAGCCTGCCCTAGAGATGACGGTAGTTGTTTGAAAAGTATCACTGTGTTAGAAAGTACACAATCTATAAAGCATACGTTTCAAGTTTGAAGACGCCACGTTGTTTAGTATTTGTTTGGCAGCCATCAATAATGAACGTTTTCGGTTAATTCATAAAAATGGAGAAAATTGGTCATCATTACTTGATACAATACTTTTATTTGAAACGCCTCGGCCCAACCGATATAAAAGCTGAACTGGATTCTACTCTGGGTGAGACTGCTCCTTCGTTTACAACAGTGGGTAGCAGAGTTTAACGAGGCCGTACGAGCTGCCAAGACGAGCATCACAGTGGTCGACCAAATGAGATGACGACTCTAGAAATGGTGATGAAAATCCACAAAGCAGTACTGGATGATTGTCGACTGAAAGTACGCGAGCTAGCAGACATAGTACGCATTTCAAAAAGTGCAGTACATCGCATGTTATCGGAAAATTTAGACATGAGAAAGCTGTGTGCAAGATGGGTGCGGCGTTTGCTCACACTTGAGCAAAAACAGTGTCGTGAAGATGTTTCAATTGAGTGTTTAGCGAAGTTTCACAGCAACAAAGCAGAATTTTTGCGAAGTTTCATAACCATTGATGAAACATGGGTCCATCACTTCACATCTGAGACAAAAGAATAATCAAAACAATGGACTCAAAAGGGAGAACCGGCTCCAAAGAAGGCGAAGACCGTTTCATCTGCAGGCAAAGTCATGGGATCGGTTTTTTGGGATGCGCGTGGAATAATTTTCATTGACTATCTTGAAAAAGGAAAAACTATCAACGGCGAACTTATTGCAACGTTTGAGCGAGGCAATCAAGCAAAGACGGCCGCATTTGGCTAAGAAGAAAGTGTTGTTTCATCAAAGCAATTGACCAGCTCACAAATCCGTTATTGCAATGGCCAAAATTAATGAATTAAAGTTTGAATTGTTACCTCATGCACCCTATTCGCCAGATTTAACCCCCTCCGATTATTTTCTGTTCCCAAGCTTGAAAAAATGGCTCAGTTGTCAAAGGTTTTCCAACGATGAAGAAGTGACGTCGGCATTTAATGGCTATTTTGAGGAGCAAGACAGTTCTTATTATAAAAAGGGTATCGAACTTATTGAACATCGCTGAGGAAAGTGTATAGAGCTAAAAGGAGATTATGTTGAAAAATAAATATATTTCTTTCCAACATTTTTGTGTTTTCTTTGTTGGGCCGGGTACTTGTGGGACCATGCTCGTAGGTGACAAGACAGGGCTATTGGATACTCGTTGCAGAAATAGAATTTCGTTACTATAGAATTATTTTAATGAATACTTAGTGCGTGCCGAGCTACTCTATCTTGTTAAAAAGTGAAGTTTCCACCATTCCTATATAGACAATTCCGTTAAGAAAATATAATTTTTCAACACATTTTGTAGACATTCGTACCATAATTCGTTACTCCAAAGTATACAGTTTCCAATTTTTATTCTCTTTAATGCATTTGGACTTTATTTTCTTTTGTTGTTTTCGTAACGATTTTCCCTTAGCTTAGAAAATTACGCTTTCTTTAAAATATCTTAAATAATAATTCAAAACTAATACCTTGTATATTTTAATTTTTAGCATTTGGACTTTCTTACGACATGTAAATCTTGAAATAAGTTTCGCAATTCCCGATTCATATTACTCCCAATAATCTCCAATTAGCACATTTATTTTTTTTCTCATTTTTAAATGTCCTCTTGTTAGTATTTGTAATTCCATTTATAATGAAGCCACTAGTTCCACAGTCACACAATATTCCTCAAACTACACTGCTCAAAATAATTCGCAGATTATTCTATATAATTGATAATGAAAGGTAGTTGCAGCTAATATAATACCTACGAATGTTTTTATAAACTAATTTCAACCTTTTCAAACAAGAAAGCAGGCGTGTCTCCTCGACTAGTACCAATAGATCACTCTGATTTTGAGGGCCGTCTAAAACAGAAACACATCAGGATCTGTCAGAGATAGAGACTTAGACTGCCATAGGTCTATTGAAAAGTATTAGAACATAAAGTCTTTGGAAGTGAACACTTAAGACTTCGAAATCGTTTTTATGATATGAAGATGTTCGATGCAAGAACAAGCATGGCCAACATCAACAACACGATTGATATCTATCCCAATTCTTATGTAAGAAATTGCTCTTATTGCAACCCAGATTCCAAGCGAGTTTGCTGCTGTCACTGTGACAACTATCAACACAAACAAAAAGAAATCGTTCGTCTGCATTATATACTCAAAGAACGCTTGTATCCATTTCTCTTACTATAAATCATAAAAGGGTCCGTAAAAAAGCATGTCAATAATAATTGAAGTCATAATGAATGGAAGCGAGTAATATTCAGTGAAGAATCGAAATTTATGTCACAGTCAAATAAGTGCACCGACTTTTATTTCATAGAAAATGGAGTTCTCACCATTCAAAGATATCTGGATTAGATTCTAGGACACATTGTTCGTCCAAACTCAGCAGTAGTGGTGGAAGAATTGCAGTATTTCAGCTAATGAATCAATTGAATATGTCCTTTGTTAACGATAAATTTTAATATTTCGAACACAAATAATCAGTTTGATAGTAGTCTGTGTTCCGAAAATGACCAGTATAATTATTTTAACGAAATTAGTGGCACCAACTGTTGGTGAAGAATCCATTTATAACCCATCAAAAAACTTGGTCTTCCAAAGCTAAATTCAAAATTTGTTCCACATGGCATGGCGGACGTTCAAAAATTGTAAAGACGATTGCGATTCAGAAACCTACTGTCAGACTGCTAAATGACCATCATTGGATAAAGAAAATCCGCAAAGTTTGGTTTTCTTTCGCTATTTGAATAAGATTATCCATAAACAATTCATCGAAAATAATACAACGATTACCCAAGTACGCTGAAACGTTTTGCAGGTTCTATTTCTCGTGTTCGTCCTAAGTATCAAGAAACAATTAACGACTTTTGCACGATAGTACACCTTTTCATCATTCTCCAATTGTTGATTTTTTTAATGAAAATAAATTTTTCGACCCAAAGTAAACTTTTGGCTGGTGAACAATCTCAACAACGTTGCAGTCAGCAATAAAAACATAATTTCGTGCGTTTCTTGAATATGAAAATCGTTGAATTTCTTTTAAAGGAAAATATTTCGAATTAATTAATTTTATTATTTTCATTTATTAATTTATTATTTATATCATTTTTTTAAGCCACTACTAGGGTGTATATATCATTATTGTAATATTTAATAAACTTAAATGTTGATGATTATATCATATCGATCTATATACATATTTCACATATTTCGAATTTAGTAAAAGCATAAGAGTAGCTATTATGGTATGTTCATACTAGTCATATTTATTAATTAATTGATATTCTGAAATTTATCGACTTAATCCATATTATTATTATTATTTTATTGTTATATATTATTATTCATTCGAAAATATGAAATGTTTGAAAATTCCTTCTTTGAAACGTACAGTAATTCTTATGTGGGTGGAAGATTCTTTCGAAGTGCTATGTGCTCAACATAATAATTTTTAGAGGTGAATTAAATAACAAAATTATAATAAAAAATGTTTTCTTAGAGAAATTGTGAGTCCGAGTTGGAAATATTTTTTGTTGTTGAATAAATGAATACAAATGTTAGAAGTACAATGGCAAAAAATCATTTTAGAAAATTAATTTAACACGATTTTACGGCGATAGTGGAATTTTAGAATTCCACTTTAAAGCAATATGTCAATGATATTTAAAATTGAAAAACACTGACTTTTTGAAATGGAGAGTTAGATTTCGCCGGTTTCATTAAATTTTCCACTTAAATTGAATTACAACATAACATATACACTAGAATGACAGAGTAAAACAGATAGGTTAACAAATTTAAAAAAGGAAAAATTTATTGGTTATTGCATACACAGGAAGTTTAAAACACATTTGGTTGAACCACCTTTGCTTGCGTGGAGTGTTTCCACTCGTCGTAGCATAGTTGTTAATTAAGTTGTTAATTACTTCTTCCGCAAATTTGTCCATTCTTCTATAACGGACGTTTTTAGTTCATTTTGTTATTAGACTTATGCGGTCTTTTAGCTTTTGTTGATTTATGTACCACGTATTTTCAATAGAACCATGTCAAATAACTGTTCTGATCATAGTAAAATCCTAATCACCTATTCCTCTTTACACGCAGTAGTCATCTGTGTTTTGTGACAGGACCTACCATCTTCCATACAATAACACATTGCAAGATTGTTGTCGTTGAAGAGGGCAACTAATATGAGAGTGATCTGAAAATTTTTCGACCTAACAAAGATACAAGACATTTTTTCTTAAAATTTATATTTATTTTCTACATAGTCTCCTTATAACTCCACACACTTCTCCCAGCGATGCTCCCATCTCTTTAACCCGTCCAAATAGTACTCGGCGTTTTCATCTGCAAAATAATTGTTCACGAAGGTAATTGCCTCCTCATTTGACGAAAATTTCTGTCCTCCGAGCGCAATTTTTAGATGAGGGAACAAAAAAAAGTAAGGCGGATGGTCAAGCAGTTCAAACCGTAATTCGTGGATTGGTAACCGGTGTGAGACGGTGCGTTGTCTTGGTGAAACACGATTTTCTTATTCTGTAAATGTGGTCGTTTTTCCACAATTTCTGCCGCCAGCTTGTCAAGTAATGATGCGTAGTATGCTCCTCTAATAGTTTTTCCTTTTTGAAGATAATCGAGTAAGATAATTCCATGACTTTTCCAAAAAACAGTCGCCATCACTTTCGCAGCCGAAAAAACAGTTTTTGCTTTTTTTGGAGCCGGTTCCCCGTTTGCAGTACATTCTTTTGACTATATTTTTGTTTCGGGCGTGCAATGGTGTATCCAAGTTTCATCTACAGTAATTAATTGGCGCCAAAACTCGGATTTATGACGCCTAAACAGAGCGTTGGAAATGTTCATTCGAACACGTTTTTCGTCTAACGTTAGCAAACGCGGCACCCAACGCGCGAACAGCTTTCTCAGTTTTTGGACGTCCCGAACGTTCATCGTCTCCTAAGCTCTTACGGCCACGTTTAAATTCTGCTGTCCAAAATTTCACTGTGGGAAATGATGGTGCAGAGTCTCCGCACACAGAGTCTAATCCATCTTTGATTTGCGAAGCGTATTGCCTTTCAAAAATAAATATTTAATGACAGCTCGATACTCGATTTTTTCCATTTTCACAATAACACTTACATCGACTCACTCAAACGACCGTTAAATAACAATTACGCGTCTAAAATGGCTGAGGCTTTGGTTAGTACCTGACAATAGATACACAACTACATTCCCTGGCTTTTATTGATGACTTCTGCCATCTTCACGTTGAGGTCGGAAACTTTTTAGACCATCCTCGTATTTCCCTTGCACGTTACTAGCGCCGTGCAATATTGTACTCCATATTGCCACTGTATTTCACTCTTCAGTGTAAACATTTTTCGTCCAATTGTTGAGATGAACATTTTCACGCCCAGGTACGACTACTATCACTAAACTAGCAATATTGACTTTTGTCCGGAAAAATAACGTACAGCCAAAAGTTATCCAGTTGCTTACATCTTTGTTGCCCAGTCTAATCGCCCTCTTTTTTGAAATGTTGTAAATAGAATTTTTTTCTTTTATACACCTCATACTATCTAAACATCACAGTGTGATGCGCTTGCTTCTCTGCGAAATTCCTGCTAAGTCACTTGCAGTTTCTCGCGTATCTTTTATCATGTCTCACACAATAGCCCTTTTAGACCTTTGAGAAGGACCTGGTACCACTGCATTTAATTGCATTATAATATGATTAACCGTTGACAAAGGAATTTTTAAAAATTTGCTTATTTGGCGTTGTGTTTACTCTGGCACTGTGCGCCCATATGCAAAATTTTCTATATAGGCTCTATTTTATAATCGTGGCATGATTACAGTAGCACTAAATTCAGACTAAACTCTAGCAATATGTTTACGCTCTTTATACACAAGCAGGATTTTATGATATATGGTGTCTATTTTACTCTCTCACCTTGTAATGTGTTATATACATCTGTAAATGTATGGTATAGTTGGTTTCAAGATATTTTAATTTGACTAAATAGACAATATATCACAACACTACACATACAACAATAATGTAAATGAGATTCAGATACCCTGAGTTGTAGACGCGCAGGGGTGTATTTTATAACATTCGAGAAATTATTTATAAATTATGTGTATATATATATATATATATATATATACACATAATTTATAAATAATTTCTCGAATGTTATAAAATACATATATATATATATATATATATATGTGTGTGTGCGTGTGTGTGTGTATGTGTGTGTGTATTTGTATACTAATTAAACACAGTTCTTAATATGTTAAAATACATAAACGCCAAAAATATAAAATGAATTCATTATAAATTTACATATGTTACACATATAAGAAGCGACGTTTTATATATGTATTACTCTTACATACATATATAATGTGCTATTGTAAATAGAAGCAAACTAAGAATAAATGCCTATTATTTTTAATCTTATTTTGTAAACAGTAGAAAATTGAAATTCTTTTATGTTTTACAACACATAATAGTCAAATCCATGTTGATGATACAATTCTAAGTAAGACTTTCCCTATAACTATCCATTTATAATAACTGCATTTATACATAATAATTAGTAATGTTAACGATAATTCAATATTAATGAAGTACCTGTCAAACTATTTGAAATGACATATAAGAAAAATATCACACTAAAGAAAACACTTTTTCATACTTTGGACATCCTCAAGGTCAGTACTGTCTCTATTACTTTCATTTAAATTAGTTATAAATTTCTGATACTTCGTTAAATGTTGGACGATCGTTAGTGCGGCGAACACATTTTTTTCAATTAACTTCAAATTAATACGATTGCATTCAATATACAGTAATATGGCGGTAAATGTGAAACAGTGTGTCCTGCGACCTTAGCCATACTGTACAACGTATTCTTGTTGGAAAGTCTTTGTTTTAAAGACTTCTAATAATTTTCATAATAAATTTCATGCTTTTTGTGAAAACTCCGGTATTTCAGCTTTCGTACTGTTCAAGTTTGGTAGCTTCTTCATCTGTCATGATTGGTATGAAGCATTGTCCATGAGAATGACACTTCTTTCGGGTAATACTGGTAAAAGATTTTTCTGAAACCACTGTTCAAGTAATGGTGCTGTCGTATCCTAGTGATAATCAAGATTACAATTTTTTATGACTTTTACCAAAAGTAACACTTCACTTTTGCCTTTGGAAGGGGGTATGTCTAATAAACATACCTGTGAATTGCCAACCAATCCAACCTTATATCGTGAGTGTCAGTCCAAATTTCGTCTACGTAACCAGTAAATCGCCCTTCATTTCGGAATTTTTTCACGACACTTTTATAAGACATTGTTTGTCTACTGTTCCAAATCGGAAACTATTTTGCTTTAATGTTCCCCATATTGTTGTTCTATAGGCTTCTGTTTCAGTATTTTCCTATTTTTTTTTGTAAGCTATTTAATATGGAAACTTCACCCTGCTTGTACATACTATATATTGTTCGGCCAATAATATCAACGTCCCAAGTTAGTACTTCCCATATAGATCCTTTATAACTTCTAACTCTTCTTTTCTCAATACCATGCTTCACTGTATTATAAACCGTGCCGTAGCAGACAGTTAACTTTGACAATCTTTCTATAATATCCTTTTATGTAACTTCTGCATTTTCTTCTTTTAAATTACATATTATACGCATTTAACAGTATTTGCACCAGACGAATTTTTTCAGCACTACTTTTCATATTGTCTGTTACCGGGTCACAGTCATCGTTATTTACTTCATATTACTCACCTTCTCTGTCCCAAGATCTCCACATTTTCTTATAATAAAATATGGTATATGCTTTCTCACCTCACAAATGTATATGGACTGTATTACGTAAATGTAAGAAATCTTAAACTGTAATGCCATTTTAATTAGTTAGTTAGTATTAGATGTTGGTACATAGTTTTGTTTTTCCAATATTCGATGTTTGTTATATTTCGATCGTTTATCAAACAAGCCGAATCAAATCTTCTGTATTAGATTTACTTTAATTTTTAACTAAAGTGGATGATTTCATGTACGCCACTAGCTTTTCTAAGTGTCATACGTTGCGAATACAGCTTAAGGCACGATAATCTGCAAAATATACCTTCTGTTATTCACGTGTTGATGTATTAGTTTGCCGTCAATATAACTGGCATAGATTTATCATAAGCATCTCACATTATCTTCATGACGTTTGATTTATATATATTCTTTGTACGGCCTGTAGTGCTTATATTACGCACAACACTTCGAATATGCCAGTATACCGCAATGTAGAAAATTTGCATATAAATTTGTTAATATTCATCACAAGAATTATTTCTCATTCAGGTGGTATTGTTATATACGACCACATTCAACAACAAAAAACAAAAACATGTTTTTTTGGTTCGTTTTCTAATAAAAATTATCTGATGATGAACCCATGTCAAAGATCGATTTCGAATGCTCCCAGTTACAAGACCATTAGTTATTATTACAACTACACTCGTGGTACGACTCGATCTCTGACTTTCTAAATTAGAAGGAAGACCGCGTAAAACTCCCTTGGACGACGGTGTTCGGATTCGAAACCGAGTTTTCGGCATAATTAGTTAAATTAGGAAGAATTGTTGTACAAATTTTGAGAAAAAAAAATAAAATAATATTATGAAAAAATTTAATTTTATTCAGAACTAAAAACACAATAATTTATATTTAACATAAAGAATAGTTATCATATTTGTATTTAATTTATCTATAAAAAAAAGTAACGTTTTAAAAAAGATAAACAATCAAGGAATAAATCGTTCAAAGATGAACCAAAAGTTGACGATGCCGGGAATACATTTTTGCTTTTGAGACAAACTGCAAGAGTCATTCGCAGCGAGAATTCTCTGGAATAGTTTAGCATGCTCAAGTTATACAGGAAAAAGCGAATGTTAGATTAGCCTTGGTAGACAAGATTTGTTCGAATTCCATACATTTAAATATCTTGACGTGGTCTGCGATAGGTACTTAAACTTTCGAAATGATATTGTATATCTTTTAACCTATTGAAGAAGATATTTGATACGTCTATCATTCAAAGCCGATACAAGTGTCTATCCGGAGAGAGGAATTAAACGGTGTAATCTACTGAACTACTCGGTATACAAACACTAGACGTACTACTACAAGTTCTTACATCAATTTGTGAATGATCCTATTGATTGTACTTAACTCTTTGAATCACTTTCGGCTTGCAAACATTTTCTAATTCATTTAAAAGAACAAACGTTGGGTCGAGATCTTTTCTAACCATAATTTTCACAAATTTTAACGATGTTACTGAGACTTATGATCTATATTTTATCATACTTTCCAAAGTTTCAAATATATAGTATGGTGAAGCTTGTGAAGTGACATCCCTTTATCTATCTGACATATTAAATTTGTATTTGAGAGTGTATTATTAATTTATAATGTCTAATGTATCTTCATTCTTGCAATTGGGTTTGTCCTGTGGGAAAGATCTGCTTGAAGTATTATTTTACAATCTGGTGTTGTATTATGTATACCAAAACCTTTCATATATTTTTTAATAAAACGTGTTCAGTATGTTCAGTCTTAAATAGAAGGCAAACAAATGCATCAATTAACATTTGAATGGATACTATTAAATGTGCATATTCATCATCCTTCACGATTCCAAATAAAGCTTAGATGTATGTACTCTAATCATATTAATCTTTACTTGGAATTAAGTGATATTTGGTATAGTTTTGAATTATTTTTGGAAGCTTTACTGTTACTTAGTAGATACCTATTTCTAAGTACCTTTATTGACTTGTTTATTGGTAGTTATATACGTATATTATTTAATATTTATTTAATATTTTTATTGAAAAAAAGTTCGAGATGTGAGCAAATTAATATACATTTTTTGGAAAAAAGTATAACTATAAATAATTTTTCGCGGAACGAGAAAGTTGTAGAAATGTTTTCTTCTTCGAAAAAATGGCTCTGACAAACAATTAAAGAAATTCATGCATATTTCTTCCAAATATATCAACAAATTTTTTATAATATATTATCTGAAGGCATTCTTCAGGATATTAATATAATTTTTCTTTGCCTACGATATACATCAAATATACGAGCATCACATGCTATTTTCGAGCAAATAGACCACTCGCTAAACATTTTCTCAATAGTTTTATGTACAAAAATTTACTTCATAAAGTTAATATGATTATTTTGATTGATTTAAACAGTTACAATTTGAATAGCATCGGTGAATATCAGTTGCGTCTTATTATGAGTTTGCAATAGCTAAAGTAGTCAAACAATGAAAAGAACTTACCTCGTAATCGTTCAAAAAATTCCCTGCGTACATACATTTTCTCATTAATATATTTTTCATGATAGTTGCAAGAAAGTTTACCCGTCAGTTCTGCAGTACTACATACTCTTTATTGCTCAGATATAGCTATGACTGAAAGATTTTCTCGACAAGCATTAGTACAGTATATATTTGATTTAACACCTGGATAACGTATGTGACTTCAGATATTTATCTAGAGAAGTTAAGGGTTCAAACCTCTTCCGGAACGGCGCAATTTTTAATTCACTTTGTCTCGGAGGTGGTCGGTAACTCTCCTGGTACTCGTCACTGTTGATGAAAACAATCAACAATGCTTCCTTTCTTACGGCGAGAAGTTGTTAGTATCAACTTGGAACACTTTACACACACCAAAAACACACTGTCGCTCCCGTGGTCGTTGGGTACTCACCACGAAAAGAAAAAAATATGGATATCATACATGTTTTTGTTAATTGTGGCGTTTAAATTATCGCACATTTTCACATTCATAAATTGTTGAATTTGTTTCATTAACTTGGTCGTTTTTTATTAAGTTAATCTAGTTATGCAAATCACACCGAGGGGACCCGTTATCCGGAAAGGTTTTCGCTTTACGTTTAAGTGAATGCTGACTACCAAACTTCTTAAGTCGCACCACAAGGGGCGTCGTGATAATAACTTATGGCCTGCCAATGTTCCCTGTAATTGACGTTAGACTGTTAGGGGAAATCTAGGCATAAGTTACTATTAATTGTTGTATGTTGATTGTGATTTTCGTTTCAACAAGAAGAATTATTTTTGGCATTGGATTATTAATTTGGTTTGTGATTCGTTTTCACCGTTTACTTATTTATTTGTTTCAATATTTTTCATGGTCACGCATACCTTAATTCTAGAAATAAAGATTTAATTCCAATAAATATCGATATCTTTTCCTTTTCTTTCATGAGTTATTGAGTACAATTTACTTATTATGCTAGTACTAGAGTGAATTTTTCATTTGTATACAAATACTAAGAAGCCATCTCTTTCTGCAACGTCTATGAGACGTTTTTACCAATATGTTCTGAGACTTATGTCGTGTGATATTGATACAGCGTTTAAATTAAAATTATAATTCAAATTTCACGTCAAATGTAAGAAACGAATGAGAATATTGTATACACTATATCATATGTGGGCAACGACCGGCCCGCGGGCTGGTTCGGGCCCTCTGTAAGATTTCATCCGGCCCGCGAGACGTATTATTTCATGTCTGATATCTATCGCTAATAATTATGAACACTACTTTAAAATGCACTATTTTCAAACGCGGCCCGCGAACGTATTTACATATTAAAGTTTGGCCCACAACATGTCAAAGGTTGCCCATACCTGCACTATATGATGCGCGGGAGCAAATGTCACCTAAGCTTAGTACTTGTACTCGTTACAACCTACTTTACTTATTTTGATAACTATCAGTAAAATCAAAATACATTGAAGCGACAAACAAGGTATTAAATTGCTTTTAAATATAGATCTGAAATCATCGGAAATCATGTGAAAGTTTAATGAGAAATCGTTGCCGGACATATAGACAGTTACTCGCAAAATTGAGCATACAATAATGATAAACTAGAACGATGTATATTATTTTTAAGAAATTTGTATTTAATATAAAAAAACAATATTTCAATGTATATAGAAATTGAAGTTTATAATTTCAACAGAACTAAATGAAATATAATAATGCCTATGCTACTGTAATAAAAAGAGAAAGGTAAATATACCACCGCAAAATTCAGCATACAGTAAACATTTTTTTAAATTTAGTATCATGTATTGCCTCCTTTAACAACTATAACGGCCTGTAGTCGTTGTGGCATTGATAGCTTTTCGAGCCCCTGTTTCTGGAATATTGTAGTTTCCCAAACTTTAATTATTTCATTTTTCAATTCCGTTTTGTTGCTAGGTTGTACCTTTCCCATTCGTATCTTTACTTCTGCCCACAGGTGCTCAATGGGAATTATATCCGGTGATTGATGTGGAGTATGTGGTAATTTTGACACGCTGTACAATAACTATTGTTTGACTGCGTGTGAAGTATGCTCTGAGTCATTGTCTTGCTGAAAGTAATAGACCTGTGGCATACCAAGTTCTATTGCAGAATTTTTCAAATTTTTTTTGAAAATCTGAAGGTATTTCGTTTATCCATGGTCCCGTCAAGAATTTCTGTACCACTAACCGCAATACAACCCCAAAAGAGGATGGAACCACATCAATGTTTAATGGTATTTGTAATATGCTTCACATGTAATTCTGTTCGAGGCTTTCTCCATACTATCTGCCTGCCATCTGAGTCAAATAAATTTATTTAAACTAGTCCGAGAATACTATGTTATTACAAAATTCTAAGGGATAATTTACGTATTTTTCTGCACATTCTAGACGTTTTTCGCGGTTTCGTTTAGAAATCCAAGGTTTATGTCGACTAACTCGGCCGCTTCATATTTATATTTGTTTATTACTTTTCGAGTTGTGGAATAAATTCTGCCTACTAAACTATCTATTTGCCTTAACGATTTTCCTTCACAACATAACTTAATTATAAGCGTTCCTGTCGGCATATCAAGATTCCGCTGTTTGTGCTCCATAGGTACTGTTATCATAACGAAATTCACCCAAACATTATTTCAGTATTCTATAATCTGTCATAAAACAAGCTGAATGATACACACAATGGGTATACCCCTATCTGAAGTATGCGTGAATATATTTAGATGCTGGGGAAAGTACCTGTATGCTCAATTTTTACGGTGGTATGCAGTGTATTTACCTTACTTTTTTTTATTACAGTAGCATTGGCATTATTATATTTCATTTAGTTTTGTTGAAATTATAAACTTTAATTTCTGTATAGATTGAAATATTTGTGTTTTATATTAAATAAAAATTTCTTAAAAATAATATATATCGTTTTATTTTCTTGTTACTGTATGTTCAATTTTGCGAGTTACTAAGTGTTTATAAAAGGTGCAAAAAGTTTAAAGATATACGATGTTTTGCGAAACAATAAGTTAATAAATTAAGAAAACAAGAATGTGTATACCAAATATTTAATAAATGTAAACAAAAGTATTTTAGATAAATAAATTTAGGTAAAACTATAATACTCATAAACTACATACTATCATGAATGAATGAATAAATGAATTTACTATGCAATCAGTACTTGTCGGTAGACATATAACGAGTGAACAACAATGATTGACCTGATCTTTTACTACTTTCCGCACGCCCCATATCAGTACTTACTTCCTTTTGGGACATCTTCAGGGCTGAACTACTGCACTGAAACGTCGGCAAATATACAAGTGACGCGGTTCCAGCCCGGAAACCCAGAAGCAGATAGCATTGAAGTGAGATGTATGGAAAGAAGTGTAGGATCAGGTCACTCATTGTTGCTCACACTGTACTTGTATTAAGAAAATAATATATTATTATTTTTATGAAATAAATGTAGCTTTATAGAAATTTATTATTTGAAATTAAATTTTGTATTTAGATTTAGAATTAAAATGAAAAATGAGGAAGTTAAACAAATAACTATGAACGGTTAAAAATAATTATAAATATTGTATTAATTGATCCCTTAAGGATTGCTTTTTTTAATAGAGTACATGGTAACAAAATGCAGATAGGTTTTGGTAGCAATATCCTTTTAAAAATGAATAAATGTCAGGACAAGAAAATAATTTGCTATTGCATTTGACAAGTTTTTCTTGTAATCGAATAAAAGCTAAAAATATGAATGTATTTTAATTGTAAGTTAATTATTTCAAGTTACTTTCTATTCGCGAATTTAAAAAGAGAAAGTCTTAACAAACGTGTAAAATTTGGGAAAATATCTATAAGTCAAAATACACAGAATCAAATTTTAGAATATATAATAATAAAATAACAATTCTAATTTTGATTTATTAAAATATAATCGCTGACGTACTTTATAAAAATTAAAAATTACTTACATTTCTAGGGCTAATTCTGATATAAAATCGACTCTCAATAGCAAAATAATTCATTATAAATTTTGTAAAAATTGCAATGCATTTTAATTTTAACAATAGTTACAAATAATGTGCTTGAATAATAAACCTCGCAATCTAATTTTGCAATTATTTTGTCCGTGTATAATCTATCTAATAATTAAATTTGTTTTTAATGATATTTTTGTATAAAAATATGGTACAAATATTTACACATAATTCTCTCAAAATTATCTTGCATTTAATTATGTTAATTTAGCTCGGCTTGAATTGTGAATGCAAATATAGTTTTTATTATATTGAGAAATTAGGAAAGGATGTAAAACATATTTTTCCAATTTAATAAGTTTTTATTGTTTCAAGTATTAGAATCTTCAATACTTTTATGTGTGAATCCACATATTAATTAAAATTTTATCGTGTATATAAGTATTAGTCCAGTAATGTAGATATACTTCCTATTTATTATTTGTATTGCAGATTATTTACTTTTATAGGGACAATAAGTACAGTTATGTAAATGCATACTCTAGGTAGTAAATTGTAATTTTCTTTGAACATAACGCACGTGTGTGAATGTAGAACAATCCGTATCATATAGTGCAAAGACCACGAATTAAATTTGGTTTCAATGTTTGATGTGGTATTGTTAGTATTGCAATTATAGGTAGTGGATAGTGACCGATGCCTTCAGTTTTAACTAAACGGCTTCCAGAATATGTTGGACAAATTAAATTTGGAAACACGTACTATGCTAAACTGATTTCAACAGGATGAGACACCACAACATAATCAACTAGCAGCACGAAATTATTTACATGAAAATTTCCCAAACTCCTGGATAGGGAGAGAGATGCCTGTGGTATGGTCACCTCAATCCCCCCCCCTATCTGTCCGTTTTGACTTTTGTATTTGGAGCGTTTTAATAAACAGTTGATCGAGTTTCATGTCAAGAGAAGTGTCTTAGACAAGCTATAGAAGAAGCCTTGAAAGCATTAACGAGCGTTCTCTCATAAAAGCTATGAATTCTGTCATAAAAAGCTGTAATTGATTTGTCGATCATGATGATGGACTTTTCAAACATCTCTAATTTTTTCAAAATTTTATTTTATTCTATTCTTTTGTTAATTTATTTTTGTGTGTCAATAAAAAGTTACTTCCATGACAAAGTAAGTTAAATTTCGTGGTGGAATCAAAAAAAATACCTCTAACCTTTAAAATTTGTGCACAAAGGGTATTAGGAAAGTTTTGCAATATGACGCAACAATGAATCGTAGGAAGCTGCTTGTTGCTGCATGTTGAGACATGTTCATACGTGCATAGTAGCCGCCACGCCATGTCGATGGGCTCAGTTATTCATTAGCAGTGAGAGTGTTAAAGTGCTTGCGATGGTATCGTAGTCACGAAATGAGATAAGGGTAGTTTTTAGTTATAATTGCGGGCGTGGTTTAAACATAGACCAGTGCTTCGAAGAAATGACCCTTGCACTAGGTGATGTTTGTCCACATCGTACAATGATATTCAGGTGGTATAGAGAATTTCAAAGGGGAAATTTAACTGTGGAGGATGCTGAGAGGCCGGGAAGGCCACGAACGTCAGTTACAGAGGAAAACGTTACTACTGTGAGGAAAATGCTTGGCGAGGACTGGCGAGTGACCTACCAACAGATAGAGGGTACTTCAGGCCTAAACACACCAGCAATTCGTTCGATTCTGCATGATCATTTGCACGTGAAGAAACTTTGTTCTCTCTGGGTGCCGCATCGACTGACTGAAGAGCAGATGACACGACGTGTGACTGGGTGGTGGGAGATGCTAAAAAGTTTAATAAGGGACAATCTCGGTATGTGAACAACATCGTGACAGGTGACGAGACTTGGCTGCACTATTATGATGTGCAGAAAAAGGTCAAAACAAAGTTTGGATCTTTGATGAAGTGGACACATCCGTAGTTGTCAGAAAATCCCGATCTGTAAAGAAGAAAACGATAGGACACTGATGGACACACAGAAGACAGTCACAGCTAAGCGGTATACTGAACAGTGCCTGCCTAAAGTCATTGGATCTATGAAGAACCTGCGGCCAAAGTCAAGAATGGACACCTGGTTCCCCCATTACGATAATGCTCCAGCTCACCGCGTCAAAGCCTGTACTGAATATTTGACCACGACAGGATTGAAACTTCTTGAACACCCTCCCTACAGTACAGATCTTGCTCCCTGCGACTTTGCACTGTTCCCTTATGTGAAAATGAAGCTAAAAGGGAGGCAGTTTTCCAGTGATGAGCACCTTCCGCGGGCTTGGGCCAACGAATGTGCTTTACTCCCTAGTAAAACTTGGCAGAACTAGTTTAAAGATTACTTTGAAAAAATTAAATAAACAAAGCTGTATTGCAAAACTTTCCTAGTACCCTTTGTATTAATCAAATTAAATATACCATTGAATCTTTTATGAGATCATAGGCAATTAGGATTCTCAAAAAACAAGTTTATGTCATAACTCTAACAAGCTAATATTGACAACTTGACTGGTCTCTCTTATTAAAATTATAATTATCTAATCTTTAATTTTTTTTATTTGAAAATAAAAACAACGGAAGTATGTTTTTATGTTTATGTATGTATTTAACTAAATTAAAAAAATTGTTTTATTTTCAAAACATCCGCTTAACTATTATTAAAAAACAAATTTTTCCTTAATTGATTATTTCTTTAGCATCACTACTTTCGGACTCACTGTACTAACATTGACAAAAAATTATGCCCTGTACAATTGGCGCGGTTTGTAATGCGGTACATTAGTATTGTATTATTAATGTACGTTAAAAAATATGTTTTAAATATCAACGTAACAAAGACAGAAGCGATCCATCTCTAACGACAATTAGCAAATGAAAACTGTATTGTATCAAACAACATTATAGTAGATTAAACGATTAATTATTACAGACCCGTAGACCAAATTTTGACTAGAATGTTTGAAAAAGAGATGAATTTGTATTTCACGGCATTCATTACTACCAAACAATAGCTGAATTTTATTCAGCAACCCAGTACTTTAGTATTGTATGTAAAAGAATATGTTTTAAAAATCAACGTAACAAAGATTGTATAATAGTATAATAGTTACAAAATAATAATTATAGAACCATTATCCAGATTTTCTAAGCAGTTTTTGTAAAAAGAATAAGAAAAGATCATGAATGTAGAATTATAAATATTCTTTACCGCCAAATTACTACCACTCACAGCGTTACTTCTTATAGGTTCTATCAAATTTTCCCTACACTTTTTGTTCGAGTTCTCACCACTTTTTGTACATATCGCATGTCCTTGTTTTAAATATATTATAGTGTAATCGTAATATATAATTTCAAAGAGTAGCACGACGGGTATTGTTATATATGTGGTATATAGTTAGCCTGGAAAGTTTGTAATAGACGATGTTGAATATGGTTGCTATGGTTACAATTATGATGTTTAATAAATATGGTGTTAAAGTTTGACATCCTTAATTTGAACTATAAAACAGTGGAGTTTTCACGGCATGTCTGAGAAAAAGCTAGATCTCCAAAAAGTCGAGTTTCGATCAGTAAAGTATTTATTTTGTAAAGTGTTATTCAGCAAAAAAAATTTTACTGATGTGACAGGTACCTTAGGTTATTCGCGTATTTCATATGCCATTATTAAACAAAACTGAAGCCACTCCTGAAAACGTTGATTCTGTCCATGATATGATTCTAGAAGATCGACGAATTGGTATCGAGAGTATTGCAGAAGCATTGCACAGTTCCTATGAATGTGTATTTCACATCATTCATAGTAGAAACCGCGAAAAATGTGTCAAAAGTGCGCTCTTTTTGCAAGAGAATGCTCCTATTTACAAGTCCTTAATTGTACTGCAAAAAGGTCACGAAATTGATTTTCAATTGCTTGACCTCTTATTGTATTCTACAGATTTACTGTCAGACCATTATTTGTTCCCAAAACAAAAAACTCGAAGTATAAAAAATTTGACAAATGGCAAAGCCATATATGGCTTTAAGGATTGGTTTGCATTCCAAAACAAAGAATTTTTTAAAGGGTTTAAAATTACTTCATGGAGGAGATTATGTTATGAATTAATAAATAAAATTTAGTTTTGAAATATTGTGGCGTTTTATATAGTCGGCTAAGTACTTATCAATCGTATAAAGCGCGTTAGTTTGTGTTAAGCCTGCATAATAGTGGATGAAAAATATGTAATTAGTACTTAACTATAATACATTATTGAAAGAAAGGCTATAATCCAATGAAAATAGTAAAAGAAATCTGTGCGTTCAAAGGTGAATAAGTAACAAATCGATAGACGGTGTCAGATTGGTTCAAACGCTTTTAAATAGAAATACGAACTTGGAGGATAATCCGCATTCAAGCCAACCATCGTTCTTGAACTAAAAAGTTATATACGCTCCCTGGAAAAACAACCTAATACAAGTAGTTGTGAATTGTGAAGGATGTCGAAGTCACCGTCGTTTATCATTTAAATCATTCCCAAAACAAAAATATCTTTTGTTGCAGCTAAACTTGTAGATATTTGCTTATGACCTGGACGAAATTCATATAAAATTTACATCGTCGAATTATAGAAATAAAAATTTTTCTGTTGTAAAATCGTTTTTCTTTTTAATAAGTAATATCAAAACAGTGCAGACGCAGTTCAGTTTTTATTATGTATCGGAAAAGTTGATATGATAGATAAGACAATAATATTTCTTAAAATCCAGAAAACTTATATCAGCAATATACTAAATTCTTCGGCACTAACATAACTGTTGAATAAGGTTTTCTTTTATCGGAACAGATTATTGTCCTATATAATTTTAAGTTGTTATTTTTGAACTGGTCCTTTCGTATGAAAAAATGCATATTTACACACGTTAACAAATCGCAGAGTATATCAACAACAACTGGCCTAACATATAAATATACTGATCAACAACAAACTTTTTGTTTAGAAAACAACTGCGACACTAGAATTAAACCTGATACACGTAGCTGAGAAAAAAAAGCTTGGCATTATTTATCAACGGTAATCATGGTATATCTAGATGACTGGACTAATTTTCGTAGATGAACAAAAATTTAAATTGAAAGAAACTAAACAAAAAAGATGCTCCACACTGTATATTAAAAAAATATATGTACATTATATGAGAGATTTCTCAGATACCACAAGAATTTTCAAATAATTAATTTAATTGACTGGTAAATAAAATATAACAGGCTATTTTAATATTTCTTGAATAACACGTGCCATAATGTGATTTCCCACAGAAATTACATCAGATAAAGATGTAAAAATGATATGGCCCACTTGGAAGAAACTATTGTGAAGTAGAAATATTAAATTTCCAGGCTCCTCTACCTGCGTAAGAGCGTTGCTATCAGCACTTCGCTCTTCTGGTTTCGCCTTTCCTTCTTTCTCATTTCCGTTGATTTTCAACTCGTTCACATTTTCGACATCTAGATTAGGATCGTCATCAAATCTCTGTCCATAGTCTTCATATTCTAAAATTTTAATTCTGTGTTTATATTAAGTAAATTGAAATTAATTGAGAAAAACGCGCACTATGTTTTTACAAACAAAATAAGTTACATAGACCAGCTAAGTCTAAATTAAATTAGAAAATGTAGGAACAAGAATGTTTTATGAGAAAACGTATAGAAAACCTGATAAAAGATTTGATGTGCCCTACTTCATTGAAACTACGAGGGAGATTCGCAGTGTTCTCGGCTAAACAAAGAAAAGAAGATATTCAGACCAACAATATTTTAATATCCTCAGTGTAATTCGGTTTATATAACTCTGCAAAATAAGCATTTTTTCAACTTTGATTTCATCGCTTAAAGTGGATATTCATCTAACGAGCCATTCCTTCAGGTTTGGGAAGAGGTAGTAATCGCTTGAAGACAAATCTAGTAACTATGACGCATTTGGAAGCACTTCGAAACATATATTATGGAATTTTGCCGCAATAACTCGAGTCCCATGCCCGGACTGGTTTTCGGGATAAAAGAATTTTGATTAGATGTAGACGCTTAACCTGCACAACATTCTTCAATTGATCCAGTAGTAAAGTGTAATACTCCTCGGTGATAGTACAGCCTTGTTCCAGGTATTCAATCTGCACCACACCTTGAGAATCCTAGAAAACGTACGTATGACTTTTCCTGCGGATGGAACCATTTTCGCCTTTTTTTGGCATAATTTGACTTGTTCCTACCCATTGTTTGGATTACAGTTTTGTCTTTAGTGAATAATTATGAATTTATGCTTGCCCACTGTTATAGAACGTCGAAAATGGAATCATTGGAATCACGTTGAAATAAATGTAAGCATTTTTGGGAAGTATTTATTCAAATGCGTTTATTGTTGACTATTACAGAACATAGCACCCATCGAGCGGAAAAGTTTTTCGTATTCAAAACATCGTATAAAATGTGATGGACACGGTCTATCTAAATCCTTGCAATGACAGCAAGATCGCGTAACTTCAGTTAGCAATCATTTAGTACGGCATTGTGGATTTTTGTTACAAATTCGTCAATCGTGGCGGTTTCTTGATATTCCGAACGTTTATTATTCGCAATCGATGTACTCCCACATTTAAATTCAGGAACCCACTTTTGAAACCAAAGGGAAGAACTTTTTAAAATGTTATTTTTCCACAGAGCTGCGATTTGATGCCGTTAGACTTTTTGGTGAGGTGCCGTTAATGGTCAATGTTATGCCAACAATTCAGAAACCATTCAGGTACTTAAACACAAAATTGTTCGCGCTATTGCTAAAATAGGGGTTGACTTATTGGGCTTCTCCAGGGCCAGCCGAAGAAGCCATTTGAATGAGGTTTTATTCCACAATTAATCGAAAGGATTACTCTTTCTAATAAAGCAAAAATTATTGAAAAATATTGGACAGTGTTTTTGCTATAGCATTTTAAAAAAAAAACCAACGTGATCCACACCCTTATTTGTTCATTTCCACGTCATCGTTTTGCACCGAGTATTAAATTATTGACATCCTTCAATCGAACATTCACAAGTGAAATTAGTTTTTAAATACAGCATACCCCGGTTTAAATACAGAATGAAAATAAATTTATTATGAATAAGTAACAAAACGGGAAGTAACTTGAAGATTTAAACCAAGAAATTTTGGTGTAAACTGGTATATGTTACCCTAACTATTTTGTAAATAGTAAATAAAATATTTTATTGTTGCCTTAATTAAAACAACCAAACGAAATAATAAAACTCTACTCTATTTATTATTATTAACAAAGAATCATAGAAAATTTAATAGTGAGAATGTATGTACTACGACAATTCGAGTTAACATATAAATTAAATAGATTATAGTATCCTTAAAATAAGAGTTTTTTGTTATTCAAAAAAATATTTCTAACTACCTCTACAGCAACTTACTGTTCCTTCTTTTAATTTAATACAATCTAATATTGAATAATGTTCTATACAATATAGTATTTTAAATTTCAGGACATGTTTAGGGAAAATAGAAATCTATTTATAAAAGGCAAAACTGTAAATAAACAGGAAAAATGTATCGTTTTATAATTAATCATATATCGACTAATATATTATGTTACAAGTACTAAGTATTTTAGTCAATTCAAATATGTTATACCATATACACAAACATTAGCAAAAGTAGTCATGGTAACATCTAGAAAATGCGCTGATTATTAGTATTTTAAAGTTACGCTTGTATTTTGAAAAACCATTTTTAACTTTCAAAACAAAATATTAACTGTAAGGAGAACGGCGTTTTTTAAATTAGATAGCTAGGAGAAGATAATTTTATTTTTTTAGATGATTTCGAAAAGCCTGTACTACTCTTGTTTTTATTCTTTATAATGTTACAAATGCATTTTTAAAGTGCTCTAGAAAGCGCGTTCTAAATGTGAATTAAATTTAAAAATTTAGCTTACAAGATTTATAGTATTCAGGTATTAGAAATGTCATGAACTATTTTAATGGAATATGAAATGTAAATACTATTTCTTTGAATATGTGTGCACATAACTATGCAACATGGTTTGAGTCACATATTTTAAAAGCTATCCTAAGTGCTAATAAATAATTAATTGTTTCTAAAATAAGTTTATATAATTTGGGAAGTGTATAATTTAGTTGTTGCAAATCGTATATATGCGCAGTTAAAGTCGTTTATCCCGTATTTCATATTATATGGGCAATAATTTTATACCACACTTTTTCTTTTTCTAGACTGTTCAAAATGTAGAATAATAGTCACATAACCTACATAACGATTTACATATTCTTAACAAATTTTAAGTTATACGCAGTCTGTCGCAGAGAAAACGGAACTTTGAAAATAGTAATTCTTAGTGGCGCCATCTATTAAAAAAAATATACGTCGGTAAGGTAGATCTTTCACCAATGTTATGTCAAAATATCATGACATTTGCATCATTGGAAGTAGAAAAATTACGCGTAAAGTTATAGTGTGTATTTATCATTGGTCGATTGAATTTTGAACAAAGAGCAAATATCAAGTTCCATTTTAAACTCGATTAAACGTTTACCGAACCGTTAAATTTTATGAAACAAGTGTATGTAGTGGATGCGTCTTTATCAATTATGAGTATGTATGAGTAGTATAAACGATTTAAAGACGGTCGTACGGACATAAAGGACGACGAACATCCTAGTGCAAAAAATCTGGGATTACGGAAAGTAACATCGAGCTTATGGGTAAATTTATCACAAATGAGCTGAAATCCTTATTGCGAAACATGGGAATAGAATTAAATATTTTCAAAGATTCAATTCATCGCATTTTGACATAGCATTTGCGACTGAGAAAGTTTTGTGCAAGGTTTGTACCACACAAGCTAACTGAATTCAACATTGTACATACTTGATTAAAGACTCAAAAAAGGACGAAAACTTGAGGCATTCTATTGTAACTGGCGGTGAGATGTGGTGTTTTCAATATGATCCAGAGACCAAGCTCTGAATAAAAGCATCCAAGCGAAGAAAGACCGAAAAAAACCGTTTGGAGAAGTTAAAAGTGAAGACAATTTTGATTTTTTTAATGATTCGAAAGGCATAGTGCACAAAGAGTTTGTACCAACTAGTCAAACAGTCAATGTTGTATATGATCTTAGTGTTATTAAGCGTCTTTTCGTGCGTATTCGTCCTATGCGCCCTCAATATCGTGAAAGTGGTAGCTAGCATGATAATGCACCATCTCATCGCTTATCACTGATTTTCTACAAACGACATTTTAACCATCAACCATTCACCGGATTTAGCTATCTGTGATTACTATCTATTCTTCAAACTACATTTACCGATGAAAGCACAAGCCATTAAAAAGGCGTCGATAACGATCTTGAAGAACATCACATTTGACAGTTATTTTTGCTTTTCTAAAGGAATTTATAAATGCGAAAGATTTATATAATGCCAACATGATCTAAGTCACATTCGCAAAATACGCTTTCTTTAATATTTTCCTTTGTAGTACTTCTTAACATTTATAATATCATTTTCCATTTCCTAGTATTACTAGTTACATTTTTAGAAAAATAAAACAAACTTACGATCTTCCGGAGCATCTGAAATAAATAAAAAAATAATTAGTTTTACATTTTATTATAAAATAAGACACTTAAATTACTGACTATGATTTTTGTCATAATGTTGAAGTCATAGATGTCTACTACGAGTACAATACAGCAATATGCATTATTAGTAATTTATATCATTCTTAGAAACATTTTGCGATATATACAATTTAAATATTAACAAATTACTTTATTAAATTACGTTTATTTTTATAAAAATTAAAAGTTAAATATGAGGATAAATAAAATAGAATAAATTAATATATTTAAGTATTAAGGAGATTAGCAAACAGAAAAGAATCAAGTGTTAAGTGAAAGCAAGACTTAATTGTGTTCAGTAATCTAAATTCATTCGATAGAAGAAAATTATCACAAAAATAAAAGCGACACAATATTGTGGTTAGGCCAACACCATTTTAAAATAACGAGAGTTGAATACTAAACAAGGCAATGAAAAGTAAATTACAAGAAATTAGAACGAACTAAGAAATAACACAATAAAGGAGGAGGTAGTATAGTATATAGTATAGTCGATTATTAGTGTTATTGAAAGAAACCAATTAAAATATTTTTTTTAGTCGTATATGGGGTAGGCCAGCGTAAACAGTCCAGCTAGATTCTTTGACTATTTAATTAATTTACAGAAAAATGGTCGAACATATCAATTTTTGTAATAAAGGGAATACTTGACTTAGTTATCTTCTCTCGAGTTATATTAACCCTTAGTAGGGGTGACTTTTCCCATAATAATTTGAAATTGAAGTAGATAATCCGTTTAGTCATCTAAAAACTGTTTTTTACTGCTAACTGATTAAATGTTTTAAATGTCCACCACCAACTTCCATACAATAAAAGAGGCATCATTCAAAATGTTGCCGAACATTTTCTAGTATTTCGACAGTAATTTAATTGCATTTGTCTGTTACATATTGTTGAAGTTCTTGTACACAACTTAGTTTATATAAATTTGACTCTTTAAGTAACCTCATAGAAAGTTGGACATTTTATACATTAACCACTTAAAAGTTAATGTAAACCGAGTGAAAATATGTAAATCAAGTTTCCCCTTTAGAACAACAAAACCTGTATACCTACGAGGATAGTTTGACAAGTAGTGAGAATGACACACAGGTGGCGCTCTAATTGGTAAAACAAATGTACTGTAATTTAAGTTGGCTATTTATATGTTTACATTCCGATATTTAGATAAATCGAATGATTAGTTTATTTTTGACAGCTGATTGAAAAAGAAGCAACACGTCGTTTTGTTAAAATGGAAAAAGCAGAGTATATTGCGGTGATTTAATACTTCCTAATTAAGGGTATGAAAGCTACCGAAATAAAAGATGAGTTACGGGAAACATTAGGTGAATCTGCTCCATCATCCGCCACAATAAGCAGATAGGTAAATGAATTTAAACGTGGTAGAACAAGCTGTGTTGATGAAGCGCGCTCTGGAGCACCCAAAATCGTGACTTCTAAGGAAATGATTATAAAAATCCATAACATTATTACGCAAGATCGACGACTCCAAGTGAGAGAGATAGCAGACTTAGTAAACATTTCAACAGAACGCGTACACCACATTTTAACGAAAGAATTGGGCACTTCCAAGCTTTCGGCAAGATGGGTGCCGCGATTGCTTACGACTGATCAAAAGTTCACTCGTTTGCGCATTTCCAATGAGTGTTTGGACCTTTATAAGCGAAATCCGGTCGATTTTTGTAGGCGATTTGTTACTTGCGATGAAACTTGGATACACTACAGTACACCCGAAACTAAACAACAGTCAAAGCAATGGTTAGAACGTGATTCTGCACCTCCAAAGAAAGTGAACACTACTTTATCGGCAAACAAGGTGACGGCATCAATTTTTTGTGATTCAAAGGGCATTTTGCTCATTGATTACCTTCAGAAAGGTGCCATAATAAACGGACAATATTATGCAGAACTTCTACAAAAATTAAATGTTGAGATTCGTGCTAACCAGCCAGGAATGGCAACGAAAAAGATTCTGTTTCACCAAGACAACGCTCCCTCGCATACCAGCACAGTTGCGATATCCAAAATCCACGAGTTGCATTTCCAATTAGTACCACATGCGCATTATTCGCCGGATCTAGCCCCTTCTGACTTCCACCTTTTTCCAAAATTGAAAGCGGCACTAGGTTTAAAGAAATTTTCGTCTAACGACGAGCTTATCATCTTCGTAAATGAGTATTTTGCAAGCCTTCCGGAATCGCATTTTAGAGATGGCATAAGGGCATTAGAGCACCGTTGGAATAAATGTATTGCTCTTTTAGGAGAATATATTGAAAAATAAAAATTATTTTGTATTTAAAAAATTCGTTTTTCTTTTCCATTCTCACTACTTGTCAAACTACTCTCGTATTCCAGTATTTTTTATAAATTGACTAAATAGCCAAAGTATTCCAACTGTACTGTTTTCCGTCGCACACTGCGCATATGAGCTGAATGAATCAAGACAGATAAGACTGATATGGGCAGTATAAAATATATAAATAAATAATAATAAATAGAAGTTCAGGAAATTTCAAGATATTGAATGGCGACGCTGGTATAATTAGATGGCGCAAACTCTGACATGATGTATATCGTAAGCGTACAATATGTACTACAATAAATAATTATTGATTGTTAGTAAGCAACATATTTTATGTTATAATTATTGTTGATCTGTTACCCACAAGACAAGTATTAATAATCTGAATTAGATAAACTAAACATCTGCAACATAGCCATGCTTCACATTCTTTTCGGTAAATGATATTCGTCGCGGTGTAAAAATGTTCTCGTACAGTATTTAGTGATATATTTACGTACTTAAAATAATCTTTAAATCGAGTTGACGGATCTGCAGAAGAACTATTACTATAAATTAGTCTTTAGTCCGACAAAATCAAACTTTTTCAAATAAGGAACACCACACAATATTAAATCCTCATCATTATTTGCAACAAATAACAATATGAGCAAAGTACTCGTGTATCAACGGAGAGTGGCGCGCCTGACTCTCTCACCACTTATGGAAACTGACTCAAGTTTGTCCACTTTACATATAATCTTAAAGGGATGCAATAAGATATAAATAGAAGCTAAGCAATTATCAAGAAACAACAAGGACTAATTCGAATGCTTTGTGTTAATTATTAAAACCGGCCTCCTTAATGGAAGAACAAAAATAACTTTGTTTATTGAAACTTTACGAAATAAAATGGTGGCTAAAACTAGCTTAGGTTCCGTGTAATTTTAAACAATTCTAAGATAGTAATAATGTAATAAACTAATTTTAAAATATAGACAATTATAAATTTAAAATTAAAAGAATATGGTTTCTTGAAACTGCTAGAGAAAACGCAAGTGTTAGTAACAAAATATTCTCTTTTTTAAAAGAAAATATTAAAAATTCAGCAATGAATTTTAATTGTAACAATTATGGTAAAAAGTGATACAATATCTATCATGTCTTAAATTATTAATTATTTTATATTATAATATTAAAATTAATAATAATAATGTAATATTAAAATTAATAATAATAATGTAATATTAAAATTAATTTCATTTTATTTTTAGTTTTACGTGTTCCAATTCATCTTTCGTTCGTCTTTCCTTATTGACATGTTTGCTTTCGAGGGAATAATAGTATATCAAATAAATCTCATCTGCTCTCAATATACTGTTCAAAAACTCGCTTCATATGAACTCAGTACCATTTTCTGTAGTTTGAACACATTGTGCCTTATTCCAACTTACACATTTATTTGATTTAATGTTATCTCGAATAAGCTGATAGACTTCTCCAATATTTGTTTCCGCGTTGCTTTTTTTGGGTGTTTTCAATATTCTCACGCCTATTAATGCATTCATTAATAAAAAAAATGATTATACCATTTAAACAGCTGCCATTTCTGTAATGCTTCTTGCAATCTAGCTTTTTATTAAAAAACACTTTATTAACAATGCGTTGCGTAATTAAGGTAAGGTATCTTTTGTTTATTTATTGTGATTCTTATTGGTCGACTACTCGTGGAAATGTCAGTATTTTCTAGATCAACTCTTTACCTGCGTGTATATATCGCCTACTACCCTGACATGCAATTTTGCCGCTTCGAACCAGCTTCGCAATCTTGTTAAGTTTGACTGAAAACTCATTTAATATTATGAGAAACCACAATTCCAGTTTGAACATATTAATCATTAATATACTATATTGTTATTATATATATTATTATGGTAAATTTTACGCGTCTTTTCCTCCCAATAGCCTAGTAGTTAAAGCTTAGAGGATATTAGCAAGTCCTTGTAAGCAGTTTTCAAGTGTTTTAATGTAGGTTGGAATAATATTATTTATTGACTTTTAAAAAGAAAATTATTTAAGAAGGCATTGAGTTAAAATGGTGTACATCTTAATTTACATCGTCTTCTCGGAATGAAAATTTAAAAATATTTTAGTAAACATAATAGTTTCATTGACTTAAATTATCTTAAATAAATCAATGTCGAACTTCATCCTTTTATTTTTGTTAGTATTATGATCGATCCTTTTTCTTAATCTCAATACACCCTTGAAAAGTATTTGTTAAAATGCATTTATTATCGATTGTTATCAAACCCATCGAGCGAATAAATTTTTTATATACAAAACATTGCGTAAAAATAATGAACACGGTTTATTGGGATTCTTGCAATGTCGGCAAGGTCATGTATGTACCTTCGGTCGTCGATCATTTAATGCGACATTGTGAATTTTTGTGACGATTTCATTGATTATAGCGGTTTTCTTCATGTTTCTTCACTTTCTTCATGTGCATCGAGGTTAAACTTAATAACATTTTGAATGTAGATGTCGTTTTGCAAAAGTTGTAATAATTTATTTGCTTCCTCGATCGCCAGAAATAAGTAACTAAATGCAGGCATTTAAGCACATCATCTAAGGATCATACTTGATTCTAATTATCATCCAGTCATACTTGAGCCATCTCTGTGTCAGGCCAAATATGTCAACATAAAGTTATTTATGCAGTCGATTTCAATATCATTCTTATATTTGATTTAAGTGAATAAAATTTTAAAAAAATAATAAAATATTGTTCTTTCATTTTAGACTTTATTAAATAATTAAGATCAATAAGAATAAGGGAGGCTAATAGGTAAAGGTACGAGGTGTATAATATACGTCACAAAAGCATATAGCGTTAAACCAAATGAACTGTTCAACGTATTTTAAAAATGCATGTATGAAGTTTCTTTAATGCAAGGACTATCGATTTGCTATATTTGTTTTTTGAGTATTCGGATATCGAAAAAATAGTTTGGAATATCTTGGATATTTACTAATGTTTACCGAAAATTAATTTAATGCAGGGCTATTAAATTAGATAATAATGCAAAAACACCGGCGTAGACTATACATATTCTAGAAGATCGAAAATCGAATAGCAGTATTAAATTAGCAGTTCTAATAACCTGTTAATCAAATTGAAAACTGAAAATGTGTGGTCTTACATAAAAGTGGAACTGAGAGGAAAGCGGCTGGTGAACTTAAAACAGTTTGTGCCAGATTAAATATATTTGGCAGATATGCAGAGAATCCAGTTGCGGGTATGAAAAACTGTTATCAATCAGTCGTTGATAAATACGGCATCTGAATTGTACAAAGGGTACTAAGAAAGTTTTGCAATACAGCTTTGTTTATTTAATTTTTTCAAAGTAATTTCCTCTACACTCAATACACCTCTCCATCCTCCGAAACCAATCTTTAAACCAGTTCTGCCAAGTTTTATTAGGGAGTAAAGCACATTCGTTGTCTCAAGCCCGCAGAAGGTCCTCATCACTGGAAAACCGCCTCCCTTTCAGCTTCATTTTCATATGCGGGAACAGTGCAAAGTCGCAGGGAACAAGATCTGAACTGTAGGGAGGGTGCTCGAGAAGTTTCAATCCTGTCGTGGTCATATATTCGGTGCAGGCTTTGGCGCGGTGAGCTGGAGCATGATGGTAATAGAGGAACCAGGTGTCCATTCTTGATTTTGGCCGCAGGTTCTTCATAGATCTAATGACTTTAGTCAGGCACTGTTCAGTATACTACTTAGCTGTGACTGTCTTACGTGCGTTCAAAACGACGCGTTTCACAATTCCACTCGATTTGAAAAATACAGCTATCATTTTCTTCTTTACAGGTCTGGATTTTCTGACAACTACGTGTGTGTCCTCATCATCAAAGAGCCAAACTTTGTTTTGAGCTTTGGTCGGCACATCGTAATAGTACAGCTAAGTCTCGTCATCTGCCATGATGTTGTCATGCAGAATTGAACGAATTGGTGGTGCATTTAGGCCTGAAGTACCCTCTATCTGTTGGTAGGTCACTCGCCTGTCCTCGCCAAGCATTTTCCTCACAGTAGTAACGTTTTCCTCTGTAACTGACGTTCGTGGCCTTCCCGGCCTCTCAGCATCCTCCACAGTTAAATCCCCTTTGGAATTCTTTATACCAAGAGTCATTTCTTCGAAGCACTCGTCTATGTTTAAACTACGCACGAAATTATAACGCAAAACTGCCCTTATCTCATTTCGTGACTATGGTGCCATCGCAAGCACTTTACACCCTCACTGCTAATGAATAATTGAGCCCATCGACATGGCGCGGCGGCTGCTATGCACATATGAACATGTCTCAACATGCAGCAACAAGCAGCTTCCTACGATTCATTGTTGCGTCTTATTGTAAAACTTTCCAAGTACCCTTTGTATATTGGGTAATCAAGTCTTTAAATTTTGGAACAACTTTTCCCTGAAAAATCGCTTACATGCTATTAAGACGACAAAGGCTGCATTACCATATCCATGCAGTTACGGCAAAATTTGGGGGACACTTCGAAACAACTACACTGGAAATATCAGTCATAGATTTTATGCCTTCGATCCGCGTAAAATTTACAGATTTTCTATTGTCGCACTTCAAGTATAAACTGCGTGTCATCTCGAAAATAAATTTCTACTCAATTTCATTCATAGGAATATAATTTTCGTAGATGGAAGAAAGTCACACGAGAATAGATGAAATGTAAATAATAAACAACATTTCTAAAAGTACAGTTCAAAAATATGCGATGGAAATTTGTTGCAAAGATTTCAGTGAAGATGTGTTAATTGCAAACAAAGTGGAAAAGAAACATAAAGAAATTAAACAATTTTTATTTATTTTTGAAAAACTGGTACAGGGTTGAATTTTTTACTAAAAAAATTTAACCTTGTTGAAGAAAGTTTGGAGAAAACCGTTCATTGCTTTTCAAAATAAACACCATCAAAACTAGAAAATTCGATGGAGGATTAATTTTATGAGGTTGCTTTTCATGGCATAGAATAGGAAATTTGGCTCAAGTTCACGGGATCATGAATGATCGTGTTTTATAGGAATATTTAACGAAAATTTAGGAGAGCCCCAGATCAGATTAGATGCGGAGATATGTTTTTGTTCCAACCGAACAATAAACCGAAGCATACCTCTAAGATAAGATATTTTTCATAGAATGTAACATCGAGATATGAGAATCTTAAACCTGATTGAGAATTTGTGGATATTCTTGGAGCAAAAATCTAATTCAAAGATAGGGCAAAAAATTGATCTTAGAGCTTTAGAACATTGCTGGAAATAGATGAATCCTAGACTATCAAAGAACTTAGTAAAAAACATACCACACCACTTGCAAACTATGACAAGAGCTAAAGGAAGTGATACCAAATATTAGAATGTGTTAACTATAGTCTTGTAATTTTTATTGCAGCCTTTCTATTTTTAGAATATTTAATTTATTAATAATTATATAGTTTATTAATTATTTATAAATATTTTAATGTTTTTAGTGTTCTTCATGGTTCCATTCATTGGAAAGTAAGATGATTTTGAAAATTATTAAATAAATACACTTAGAATTCAGAACTTATTTATAATTTTTTGATTATCCATGTATTTATCAGGTTGCTGCATAAATTGGTAGATGTCTTCGGTTTCTGGTTTCTGCGATGAATACCTTGAATGTATTTTTATTGATTAATTGAATAGTTTTTGAAATTATGAATTTATGCAAAGATCGTTTTATTTATTGATAAAAGAAATTGGACATGTTCTTTTGTACAAATTCGAAAGAGGAGTGCATTGAAAGCCACTAGAACTATTTGTACAGTTTATGGAAAAAATATAATTGAGAAAAGTACAGCATGGAAATGGTTTTCGTGATTTGAAGAGAGCAATTTTGACATAAACGAATCTCCACGTTCAGGAAGATCACAACACTTTGATGAGGATGGTCTAGACGCCTTAATTCATGATAATCCACGTCAATCGACTCGTAAATTGGCCATTAAAATAAATTGCAACTAGTCAATCATAATAGGACATTGACAACTGGGTGTTTGGTTGCTACATCATTTGAACGAAAACAGCAAGAATTAGCACGTCAACAGCATGTCAACAACAATGACCATTTCTGTCCAACATTGTTACTGGTGACGAAAATGGTGCTTTTATGTTAACATCAAGAACAGAGAAAAACGTCTTAGCCCTAAGAAGAAGGCAAAAGTTGATACTCGTTCGCGTAAGCTGATGTTATGCATTTGGTGAGATAAAGAGAGCGTCAGATAGTATGAACTGATTCAGTAACCATCACTGCTGTCAGCGACTCCATTGACTTAAGACCCCTAATTAAAGAAAAGTTCGGGAAGACATTAAGTTCTTTTCCAACACGACAACGCTCGTCCTCACACTGTTAAGATTACAAAAGCACTTATTCAAGACCTTGCCATATTCAGATTTCCATCTCTTTCCCTCTCCATCAAACAACCTTCTTCCCAGAGTGTTCTTGAGCAATTCACGTATATTGTTCGTTAAAAAAATTATTAAATTTAGGTTTCAAAAAAGCTACAAATTTATATGCCTCAACCTGATACCGTTTTACTTTCACTTACGATATAATTATCAATATATGAAGGATGTATAAGTTTAACCTTCACTTTAAATTTCGATATTTCATATTAATAGCTTAGTAATGCTAACATTGACATATTCATTGGATATACTACATGTTATTTAGTTTGAAGACCTAATATTCCTCCATAATCATATTATTATCCATCCGATGCTTTAAGTTAGTATGTCATTGTTTAAGGAATTGTAAAGTATTTATTCAATTAACAAGAGCGAATACAATTTAAAACTTCGTAAATTTTTTTTAAGCTTTTCCAAATAAAAGGGAATAGTTGTCAAAATAGTTATGAGAATAGACTAATTTGCATCGTAGTTTTATAAAGTATGGATGCAGATGGTTCAATAATTAGTAACGCTTAACGAAGCTTAACGAAGGAAGACAGTTCTAATAAAAAAAATCTTTTTCGTTTTGCAATCCATCGAAACATAACTGTCAAAACTTTTTCGACCATAAGGACGTTCGTTATTTGACTAGAAAGTCAACTGACCATTGAATAAAACTATGTGAAGTAGCAGGGGCACTATACATTTCATGTGGGTCAGTAATTTAGATTTTGCATAATGATTTGAGTACTAAGAGTTATGGCTAGATAGGTGCCACATTTGACAGTGGACCATAAACGCGAACGAGAAAGCATTTGAGCTCCAATTAAGGCATAATCTGAAAGACTTCTGATACCAAATAGTAACAGTTGGAACGCGAACGAGAACGCACTTGAGCCCCAATTAAGGCATAATCTGAAAGATTTCTGGCACCGAATAGTAACCAATCGTAATAATGGATTAATTCTGGCACAAGTGCTCCGAAGAATGCAAAAACAGTACACTCGGCTGCAAAAATAATGTCTTTTGCAATGGAATTCTTCTAATCAATTACTTAAAAAAAAATAAGGCGATAACAGACGAATACTGTGCATCTCTTTTAGGTCAACTTCGCAACGTAATACAAGGCAAAAGGCTTCACTTAAAGAAGAAACGAGCGCTTCTCTTCAAGATAATACACGTCATTACACTTTAACTATTTCGGGGGCAAAAATTCATTCGTGAACCATATTTCAAACTGCTGCCGTGCCTAGCTTATTCGCCAGATTTGATCTTCTGGGACTTTCTTTTACCCAATCTGAAAACTTTGCTAAATGGCAAGAAATTAGGGTCAAATGACGAGATAATCATTGAGGCTAAAATATTTTTTTGAACAATTTGGAAAAGCTTATTTTTCGCAGGAATGAAGAGATTTGAATATCGATGGACTAAATGTAATAAGTTACAAGGAGAATGCATTAAAAAAAATAATTTTTGTTTCCTTGTATTGGGTCATTAATTATTAATGCGCTCTCATAAATACAACAACACACACTATATAAATTCGTAGTCATAAAATTCAAAATCGCGCCGAAAATAAAGTGTTAACTAATATACTCTAAATAATTTTTGTTTACATGTTACTTATGTAACTAAAATCTGAATTATGATGGGAAATATTGCTTCACCTTCCATGCAAATTTCATTTATTACTCTCTGACTAGACTTCCAAAACTATACATGGGGGAAGAAAAAAAATATGAGTCAACATTTTTTGATTGTTGAGGATAAATTCTCAGATCGATGTATATTACAACAAAGCTTTATGTAAAGAAATAATGTTTCTTCATTCACATTAATTCACATTATATCTACGAGGGTGGTCCCATAAGTACCCGGTATGACCTAGAGATGGCGGTAGTTGTTTGAAAAATATCACTGTATTAGAAAGTACGCAATCTATAAAGCATATGTTTGTTTGGCAGCCATCAATTGTGAACGTTTTCAGTGAATTTGTAAAAATGGAGAAAATTGGTCATCGTTACGTGATATAATACTTTTATTTGAAAGCTGAACTGGATTCTACTCTGGGTGAGTCTGGTTCTTCGTTTACAACAGTGAAATATTGGGTAGCAGAGTTTAAACGGGGCTGTACGAGTTGCCAAGAGGAGTATCGCAGTGGTCGACCAAATCGGGTGACGACTCCCGAAATGGTGAAGAAAATCCACAAAGCGGTACTGGATGATTGTCAACTGAAAGTGTGCGAGATAGTAGACATAGAAGGGACTTCAAAAAGTGCGGTACATCGCATATTATCTAAAAATTTGGACATGAGAAAGCTGCAAGATGGGTGCCGCATTTGCTCACACTCGAGTAAAAATAGTGTCATGTTTCAATGAAGTGTTTAGCGAAGTTTCACAGCAACAAAGCACAATTTTTGCGCTGTTTCATAACCATGGATGAAACATGGGTCCATCACACCCCAGACAAAAGAGCAATCAAAACAATAGACTTAAAAGGGAGAACCGGCTCCAAAGAAGGCGAAGATCGTTTCATCTGCAGGCAAGGTCATGGCATCGGTTTTTTGGGATACGCGTGGAGCAATTTTCATTGACTATCTTGAAAAAGGAAAAACTATCAACGGCGAGTATATGCGAACTTATTGTAACTTTTGAGCGAAGAAATCAAGCAAAAAACAGCCGTATTAGGCTAAGAAGAAAGTGTTGTTTCATCAAGACAATGCACCACTCACAAATCCGTTATTGCAATGGCCAAAATTAATGAGTTAAAGTTTGAATTGCTACCTCATGCACCCTATTCGCCAGATTATTTTCTGTTCCTAAACTTAAAAAAATGACTCAGTGGTCAAAGATTTTCCAACGATGAAGAAGTGATGTCGGCAGTTAATGGCTATTTTGAGGAGCAAGACAGTTCTTATTATAAAAAGGGTATCAAACTTATTGAACATCGCTGGGAAAAGTGTATAGAGCTGAAAGGAGATTATGTTGAAAAATAAATATATTTCTTTTCAAAATTTTGGTTTCCTTTGTTGGGTCGAGTACTTCTGGGACGACCCTCTTATACAAAAAGCACAGATTATATCTTTACTCATCTTGCGTATTTGTTCTAAATTTTCGTACGTTACAATTTACATTGACATTGGGGTGTAAATCGAGCTTAATTTCTCAAATTGCAATATGAATTTAATAGAATTCTTAGACATCTACAGAATAGAAAGTCGAAGCAAGTTATATTGTTAAACATATTATTGTAGTACTAACTATAGGCTTAGACATCCTTAAAAATTTAACGATTAAAATATTTCGCAATAAATCTACTTAGTTTGTCAAATTTTTTCATCCAATAATAGGTATCGCTTTGTTGATTAGTTTAAGAAAAGAATAATTTCTAAGTATAGAATATTATATTGATAATCAAGAAATAATTACCCTCATCATCCTCCTTGGCCTCCTTGGCATGCTTTGATCTTGGTTCTGAAATAAAAACTTTATCAATGAACCTTCGAAAAGATTAAATTCATATCAGAGAATATATTCAGAAAAAGTACTTACCACTAGCCCTTGCTTTCGATTTGTCGTGTTTTGTTTTCGACGCTGTAAATATATATGTTTTCATTAGTTACATTAGTTATTATAAGTGGAGAAAACAAAAATTTTCTTTTCAAATAGTAGTTTCGTTATACATGAATACATTTTAGAAAATGTCCAATGAAACAGATGAATTTTTTTAATTTTTGTCAAACAAAATACGAATCCGAAAAATATGTTATCCAGAATCAGCAAAATAGAACTAGAATTAAGAAATAAATTAGTATTAGAAAATACAGTACTGTGCAAAAGAAAGAAGCGCCTAACATTAGTTTCCAAAACTTATTTACTAAAACGTTACTAATAATTATTGGGTTAATTTAATTTATAATACTTAATACATCTTTCCTAGAACGATTCACTTATTGGTAGAAATACAATCACTGGGAATTTCCTAGTTTATAACATCATACTTGCGCGTAGGGGTGAGATCGACCGCCTGATAAGAGGATTAAAGTAATAAATTTTATTGCACTACAATGCTCTGCAATAAAATTTCAAGGAAGAGTTATTTATCTATAAGATTTTGTTTTTGATAGAAACGATACAGAGCGGTTCCACAATAGAATTTATTTAGATTCTTAAAAAACACGCCCTCGAGTGAAATTTTCATTTTAAGAAAAAATTGTGAGCTGTAAATTGTTATAGCAGATAAAAAATGCCTAGAATAGCATTACTAGACAGAAATAAAATTATTGTTTTACACCAAGAGGGTTATAGTCAAGTGAAAATACCAGATAGTGAAATGTTCCTGGTATGTCGTGCAACAAACAATAAAAAGAATGACTGAAACTGGCAGTGGAAGTGATAGACCAAAGAGTAGTCGTCCACAAAAGCTCAGTAAAGCTGATGCACAGTTTTTAAAAGTTGGTTCCTTAAGAAATCGTAAGAAACTTGCGCAAGATCTTGTACGAACAACTGCTACTTCGGTACATGCTTCAACAGTAAGGCGATACTTGCTCAGATCAGGTTTGAGAGGATGCGTGGCCATGAGAAACCCCTTACTGAGACGAGGTAATAGAGGAAAACGATTAAAATATGCCAGACATCACGAAACTTTGGGATATAGTGAGTGGCGACAAGTACTATGGACTGACGAATCTAAATATCAATTATTTGGAATGAACAGACGTCAGTATGTTAGACGACGACTTTGTGAATCGTTATTGTAACCATGTTTGCACACTATCATAAAGCATGTAGGAGGCAATATCCATGTTTGGGGTTGTACTGGTGAGAAATACTATTAGAAAAACTTGCCATACCATCAGGCCAGCGACTTATTGGCAATAATTTCATTCTACAGCAAGATAATGATCCCAAGCATACCTCAAAACTTGTGAAAACTTATTTAACACAGCAGGAAGCAAATGGGGTATTGCAGACTATGATATGCCCGGCTCAAAGTCTTGACTTGAATATTATTGAGCATATGTGGAATTATATTGACAGAAAAAAGTGTGAAAGAGGGCCAAAGAACAAAAATGACCTGTGGAACATACTACGGGATGAGTGGTACAATATTCCTGAAAATTTCATTAATTCATTAATGGAAAGCCTACGAAGAAGAATGCAGGATACCATAAAAAATAAAGGTGGTCATAGAAAATATTGAAAATTTAAGTTTTTTATGTTTAAATATCGATATGTGTTAGTTTTTATACATTAAAAAAGGTTTGTTTATCCTTTTATAATAGTTTCTCGTAAAATTCAAGGTGCTTCTTTCTTTTGTACAGTACTGTATTTACAAGCACTTACGTGATGCTTGCGTCAAACAATGTCAGTGTTTAATACAAGAAGAACATAAATTTCGACGAGCTTTACTACTTACAGTAGCACTAAAATAATTTTAATAACAATTTGAACTGGACAATTCTGATAACTTATAATGGCTTATAACACTAATAAACACGTATCTGTTTACGTAAAAACTAAAAATAGGTAATGAATTTCTTATAACTGGGGTTGGGTTACATTCCAGAAAGTAATTTCGTGTTCTTTTCATGAAAATAAACACATCTTTTATAGTACATGATTATTTTATTCAATTATGTATCGACCAATTTGGTCTAATACATTTTGCCATCTTTCTGGTAGTAGCATTATTCCGCGCTTGTAAAATTTCTGATTCTTACTTACAAAAAAAATTGAACTATTTTTGACATCCTCTCTAGAATTATATGTTTCTCCAAACTTTTTTCCATCCAAACTATAACAACTTCTTACGAGTCATCAAACTTGTATGAAACATGCCGTTATAATGGTGAAAAATTACACCTTTTTTTGTTGATAAATTCTGGCCGCCTTGTTTCAATGGAAACACTCAATTTATCCAATTGACGATAGTACACTTCTGTATCAATTGATCAATTATCTCATTAGTAACATGAAACAAATAATTCACTTTTTCAAGTGCTATACATCACTTTCTTGTGAATGTCAGCTTTTGGAGTTATCATTCGCTTCAGGAATAGATGATTTTCTTCACGTTTTAGCAGAAAATCGCAGGCTTCAATACGATAGAGCAAATTGTTTTCTTTAAGAACATGTAAAGACCAAATATCCAGTTTTAACATGGAACCAAGTAGTTTCACACGATCATGACAGTGTGGCAGTTTCCCGTATTATTATTCGGCGGTTCGATTCAATCAATACCTTTATTTTGTCCTCAACAGCTTCGCCTGACCTACCAGTTCGAGCTGAATCCTTGACATCGGAATTACGAGGATGAAATTTTGCAAACCAGCTTTGGCACAGATGTTTTGTTAAATCGTCTTCTCCATACACTTCACACAACTTCTTTATGACTGCGACTGCGTCAGCTTTTGGAGTTATCATTCGCTTCAGGAATAGATGATTTTCTTCACGTTTTAGCAGAAAATCGCAGGCTTCAATACGATAGAGCAAATTGTTTTCTTTAAGAACATGTAAAGACCAAATATCCAGCTTTAACATGGAACCAAGTAGTTTCACACGATCATGATAGTGTGTCAGTTTCCCGTATTATTATTCGGCGGTTCGATTCAATCAATACCTTTATTTTGTCCTCAACAGCTTCGTCTAACCTACCAGTTCGAGCTGAATCCTTGACATCGGAATTACGAGGATGAAATTTTGCAAACCAGCTTTGGCACAGATGTTTTGTTAAATCGTCTTCTCCATTCACTTCACACAACTTCTTTATGACTGAGACTGCGTTCTTATTGTATTTACGCAAGATCTTGAAAGTTGTATTGATTAAAGAGTTGGATATTATACTTCAGAATCAGATCAAGTTTGTTCTGAATACTTCAGAATTGTAATGCAAAATAGAGAATATAATGATATTATGAAAATATATAAGTTTGTTTATGTGCCAGAAAAGATAATTAATTTGAAATCAGTAGTGTCTATTACGTCTGACATCTCAGTGTATACTACAAGACACATTCAAAGGATTTATAATAATTTGAATACATATGTATGTGTAGAATTGCAAGAATCTAAATTAATGAAATTATGCCAAAATAAATATCCTCAGTATACAATATGTTTGTTAAGCTAACGTACATATCGAACATAACTAAACTTACCTGCATTGTCTCTTTTAAACCGGTAAGGATTGTAGAATACAGGGTTAACTGAAAATGTAAAATATCGTCATTATAAAGCGGTTCATATTCCAGCTTAAGCAAACATTACATGTGCATATAGTAAAAGTATGCAGTAAAAAATAATGCACCATAATTTGTAGACCATCTCAACAAAAAAGAAGAGACAACTTATGAAACTAAAAGCAAATACATTTAAGTCATAAATTTTGTTTAAATAAACAGAATTTGAGACAACTTTAGAGCATTAGATTGTTCTAGTAAGAACATTATGTAAGCAATCTTTTGTAAAAAAATATTAGATACCGAACATTAATGAGTAAATTAAAATATCTTGCATTAGTTTCAATAAATATTTGCCTGGTCCTTCTACAATTTGAGAAACGCTGGCCTATGTAATTGTAGTATTTATCTTTGTATTTGATTTAAGGGAATCACATACAGAGAAATAAGAATTTCTTAATTCAACAAACTATTTTTTCATAAATTGAATTAACCAATGGTTGGTTAAATAAATATAAGGTGATGCAGAGGGAAAACACATTAAAAATATTAAACTACTTTACTTCAGTGAAAAAAATGCAAACGTTCAGTGGATTAAATTATGACAATTTTAAGATAAGGAACTAATGATTTTCTTGAAACAATAATGAGAGTTAATTCTATATTATTTACCAGCTTGTTTGACGATGAATGTTCGTAACCATTATCGATAACATCAGTAAAGTTCACCAAATGATGTTGGAGGATTATTGATTATTGGAGAAAGATCTGAGCACCACGAAAGAAAGTGTTTTTCATATATTAATTGAAGATTTGAGCTTGAAGAAATTAACCGTGCATCCTGAATGAGTATTCAGGACTGAAAACGCATTCAAATGAATATTTCCAAAGCCCTGTCGAAACAGTTTAAGCGAAATAAGTAGCAGTTTCGGCGTCGATTAATAATTGTAGATGAAACTTGGACACAAGACTACAGTCCTGAAACTAAGACACAGTCGAAACAGTGAAATACGGAATGGAAACCGTTTCGAGAATGTCAAAGACTGTTCTATCGATCGCGAAACTGATGGCAAGTGCTTTTGGGGTAATAAAGTTGTGTTAATCGATTGTCTTGAAAAAAGAAAAACAATAACATCACTACTTGGCAAGCTAAAGACAGAAATTGCGAAAAAACGCGTATTTCAAGAAAAATTTTGTTCCATCGTCACACTTCAATCGTCGCCATAGCAAATATTAAAGAATTGGAGTTCGAATTGATTGATCACCCACCGTATTCACCAGATCTAACGCCCAGCGACTTTTTCTGTTACTAAGACTCAAAATTTTGATCAGAGAATTGATGATTGCCATCTCATTCTTAAACGCCTACTTTTGCAGAACAATATGTCGACTACTATTTAGATAGATTAAAGAGGTAGGAGCATCACTGGAATAAGTATACAGTTTTATAAGGAGATTATATTAAAAAATTTGAATAAATTTATTAGAAAAATACTTGTTTTTTTGTTAGTCTGCAAACTTTTCAGATTACCTTCATACTGTTGGATGATGGTTAAAGTGATATAAGGGCTTTAGTTTCTATTTGAGAAATGAACATAGAGTTCTCTCACTACTTTATAAATTCGATTATTATTTTGCTGCTTTAATGAGTCTTTTTTCTTTGAACCAAAGAATACCAATATACCAAAGATATTTTTAGCACCAAGCTTGTTTTATTTAAGACATAAATATGTTTAAATAACAAAGTGTTGTGTTCACTCAAAATACTATTACACATGACTCAAAACTATTAGTTCTTAAAGTAATCTTTTACTTTAACATTTTTTAAGTATTTGGTTAAGATGCTTGGTGTATTACTAATAGATGACGGTAAAAGCGGTAGTTGAATGAATGCATTTTGCATTGACTGGATGCATTATTTCTATCAGTGCATAAAATGAAGAATGAAAATATAATTCTAAAAATGTAAAATATCAAGGAGTTACAAATCACGAAATGTATTTAGAACAAGATTCATTTGTTTCTGCGTTATTGTGCTAATTATTTTAAAAAATTTATTAAAAATACTCACATTCTCGTGTTTCCGGCTGGGAAGATGAAATATATCCTGCAACATAATATATGTACATTTAAATTCTGATAATAACTTCTGTTAAAAAGTGTTTGATAATGATAATTTGATGCCTTTATTTTCTGAATGTAAAATGGTAAATCTGTATCATTCTTTTAATTTAGATATCACCATTCTACGCTCAGAAATTAAGAACATAAAATAATCGTTACTTGAAACAATAGAAATAAACAGACATAAAAATATAATAATTTTATTAAGTAATCTAGTAGATTTGAATAACTCTCCACTTTCCTTGTAATCCCCACCCTTAAATTAGTTTAGCTGACCAGATTCTATTACGTTCTTGTCAGATATCCCAAGTGATGGTGAAACAATTGTTAGTACTTTAAAAATAAAAATGTAAAAATTGTGAAAATTGCACAAGTTTCTTTTTGTATTTAACATTCAGACACTTAAGTCATAAAAATAACTATTATATGAATTACAAACAACATTGATAAATAGGGACGTTTTAGCCATTCACACACAGAAGCCTATATCTTGTCTTACACCTAATTGTTTACCTTTTTGTGCACTCACCACACACAACAGAACGAGTCTGATAATTTTGCAAGCTCTGTCAACATTGTTATAGAACAATTACATTTCTTGCATAGCATAAAAATGCAATTGAATCAATTAACAATTTAAAATATGTATAATACAGTGACTCTCTATACTTTAAGTTATAAGATTTTCTGGAAAAAAGAGCACACCTTATAAAAGCAAATCATATAAATAATTTAAAAATTATTGATGTAATTGAATTCATATCTAGACAACTTTTGTGCGTTGTCTACTCACTTTTTAATTATTTTCTTTTTGGAAGTGAATATAGCAAAAATAGAATAACTTACGTCTTCAGAATGCTAGCTGAATTCGTGCTCAAGGTTTACGAATTTTCTAATAACGATGTTATTCTTTAATAAACAATTCTTTTAACAATTATTATGTACTAAAATCCTAGGAACATAAATACGTGAATTGTATGACATCTTATTCACATCTGGTTAGGTTGTGACTTGTATATAATTGTACGTAATAAGTACTGATAGGAAATCTGTTTAGTTGATGGCAAGACAGTCCCATGTCTTTTGTACAACAGTAAATACATGTACTGTGTATACGAGTGTGATTTGACAGGAGGGTGACTTTTCAACGTAGTACGAGTTTAAGGGTAAACGATATATTTTGTTTTTCAACATAGTACACAGTCACTTCTGTATACTTAGTCCAGAGTTTTCAATTTTTTTAAACAGTCTAAAAAGCAATTTTTTAGCAGCTTATCAATTATTATCACGTCATTTGTCCCGAACTTTTTTCAGTGAACCATTTTTTCAAATTTGGGAACAAGAAAAAATCACTCAAAACCGTATCTGGTGCACACGATGTGCGAGGCACCAATTCGTATCCTAATTCGACAAATAGCGGTTGCTATAGCAGATATATGAGATGGCGTATTGTTGACTAGATATTATACTTTCCTTCTATAAGTAGTCACTAAAGATTATGCCTTTGAAATTACAAAAAATCGTGACTACAATTATTGGCCGAAATAACAGTTTTTTGCCTTCTTCCGACCACGTTCACCAGAATAAATTTATTGTTTTGACTGTGCTTTCGTTTTAAGAGTATAATAATGTAACCAGGCTTCATAACATATCGTCGAAAATGTCTCTTATATTTCGTTTGAACCTAGCCATACAGTCATTTGAAATTGCAATTGAATTCGCATTTGTTCAATAGTAAGCAAACGCACCATCCACCTTTCAGTTAGTTTTTTCATATGTAAATGTTGATGCAAAATATTGTGTAGGCAATCAGCAATATCTATCTCATACTCTTTTTATCGATTTTTTTAGTTATTTTTGAAGGAGCAACGTCATGTAAAACGTTTAGCATCTTTTAAAAGCAATTCGCAGATTCGTCATAATTTTATATAACCCTTTTTCAATTTCTTTAATGATTTTTCTATTTAGAAAATAATGCTTAACATGCAAAATTGTTTTTTCTCCATATTGACACAAAAACAACAATAGTCTACAACTTTTGTTACTCTCGTTTCAATAGTGATATCTTATCTTTGACAGTTAATAGTGTCTATATCGTAAAATAATTTAGCATGGGGTTTATCATTTTGAATTTTATGGAATCGTCCTAATCAAATACAATTCGGCGTATTGTGTAAAAATTCGAAGCAACTGATTCACTAACAAATCTTCTCAGACGTACGTCCTAGAAACGAATATGTTATTTGATTTTCCAATATGCCTCGTCGATTCAGACTTCATCATGAAAATTTTTAGAAAAGACTCGGAGATGCATTCATATAAGATTAAATCATCCAAGAACTGCAGACGAATGATCATACATTTAGCAAAAATATTACATATTGATCGCGAGGGCAAATGAAAGTGGACGGTAATTTTTATAGGAAAATAATCTTTAACAACGAGGCACGTTTTAGATTAAACGATTTTGTTAATAAGTAAAATTGCAGAATTTGGTGAGAGTAAAATTTTTATGAGATACGAGAGCTTCCGATGTATGCAGAAAGTGTTACAGTCCGATATGGATTTTAGACGGGCGGAATCATCGGGCCCTATTTCTTTCAAAATAAATAATGGATAATAAGTAATTTTTGTGGTTTGAATTGAAAGGTGGACCTTGCTGGTATGTTACTTCAGTAGGATGGCATTATATGCCAAACAGCGCATTCACCAATCAATTTTTGAAAGAAAATTTCATGGGTTCATTATTTCAAAAAATTTCTGTCAATTAGCCATTAAGATCTTGTGACTTTACGCCTTTGCATTATTCTTTCTGGGGCTACCTTTAGTCATTTATCTAAAGAAATATATGCGCGATCTATTACCGACCTAAAGTTCAATATTCATCCAGCTACTCGAGAAATTAAGCCCAATTTGTATGCCAGAATATTCGAAAATTGGGTCTTTCGTATATGTTGCGACAAACGAAGCCGACGAAGACAAATATAATGCCAATTGATATGTCGTTAAAAAATAAGATTGCCTCTGACCTTTTACTGCAACTTTTATTTACATACAACATACTGAAAGATCTTTCAGAAGAATATATCGTTGAACGATGAAAAGCTTGCGATAGCAATATACTATATGTGTCATTCTCATTTTTAGCACAACTACTATTTACACAACATTTTTCATAACAGTATTTTAGTATGTAGATCTGAATTTCTGCAAGACATTTTTTTGTTGTAGCTATTCTCCAAGTTCTCCACTTATATTACTTAATTTTGTAATGCAACTGTTCAATATGTGCAGCGCCATTGTCGTCTTAAAATTTGTATTTTCGAAATATTGAATGGAAGTACACAAATTTCAAATGTTAATTTCCATAAGCTTGAATTATAACTGACCGCTTTGGAATTCTCTGCATTAAATAATAATACGGGCATCATTTAGTTGATGGGGATTTTTACTGTTAAAAAAAACTGCATACAGTTTTTAGAGGTACAAATCTTCCCAGGAAGATCATTTAAGTTTCTCTTTATGGGCGCTGCTAATTACATGTTGCATAAAATTCTATTTCTGCCTATATGAAATATCAAAGGACTGACTCAGTGTCTGCAATTTAACTGAACATTGTATGAAGACGACTCTGTTGTATTTTATTAGAAACCATGACAATAAATATTAACTAAACTGTATATGTTCTCAAAAATAAAAGAAAATCCTCATTAAACGTTAAAATAAAATCATCGAGTAGTTAAAAAAAGCAATTTTTTAAATGAGAAGTATTAAATTGAATATATATCTAAAGCTACTATAGTGAAAAAACATCTATCGATAGACATTATACATGTCTGCAACACAAATTTAAAAAGTAAGGAAAAAGTATGGTATTTGACAACATAGTAGTGCAGTAGCACTATACAAAAAACGATGTTTTTGTTAACAGATTTAAAACAGTAAAAAACGAACAGCTAAGTATGAAAAATAGTATACATGTCCGGAAAAGTTTTTATCTCCGAACAAGTATCGTAGTATATATAGTATGTAGGCGATGCCTATGAAAGTCTCTTTAACCATTAACGAAACAAAAAATTTTCTTCTAGCATTTTCAATGTTTTTGTCAAAAATTTGCTAGCGTCACTACCCCATTCTTATTTTTAAAATTCGCTTATCATTAAGAAACATTTATTGCAATAAAGAGTATTGATCAAAATTATATACTATTAGTAATAACTATATAAAGAAACTTTGTTGTTCTAGCACCATCTCGGAATGTTATTTTCAACTAAAGAACCTTAGCATTCTTTGGAGGCTATAATGGCACGCGTAATTTTTTTGGTTTCTATTTATACTTTTATTTTAATTTCATTTAAGTAAAGATGCTGCTTAATTTGTATTTTACAAAAGTAAATGTATCATAGTAATTCTTAGGAGGAGGTTTTACATATAATTTTTATAATTTTGTTAATTTTCGTCAATATTACAATGTCGTTTTTCAACATAATCTCCATTTAAGTGAATACATTTATCCCAACGATAAACTAATTTTTTTAAGCCGTCCTCAAAGAAGTTTTTCGGTGTCTTATCGATCCACCTATTTATGGCACGTTTTACGTCAGTTAAACTTTCAAATCGAACACCCCGTAAGTGTTTTGTCAAATCTGGGAACAGATGGTAATCATTGGGTGCAAGATCCGGGGAATAAGGTGGGTGCGGCAGCAATTCCCATCGTAAAACGTTCAAAACATCCTTCGTTTTTTCTTGTGTGTGGTCTTGCATTATCCTGTTGCAATAACGGACGCTTATGCAACTTTCCAGGCCGTTTTTTGACTATTGCCTGTCACAGTGGTCCGGATAATAAATTTGAATAATATTCTGCATTAATTGAAGTACCTCTCGGCAGATAATCCATGAAAATAATCCCTTCGTAATCCCAGAATACAGTAAGCATTACCTTTCCAACAGACGGAACTGCACGCGGCTTAAGTGGAGGGCCCTTCTTCAGGTTTGCGTCATTCGTTGGATTGACTTTTCGTCTCAGGATTGAAATAAGGAATCAACGTTTCGTCAGTGGTTAATTATTCGTTGCCAAAATTCATCACCGTAACAGGCTAACAACTCTTGAAGTTGACGACAAGTATTGGACCTATTGAGTTTCTGTTCTGGTCCCAACAGCATTGGCACCCAGCGCGCCGAAACCTTGCTAACGCCCAAACAATCATGCAAGATGTCATTAACTTGTCGTGTACCTATCCCTAGGTGTACACTAATTTGACGAATAGTCATTGGCCTGTCGTCTTTCAGTAGGTTTTCGACGGCAGTACTGTTTCTTTCATTTACCGACGTGCTTGGCCGCCCACTGCGTGGATCGTCTTCTAGTGATGTTCTACCGGCTTTAAAACGATCGATCCACTGATAAACAGTAATTTTGGATTCTGCAGATTCACCAAATACTCCTGATGACTAATAATTTCTGATGTTTTCACATATTCTTTCCACAAAAAGAAAATTATCGCTCTTTCAGATTTTGCCGCGTGTTCCATGGTTACAAAAACAGTGCTACTAAAACGCGTCTACATCGGTCGAATACCTGAATCAGACTGAACAATGTTGCACTAGATAGTTGCATAAACATGTCAAGACTTGTCATCAATAACATTGCGTATAAGTTCTGCGTTATTTAATTATAGCACCAATTACCAGAATATTGGAAACACCCCTCGTACATTGTAGTATTTACATAATTTTGTGTAAGCATATTTATGTGTATTTTTTACTTAGTATATTATTAAATTCTCAGAAAGATTTTAATTATGCAAAGATGGATTATATTGTCGGAATGCATTTCTATTCTTTTTCTTTATATTACAAAGTTCTCCTATTTTTTAAATCGTGTGTTTAGTTTCAAAGGAGTATTTGTATAATATAATTCCGTACTTATATTTTAGTATAGTTCTCTTATGTATGGTCACTGAATCTATTATGTGTGCACATTGTCTCAGTTTATGATGTGCACTTATAACTAATGAACGAGGTGTAATAACGAAGATAATCCCTTTGTATGCAGAGTGGATAATAAAATTTATGTTTATATAAATAGACGGGGAATATTAATCAGGACGTATGATTTTAAAAGGGACGAAAAGAGTCAGGATTAAATCTGAATAACAGATCATTCTGTCCAAAGTATGTGTCATCTGACTCTAGGTGAAGCAGTCACTTCTTCTGCAAAGAATTAGCGCGAGCATTGGGAAACTATGTTTATAGTTGGAACTACCAAAATTTGCCCGGGTATCAATAAAACGGCAAATACGAACATATTCCGGCATTTGTATAATTCATCGATAGTTATATCTGTTGAAAAAAAGAAAAGGCACAAACGTTTTTCTAATAGAGTTACGCGCTACGTCTTGTCAAGAAATCGTGAAGAAATAGAAACAGATGTATGCAGAGCATGTGTATTACGCACACATGTATTATGTACAATACAGATAAAAAAGTGTTTCGACTTTCGATTTATGAAGTTTGTCTTTTTTACGGTTCCGATATTGTTATATTTCTTGTATTTTGCCGCTGTTATTTGTTATTGTTCTATCAACTAATTTACCACATTCATTTCATCATCCTTGCAAGTTTACACTTAGGTAACCTACGTAGGCAGCTTTTACATTTGTTGTTTACAGGTTTACAGGTTAGGTATATAGTACATTATCGCATCTGACGGCAATATAAATATAGTATTTAATTTCATATCCTCACCGTCGACATCTTATTTCATGCGACAGTGATCACATGATCGGAAAACATTCCTGACTTTTACCTTTGTATATTGTTCCCTACAAGCGTAGATCGATAGACAAGGTTTAATATTATTCAAGAGCGAATAATTAGTGAGTGCCCGAATCAACGCATTTGGGTGAAAAAAGTCCGAAGCAGAGATCACATGCATTCAAACATCTTGTTTAAGTACAAGATAAATGCTTATAAATACAAATAGAGAGACAAGTGAAATATTGTATTTGTAATGTTAATTTTGTTCTGTTTTTTTTATTATTATTTATGAAGTGATATTGATTATCCTTAAACGCGTGAATATTTTAAACGATTTTTTCCACTATTCAAATTAAACGAGGGTTTATATATATATATATATATATATATATATATATATATATATATATATATGTACATACATACTTCTTCGCCCTGAGAATTGTTATTTGTATAAAGTGTAGCATCTTTATGTTTGTCTATAACCATATGTTTATTTCAGTTTGCTGTACAAAGGAAACGTGTTATTTACTTATTTACTTAGCGCACACAAGTTTACCGTGTCCACGGACGTGCACTTTAGTTCCAAATATTATATTACTTCAACGTTAATCACTAAAGTTGATATATAACCCCTTTCCACATTAACTTTCGTAATTCTGAATACGCATTTCGACAACTAAGATGTCTTCATCAGCAAATAATTGCAAAGTATCGCACCTGGTAAACCACGGCGGAAAATACCCGTACGAAAACAAACTCCGTACGCGATCTGTACCGTTGAGAACCAAAATGTACACTGTATATTCGTTTCACAAGATTTTTAAAAATTGTTTTGCTTAAACTAGGATGAATGACATTAAAAAAGGAACACGGACACGACCGATAAGTATCTGCATGTAATTTATTACAGTGTTCCTCTTTTTCTGACATTAAGCAAACCGAAAAGAGACGCCTGGTTCGGACCCCCGTCGGTGTTCAAAACGTGGCTTTTATTCTTCAAAATGTACATACTTTCATACGTATCTAATTCGCGATAATTATACACGTTCTTAATCAATTGCAAACAATCGGCGTTAACACTATGATTACAATCCAACACATGTCTTGCTAGACTCGATTTTTCCAGCCGGTTGAATTTTATATGCGCGATATGTTCTTTATACCGGGTTTCTATTGATCGTTTTGTTTGGCCGATGTATTGTTTACTACAATCTAAACATTTAATGCTATATATTCCAGATTTCTTGTTATCCTCGACTTTTTTCGCCGTGGTTTACCAGGTGCGACACTTTGCAATTATCTGCTGATGATGACAACTTAGTTGTCGAAATGCGTATACAGAATTACGAAAGTTAATGTGGAAAGGGGTTATATATCAACCTTAGTGATTAAGTTAATCAACCACAGGCTCCATCAAATTCAACTTCTTCAATGTTAGTGTGTTATTTAATATTTTTAAGGCAAGAACAAACGAACATTTGCTCGTCTAATCTTGGATCCAAAATTATAAAGAACTAAAGTTTGATAGTGTATCGATATTTTACACAATACGAGGGTGACCATAAATTTTAAAGTATGTTTCTTTTAACGTATGACAAAAATAAATATTTTATTAATTATTATACTCTGTATATCTAATATGTTTTCAGGAGTGACTGAAGTTTTTGGCTTACCCTTGCAGGTATCACTCTGTAAAGAATTGCATCTCTTACCAAATTTCCAAGTATTCCTTGTAGTGATACATATCTAAAAGTTTCCACGACAGTAAGCAAGTGTTAATAAATTAATTTCATGAGTAAAGAAGCTTTTGTAAAATCCCCAGAGTATGTCGTTCCAAACAACTATTGCCAAATATGCCTCTCCCTCTGTGATTATAGGTTTTGAAAAAAAAATGTTTGATAATCCATCCATTTTTTTAATGTGATTCAGTTCCCATTAATCACACTTTCTATCATATTTTGTACACTGTCTCCAAACTTTTTTATGTCTTGTTATTTCTTGTCAATTTCGTACACCAATTCTATTTAAATCCCTTACCACTTCATTTAATCACTTATCATTTTGATCTGAATGTGTTACTGCGTTTTTATACTAAAATTGTCATAATGAAGAATTCAAGAAGACAATGTTCAATAATTATTCATTCAAAATGATTTACAATTGTTTCGTTATAATGTGGCATCATCAAATTCAAAGAATTGAGTAGCTTTTTGACTCTAATGATGTTATAATGAAGTGAAGTAATTGTTATTCATTTTGAATAAATATATATTGAATACTGTACTCTATTCACTCATTTACCCCTGAAACTAAAAGGACGTCAATGAAATAACGACATGCCTTGTCTCCAAAACCAAAGGAAAAATCCGTTTTCTTTCTATCCTTGCGTAAAATGTCAATTATGTACATAGTCACAATTGGATAGCTTGGCATTTGTTGCGTTCCTACGTGATTTCTTCGTAGCATTAAACTTCCTCGAACGCATAGGGTTAGAAATTTTCATAGTAACACTAAACTCCTCAAATAATTACTGTAAAGTCGCTGTATTTGTTTGCTCTAGGGACACTAGCCAATACGGGTAAGTTATAAAAGTTCATCCGCTTTACCATCTCTGATATAATACCTAGGGAATCGATAAGGTTGATTTTAGTGCCTGATTTAGAGCATTCACTAGCCGACGAACACGCTAATTGTTCAGAGTTTGTATATTATTCCGAAGAATATTTATGAAAATAGTGAATCCGTGGATTTTAATAAATTTTGAATGTCAATAAAAATTAGTTTCCTATTTTTGGTTTTCATGCTGGTTTGCAAGTGGTATAATAGTTGTGACATAGGTCACAGAAAATAGCATTATTTTGTGACACTTCATTTTTACAAGCAGAAAATTTGTCATCATGTTCACAATTTACCAAAAGGAAGAGAATATAATCAGAGTAAGTTAAGAAAGGTAAGTTAAGGTGGACATCAGGACACATGGTTCACACTTAGAAGGGCCAGCCTAGTGACTAACAAATAAGAACATATAGAAGAAGGCCGCAGAAAAGGAATTAGGAACACAAATAAAAGGGATCGAAACAATAAATTTAAACTCAAATTTATATTAAACTGAAATAAATAATTTTTTAGCAATAATAATCAAGATAATAGGAAAAAATTGTCTTACCGATTATATAAATTGATTGTTTCAATAAACGATTATCAAAGAAAAAACTAAGTACAGAAAAAATAACACTACACTTGACAATAAACAAACTGTGTGTATGTTTCAGCAGGGAAAATTATGGCGACATTCTTTAGGGATATAATAGGCACTTTTAACATCGATTTCTTAATATAGAAACATTAGAAGAAAATTCTTGTTAGAGAATCCAGTAGAATCTGTCATATGGAACAGGGTAAAAAGAAGTCAGAAATGTACCTGTTTCTTAGAGCACAATTCTCGTCATGTTGTTGCTCGTTTGATGGTTTCAGTTTAAAATTGAAGCAGGTTCCTATTTCTCATTCCCCTATATCCTGGACTTCCCCCATATTGTGATAAGTTTGGACCCTTAAAAGAGTTTTATGGGGAAGAGCTTTACTTTAACGAAGAAATCGTGCAATATTCGAAAATGAGTGCGTCTACAAACACCAATTTTTTTCTCGAAGGATACGAAAGCTTTCTGAATGATAGTGACAGGGTACTCAAAGAGAAGAAACTATATTGAAGGACATTGTCATATAATTTTACTTTCCTTTATTAATTTTTGTATAATTATTAAATTATAATTTTAATTCGATCGCCTGTATAAAATTGAAAGCGGCAGGTTAGTTACTAACAAAAACGCGATGGGGATAAGCATAATTCTAGATCAGATGGCAAAATCACTCCTAATACACATCGTACATTGAATATTAACCCTGAAGTATTGTTAAAATGAGTTCTGTACGAATATACAAAACGTTTCGACGCGGTTTTCTTGAGCGTGCATGCAAAACGGCAACAACAAACAGAAAAAATATATAATAATTCAGCATGATGTCTTTACAGAATAAATTTTGCGAGTGATTTTATCATTGCGAAAGCTCATGTTTTGCACTCAATAACATGATGTGAGACTGGTTGATTGTTGCGTATTCGGTCGAATATTTTCTGGGCATGCATGGCCAGAATCAAAAAATAGTCCTCAGCTTCAAGTCGGTTTGAAAATCTACGTGAGATGATATTTTAATATTAGCTGTCTTAGATCATTACATGTGTTTACTGATCATTTACATTATTAGGGATTATCGATTTACAACAAAAGGGACTTTTAACATTAAGTAACAAAAAAGTATAAGTTCAAAATGACATGACTGCAAAACTGAAGAATGGTTATTGTAGGAAGACAATGATTCGATACAATAGCAAATGCTATTCAAATCTATAGTCACGGAACGGAAATCTGATTAACAAATCGGCCACTAAGAAGCAAAAGCTTCGTGGAAAGCGTAGCTGTATCATCAAACTATTTTCCCGCAGTTTCAATGAAAATTTGACAGATGCATGAAAACTCTATGTGAAGTCATAGTTAATAACAATAGACATTTAACACCCTATTAATTACACTGCACAACAATATGACAACTTTTGTCTGATGATTGACTTTTATCACATGATGTATACTAATTTGATGTAGCTGATTTCAAATATACCCTCAGTTTTTTTGTAACAGCTCTTGTTTACGAAATATAGCTTTCACGAAAAAATCGCTGTGTTAGTGTGTTAATTTGCTTGTAATTAAGAAAATATTAAGTTTTCTTAATATAATTCGATATGGCATCGTCAGGAAGAGTTTGTGTCAAAGATCCAAATCATTTTTGTTTCATTGCGGGGAGTATATATTTAAAGAATACCGTTTGAATATGATAGCGTTCGTGATTGAGGCTTACAAAAATTACTTTGTTCACACACTGGAAATGAAAGACAAGCCTTGGATTCTGCAAAAGGTATGCAAAACGTGCGTTGAATTTCTAAGTTTGTGGATAAATAAGAAAAGGAATAGCTTTAGGTACGAAACCACTATGATCTGGACTGAACCCTTGAACCACCGCGACGACTGTTATTTTTGTTTGGTGAACATAACTGGCATTAACCCGAAAAAATCGAGCCAAATGGGAATATCCGTCCATACGGTCAGCACATAGACGTGTTTTGAGTCCTAAAATATCACTTGAACCGCAAGCTGATGCTTCACAGGAGGAGCATATGCATTTTGAGGCAAAATCTGACAGTAGTGATAGTGTCTTTGAATGTGACCTGAAAGCGCCAAAACTATTCATCCAAGATGATTTAAATGATCTTGTCAGAGATCTGGGACTGTCAAAGGCTGCTTCAGAAATTTTAGCTTCTAGGCTAAAAGAAAGAAACTTAGTAACAAAAGAAACGAAAATTTCTTATTACCGCACAAGAGAACAAAATCTCCTTAAATATTTTGCTGAAGCAAAATGATTTCGTATTTTGTAAAGATGTACCTGATTTAAGGGCTGCAATGGTACTTCAAAATTATTTTTCTAGTGAATGGCGTCTATTCATAGACTCATCAAAACGTAGCCTAAAAAGTTCTCTTACACAATGGGAATAAATTAGGGTCGTTGCCTATTGCACATTCCACAAAAGTAAAAGAAGAATATGCAACTATTGCTCTGGTTTTAGACAAAATTAGCTATGTGGAACACAATTGGCTCATACGTATGTGTTGATTTAAAAATGGTCAACTTTCTTTTAAGCCAACAAAGTGGTTATACAAAATATCCCTGTTTTCTTTGCTTGTGGGACAGTAGAGCTAAATATCAACATTGGATTAAAAAAGATTGGCCTCCTCGGGAAGCGCTAGTTGCAGGACAACAGAACGTGATAAACCCATCTTTAGTATCAAGGGATCGTATAATTTTGCTTCCGTTACTTATAAAACTAGGACTTATAAAACAATTTGTAAAAGATCTTGACAAAAATGGAAATTGTTTCCTTTTCCTATCAAAAAAGTTGCCAAAACTGAGTGCAGAAAAGATGAAAGCAGGAATTTTTGACGTGCCACAAATAAGACCATTAATAAAAGAATTTTACGGACACTATGACAGAGATTAAGAAAACGGCATGGAATGAGTTTGTTTGGCTTGTTAAAAGTTTCTTGGGAAGTAAGAAGAGTTCTGAATTTTCTCAACACGTTGAACAACTGATGAGTCACTTTCAAAGGCTTGGATGTAACATGAGCATTAAGTTACACTTTCTTCACAACCACCTGGACTATTTTCCCGTCAATCTTGGGGACCTGAGTGAAGAACATGGGGAGGGATTCCACCAGGACTTCCGTACCATGGAGGAATGCACACATGATGCCTGACTTGTTGGAGCATTTAGAAGAGCGCTCTGCCTTCAACTTTAGCAAGAAAATCATATTTGAGAAATTTTTTTTCATTATAAGAATTAAATAAATTAGAATTAAAAAATAATTAGAAATAAAAAAGCACCCGTGTCATATTTTTTTAACTAGAACTGATACAGAAATTTCAATCACGGAATTGAAATCGTCATCAAAAATTGGACTAATATCATGTAATATAACCCAATCATCAGAAATGCTGTTATGCAGTGTTATTAGTATTTCATGTATATATTTTAATAAAATAATGCTTTTGGTTTTATCAATTTACTTCATTTTAAATACGCACCTTCCTTAATTCTTATAATCGAAAATTGATTTTGTTTTTTCTTAAAATTGAAATTCGTAATGAAAATAGTTATTATATTATGAATTAAACTCGTTTAATAAAAGGCCTTCATTTAATAAACACTACGTTATTTAAAAGACATTTATTTTTAGCCTACATAATACATGTGTTCTCTAATTATGTAAATTTTTTAAGAAATTCTACGACCAAGTTAAACGCGTTTTGTATACCAATTTCTTCATCAAATATCTCTATTGCCCATTTGTAATAATCAACAATTGTATCCCCATTTATTCTTGATAAAACAAATCTTTCAATGACAAACCACATTATATGTAGGCCAACTTGCGCCACTGTGATAAATACACCAGTAAATACACCAGAAATTGCTACCAAGAAAATATTTAATATAGTGAATACACCGAAGTCTCCCAGTAGTTTCCTTTTTGCCAGAAATCTGTACATGTTTGCTATAATTATTGGTGTAGTTAATTTCAAAAAGGCTTTAATTGCAGCTGCTATTAATTTCATTGTAGCGTTTGTAATTATATCAGGAAAAGCAGCTCTGCGGTGTTTCTTATAAGCACGTAATTTTGTTTTTTTTGTACTTTTATTGTTTGATGTACCTTTAGTTTTATTAAGATGCTTGTCGATTCCATGCTGATGTTTCACTTCACGCTTTTTAGTACGCTTTCCTTGTAGGTTGTTAGTTTTTAAATTGAAAATAGGTAGCCGATTTAGACTGTTCTTGTTTTCAGTAGACTGTGTTCTCGATTTAGCCAATATATTTTTCAAATCGGATTTGTTTGCGAGGACTTCTGCCAATTTGGTGAAGTTCTTTATTCTCAAGGATGACAAAAAATCGATCAAATATTTTTCATTAAAAGCTACTTGATTAATTTTTCCTGCATCTATTGCTAAATGTGCAGCTTTCTTTAGTTTAGCATCCATTATACCTTCTTTATTACTAATATTCCTTTCCAAACTTTTGTTTATGTTTTCTAATTTGTTTTCATGAATAGTAGAATTACCTTTTTCGCGGAGAAAAGTAAATGCTATATTTTTATAAATGACATCTTTGTTAACAGTAGATAAACTATGTAAGGCATTTCTTTTCAAATATTGTTCTCGAGAATTGAACTTTTTAATGTCCCTGATAGTTTTTGTAAGTTTTAGATTAATTCTTCGTCCAGAAATGCTTTTATTACCCTTAATCTTATCGAAGTACTTCCTTGTTGTGTAAAACAAAATATCGTTAAAACCAAGTTTAAGAGATTTCTGAGCTTTAAATAGTAATTTCATATCATGTTTTTTGATAATTTTATTTAATACGTTATATAAAATGATGTTTTTTGTATTTACAACTTCTTTGATGTAGTATAAGGAATTCCAAACGCCTTGTTCTGTGGAGCTGTTTGCTTCAAGCACTTTTGAAAACGAATTGTTAGCACTACTAACTGCCTTAACTTTGAACCGATTTTGTTTTTCACTATTTTTTTCCAAAGAATCCATGGAAAAGATTCTTTCATATTTTTTTTTGAAACTAATTGTGCTAGCTTTAATAACTGCTTCAACATTTCTGAAACTGTAGTGGGCATCAGTTAAAAAGCGATTGGCCTCCACGACACGGCGATCGTTATTATATTCTTCAGCACCACCAACTGTAGATGGAAAAATAACACTGAATTACATCGTTTTGCAAACACTAAAGAAAAAATTTTAAGAAAAGGCAAATTTCTGGATAATTTTGTTTTTATTTGAGATAAATTTTACATATTTAATTTATATAAAAAATATATAAAAGTACAAAATATAGAAAATAAATACGCAAACACACACATATACGCACGTTCAAAAAGTGTTATCTTCTTCTTCTCCAAATGCCAAAGCCTTAATTGTATTTATTACGTATATAATTGTCTTATCAATTCCAACTGCGTCATCAAACATTGTAATAAACTTTTTAGATAAATTCTTTAATTCTTCAGGTGTTATATGTTTTTCAATGTAGCGATCCATAAGTGGGCTGAAGAGACATTTTGTGATGATGACGGCGAAGTTTATTGGTACCATCAAGATTCCAGCAATTGTGCCTCCAACGAGGGACAAAAATCCCTTAATAACTACGTCATTTAGCATTTGTAATATTACCAAAGATTTAAAAACTCTTCTTATAATCGGTGGCAACATTTCTAACAGTAATCTTTTAAACATTTTTGCGACTAATCCTATCACCTTCTCAGTGGGATTAAACCAAGATGATAATCCTCTTGCATTTTTTGAATGTGCCTTATTTGTAATTCTTGATTCCAAACTAGCACGCCTTGGGCTAGAAGGGATTTTAATGTTGCCACCATGAAAATCTTGAGTAAAGTTTTGCGAATTGCCATCAACTGTTGATGTAAAAATAACGCTGTTATTTTTTATCTTATCACCATAAATGTACAATATTATTATTACTATATTATTTAATAACACAATGTGAAATTATAGAAGAATACGAGCTGTGGCTATAAAAAATCGAATTGGTGCTAAAAAAAATCCACGATTCCTACACCGTTCCATGATGCGAATTTTTCAATAGTTCAAACAGTTGTGCTGTACATCACAACTTCTACTGTTTCAAATCTTGTTCTTTTATGTGCTTGGCCAAAAACTTGTTGACAGACAGTGTAGTATAGATAGAAACGTTGTGCATCACCACGACTCGTTTCTCCACAATAGGTAGTCGCCTTCTCACTCGTTCACATAGAGTAATCAGGACCTAAATATAGTAATATTGGTTCACATAGATACTATGTTTTATCTGAACTCACTTCCGACGGAGTACAGCTGCAAGGTCCACTTTCAACGAATGCCCCGATTCAACTGAGCGGCGCGCAACCGTGACGATTACTAATACAAAGAACGGATATCACGTGACACGGTCATGTACTGTTTAACTTTTTACGCGCTCACATTTTCTCTGCAGACAATAAGCCCGGATTATTCATAGCCACACCTCGTACATACATCTAGTTTTTAAAAAAACTTGTGTACACTTAATTTTTTAATTTTGGTAACACTTCAAGAAAAACGATGATAATTTCAATTAAGTAAAGGCCAAATAAATTCAGTGTTTTTAATTGTAATCAAATTAATATTGTATAAATATAAAATGGACATTTATAATATACATAGGCATATATATGTATATTCATTTAAAATTAAAACAATTTATGTTGGTATGATATACTTAGAAACTTATTATACTCAAAATTGACAAAAATGAGATCTATGTACACCAAAATTTGTTGACTACCGAATTAAATTTTATCAATCCTGCCAAACGTGCACTCTGGAAAAGTTCTTAAAATGCTAATATTTTATTTTTAATCGATGAATAATCTTTAAGGCTTTTGTTCATAACGCAGAAATGGAAAAAAGTCATTTCATAATATGCAAATGATAATAAACAATGATACAATTTTTTTCTAATACCAGAAAATGTGTTTTACTCGTTCAATAAAGAAAGAATTCCAAATCGAATAGAAAGGCATATTTTCAATGTGTTCTTGTATAACGCTTATAGAGGTGTCTCCTCTTTCGAGAAGAGCATTCGACCGTGGTCTTCATTTGAACGTTTTAATTCATGATAACTTGCGTCAAATAAATCGGGAGCTCATTATAATAAGGATAATAATAATTTATTCTCCTCACAGTAGAGGTAATTTCTATATTTGTTTGAAGATTCGTGAAAAAAGGAAAATGAAATATTTTTTAATACCGATCTAAATTTAGTATTTGGCAATTATGTATCTTAATACATCAATATATAATTGTTTATTTTATTTTAAATAATTGGGTTTTAGACAAAAGAAAATTAACGTAAAGTGCTTATAATATTGGATCAATACGTTCGTTCATATTTTGCGAAAAAAATATTGTTGAAGTTATCTTAAATTAACCGAAGCTATCATGCACATTTTTTGAACGTAAAACATTTGTATCTCTGTTGTCGACTCATAAAAAATATACTATTCTTGAGTCGCTTTTGCACATTCTTATCGCACATAGTAATTGCTGCCTCAACTTCAGTATCTTTGACTACGAGGTGACTAGGATACTCTCCTATCTCATATGGATCAAGCAATATCCGTCATTGTTCATTATTATCTCTTGAATCTGTTATAAAACTTGCATTTGAGTCGCAGAGATTTATTGAATTGAAGTAGGTCGTGCTTTTTTTCTCCCTACCGGAATCGGGATGAACGCCGAAATGGAGCAACGTGTTAACGTTAAGTTCTATATTAAACTCTACAAAACAGCCACCGAAGTTTTTAAATTATTACAGGAGGCTATTGGTGAACAGTATTTGTCTCACGGTCAAGCGTTCGAATGGTTTAGAAGGTTCAAGGAAGGGAAGGCAGAAGTTGATGACGAGCTTCACGATTGGCCAGTGGTGGAAAAATCGGGCACAAACGTTGCGAAAATCGGTGAAATCACTAGAAGAGATTGCCGCATGAACGAGTTGAGGCTAAATGGGCCAATATTGATAAAGAGTCTGTCCGTCAAATTTTTCATGAAAAATTTAACGTGAGCAAAATATGCGCAAAAGTGGTACCGAAGCTATTAACCCCAGAACAGAAAAAGAACCGAATCAGCTTTTGTGCTGATATTCTCAAAAACATCGAAAACGAGACAAACTTGTGACGAGTCGTAGTTTCGCCAAGGCGCAAAAAAGCACGAGAGAACAAATCCAAATTCAAAGCACTGACAATTGTTTTTCCGACATCAAGGGCATTATTCGTGCCGGTTTGGTAACAGGTGGATTGATTATTATCCAGTTTTGCTACAAGGAGGTTTTCAAGACTCTTCGTGAACGGGTTAGGAAAAAAGACCTGAAGTGTGGAAAAACACGCATTGCCCGTTAGAACGTGCAACAACGTCATAGCGATGGACCACCCGCCATATTCACTCGACTTAACCCTCTGTGACTTTCTATTTTCAAAGGTAAAGTCTGCGCTAAAGTAAATGAGGTTTGAGTCAGTAGATGCTGCTAAGATAAAAGCGGCGAAGGTCATACAAGAACTAACAGACATGAACTTGCAAGGCTGTTTCAAATAGTGTAAAATTCGAATGTATTTGAATAAAAAATGTTATTAAATTAGACCGATTATCTCCTAGCCACACATCATATTCTTCCAGTCGAATATAACTTCCTCACGTCAGGTTCATATCCACTGTCGTACCAAAAAAGTTTATTCGACACAAGTTTCCAGATTCATCAAAACCTTTTTTGCTCTCCAGGATCTAAACCGATTAAGTATTTTGTTTTTGAACATCATTCTTTTCAGTTTTGATACTCGTCTGTTTTGATGAATAGAATCAGAAGCTTTGGATAAATTCTTGAAAATATCAGAAATATTTTGTCAGCTATTTATACAATCAATAATTTCTTCTATAAATTGACAGAGAGCTTTTGGTATAGATCTACTTTTCTGTCTGTTACATGGTCTTGATGAAATACATAAATTGAAGAATTACTTGTTTATTATCGAAAAACCATCGTATTCTCTCTCATTTATATTTATCGTTGCTTCCCTGCAACATCACTAGTTGTTCAAATATATCAATTTAAGCTAGCATTAAGAATACAAAGAAATTATTAAGTTTTGATAAAAGAGAAACAATACACCATCAAGAAGTTGTATTGTTTACCATTAATTAGTTTCACGAAATGTAACCATCTCTTCGCTTTATTGTCAATATCTTTATTGCCTAGAAACCGGATTAAATATCAATGTCTCCCTCTCTCGTCCAAAACAAAAATGTATTAAACGACAAAGCGAGAACGCGTCTATCTCGCATGTGGATAACTAAGTTACCAGAGCGTATAGACAGACGCTTGCGTCACGACGTTTTGCCAATTAAAGAATGTTAAAAAGAACCATTCTATTATTAATAACACCCTATCTACTACATACGTTTCACGGAATTCACCGATCTTCAGGCAAATATAGTAATGTAAATATATTTGCGGTTAATAATTCTGAATCTAATATGGATTGTGAAAGTGAGATCGAAAAACAATCGAAAAAAACAAGATCGGTTCTTACATTAATAAAAACTATATTCTCGACCAAAAGCTGTAGATAAAAATTAATCAAATAAGCTTGATGGTCTTCATCTAATTCATTTAACTATCCTAAATGAAATTGCTTTTTTCACTCATCTGTATAGAGAGAGAGAGAGAGACAATAATTCAAATATTAATTTCGACGAAATTTCTGTTTTGAAGGTTTTATTATTTGTGATTGATGTGAAAGAAATTCGAATTGCGGAGCATTTAATTTGATGATAAATGTATTCAAAAAGATAGAAAGAAAACATATTAATTAGTTGCAAACGTATTCAGGATTGTGAAAAGAACTGCGATACTAGCTAATTATTTATGGACGATAAACCTTTTCGAGACTATTGTGGTATCAATCAATATATTCCTAACTAGCAGGCAAAGTGTCATACGAAAGTACATATGTGCATTGAAGTAATCCAGAACATTTTACACTTCATTAATTGAATTGTTTACGGTGCAAAGTTATCTTAACTTTCACATATCATAGCATATAGTAAATACACAGTTTGGTGGAATATGGTAAAGCTACAGTTTATATTTCAACCAATGGCAATTGATACACCTATGACCACATTTTGAATTTTTAGTAGAAGAAAATAGCTTTTTTAGACCGATAGATTCAACAGTTTTAATTACACAATTTGAAATTATCCTTATTTCGCACGTGCCTAAGAAGAACAAAGAAATACTAGCCTCGTTAATTAATTCATAATAAAACAACCGCAAAAACAAAGAGCATGTCGTAATTTATTATAGTTTGACGAAAGAAATGCACATGTAAAGTCAGGTAGAAGTGAAATATTCCGTTATTCGAAAAATCAACTGGTAGATTCTTATTTTATTTGTTACTAACTACTGGAACAATAAATGCATGTGTATTTTACAAGGAAAACCCAAATCACTCTTCAATAAAAGGTTAAATTTTTCTAAAAACCCATTTGTTTCAATTGTGAATGCTCTTGTCAAAAATAAATCAATTAAATCACTATTAAAGGACATATGTATACATACGGGAACATATCGGGAAAAAAAGAATCTGAAGCTTTCCATAAAAAAATATGAATTCTAATAGAACACAAGATCAAGTAACAAGGCGTGTATTCATATGTAAGTTTTATTTGGTAAAAACAGAAATTTGTTAAGTATTTAAAATTGCATTGTTAAATATGTTCTATATTTTAACAACACCGAACTATGCTCCATGAGCCTGGTACGATAACATTACGAAATGCGTCTACTCTAAGGTTCACGAAATAATTATGTACCTTTATAAAACTGAAGAATGTCCATCTAATTCAATTTAATTTTTAAAAATACTATTCGCATAGACACAAACACATTGGCTTTCTTTTCATGCATATATTTATGTCTGGGTCAATTACTTCGCACTTCGACGTAGCGCAATATAGCACGGTGCCGGTAAACACAAAGTATAAAATACAAATAAAATTTTATTTTATATTTCTTAACATTTATGATCAAATTTACATCTTGTAACTAAACAGAAATACGTTCTAAGCACTTTTACTGCTGCGAAAGTTGACCGGGTAACATTCTTTTAAATAATTTGAAACCAATTATGAATGCCATACATGTAGTAGTTACTATAAAAGTTTGTAGCGTCGCCCCAATAGTGCCTGTCGCGAGAAGGACAGCAAAATCGGCCATTAATCCTTCCTCACGTATCAACCCAAAGCCCTTCCTGATGAGGTTGAGTACTTTATATAAAATTGTTGCTATGGTAGATGATTCGTCCTCGGAACTTTGTTTAGCAGCTCCTTAAAAAAAAGCACAAAATTTGTACTGTGAACGGAACTCAGAATTTTAAAAGAACTAGTTAGGGAAATTGGAGTAATTAGAATTCTACCCTTGCGATGGTTGGAACTTTAATAGTGATAACAGTTGCTTTACAATGAATACAGTATAGTCAGATATTGGAAGTATTACTGCTCTTCGATGATGTGTAAACACAAATTAGTCACCGTTTGTGTTGTGTACTCCTCAATATTATTCTGCAAAATAATGTGCTGACCTTTTTTCGTTTATTATTTTGTGCTTTATAAAGTGTTCCACAACAAAAAAAAGAATTTTGTGAAATTAGAACATCCTAGTGTCATCAGTTTTTTAACGAAAGAAAAGAATTCGCCTAGAACTACTCATGAACGAATGGTTGATTGTACGTGGACGAGCTCCGTCATATGCTATAGTGAATAATGGTCAAAACAGTTTCAGTGAGACAATGTATCCATTGAAGTTGATCCACCGTTTTTTAGTACCAAGCAGAAATTTTTTCACATGCTGAAGACGACTACAATAACAGCATTTACATATGCCATAACGCTAACAAAATTACTTATGGATATTGACCAAAAACGTCCAGGTCTGCATCCTCCTTCTTCACAACACACGAGTTCACAAGCCAGTACATCCTCTAACACATCCTCCTAGAACATCCTCACTTTGAACTAGAATACTATATAGTCCGGATTTGGCTCCGTCTAACTTCTTGTTCAGAAACTTGAATAAGCGTCCCAGAGGATGTCAGAAATTATTTTTGTCTGATGGAATTAAGTCGTTGCAGGTCGTATAGTGCAAGTGCGTTGAAGTTAAGGGAGATTGCGTTGAAAAATAAAATTTAAAAAAATGTAGATTTTTTTGTTTCATTTTTAGGTAGAAATTTTTTTTTAATTCTCCTCATATAAGCTAGTCGTATAGTCCTCAATATTATTCTGCAAAATAATGTATTTATTCTAAACACAGTACTGCCAATTTATTTCTATTATAAATATGTAGTAATGAAACGTGTTGAAAATTAACCCTAAGGCAACAATATGTATTTGAAAAACATAATCGCAATTTTAAACATAAATAGCTATAATTCGCCTATAAGTAACTGGGAGATTTAATTTTTAACATCTTCCTTTTCTCAATAAATGCGAAAATAACATACTTCTCTTCACCATTAATACTAGGATGACCTGGTTTTCACAGTTTGGAGTTTCTTATAAAAGACTTTTACCCACATTGTCACTGTTCTGTAAGATAAATTGATCCTAGTAGATTTTTTAAATATTATTACATTGAAACACCAACTACAACTAGATTATCTTCTTCTCGTTACTAAAGTTCCAACATTCGCATTTATTGCATACATAAAAGTGTTGATAATTTAGTGAAAATAAAGAATCTGTCGACTTTAAATAATATTTATAGATGAAATGTGAAAATTTGGCTTCGTATCTGACTAATAAGTGTATAGTAAAGAAACACACACACACACACATATATAGCAATTAAAAGTGCTTAGAACATTATGCGAAGTATAAATAAAGTATAACCCATGGTCGTGTCTGCGCGTTAATACAATAGAAAATGAAAACACGTGCTAAATTTATTTCCGGTATTCAATATCAAACATTCAAGGCCATGGTATTGAATTTCTTGAAAAAGGAAAAACTATCAACTGCAAGTATTATGTGAACTTCTTGCAAGCAAAAACGGCCGCATTTGGCTAAGAAGAAAGTGTTGTCCCATCAAGACAATGCACCAGCTTCCAAATCCGTTATTGAAACGGCCAAAATTAATGAATTAAAGTTTGAATTGCTACCTCATGCACCTTATTCGCCAGATTTAGCTCCCTCGGATTATTTTCTGTTCCCAAACTTGAAAAAATGGCTCAGTGCTCAAAGATTTTCCAACGATGAAGAAGTGATGTCGGCAGTTAAAATCTATTTTGAGGAGCAAGACAGTTCTTATTATAAAAAGGGCATCGAACTTATTGAACATCGCTAGGAAGTGTATAGAGCTGAAAGGAGATTATGTTGAAAAATAAATATATTTCTTTCCAAAATTTTTGTGTTTTCTTTGTTGGGTCGAATACTTCTGGGACCATCCTCGTAGATATACAGTACGGGGCAACCAAATAACTTAAATCGATTGACTATATAATAACAGAAACACACAACCAAAGTTATATAACATGGAGTGAAAAAAGCGCAAAAATAAATAGTGATCATTACTTACTAGAGACAAACACAAAGAAAATTAAGATAAATGATGAGATAAAAGTTCCAAAGAGTAATACAAAAATAGTTTACATAAAGATTAAAACATACAAACTTAAAAGTAGTCAAACTAAAAAAAGTATGAAGATAATAAAGAATTGAAATTGTTAGACAATACTTATTTTAATTTTTAATATTTATTTTAATATTGTATTATTGTTTGATGAAATAGGTTTTAAATTGGTGCACTTGTATAAACATTTTTTTATTTATTGACAAAAGAAAATGGAATACCAAGTGAAAAAAATTAACGTTTCCAACATATCCCGTTGTTCGAGTTCAATAGAGGAGTTAATGAATCGGCAGCTTCTAAAACCATTTGTGCCGTTTATAGAAAGAAAATGTAATTGGGAAAATATAGCACGGAAATGGTTCTCAATATCAAGAGAACCGTTTTGACGTGTGTAAATCAACGTCAACCGTTTCTGTGCAACATTAGACTGGTTATGAAAAGATTAGACTGGCTATGAAATATTGTGCCTTCATGTTAATATCAAGAACAAAAAAGAGTGGCTTAATCATAATAAAAAAGCAACTCCTCGAACAAAAGCTGATACTTGTCCGTGTAAGGTAAAATTGCGCATGCGATTAGGCAAAGAAGGAGTCATCTACTATTAACTGCTTCCAAAGAAAATAACCATCACTGCTGAGATTTACTGTCAACACTTCCGTCAGCTTGAAGACCTGTTCAACAAAAATATCATCATTTTGCAGCATGATAACGTTCACCCTTATACTGCTAGGGTTATAAAAGCAACCATTCAAGATGTCGGTTGGTGTCTTTCCACATCCGCCTTATTTTCCTGATCTCGCCCTGTCAGATTTCCATCTTTTTCGCTTTATAATATTACACATGATTTTTGTATATATTTTTATTTTAATTTCAGTTGTGTAAAGATATTGCTTAATTTGTAATTTCCAAATGTAAATGGAAATCCTAATCCTCAGAACGGCGGTATTAATGAATATAAATACATTGTGGTATTTATATAATTTTGATTAAGTGTATTTATATATTTTTCTTAATGTAACACATGGATCAATAAGTCCCGAGACTAACAATGAAAACAACATTTTTTTTGCAAAATTTTTTTTTATTCATCAACATAATCACCTTTTAGGGTGATACAATGGTTCCAACGCTTTTCCAATTTTTCAATACCATGTTTATAAAAAAATTTATCTTTCGCTTCAAAATAAGCTTCAGTTTCAGCGATGACCTCCTCATTTGAGCCAAATCTTTTTCCCTGGAGCATTTTTTTAAGATCAGCAAAGAGCCAGTAGTCACTGGGGGCTAAATCTGGCGAATATGGGGGGTGGGGAAGCAGATCAAAACCCAATTCGTTCAATTTTGCCATTGTTTTCATCGACTTGTGGCAGGGTGCATTGTCTTGGTGAAAAAGGATTTTTTTTCTCTGCATGTGCGGTCGTTTTTTTGCGATTTCCTCCTTCAAAAGCACCAGTAAGTCAATATAATAATCACTGTTGATCGATTTACCTTTTTCGAGGTAGTCAATGAAAATCACGCCATGTGTATCCCAAAAAACTGACGCCAGGACTTTGCCAGCTGACTGCTGCGTTTTCGGACGTTTCGGACGGCTTTCGCCAGCTGTGCGCCACTCAGATGACTGCCGCTTCGACTCTGGAGTGTAGTGATGTATCCATGTTTCGTCCATGGTCACGTAACGACGCAAGAAATCTTTTTTGTTGCGAGTAAATAGCGATAAACAGCTTTCTGAATCATCGACTCGTTGCTGTTTTTGTTCCATCGAGAGCAATCGCGGCACCCACTTGGAAAAAAACTTTTTCATGCTCGATTTTTCATGAAGGATAGTAAATACACTTCCATATGATATCTGTGTCATCTCAGCAATCTCACGGAGCTTCACTTTACGATCTTTCATTATAATTTTTGTCACTTCACTCACATTTTCCGGTGTAACGGCTTCCACAGGTCTACCCGAGCGTTCCGCGTCATTTGTGTCGGTACGACCACGTTTAAACTCGGCAAACCACCGACAAATCGTTGCTTTTGATGGACAAGAGTCCGGGTAACATTTTTCAATCCATTGTTTTGCTTGCGTGGTGTTTTTACCCATTAAAAAAACAATGTTTTATCAGAACACGAAACTCGGTTTCTTCCATTGTTTAAACAAACTACAAAATGACTTTACTCCAACCTCGATAACTCAGCTGTTTCTGGTCCGATCGACTTAAAATTTTGACACGTTTCAAGCAAAGGTTAGTACTCTAGAAAGACGTGGTTACTGGTTTACTACGAGCGCCATCTATGGGTTAGTCTCGGGATTTATTGATCCATGTGTTACTATTAAATTCCCGGAAAGGTTTTAATTATACAAAGAATATAAATGCATCGTAATGTCGGAATGCATTTATATTCGTTTTCTTTATATTATAGTGTTTTTCCGTTTTTATATTGTAAACTGCTTAATTTCAAAAAATACTTATATTTATTTTATTTTATTCACAGTCTGTCGTAGATAAAACGGAACTTTTTTAAAATAAAAACAAAAGCTTACTATCATTTTGGTAAAATTCATTTATTTTATTCAAAGTAGTCGCCTTGGGTTTCAATACAACGTGTTGCACGGTCAATAAACATGTCAAATGAATTTTTAAGTTCATCTTTAGAGATGTCTTTAACATCGCTGTTGACGTCTTTTTAATGGCTTCTACGTCGGCATAACGTTGTTCCTTCATCGGCAAAAGTGGTATGGTGTATAGATAGACATCACAGAGAGACAAATCCGGTGAATACGGTGAATGGTTGATGGTTAAAATGCCATTCGTAGTTAGAAAATCTGTGACAAGCGTCGAGCGATGAGATGGTGTATTATTATGTAACACATGCCAGCTACCATTTTCACGATATTGAAAGTGCACACGACGAATACGTGCCAAAAGACGCTTCATAACACCAAGATAATATGCAGCATTGACTGTTTGACTAGTTGGTACAAACTCTTTGTGCACTATGCCTTTCGAATTATAAAAACAAATCAACATTGTCTTCACTTTTGATTTCTCCAAACAGCTTTTTTTCTGTCTTTCTTCGCTTCGATGCTTTGACCCTTGGTCTCTGAATCATATTGAAAACACCACGTCTCATCTCCAGTTACAATAGAATACCTGAAGTTTTCGTCCTTTTTTGAGTCTTTAATCAAATCTGTACAATGTTGAATTCAGTTAGTTTGTGCGGTACAAACCCCGCACAAATCTTTCTCAGATCCAAATACTGTTGCAAAATGCGATGAATTGAATCTTTGGAAATATTTAATTTCATTCCTATGTATCGCAATGAGGATTTTGGCTCATTTCTGATAAATTCACGCACAAGTTCGAAGTTACTTTCCGTAACCACAGATTTTTTGCAACGGGATGTTCGTCTTCATTTATGTCCATACGACTGTCTTTAAATCGTTTATACCACTCATATACACTCGTGATAAACACGCATCATTATACAATTGTTTCATCAAATTAAACATTTCAGTAAACCATTTACCGAGTTTAAAACAGAACTTGATATTTGCTCTTTGTTTAAAATTCATTCTCCGACCAATCCCAAGTACACACTGTTTCTGTATGCGCAATTTCTCTGCTTCTAATAATGCAAATGTCATGATATCCTGACATAACATTGGTGAAAGATCTACCTTATCGACGCATATTTTTTTAATTGATAGCGCCATTAAGAATTACTATTTTAAAAAAGTTCCGTTTTCTCTGCGATGGACTGTGTATAACTTTAATTATATTTTAAGTGTAGCTCTTTTTAATGTATTGTTATGACATCTATTCTGTGTATTGTCTCCGTTTACGATGTGCAATAATAATTAATAAACCAGGTGTGTGTAATTGCGAGCCACGTGCTTATGAAAAACAATTATCCATCTGTGGAGACAAAGGTGTGCAAGATAGGTAATAAAAACCTGCGTTTATGTAAGTGAACGGGAGTGAAGAGAGTTAGTGGGAGTTAGGAGCAGAATTAGATCTCGATTATACTAGATACATTCTGCAATATAGAGTGTGTGATACGTCTGAAACATCTCCCTCTCTCTCTCTCTCTCTCTATATATATATATATGTATATGTGTGTGTAATTTATCGCTGGTATAGTGAATTCAAACTTGGACGGTGTTCTTTGGACGATAAATTTCGTGAAGGTCGTCCCACAAATGTTGCTGTGTCGGAAAACATTATTGTAGTGTCTGAACTGATAATGCAAGATCGTCATGTGACATACCGTGGGATCGAGGCACCTCTAGGTACTAGTAATACCAGCGTGCATAAGATCCTGCATGAACATTTAGCCGTTAAGAAGGTATGTTCACGTTGGGTACCAGATAATTTGGCAACCACGTAAAAAAGGACTCGCGTCGATTGGTGCCAAGAAATGCACAAAAATATTGGGTCTGGGAAAAAGTTCGTGGCGTTTTTTCAGTAAAATTCAACTGGTCCCCGCATGGCGCGTGGACGAATTCATTTAAACCGAATATGCTCCATTATTATCGACAATGTTTCGCCATTTTTTTGGTAGATCCATGATCCCATCGGTGAAAAACTTCTGTGGTTTCTGGTCGAAAAACTGAATCAAGTAGTTTTCACAGGCTTCTTTTGAAACCAACTTAATTCCATTGAGAGAGTTCTGCAGAGATCGAAACAGATGATAGTCAGAGGGTGCTATATCCGGACTGTAAGGTGGGTGCATCAAAACTTCCCAACCAAACTCTCTCAATTTTTGACGGGTCATCAAAGAAGTGTGTGGTCGGGCGTTGTCATGATGGAAGACAACACCTTTCCTATTAATCAATTCGGGCCGTTTTCTTTCAATCGCCTGGCGTAATCTCTCTAGTTGTGCACAGTAGAGTTAAGAATCAATCGTCTGACCAGTTGGAAGTAGCTCGTAGTGGACGATTCCCCTCCAGTCCCACCATACACACAGCATCACTTTTTTTGGCGTCAATGTTGGCTTAGCGAACGCTTGTGACGGCTCACCATCCTTTATCCACGATATTTTACGCTTCCGATTATCGTACGTAATCCATTTTTCATCTCCGGTTATTAAACGTTTCAGAAACGGCTCGATTTCATTCCGTTTCAGCAGCGCATCGCAGATGTTAATTCGGTCCATCATGTTTTTCACGCTCAACTCATGAGGAACCCATACGTCAAGCTTTTTTTTGTAACCAGCTTTGTGTAAATGGTTCAAAACAGTTTTGTGGTCAATGCCTAGCTCCATGCCAATATCGACACTGCTGATATGCTTATCTTGTTGGACTTTTTCAAGAATTTCATCAGATTTTTCAGTGATTGGACGACCGGAGCGTGACTCATCTTTCACATTGAAATTTCCAGAACGAAAGCGAGCGAACCATTTCCGCGCAACAGATTTCGATAAAGTACCTTCACCGTACACAGCACAAATTTTATCACAAGCCTGCGCAGCGTTCTTCCCTTTATCATAATAATATTGCAGAATATAGCGAAATTTCTCATTATTCTTCTCCATTTTCAAGTGCGAATAACTTTCCAACCACTGCACCGATTACAATGTTTCTACGCTCAAACTAACGTTCGGAAGGTCATCTAAAAAACGAACCCTCGGTGGTGTCGCTGTGACTTGTTGTTCTTTAGTTATCGGCAACCAATGCCATCTATCGGGAAAAACGCCACGAACTTTTTCCCAGACCCAATATAATGTCGGCGCTTCAAAGAACAAAGTCGTCACAGATGATGAATTTTGGATCTATACGTATGAGCCCGATAATAAACAGCAGTCGACTGCGTGGGTATTCCAAGATGAGCCAAAACCAACAAAAATGGTCGCCTGTTTTCTCGGAAAAATCGGTCACGTTGCAACCGTGCCTTTAGAGAGTTGTAGAACGGCCAGTTCCGAATGATACACAACTATTTGTTTGGCAAAAGTGTTTGAAGAAATAACGAAAACACACCGAAAGCGACAGATCACTCTCTACCATGACAATGCGAGCCCTCACAGGTCGGTTCAAACAATTGAATATTTAACCGGACAAAACATTGAACTGATGGGCCACATGCCGTACAGCCCTGATCTGGCACCCTGTGATATCTTTTGTTCCCACACGTGAAGAATAAACTTCGTGGTCAACGGTTTTCTACGCCGGAAAAGGCAGTTGAGGCATTCAAAACTCATATTTTGGAGATACCGCCTTCACAGTGGCAGCAATGCTTTTCGGGTTGGTTTAAACGAATACAAAAGTGCATTGAATTTCAAGGAGAATATTTTGAATAGCAATAAAACTATTTTCGATAATAAAAATTTTTTTTGCTTGCTATTCCCGAAATATAAACGGCTACCCTCGTGTATATAGGAAGCCTTTTCGTGATTTCCTTTTCCGTTTAGATTAATGTTTAAATACAACAATCTTAAATCACACAATAAGTACAGTACGAATATTTTTCTTTTCTCAATGTGATCGTTTACTTCTGATTTGTGTGTAACTTATCTAACAATGCTGCAAAATACTCTCAAGGATAGTTTTCCATTTTCAAAATAACCGACAAATACTACACCACATATTTCAAAAAAATAAAATTACTTTCTCCGCTGAAGGAACTTTCAAGGCAGGTGAACCAGCTTTTACCGATTATCTAAACTATTTTTTTTGTCGTTAATATTGTGATGGATCCAAGTCTTTAAGAGACATTACTTTGGAAAAACTACTTTCAAATGATCGGTCTTTGACATTTTAAGTTGATTGATAAAAATCGTAGCATCGTTTTGATATGTAACTTGTTCATATAAAATATATTTTAACAGTTTATCGGAGATCATTATAATGTCAACTATCTCCTCCATTTTAATATGACAACCATTCAACACTACGTTGTTCGGATGTCTAACCATTTTTCTTGACAAAATCGTGAGCAACAGTAACACATGTCGCAAGAATATTGCTTATAGTGAATTATGAAATTAATTCTAGAAAAATAACATAAAATTCCCTAACAATTATACAAATGTATTTCCAAATTAGGTAAGTTATGGTTTGCATTTTGTAGAAATTAAATGAATGCTGTTTTTTCCTTGCGAACAGTAAGGTATTTATTCCTGGACATTATCGAAATATTGGTTGTGTTGTTTACAAAAGCTTTGTATGTAGTACAAAGCAATAATCAAGTAAAAGTCTTTCATCCATTTTATGATAAAATATTTCGAAAGCCTTGTAAAGAATACCATTTAATTTGAACAATACATATTTAAGAGCGTTCATGAATATACATGGGATGTCTTTTAAGTTTTGATACGTGTAATGTAACTAAAACGAACTGTCAAAGTTGACAAGTTAATTGAAAAATGAAATTAAGTCGAGAACATTTTTGCGGAATAATTTTTTATAATTTTCGAAGACGATTATCTCAAAAAAGAATGTCTTGCCGAGTTGGGTTCTGTTTTCGACAATGAAGCACCACATTTGTCGACAATTTTTCGATCGTATGGAGAATTCAAACGCAAGATCATCGACAATGATCGACATGCGACATATTGCCAGATTGAAGCATTATTGGAGATTTCAAAGACGTCAATTCAAAAAATTTTGCACTAGAAATTATCTGTAAAAAAATTAGTTTCCCGTTGTTCAAAGAACAGAAAGCAGCAGGGGTGAATTGGTGTCAAAAAGCTCTAGATCGCTTTAAAGCTGGAAATTCTAAAAACGTATATAACGGTATTAGTGGTGGAGAATCTTGGATTTACTTATACAAGACAGAAAATCGTCTGTTTGGGTGTTCTAAGGTGAAAAAAAGCCGACAAAAGTTGTCCGTTCTCAAAGTGTCTCCAAAAAGATGGTTGCGATATATATATCTCGAAAGCAGGTCATGTAACAACAATTCCCCTACAAGGTCAAAGAATTGTTACCGTCGGTTGGTATACAACCATTTGTTTGCCGCAAGTCATCGCTGAGCTACGAAAAACCAACCCCAAATGACGAATCATCCTCTACCAAGACAATGCAAATTCGCACACAGCACACAAGACAACTGAATTTTTAACGCAACAAAACGTCGAGTTTTTGGACTATCCTCCGTACAGTCCAAACCTACATAAATCCCAACGATTTCTTTACTTTTCCGAAAATCAAGAACGGACTGCGTTATCAAAGGTTCCAGTCGTCAAAGGGAGCAGTCGATGCAATTTTTACTGTACCAACAAACGAATAGAACAGCTGCTTCTAGAGTTGGTTCGAGCGTATGCAAAAGTGCATTAATCTTCATGAAGAATACTTCGAAAAACAATGAAGTCTTTAAAAGCTATTTTATTCAAATTTTATATGCAAAACTTAAAAGATAACCTACGTAATGCATTAAAAAGAAACGTCATATCATTATAATGATAAAAATTAATTTCTTGGTGGATCACTTTCCAAATACAAGACATTTATTACGAAGAATAAAACTTAATGGACTGAAGTGATAGTTTTTCTATTCAACTAATCTAATTATAAAACCATCGAGTGAATGAAAGGAATAAAAACCGATTTTCTTCCATAATACATATGTTACATGCTTGTTAGTTTGAACTTCTTTCATTTTATATAATTTTTTTCTGGAATATTTCCTTAAATGGTTTAAATTTAATTTCATTGCCTCCTACGTATAACCTCATTTATTAGATGTCGAATAATATCAAACTCTAAATCTTTCCGGTAAGACTCTTTAGGAGACTATGATATTTTGCCAGAAATTTCGACATGGTTTCTTACAGACTAAATGAGAGTTATATTTTAAAAATTAGGGCATAAGGTATGTTTTGAAGAAATTAGTCAGCTATTTGATCATGAATTCATTAGGTATCATAAAGTGGTGACAAAACGTGGTCTATATTCCTTAAATGATACGTTTACCAAAAATAATATTGATCTGGTTTGAGACCTGAATGCAGAGAACAGATATTGGTATTAAGGCAATTAATACCATTTTACACAAACATTCTCTCCAGTTCGAAAAGAAAACTGTGAGTTGGTGCATATCGTCGCATTTACTTTACAATATCATTACTGGTACTGGATCTAGATTCACAGCTATGATCTCGAAAAAAGAGCAATCGACGGTTTAAGTCTTCAAAAATGAGTCGACTCCAATAAAAGTTGTTCGAGAAAGATCCCAAAAATAAAATGACGATTGACACATGTTTGGGAAACAATAGGCATGATTCTTTGTGGCGCTGGGGACCCGTACTGTTAATACAAAATGATACACTACAGTTTGTTTGCAATAAATTCTTCAAAGTTTCTTTGAAAATCTTAGAGGAATTATCATCTTGCATCACGACAACGCTTAGACTTGCACTATTGTTCGATTGAGATTACTTTTAATACCCAAAACATTAAACTAACAATTCTTTTTTGTTTTCACGTGTGAAAGATAAATTACAGGGTTTACGTTTTACATCGGTCGAAGTAGCAGTTCACGGATTTAAAAATAAAGTACACGACTTAAAGCGGAAAGATTGGATAAAATATTTTAAAAATCAGTTTCCACGGATGTAAAAATGCATAGACTTTGCAAAGAAATGTTTTGAAAAATTATAAATAAATGTGTTTTGCCAAAAAAATTGCATATCTCGTTTACTAGGTTTAGCAGAAAAAGGATAGATAGCATTTGTGAAACCATTTTTTTTAGTAGAATCTTGCGTAATTCGACATTTTCGTTTACACTATTAAAGACAACACTTTAGTGTTGCGTTAAGAGTTGGAAACACTTTATTATTTATTTAGTAATCATATAATCGATCTCCGATCAGAGATAGGCATGTGGAAGTATGTAATTAAAAAAAATTGTGGCCATAAGAAAATAGTATATTATTAAGTTATGAATATATAAAAGAAACAATGAAAAGCTAATTACACTCTTTAGCTTTTCAAATTAATATAATTTGAAAAATGTAAAATCTACTAAATCAGACAATGTATGCAAGCTATACAAAAACAAACTTCTACATCACGTTGTCGAAGATTATATATGTACGACTACACTTTGCATTGACGAACAAGTTTTTAATAGAAAAGGGTCATTGATTAGATCAAGAAAACAAGAATTTACAACTGTTTTTTATTCCTACAATGGCTTAGGGAAACATGAATCTTAAGCGCAGAGTAGAAGAGGAAAGTACATGCTAATAAAATGATAATTTTAGACAAAATTGTGAAAATAAAGCTAATGGGCGTTAAATTAGGAAAACATTGTAAAATTCATACGGCAAAAAGAGAAGCAAAATACTCTGAGATGAATTAGAAATGCCACCTTCTAGACTAGCAAAGAGAACGTGGAAACCGTTAAAGATGAGCAAGAACAGAAAAAGAAGTAGAATGAAATATAAATGATAATTAAATTAGATTGAAAATATTCAAAAAAAAGTAGAAAGAATTAGAGAAAGAAAATAATAGAGGAAAAAGAAATTCCACATCCCCACCCGAAGCTGATAAAAGGGACATAAGCTTAAGATAAGACGCCTTTGTTTTTTCGTGAAAATAAATGTCGCAGTTTTTAAGTACTGCTAAAGTATATTCAATGAAGAAAAGAGTTTGTAAAGCCTCTAAAAAGCAGATAATCACTCTTTTAAATTTGAAGTGTCAAGTTCTAGTTAAATTTTACAAAATACCTTATTAAATAAAGCACATTTTTTTTTCATCATACATGTTATAAATTCCCGTCCTGACGTGCTTAAACATAAAACAATGTGTCAAGATACGAATATGCCATAGAATAACTTCTTAGCATTACCTTGTAAAAGTTTAAATCGTTGCAAAAGAACAACTGCATCTACTAATGGATAAGAATGAAGAAAAAACTTGAGTCTATAATAATAGTTAAATTTTGAAAAAAGAGCACTAAGTACTTTCGCAAATTAAATAAAATTTGAATAATATTCATGGAGATTTTTCTCCACACTAATGTGGTTTTTTAATACGAGCTCGAATCCTCAACGCTCCTGAACTACGGAGCAATAAGACATGTGACTCTATATTTACCATTAACTTTTAAGACAAAATTACTACGGGAAATGCTCAATATTATACAATAATTTTGCATTAATTTCGTAACAACATTAAAGACAATTTTTTAACGGCTTTTCCACGTCAACTCATCCATTTAAACTAACAGAAATTCTCAAATTGCTATTGGAGAATGCAGCTTACTTCAGGCACAATCTCGGCCATATATGCAGTTTCTACATAACTCCAAGAGACCTTTGCGTATTTTCAAATTAATCACACATTAAAAAAGCTTTTATAAATGTATTGGAATGATTGTTAAACGTTCTGGCCAAGTATATTACAGTTCACGAAAATTATGTTGAAAGGTAGTTATCTATGCTATAAATCTTACTGATCTTGTTTTGCTAAGGAAACTGTTTCGCAATATCCTAAGAATTTTTAATATTTGTTCATCTTATCTATTGAACTTATTAATTTATTGCAACGGCATTTAGTATTTTCATGAAATGCTACATCCATTCTTTTGCATTAAATTCTTCCAAATGAATATCTAGCTCATATTACTTATCTAAAATCGAAATTTATGTCACCTGTAATAGTTCAAAATTTAATAACAAACCTATTAAACATGTTAGTCTTCTAATACGAGTTTAGATCGGAATATTTCTAGAACGAACCAAAAGATGGCGCTATGTCTACTCACTGATCACTTGTTTTGTAAGAATCATCATTCACACAACTGCTTTCAAACTTTCGAAGAGATATTGCATAACACACTCTGTCTCTGTCTATCCAAGTAAACAATTAGTGCATTTTCTTAATCATAGATAAAAACGAGTTCCGTGCAGCGATAAATCATTTCTTTTTGAAAAGCTAGAGTTAAGAGACTTTAATCACGCTAGAACAAGCATAGAAGATGCACCATCATCTAGCAGACTAAAAACTGCCACGTATGAATAAGCGATCGAAAAAGTACTTGAAATCGTGATGAATGATAGCCGAGTAAAGTCGAGATAGATGGCAGAGAAAGTACTCATTTCATACAACCATCTAATAGCATCTTACATCAACATTTAGACATGAGAAAACACATGTGTTGACAAACTGCAAAAAGCGAACGAGAATAACCATTTCGCAGTAATATCTAGACAAACGTAATGAAAACGATTTTTTGCAACGTTTTATAATTGTCTGTAAAACGTGGACACATCACTACCCTCTAGGAGACTTAAGAACAGTAAAGAAGTGGACAAGTCGTGGTGAGTCTAGGCGATTCCGTCTGCTTGAAAATGATGGCTACTCTCTTTTGGGGTTTCCAAAGAATAATTTTTATTGGCTGCTTTCAACACGGAAAGGCAATAATAGAAGTGTGTGTCGTTATTAGACAGATTAGACAAAGAAATTAAAGTTAAAACACCCCATTTGGTAAAGTAAATAGTCTTGTACCATCAGAAAAATGTCCAAATCCATAAGTTGGCAATTGCCACAGCGAAACTGCACGAATTACGAAACCAGTTAATTGAACATGCACTGTGTCCCCCAAACTTAGCCCAGTCGGATTTATTTTTGTTTCCAATCCTGATGAAATGGTTGGATGGAAAGAAATTATCATCGAATACTGAAATCATCGAAGCTATAATTGGATGTTTCGATGATTTAGATACTTCTATTGAAGGATTGAAAAGTCTTGAAGAACATTGGATTAAATTTGAGAGCTAAAAGGAGTTTGTGTAGAAAAGTAAATTTGGTTTTTCTCAAAAGGTTGTTTTATTCTGTCTCATTTTAGAGATTGTCTGATCTATTCTCATTATTGTTTATAGTTTTACTTTGAGTTAACAATTCGATGCAAGTTTTGATTTTGGACAATTATAATGATACATGATTTTTGCATAATAAATAATTCTAAAAATAAAGACAAAATAATTAAAAATAATAGATATAAAGAATATTTTCACGTCTAGTAGTAATTTGTCTTTTGTATATAACATGTTCGAATACAGTTTAGATTTTTTGCCCTATGGACGATGATTTTTAAAACACTTATTCTAGAAAATTTCCTGTAAACTGTTTAAAAGAGAATATTCGTCGCATACAATATAAAGTTCAGGTAATAGCAGTACTATATCTGCTTAATCGCCATAATAGATATTTGTCAACCTGACATTTTCATTCGTATATGCGAAGCATGAAGATCAAATACCTCACCTTCAAACATATTAGATATAGAAGTAAATCTCTGTTTTTATGCCACATCCAATTAACTATTGATATGGAATTCACATAGAATGGGCGTGTTGGAAAAAATGTCTGAAGTATGAAACAACTGACATACTAAATGATATTTCATATAACCATGCGAAGTACAAAATGCAAAAAATCCGAATTACTACAAACGTTTCGTCATCTTAATTCAATTTGTTTTTGCTCCAATAACACAAACTAAAGTCCTAGCTTTAGTTCGATCAATTAGTATTTAATTACGACATATAAAACTGCATTTATCATAACATAACACGAGTATTATGCCTAAGGCGCGCTAAAATGTATGAATGCTATTGTTCTGGCACAAAATATAGCGCAGGTACATTTTTCTACATTTAAATACTAATTGTAGCGTACATATTTTATTATTTCTCATTGATTTTAAGTCGTAACAAAAGTAGTAAGAGTAATAATAAGGATAATAATTTTGTGTCAGATTTGTAATCCACATTGATCTACAATACAATAAGAAAATGTGAAAAAACAAGAAACAAAATTATATGCTAATAATGACAACTTAATTGTCGAAACACGTATACAGAAAATTAAATTTATATGGCAAGTGGTTTTATTTACCTTTTTTGATTAACAAGAAAGATAATCATATTAACAACATAAAAAACAACTGGTCTAAATTTAAAAAGTATCGATTAAATCAGATGTCTTTGAGATTTCCATTTTAACTCTAAGAATTCTTTTAAATCATTTTTAGCTATATTAACAACGTTTTTATATGCTCATATTTACTTTATTCTATTAATGTTAGCCAATGTTTAGAAAGGTATACGTATGTAGGAGTTAACACCAACATTTGTTGCCACGTTGGCAGTTTTTGTTTATAGATATTTTAACTAGACATGCGTGAACTATGTCAAAATAAAGAACTGGATACGAAAAGTGTCAAAAAATAGAAAGTCAAAATTTAGAACAGAGTATCATGAAAATTTGAACAAACATTAATAAATTGCAGCAGAACTGTTTGAGTTGGTGCAGATGATATGCATTTTTGAGTGGTATTTCAAAATTGAAAGTAGAAGGTTTTATAATGATTGACATGTGATTAAAAAATGTAATTAAGAATTTAAAATTACAAATCTGGATAACGACAACCTAGTACATATAATACAAGATTAAAAGAGAAACCTAGAGATGGTAATAGAAATTTTCAAATTCACCACCCTATGAACAAACGTATATGCGCATGTAATTCATCTGGTTGGTTTCTTGAAGTTTATTAATCATAAGTAAAGCGTGTAGGCAAAAAAAAGTATATCAAAAAGGCGTATCTGATATACCACCAACGTGTACAGATCATCACAAAGTATCTAGCCAAAAAGGTAATTACTCCCAATAATCTCTTTGTTTTTTCAAAAACAAAAGGATATACTGAAAGAATTACTGTTCGTATAATTCAGTCTAATACAATAGAACCACTTAGGAGTATTTTAGCAAACAAATAACTTATGGACCAAAAAAACTAAACGCTGCACTCTACAGTGTGCGACGAATAGAACATGTTTCCACTCATCAGGCGGTTCGGCTAACATATTTTTCGAATTTTCACGCTGTTGCAACTTATGGCATTATTTTATAGGAAATGTCAGCGGACACAAGAAGAATATTTCTTCTTCAGAAAAGAGTACAGCGAATTATGGGAAATATAAAGCAGCTAGAAACACGTAAAAATGAATTTATTAACCAAAAAATATTAACAATACCATCTGTATATATACTACATATATATACAGCAGCCAAATATGTACATCAAAATAAAAATAAATGAATTTCTGGTAAACTAGTCCACGAATACAATACTAGGAACAAAAACAATCTTAGGACATCAAATCACAGGATAAAAACAACCCAATCCTACATTGACTACTGGGGAATTCAACTGTATAACAGGCTGCCGCGAAATATTAAAAATATGAACTATGTACAGTTCTCTGCAACAGTGAAGATATTACTGCTTGAAAAGGCATATTATTCTATCGATGAATATATGCACAACCTATAGTTGCAGTGCAAGCAATTGCTTGTTTGACTTAATTTTTGGTCCTTCGTATTATACATTTATATGTTATATGTAGAATTTCTTTAACATCATTTATGAAAATTATATTATTTTCTGCTATTCCATCGTTAATTAAATACACAGAAATAAATTAAAAATTTCTGCGCTGGAGAAGGACTCGAACCTCCATCTGCCGTTTTTTAGACGACTGCTCTACCAGTTAAGCCACCAGGCAGTGTAACTTCAAGTCATTTAACACGCCATAAATCGCATTATCGAACAGACTTAATATGTATTTAAAACCCGCAGTCAGGTTATTATGATGTACATACTATGATGCTACTATGATGAGTACTCCAGCGCAGAAATTTTTAATTAATTTCCGTGTATTTAATTAACGATGGAATAGCAGAAAATAATATAATTTTCATTAAATTTCCCATCGTGAAAAACTTAATTATATGTTTATATATTATTATTGACATCATCATTTATGAAAAGTTTCTTCTTGTGTATTTTATACTGATTTATTCATATGTATTTTAGCTATTGGAACGTATTGTTAGTTCTACTTTGACTTTTTTTCTAATTGTCATTACAAAATAAATTACTATTATTATTATTATGGAAAGGGCTTTTACTCATATCTTAAATCTCTAGATTTTTGTTTTCTTAAATTTGTAAATATTCATTTAGAGTTTCGAAATATTGTATATAGTACTCCAAATTTATTTATTTTAATTTCCTTTTTACAGTAATTAATAAACGGTATCGGCTTCATAATTATTGGCAATTTAAATATTTCGTCCTAGATAAATCACAAACAATATCAATATTTAGATTTTATTGATGTGCAGTATATACAAGCTTATAGTTGTACATAATTTATAATATTAATAATAAATGATCGATTTTTTACTGTATATTTAAAGAATTTTATGTATTTAGATTTAGTAATATTTTAGCGATATACTGGTTTGTTTTTAATTTCTCAATTTATGAGTTCCGAAATTCTACTGTTAAAACGATTACATTAATAAATACAAATGATTGAACTACAACATTAAATTGTATCCCCAATAATAGTACATATAAATATCAATAAATAAAATAAAGAGTATATAAATACTAACCTGCAGTTACAACGATAAGGAAGATTGTTAGTATTAGGGCATTCATCTTGCGTGAGATTATCTGTTTCGCCGGAACACTTTCAGCAATTGATGTTATTACTAAAATGAAGAGCACATGACATTCGTATTTATCATATTTATGTTATTAATGAACCGATAAACAAGTAACAATTGTTTTAGATTTTTACAATGAGATCGTGGGATCGTCTTTTGTTTTAAATTATACAAATTAAAATCGTGTATCAATTATCGCCACATTACCATTTTTGCAAAGGATTGTTTTATGAGCCGATAATATGCATATTTTCTGTTTATAAAAATCGTGTTTTTGGAGAAAAAATATAATGTATGATTAATCTAAATAATATTCTTGATACGGGTCACATTACAAAAAAGTAGTGCCAGTTGTATACCTACCACTTATTTATTAAAATGTACACACGTAAATGTTAATTTAGCCATTAAAAAACCATGTGTACATGGATTTAGATTTGATTCGTACACATACATATATATATAATTTTATTACAAAGAAATAATATGGAAACGCATAAATGAAAAAGAAACATTACGTGGGTTGTCTTTTAAGTTTTGCATATAAAATTGGAATAAAACAGAAGATAGCTTTTAAAGACTTGTTTTTCGAAGTATTCTCCACGAAGATTAATGCACTGTTGCCTGCGCTCGAGCCAACTCTGGAAGCAGTTGTTCCACTCGTTTGTTAATACAGTCAAAATTGCGTTTTTTGAAGGCATCGACTGCTCTTTCTGACGACTGGAACAGTTGACCACGCTGTCCGTTCTTGATTTTCGGAAAGGTAAAGAAATCGCTGGGACATAGGTCCGGACTGTGCGGAGGATGGTTCCATAATTCGACATTTTGTTGCCTTAAAAATTCAATTGTCTTGCGTTCGAACTTGCATTGTCTTGGTGGAGGATCATTTATTGCTCGGGGTTAGTTCTTCGAAGCTCAGCGATGGATTGAGCCAACAAATAGTTATATACGAATCGGCAGTTACAGTTCTTTGATCTTGTAGAGGAATTGTTCCTACATGACCATCTTTTTGAAGACACTTCGAGAAGGGATGACTTTTGTCAGCTTTTCTTCATCTAGGAACACCCAAACAGACGACTGGCATTTATTTTCTGGCAACGGGAAACTAATTTTTTTACACGCAATTCTTTATGCAAAATTTTTCAAATTGAGGTCTTTGAAATCCTCAAAAATGCTTCAATCTGACAATGTCATATGTCGATCTTCGTTGATGATCTTGCGCATAGCATTGACGTTTTCCTGAGTGACTATCGTTTTTAGTGAATCTGCTCTTGAATCGTTGCTAAAACTAATCCATCCATATTCGAATTCTCCATACCAACGAGAAATTGTTGACTGATATGGTGCTTCACTGCCGAAAACAGAAACCAACTCGGCGAGGCATTCTTGTTGAGATAATTGTTTTCGAAAATTATTAAAAATTATTCCGCGAAAATGTTCTCGGTTTAATTCCATTTTTCAACTAACTTGTCAACTTTGACAGTTAGTTGTAGCCACAACTTTACACGTATCGTACTGAAACTTTGGATTTAGGTTAACTAAAGATGGAGGTTAATTTTTAGTACTGGCATTTGATTAGAAACGCCCTCTATGTCCTACTATGCAAAACTTAAAAGACATCCCATGTATTATTGGAAAAACAATGATCCCACAGCCAACTTAACACATTATAACGCCTAAATCATAGTATATAAGTATAGAATGGGTGTACAATGTTAAATTTTTTACGCAATTTCTACCTATAATTTTGTCCTATAGTCTATATAACTTATAAATAAATAATAATAAAAAGTAGTGCCAGTGAAGTAACATCTACAAGTATTTCTATAAACTTCTTCCGAATTTTTAGACAATAAAACGAATACATAAACGTGTCTTAACATGTTTACGCATGCGATAAAGCTATCGTTACTGTGATGTTTGTATAAAAACGCGCTTCAACAACCTCCTCGATCAATATCCAAATGTTCATCTCTGTGATTGGCAGCGAAGATTTCCAATTTTGAGCGTCGCCCGAAATGACAACATATCAGTCAGGGCTATAGGTCAATAAGAAAGTGGAAGAACACAACAAAGTGATTGAGCCAAAGCGTAATTTCTAGACTTCGTTTGTTGGAAACGAAGTGAACAACGAAGGCAAAGACAAAATTTGCCAATATGAATAACACCGAGATAATACAGATGATCGATCTTGTCGCAAGTGGTACGTAGACATCATGCTCTTAATACAACAGCGATTCGAAATGAGTTTTTTTTGTCGCATCTGAACGGTTACTAACAACACAAACAATAAGAAATCACTTGCATACGTCTGGCATATATAATCAAAGACCGTTGCCTTGCAGTCTTCTTACTGCAGAGCATAAGAGTCCATAGAATATAAGCAAATTGTCATAATGAATGGTAGCGAGTATTATTCCATTATTCTTCGTATGTAACACCAAAGAAGAATAATTAATTTTTATGGACATTAATGCTAGTTCCCATCGAACAAACTTCGTAAATGCATTGATGAAGTTGGTATAAAGAGAAAGGAGTGACCAATCAATTCTTCAGATGGTAATCCAATAAAACACACTCTATTCGTTATGGAAAGACGTATTGTAGCACGAAATATGCCATTGAGAACGCTTTGGGCATTACGAATTGCTGTCAGGGAAGATAGGATATTATTCGCCAAGAAATGTTCGTCCAAGCTATTAAAATGCTTACGATTTTAATATGTTCGTGGAAACTATACACATTATTAATATCTACCTTTTGTAAGAATTATTGCAATAAAACGTCTGGAAAATTTAATATTTCTGTACCGTTTAATTAATAGATATTTCATAGAAACGATATCTAATGAATTATAAAAAAATTGATTTAAAATGTAAGAAAAGTACAAAAATAAACAGATTGTAAACAATACTGTAGTGGGTTTGGATGCTATATACGAGAATAGTTTGACAAGTAGTGAGAATGGAGAAGAAAAACGAATTTTTTAAAAACAAAATAATTTTTATTTTTCAATGTATTCTCCTAAAAGAGCAATACATTTATTCCAACGATGCTCCAATGCCCTTATGGCATCTCTAAAATGCGATTCCGAAAAGCTTGCAAAATACTCATTTACGAAGATGATAAGCTCGTCGCTAGACGAAAATTTCTTTCCAATTAGTACCGTTTTCAATTTTGGAAAAAGGTGGAAGTCGGAAGGGGCTAGATCCGACGAATAAGGTGCATGCGGTACTAATTGAAGATGCAACTCGTGGATTTTGGACATCGCAACTGTGCTGGTATGCGAGGGAGCTTTGTCTTGGTGAAACAGAATCTTTTTCTTTGCCATTCCTGGCCGTTTGGCACGAATCTCAACATTTAATTTTTGTAGAAGTTCTGCATAATATTGTCCGTTTATTGTGGCACCCTTCTGAAGGTAATCAATGAGCGAAATGCCCTTTGAATCCCAAAAAATTGATGCCACCACCTTGTTTGCCGATAAAGTGGTTTTCGCTTTCTTTGGAGGTGCAGAACCACGTTCTAACCATTGTTTCGACTGTTGTTTAGTCTCAGGTGAACTGTAGTGTATCCAAGTTTCATCGCAAGTAACAAATGGCCCACAAAACTCAACCGGATTCCGCTTATAAAGGTCCAAATGCTCATTGGAAATGCGCAAACGAGTGAACTTTTGATCAGTCGTAAGCAATCGCCGCACTCATCTTGCCGAAAGCTTGAAAAGGCCCAATTCTTTCTTTAAATGTGGTGTACGCGTTCTGTTGAAATGTTTACCATGTCTGCTATCTCTCTCACTTTGAGTCGCCGATCTTGCGTAATAATATTATGGATTTTTAAAATCATTTCCTTAGAAGTCACGATTTTGGGTGCTCCAGAACGCGCTTCATCAACACAGCTTGTTCTACCACGTTTAAATTCATTTACCCATCTACTTATTGTGGCGGATGATGGAGCAGATTGACCTAATGTTTCCCGTAACTCATCTTTTATTTCGGTAGCTTTCATACATAGATGGTATCATAGATTACAAGTCATTCAGAGAATATAAAAATAGATTGAAAGCAGTTGGTAGAAATACTAAAGACGAATATAAAAATAATATTAGGAATACAAATATAATTTATAAAACATATAAAAATGCTGGAGCAGATGCTGCAAAGAAAACTGACATTATAATTGATAATAATAATAATTATATTCAGCAACTATTCAAGGTATTATAAATGACGGATATAAATCATGTGAACATTCAACATTTCACTAAGAGAACAAAGATCAATCATAATGTCATCTTAAATTATTTTGTTGACAAATGTAAGAATGATAATGGTAATCAATTGTCAAATGTGAATTTGGAAAATATTTTTAAATTAATTACAAATAAAGAAATAAACATAAGTAGTGATAAATTATTAACATATAGTATAGATAATTTAAGTAAATATAATATTTTTAATTTGGATTGGAATACTGGAACACATTGGGTTGCTATGTATGTAGATAATGCTAATAAATTAGTGATTTTCCTTGATTCATTTGGTAATTCATTACCAGAAAAATTTATAATTCCAATAAGTTATACAGTAACTCATAATAATTATAAATTTCAAAATTCTGCTGATGTAAATTGTGGTTGGTGGTGTTTATTATTTTTATACGTTTGTTATTTAACGTCTTAGAAAAAAGATTTATGATTTTGTTTCAAATAATCGTGGATCTTGTATATTTAATAATTTTTTAATTTCCTCTGTTGGATTAACGTTTGCGACTTGTTTCGTTTTATCAAAACATAATAATGGAATATCGTCATCACAATCTGAATTAGTGCTGGGCGAATCGAATCCAAAAACACTCGGTAAGGAAAATCGAGTTATAAATCGATTCTCCTGGAATGATCGAATCCGAATCCAGGATCGTTTCACAGCTCGGACTCGGAGAACAGATCCAAATCGGTTTTCACGCTGAATTCGAATCCAGAGATACATATATACTGCATTGAAACTATGATGACTTGAGGTGTATAGAGCGCATTGTATTCGGCGGAACTTATGTATTTACATAATATACATACTTATGAATGAACTATTTGATTTTTGGTCAAAAAGGTGTTTTAAGCATTAACAGATGTTTTAAAATTGATTTCTACAGATCGGAAGGTTTACAACTTATTGCGGATATCGAAAATATAAAACTAAAATGAATTGGTAGTAGATATACTAAATACTAATTTAGAATACGGATAATATTTAAACAAATATTTTTCTTTATGGTCAACTATAATAGGGATATACGAGGGCCATTCAAATATAAATGAGAAATAACTTTTACTATCTACATAAAACAACGAGTGGTACCTAGTAAATAAAATTTTACGTTAAAATGAACAATAACCATACTTTATAGAAGTGGTACGCAGTTTTGTTTATTTCATTGCAATCATTGCCTTACAGTACTTTCAAAAACATAAAGACAACCAATAAAAAAAGAACACAAAAAAGTCCCATTTTCTAAAAATGAAATAAATGAATTCAAATATATCGATTTCCGATAGATGTACAAAAAAGTTTTTAACAAGTTTTCAGTATGTAAAAATTCTAATTAGCTTAAATTCTAGACAAGTAAGTATGTTTAAATTTCAATTTGATACTTCTTGAAATAAATCTAACACGAAGAGTATTTTTTGTAAACTTTTTTATTATCTATATATTAATTTTCTATAAGGATCTGCCTATAAGAAAATGTATTTAGCGTATGTTTTAAAAAGTGTATTATTTTGTAATTTTGATGTTAACTTTTGTAAGCAAGCAGCTTTAAATCTTGTTTAATTAGAAGCAGCAATTGTATTTGTATTTTCATATATTTTTGGTATTACTCGTGTTATTGGGTCAACTAACCTAAGAGTACGCAAGTTAGATACTTAAAATTATAATTTTAAAGAGTCTTATTAGAAGTGTAATTTGCATAGCCTGAACAACTCCACGTAGTTTTATATTAGTTAATGACATATACAGTTTGTGACCATAGATGGTCATATATTTAATAAAGACAGCTTTATATTTTGCCAGACGAATCAGTGTCTTGGACACAATTTTATTACTACTGGAAATAAGCTTACACATGATAAATATAATATGGAATATTATGTAATGTTCTTTAATCGATTTGAATACGTTTAACCTTAATATTTTATGAATTATATTTATTTTTCGTCGTAAATTTGAAATATTATAAATTTAATTTACAAAAGGTCCGTAGAGTGAGCACTAACTAACTGCATACTCTTGATAAAGCTTGCTATACGACGGCACTATTACTAGTGTTTAAGTTAAGAGAGCAACACGGTCATTTCTATCTCTTTCTTTTTTCAGGAAATAAATAATTACAAAGAGAAAGCTTCCTTTTTCGGAGAAGAACTGATGCAACAAATACGGACTAATATTTTAAATGGTAAATCTATGAGACATGTATCTAGGAAATTGAATATTCCTAAGTCTGCTATTCGAAAGAAATTGAAATTTGGTTCCATACCCGAATTTTCGATAACGTTCAAGTGTTGGACAAATGTATTTAAGATTACATGGTTTTGTACCAAAAGATCTGAAGTATTTTTCTTTTGAATATGCTGCCATGAACGGTAATGAAGTGAAATTTTTGTGTAAGACAAAGTATGATATTTCGTCAAGCTGAAAAAGACTATTGGAAAGATAACGGGCTTTAATAAACCCTAAATTGAGATGCTATCTACTTCTGGGCTTCCGGGCTGGAATCGCGTCACTTGTGTATCTGCCGACGTTTCGTACCCATTTGTATGGGACATCTTCAGGGCTCAACTACTGCACTGAAACTGAAACTAGTTACCCCATACAAATGGGTACGAAACGTCGGCAGATATACAAGTGACGCGGTTCCAGCCCGGAAGCCCAGAAGTAGATAGCGTGGACCACGACCACGGAAGTCTACGTACCAGATTAACCCAAATTGAGAGATTTTTCGAAAATCCTCAATCCTAATTCTCCTCAAAAAAAATATTGCGAGATCTTTTCAAAGACACTCTTAATAACACTCTTATTTAGAGCGTCTCGATAAACTAAACAAAAACAAGCCAGCGCTCCTTCTGTTAAATAATCTTGTATCGGCACCGAATAATTAATCTAGTGAATTACTCCCGTAAAGACTTTATATATGTTTTGTTAGTTCATAAACACATTTATATCAAAATCCATGTTTTTTATCAATTTTACTCGTACAAACCAAAAATCGATGTAAAAATCCAATTTTCGTAAACATTGTAATATGTAATATAAACGTAGTTCAAAAAAACCTCAAAATATTTTATCATCCATATCAACATGTAACATAATGTCCAGTATCAAAATTATAAATGTGTGTTAATAATTTTTTTGTTGCTAAAAGAATTCAACGATAGAAAATAAATTAGTTAGATAATTATTTTAAATATAAATAAATTGGAATGGATTCTGACAAAAGTTATTTGAAGGAAATTAAATCGCTTAATAATGATTCGATGAAGTACATAAAATCATATAACTCATTACCTAGGTTACCAATAAATAAAATTCTTCTCATTACAAACCTTTCAAAATTTGAAAACATTATAACAAATTCTTTTGACTATATAGTATTTGTAAAGAATAAGAAATATAAAATAAATAAAAAATATATAGATAAAATAAGTGTCATGTTTAATTACATAATTAGTTATCAAATTATGAAAAAAGAAAAATTCTTTCCAATAAAAGTTATTGTTGATAAAAATTATAGATTTACACAAGTACAATAAAAATATTAATTTGAATGTACATACATTTTTTGAACATATAATTTTGAAAATAAAATAGCATATTAATAAAGTTGTAAAATAGTTCTGAAGCATATTCAATAATTTTTACCAATTTTGAATAATATAAATATTTATAAAATTTATAGCTTTAAATAAATCATAAATTTATTAAAGATACAAAGATAGTTTGTACCACAAATTTTTTGTATAATAAATGAAGTTTGCAGAATTACGAAAATATTGCATTCTAAACAAAATACCATATCAAGGTTTACGAAAACATGAATTAGAGAAAAATATAAAAGATTATTTGTTCAAACAACAGTTTATTAATGAATTTAATTTTGATGATGATATAATTCAGAAACCAAGACAAAGAAAACAAGGAATACAAAATAAAAGGAAAGATTTAGATGAATTACCAAAAATATATGAAAGTGATGAAGATAATGTTAGAGTTGTTAGAGCACGTGGTTCATGGGGAGAAATGATTGTTGATTATTCATTTTATTGTGATAGTGCACAACATGATTTATATACTTATTTATATAAAATATCAGATTATATTATTGAAGAAATTAAAAATGGATTAAATAGACATGAATCTTTACGTGTTCAATTAGTTTTAACTGTTCAATATGAAGAATATGATTTATCTGGTAATGTTATTGATTTATATAAGCATTATTTTTCATCAAATATACATAATATTTTAGGATATAGCATATCAGGACCAGCTACAAAGTATATGATTATTGAAAGGTTGGTTGATCCAGTTGTAACAGAAATGAAAAATAATTTAATTAGAAAATTTGAGACATTTAATGCAAAAAATACAAAACTTAGATTTGATCGTGTTATAAATGTTGATTTACAATCAAGTAAGTATACTCCTCTTCGTGGTGGCACTTACAAACAATTACCAAGTTTTATAACTACTAAAAGGTGTTGTATTAATGTCAAAAATAACAAAACTAATCAGTTCAAATATAATAAGGAAGAAAATTTTCGATGCTTTGAATATGCACTAGTATTCTAAGTATTCTAAATCCTGCTAAAGATCTTAGTGACAGACCATCAAAATATAATATATCTAAATATGAGCGTCTTAATGTGAAATATCCATTAGAATTAACATCAGAAAATGTATCAAAATATGAAGAATTTTTAAATGCATCTATTAATATATACAAAGTACGAGATGATAGAGTCGATTTATTTATATTAAGTAATAAAATTGGAAAAACTGAAAAACAATTAAACATTTTGGAATATGATGAACATTGTGTTGGAATTAAAAATTTAAATGCATTATTAAACGGTCAAATCCATAAAAGAGATAAACACATGAATATATGTTTAAAATGTCATGATAAATTTGAAAATAAGCAAAAGTCTGAAGAACATATTGATATATGTATAAAAGGAAAAACTAATATTGAAATGCCTGCAATTAATAACATTAGATCATATAAAACTTGTTGGGCTGAATTATATCGTCCATATACAATTACACTTGACTTTGAATGTTTATTAAAAAAAATTAAAAAAGAAGTTGGTAAAAAATCTGAATATATTCATGAACATATTCCAAACAGTTTCTGTTTTAATACAATAGACGGAACAAAATTAATAAGAAGTGATAACGTAGAAGAATTAATGAAATTATTTAACAATTCACTAATTGAATTTGGTAAAAGATATAATGAGATTAGGAGAATTAATAAAGAAATAATATGGACACCAGAAATTATGAAAAAATTTACAGAATCTAATAACTGTTATATTTGTAATAAAAAATTTACAAACGATTTATATAAAGTAAGAGATCACAATCATATTACTGGAGAATTTAGAGGTGCCGCTTGTAATTCATGTAATTTAAATTTAAAACTTCCAAAATTCATACCAATAGAAATTCATAATTTAAGATATGATTCGATGATATTTCTAACTTGGATTGCAAAACTATCTGAACATTATTCAGATATAAATTTTATTCCAAATTCAAAAGAAGATTATATACAATTTTCAAAAAAAGTGATTGTTGATCAATATAAACAATCTTGTGATATATCCAAATGTACAAAATGTAAAAAGAAATATTATAATGAAATAATTGAAAAATGTAAAAAATGTAAAAGTAAAACAAAATTAATTAAGAAAGGTGATATACAAAATGTTGTAATTGAATTTAAATTTATTGATACATTTAGATTTATTAATACATCACTTGATAAAGCAGTTAAAAATGTAGCACAACTAAACAATTGTTATTGGGCACATTGTAAATCAATAAAAGAAATAAATAATATAGAATATCAACCAATTACAGAAAACAATATTTTAAAAATAATTGCAAATTGTAAGATGTGTAATAACAAGATAACAAAACCAGTTGATTATTCAAAGTTTGAAAATATTTTAAAAGAATTTAAAAAAGAAAATTTAGTGTTGCAGAAAGGAGTATATCCATATGAGTGGGTTGATTCATATCAAAAATTTAGTGAACAATTACCATTAGAGAAGAAAGATTGGTACACCTTATTAGGAGATAAAAATATAAGTGATCATGATCTAAACTTTGCAGTGAAAGTTTATAAACATTTTAATTGTAAAAATTTTGGTGAATATCATGATCTATATTTAAAATTAGATACAATTCTTTTAAAAAATGTGTTTGATAACTTCAGAAAAACATGTTATAAAAATTATAAATTAGATCCAGTTTATTACATAAGTGCACCAAATTTATCAGATGCAGCTCCATTAAAAGTAACCAATCAAAAATTGGAATTAATTCAAGATCAAAAATTATATGAAATGTATGAAAATGGAATTCGAGGAGGAATATCAATGATTCCACATAGACATGCAATAGCAAATAATTGTTACTTTTATGATGAAAATATAAATTATCAAAAGAAAAAGCTGAACAAAAGGGAATATATAATAGTAAAAAACATATTAGTTATATAATGTATTTAGATTGTAATAACTTGTATGGATATGCTCTGAGTCAAGAATTACCAATCGGTGATTTTGTAGAAGAAGATTGTGAATATTTTACAAAAGATATAATATTAAGTTTATCTGACCATGGAGATCGCGGGTATACGTTTGTAGTTGATTTAGAAATTCCAAATGAATTACATAATAAATTTAAAGATTACCCATTACTACCAGAACAGTATTCTCCATCAATTGATGAACTATCTAATTATCAAAAAGACTTAATTAATAAAAAAATTGGAAGTATAAGTACAGGAACAAAATTAATAAATACATTAAAATCAAAAACAGATTATATTATTGATTATAGAATGTTAAGAAAGTGTATTAATCAAGGAATAATATTAAAAAATATTAAAAAGGTAATATCATTTAAACAAAAGAAATGGTTAAAACCATATATTGAATTAAATACAAAATTAAGACAAAAGGCAAATAATGATTTTGAAAAAGATTTTTACAAATTAATGAATAATTCTGTATACGGAAAACAAATGGAAAATGTAAGAAAAAGATGTGACGTCAAATTAATAAATACATTTGATAAATTTTGTAAACATAAAGAATATGAGACGAGAAGGATAATAGATGAAAATAATGTACTTTTATATAAGAAAAAACAAAAGTAAAATTAAATAAACCAATTTATGGTGGATTTGTTGTACTAGAATTATCAAAATTATTAATGTATAAATTTTATTACAACATATTAAAAACAAAATATAATGATAAAATTAAACTGTTAGGAACAGATACTGACTCACTTATTATATATGTTGAAACTGATGATATTTATAAAGATATAAAAGAAAATATACAACATTTTGATACAGATGATTATACAATTGATTGGATGCCTAAAGAAAATAATAAAGTACCTGGTTTATTCAAAGATGAATACAAAGGAATACCGATTAGAGAATTTGTTGGTCTAAGATCTAAAATGTATGCATTTAGATATGATTATATGAAAGATAATGGAATGTTATCAAAAGAGAAAAAAGTATGTAAGGGAATAAAAAAATGTAATATTGAAAAATTAAAATTTCAAATGTATAAAGATTGTTTATTTAATAATAATGTGACAACAGAAATAGTTTATAATATTGTATCTAAAGATTTAAAATTGTATACTCAAAAAACTATAAAAACTGCATTATCACCATATGATGATAAAAGATATTTAATTGATAATATTAATACTATTCCATATGGATATAATTTCAGTGGAATAAATGATTGATACAAGTTTTGAAAATAATCATAAAGAATTATTTGAATTATTATATAATAAAAAAAATAATATTATAATTGGAGAAGGAATAATATCAGATTATATATTTCCAATCTTAAAAAATATAAAATTTGACTTAACAAAACTACCAGACTTTATTCAAAAAATAAAAGATCTTTTTATTAATGAAAATTATACTCTTAATAAATTAATCGATATTTATAATTCTATTCCTGAAGAACAACAAGAGTTGAAAAAATCAATATTATCTTTAATTAATAAATATAAATGAATAGATCACAAAGATTGACATTTAATTTTAACAAAAATAATAGTAAATCATCAATTAATTTAAATACTATAGATAATAAACCAATTAAAAATATGATAATTAAACATATTCAATGGATTGGATTTAATAATCAAAATATTTATCTTGATATTGGTTGTAATTTACTAACTGAATATATACGTAATCAAAAAAATTACCTGTGGACATTTGATTCCCAAGATAGTTCAAAAGAATTAAATTTACCAATATCTGATATAAATTCAAATAATCAAATAATTGAACTCAGTTTAGAGCATAATAATATTTTACATAACTTGAAAGACAATGAAATATGGGTCATATATTTAATTATATTATTTTAATAATAAATGTCTCTATTATCAAAAGAAGGATTATTTTCATCATTAAATGTTTTACGACAATATACTGATTCATTTGAAATATCTCTTAAAATCATCTGCATCAATAACAAGAGAATTTCATTTTGGAACAAATACATGTTTACAACTTGATCATGTAAATTTATATTTATCAATCAGTAATCCGACTGATAAGGTAATTAAATTGTCAAAAGATTATATTCAAGAAATTATAAATAGAATATCAGTTAAATTAAGAGTCTTTATGGAAAAAGATCATGCTGATATAATTGAAGAATCAGTTGATTATGCTGGCACATTTTTCTTAATTAATTTATTCATTAGAAGAAGAAAAGATGACATAGAAGGTCACGATGATGATTATAAAAATATTGATGAAATTCCAGTTGGTGGAATTGATATTAGAATTCCAGTGAAGTATATGTTGGCAAAATTTTCTCAACCAAATATAGTTCATTGTGAATCAATTGTTTTCAGAATTGATTTTTATTCTCAATCACAAATATTAGTCAATGAACTATCGGAAAGCATTAAAGTTAATGGATTATTTGTATGTAATTCATATCAAATGGATATGCAAGCAATTGAATTATCCAAAAAAGATAAAACATTAATTCTTAATAAAAAATTACATACATTACCAGAAACAATATATTCAACATTAATGGAACAAGTATTATCAAATAAAACAACATTAGCAATAAATATTAACTTATCTTCACCATATGCTTGTAATCTTTATTATGTATTTTATAATGAGAAAACAGGAGCATTTAACCCAGATCCTGATGTATATACAACAAATCATGAGATAACTGCAAATGGAAAAACATATCCATTCTCAAATAACAAAGGTTTCTTAACAAATAAAAATCATATTATTCAGCAGCATTATGATGATTTCCTAAACAATACAAATGGTTCATATATAACAAAATCTAAGTGAGTGAATAATTTTAGAATATATGTTATTCAGCTGCTATTTATGGATTAATTCAAACACAAGGATTAATATTAAAAATTACATTAAATAAGGGATTAATTTCTAACGATATCAAAATTCTTGTTATCACACAAGTAAAAGATGTTTAATTAATGGAATAAATGAATGAATTAAAAATAATTTTTTATGATCTCAATTTTAACGAAAAGTTACTAAATAGTGTTTATCATGTATTAATTTTTAGTAATGATAGTAACAATCAAATAAAATATTCAAATTATAATAATTTATACACTAGACTAGATGTTCAAAATTTGTATTCCATATTTCACATTAATAAGCAAATAAATGTTTTCAAAGAACATGTATATGTATATGGAAATGTTTGTCTTATTAAGTTTAATTTAAATAAGAAAATCTTGAATATATTAATTGGAAATGAAATAAACTATTATTATAATTATTTAGTAAATTTATTTTCAAATGAATATTATACAATATTTAACAAAAATGGTATTGAAAATAATGGATATGCAGGTGATATAAATCAAAATATAATAATTTATAAAAATATTATTATCAATGAAAATTCAAATTATAACCCTACTGAATATTTTAATATTGATTTACCATCTGCACCATATATTTGTGAAATAAAACCAAATGAAATAATAGATTCTATAAAATTACAAAATTCAAATATTTTGAAAAGAATATTAGATGATGACATTATTACAGTAGATGAAAATAAAAAATTGATTGAATAATTAAAATCATATAAATATAGAATTAAAAAATTAAAAAATAAAACCGTATTAGAAAATTATTATAAAACGAATATTAAATTATCAGTAGCAAAACTAGAAAAGAAACAAGAGATTAGAGAAGAACTAGAAGGATATGTAAAAGAATTAAAATATTACAGAATGAGATTAAGTAATTACATTAATAAATAATATATTAAAATTAAAATTAAAAATATTAGTTTCCAAATATTAAAAATTAAATAATCAATAATCATATCTAATATTTCTAAGATTATAAAAATTAGTAAGCCTGTTATAAATAACCATTTAATTTTTTTATTTTCCATATACAATTGATTAATTTTTAAATCTGCATCATTCAATAATTCATTTGTAATCATTTATTGGTGATTGAAAGAGTATTTGCCAAACGTCTTTTTGCTCTTTGTCTATCAACATATCTAATGATTGGTTGCTTATTTAATAAATTATTGATTTATCTTCATCATAATGAATAACATCTTTTAATTCTTTTTCTAGCACATTAATTTTATTATCTTTATATTCAATTTCTTCATCCATTTTCTCAATAATATCAACTGCTGCAATTCCTAATTCTTTTAAAATTCTGTTTCCAGTATGTAATTGTTCTCATGCTTTTGATTTTGAACCAACAGATAATTTATTAAATTCAATACAATCAGCTTTAATTTTATTTTGTATAATTCTCAATTGATTTTTATCTGTAATATCAATCAATGACATTATTTACTAGATAAAGATTTTACGGACTTATTAAAATTTTCTTCAAAATTTTGATCATCTGATGTGCTTTGATCATCTTTTGATCTCTTTGCATTCTTTTGCGTTTTTTTGCGGACAACTGCGAACGAATGCGACCCAACCCCAATAGAATTTATATGGGAATTAGAACTTGTGGATGTATCAGGATTTAGTTGAGATGATTTTATTTTTGGATCTTGTTTAATTAATATTAGTGCCGAATCTAAATTTTTTTGTGATATTTTTTTCTCTTTCACAAATTTTCTTATAGAAATATTTTCTTTAGACAATCTATTTAAATATTCAGTTGCTAAATTTATTTTATAGTAATTTTTTGCATCATTTATTGCAGTCCATTGATCTTTTGTATTTATTATATTTTTTAATGACTTTGCTATTGATTTATTTATTGATATATTTGAATTAATCATCTTTGGTAAATGTGTATAATAATTAACAATAAAATTACTCATATTTATTATAAATATATTTTTATGTATTTAATTATTAATAAATACTAATTAATACTAATTATGACTAATAGTGGTCGATCAATGAAAAAGTTATTTAATAATAACGATAATATAAATTTTGGATTGAGATCATTAATTGAAAGAAAAATGGGTGGTGAATTATTATCACAAACAAAAAGAATAATAATTATAGGTCCATATGGATCTGGTAAATCAACAATTGCTCAAGAAATAATATTTGGTACGGAAAGAAAATCTATTTCAGAAATAAATTATTTTTTCCCCGATGGAAACGAATTAGAAAAAGATATTTAAGTAATTAAAGAATTATGTAAAGAAACCTTTATTTATTTTAATATATATAGATATGAAAAAGATAGTATTCCTAATGAATTAAGAACACACAGTCTTAATATATTTGATGATGCACATAAGAAAAATGGTATAACAGATTTAGCAGAAAAATTATTTACAGAAGGAAGACACAGACAGCAACACGTAATATATATTCAAACTGGTACATTTATACCAGCTGGAGTGAAATCAAGTTACAGTGAAATAATTATTCATAAAAGTGTAATAAGTGATTTAGAAAGTTATATTAATATTAATAATAAAACAATTAATGAATGTTTAAATAATTATAGTAAAACTGGATTTATCATAGATCACCGCACGATACTCTGCTTTTTCCATTTTAACAAAACGACGTGTTGCTTCTTTTTCAATCAGCTGTCAAAAATAAACTAATCAACCGATTTATCTAAATATCGGAATGTAGACATATAAATAGCCAACCTAAATTACAGTTCATTTGTTTTACCAATTAGAGCGCCACCTACGTGCCATTCTTACTACTTGTCAAACTATCCTTGTATTTAGACAAGTTTGTTGTTTGCAAGCTTTTCAATGTCATTTTCCTACAATCTATGTATACTATTAATAATATTTAAACAAATGGAAAATTTATTTGTAATAATCCCAATACATTTGACAAGAAATAGCTTATGTTTAGTATATTTATACGATTATTCCAAACAGATTTTAATAAAGCTGTGTGACAATTTTACAATTTTAGTTAATCAAGCTAAATACAAGCAAATGTGTCTTACAATATATTTCGAAAGAACTTAGTGATACACATGTATGTATAATTCTACACTTAAATTTACTCTTTACTTAACGTTATTATTTATTGCAAATACTTTAAACTAAACTAAAGTAAAATATTTTATTTTGAATCTATGTTATTCATATTTTATCAAGAAAAAAATAAACATTTGTGTCTTAAATACTATCATATTCAATTTTACCACCGTCCTTAAACATTTGCCAATATTTATAATGACGTCCGGTACTGATTATCGCCTTTTTAATGACATCCGACTTCTTCATTTTCTTGCACCATGCTCTTAAGTTGACTATTTTGTCCTCCGGTATTGATAATTTTTGCCCTTGGTCTAGTGAAATAACTTCAGTGCGTTCTGCCCATGGCCAAATCATGTAGTCGACCATACCAGGCTCACTACCCCCAAAATAATCTCCTGAAAATATTTTTAAATTTAAATAACGTATGTAATACGTATGTTATTCGTATACATACCTCTACTTGCAAGTTCATTATCATATTCTTCTAGCAAAACTATAAGAGGACTAAGAATTTCGTGGAGAGGATTACTTCCGGAATTTTTTAATATAGCGTAAAAAAGATCAAATACTTTTTCGAATTTCTGAATAAGCTCTTTATCGCGAATTTTTGCCTCTTCAGCGCTTGGATAAAGATTTGGCTCTGAATATTTTTCATCCAAATAATCGCAAACATCTAAACTCTCCACGATTATTTCCGATTCGACTTCTAATACGGGTACTTTACCTATAATAAAACATATTACACTGTACTATTTACATATACTGATATATTCAAATATTGTAAGATGTACAACTGTGCCAATCGCAATATCGCAACACTATTCTTCCGTATGTTAATGATGGAAATCAAGAGCATACGAGGGTAGTTTGACAAGTAGTGAGAATGGAAAAGAAAAACGAATTTTCTAAATACAAAATAATTTTTATGTTTCAATATATTCTCCTAAAAGAACAATACATTTATTCCAACGGTGCTCCAATGCCCTTATGCCATCTCTAAAATGCGATTCCGGAAGACTTGCAAAATACTCATTTACGAAGATGATAAGCTCGTCGTTAGACGAAAATTTCTTTCCACCATGCGCATGCGGTATTAATTGGAAATGTAACTCGTGGATTTTGGACATCGCAACTGTGCTGGTATGCGAGGGAGAGTTGTCTTGGTGAAACAAAATCTTTTTCTTTGCCATTCCTGGCCGTTTAGCACGAATCTCAACATTTAATTTTTGAAGAAGTTCTGCATAATATTGTCCGTTTATTGTGGCACTTTTCTGAAGGTAATCAATGACCAAAATGCCCTTTGAATCCCAAAAAATTGATGCATCACCTTGTTTGCCGATAAAGTGGTTTTCGCTTTCTTTGTAGGTGCAGAACCACGTTCTAACCATTGTTTCGACTGTTGTTTAGTTTCGGGTATACTGTAATGTATCAAAGTTTCATGGCGAGTAACAAATCGCCTACAAAAATCAACCGGATTCCGCTTATAAAGGTCCAAACACTCATTGGAAATGCGCAAACGACTGAACTTTTGATCAGTCGTAGGTAATCGCGGCACCCATCTTGCCAAAAGCTTGGAAAAGTCCAATTCTTTTGTTAAAATGTGGTGTACGCATTCTGTTGAAATGTTTAGCATGTCTGCTATCTCTCTCACTTTGAGTCGCCGATCTTGGGTAATAATATTATGGATTTTTATAATCATTTCCTTAGAAGTCACGATTTTGGGTGCTCCAGAGCGCGCTTCATCAACACAGCTTGTTCTACCACATTTAAATTCATTTACTCATCTACTTATTGTGGTGGATGATTCACCTAATGTTTCCCGTAACTCATCTTTTATTTTGGTAGCTTTCATACTCTTAATTAGGAAGTATCAAATCACCGCAAGATACTCTGCTTTTTCCATTTTAACAAAACGACGTGTTGCTTCTTTTTCATTCAGCTGTCAAAAATAAACTAATCAACTGATTTATCTAAATATGTAAATATGTAAACATATAAATAGGCAACCAAAATTTCAGTGCATTTGTTTTACCAATTAGAGCGCCACCTATGTGTCATTCTCACTACTTGTCAAACTATCCTCGTAGTTCTGATGCCGAAGAATTATAGTCGAAAATATTTTAGATTACTAGAATAACCTGCAAATGTAGAGAGTGATCTAGTTTTTTACACAGCAAAACATAAAGTTAAGTAAATAAAGTATCTCTTGAGTTATAAGACTTCGGAATGCTCTCGCCCAAACACAGGGAGGGCCCAGGAGTAACCGAATGGCTATGATATTTGTGAAATTCGAACTTTAAATAGCATGCTGCGAAATTTCAAACTTGCATTTTGTTACTTGTTTGTGACGATTGAATAAAACAACATATTTTGAGGTTTTTGAAAAACTGATAAAAGTATATAAAGTAAATACTTTAAAATGATTTAATTCCGATGATCATAAAAAGCATTAGATTCCACTTTAAAGGATTATTTCCCTTGGTTGAGAGTGTTGCTAAATTTAAAAGTGATCCATCCACTGTAGATTATGGATACTTGAGACGCCCAAAACCCGTTACGACCGTCGTTTTCGATGTGAAATATGTTTCCGTTCGATGATTGATGCGTTTGTTAATGGTCAACAATATTTGAATAAATACTTCTCAACAACTGTTTAGACTTATTTAAAAACTGTTCCGATGGAGTTTTTAACGTTTTACAACAATAGACGAACAATTTTGTTTTTCATTTTATATCGTCTTCATAAGGAATTTTTTTTAATTCTTTCTAAACATAATAAATTTGTATTTATTGTGTAGCTTTTCGTGTATTATGTTATCATTACAAGTTTTGTTTGTTATTTTCCGACAAATTTAAATTCGCAGATATATTGATAATTCAAGATTTGCTAATTGCTTCTTGACATTGTGATATCATTATACGTCGATTGCATTATATTTCAATAGTTACATTCCGATAGATAGAGGAAATTCCACTTCAAAAATCTTGATGAATAATTGCAGATTCTTTTATACATTATTTCTAAATTATTTTATTTCTTAATCAAAGATTAGTTAAGCATTTTTACTGAAAATTCTCATTAAGCCATAATTAAGAAAGATATGATAATTCGAAAATAAATGAAACAAATGAAAGGTATGCCAAAAGCATATTCGTTTTTTTTCAATTTTATTCATCATTATTTGCTAATTTTGGAAAACTTAAACTAAAGATAGTATAGTTATATACGGTTAGTTCTATTAGTTTGCTTACATATGAAATTATTCAAACAAAGTAAAGGAAAATTACACGAATAGTATTTATTACAATTTTGATTATATTTGTGTTGAACAGAACTCGAAAAGGCAGGCCAGGGACAACAACCTCAGCAGAAGATCTTGCAATGGTGGTAACAAGCAAGAGAAATACACGGAAACAGTCTCAGAAATCACAGTAGAAATGAATGCTGTTCGTCGAAAATCCATGTGTTCGAACAGTTAAACGGTGATTGAAAGAAGCCAGTCTTCATGGACGAATTGCAATATTGAAACCGAGTCTACGCAAGCAAAGCAAGCAAAAATGTTTAAAATGGGCACGCGATCACCAAAATTGGACCACTGGAATAAAGTATTGTGGACCATGAAAATTTAACAATTCCAATTACAAGACAAAAACTAAAAGATGCATAATATTATAAGTTGTACAAAAAAAAATACTAAATAATAAAAATAATAAAAACATTATAGTAACAATATCGTTTACTCAATTGTAAAAAATTGATAGAAAAACAATAAAACACACAAGAATATTAACAACCTAGTAAAAAATTATTTAACCTATAAATTAACATTACAAAACAAATGTGGAAAAAATTAAATAGACTTAAACAAAAATCATGAGAAAATACTCAACAAGGCTCCAAAACAAATATTAAATATATCATAAAACAAATTTATGACCGATATCACTAATCAAATCTCAAAAGACTGAAGAAGAGTTGTATGTTAATAACAGAAGAAATTTGATAACAATAAAAAGACATTACATAGACTGGAAATTTAATCAATGAATTGGTTCTGAGAAATGAAAGATAAAAAGTAGTAGAAGAACGAGTAAAAAATTACGATATTAGAAAATTAAACAATTATAAGTTCAGGACAATCAACCGCATTTTGAAGAAGTTTGTCAAGAAAGTTGAGGTTAATAAAGAAACGCCTGTTCCAAAATGAGAAATGAATAAAGAGTGATCATAGCCTTTAGTAGAATAAATACCATTTAATTTAAGATATTGATAATTATAGACTTATGAAATCAAAATAGAAAATTTTACGAATTTAAAAAGATGTTTTTCTTAAAACGAAATGTTTTTAGATATTAACGAACTGTTAGTAGAATATCATAAAACGTATAATTCCACAAAACATCACAAGTTATCAATACATGTATTAAATAATGTAAAAGATAACAAACGTATTTACCTTTTGATATCTCTTTATAGAATAGGTTGTGAAATATTGATAACAAATAGTTTCCATTGCATTTTGTAGTCAAAGTTTATATATATATACATACATTATCGCTCATAAGTGTTTGGTCACTCGCATTTAACCCGAAAATTGTAACAAAAACCAAATTGAAATACTAATATCTTTTTATTATTTACATATATGAAAAATATAAATTTTTACATCTAAAATAAATTGTATAATATATTTATGTAAATTTTAGACTCGTCTCTATGCCCTCCTTTATTTTTAATCACTGCAGCGCACAATCGAGCCATTCTTTCGATTAATTTTCGTTATGTCTCAAATTTTATTTTACCCCATGCGTCTTGCAGGTTCTTCCACATATTAACAGCAGATGTGGGGGCCGATTTTCTCACCTCCTGGTCAAGTTCTTCCCACAGTAACTCGATGGGATTTAAATCGGGATTCTGGGGAGGCCACGCCATAACTTTTATGGTTCCCTCGTTCTCCAATTTCTGCAAATATTCCCGGCATAGTTTGGAAATGTATTTCGGGTCATTATCTTGTTGGAAGATACAATTCTGACCCGAAATTTTAATTCCAGAGGCGATTGCGTTTTCCTCTAATATTCACTAGTGCTGCTCTTTTTTTAATGTACCTTCGATTTTTACGAGATCACCCACGTTTGATCCAGAAAAGCAATTCCATATCATGAGCGAACCTCCACCGTGCTTAGCAGTAGAGGCTATGTATTCTTCCTGGGCACGCTCAACTACAGACCTCCTCACGAAAACACATCTTCGTGAACCGAAAATCTCCAATTTGGATTCATCGGTCCACAATACTTTGTTCCAGTGGTCCAATTTTTGTGATCGCGTGCCCATTTTAAACATTTTTGCTTGTTTTGCGTGCGTAGAAGCGGTTTCAACATTGCAATTCGTCCATGAAGACTGGCTTCTTTTAATCACCGTTTAACTGTGGAAACACTTATGAGTTTTCGACGAACAGCATTCACTTCTACTGTGATTTCTGAGGCTGTTTTCGTCTATTTCTCTTGCTTATTACCACCATTGCAAGATCTTCTGCTGAGGTTATTGCCCCTGGTCTGCCGTTTCGAGTTCTATTCAACACACTTCCATATTCGCGGTGTTTTTTGATGATATAACTCACTGTCGACTGATTTAATTTAAGCTCTGTGCAATTTCGCGGTTACTTTTGCCAGTTTCATCGTATGCGTGTTTCTACACTCAATTCTTTCCGTTTAGGCATTTCTAAGTGATAGAGCTTCCTTGAAACACACGATGTTATTACTATGAGCACCTCACAAAAACAAACTGCAATTTTGCCAAAATACCCAAGTATAAATACTTAATAGTTTACAATAACACCCTACCTTAAAATGAAATCATAACAATCGAAAATTTTCAAGAATTGAGAGATCTAATCTCTTAAGTGCAATTATTCTACCTGGAGTTTTATTAGGGTGTTTTCATTCATTGTGAATAATAGGGTAATCGCATAATTATTTTTGAATAAGCTTTTATAGATTTTAATGTTTACTATGAAACTATTTCTTACTACAGAAATAAATTTTATAATTACAACTTTTCTATAGAAACTGAACTGTAATGAAACAGGGGTAACCAAATACTTATGTGCGAGAGTGAATATATATATATAGTAAAAGTTAACTACATGAAAGTACAAATTATGTAAGGAAATGATTTATTATTTAATTAATTGAAATGAAAAAGAAAATTCATCGTAACTAAATGTAATAGTATTAGTAAATACCCCCCTCCCACCTTAACACACTCGTGGTATGACTTAAGATCTTTGGCTGCGAGAGAAAGATAACTGTGAAAAACCTTTCTGAATAGCGACCTTCGAATTTAATAACGACAGAGATCCTGGCGTGGTAAGCCACTAAATTGTCTGACTGAACCATCAGACAGCAAAATGTGTAATATTTACTTAAAACATATGAAATTGGGACATCCTTTAAGTAAGATATATTATACACCTTTTGTTATTCTTTTCTAATGTTGATAATTTAGAGTATATAATGAAATATTACTAATAAATTGATTAAACAGAATTCATAGGCGAATTTCTTAATCAACCAATATTTTGATAAGAATAGAATAAGATTTAAAAACAAATACAAAGACAAAATAGAATAAAAAAACAAAAAGGTGTAAGCTAAAAATAAATGAAAATATTCAGCAAATATTTACTTTACTCTTCGGCAAAATGAGCAAGCTTAAATAAGCTGATGTTATTCTGCATTACGACTCGGTCAAATACCTAGGATTAAAAAGAGCAAAGATACGCATTAGTTCTTCGGTAAACGTTCTAAGTTGTCAATGCATAACAAACTGTTGCTTTATATTTAAAAAACTCGGTCGGTTTGAATTTATGGTAGAGAGTTACGGGGTATACAGGCGAAAATAGTATCCACACGATACAAGTTTTCCAAAATAAAGTTCTAAGATGTACTCTGGTAATCTTCCGAAATGATTATCTTCATAGGCACTCCAAAACAGTTAAAGAAGAAAAAATCTTCTGTAAATTATGAAAACCGACTCCATTCTCATATATAAAAAGGTGCTGTAACTATTAGACAACTCTACGCTCAACAACCTTCAACCGAAAACAAGAAAATGCCGTCCGAAGCTGTACTTTTAATTCACTATCATACCCATCATCTATTTTATCTTCTGTATCTACATTGTTCTCATTACTTTGGGAAAGGTAGTCTTTGGACAACCACCAACGACAGCTGGAAACATAATCAGACGTGGGGCGTCGACTAACACTCGACAAAGTAATTCCGAACATAATTTGTCGGGTGATTTAAACGTGAAATTAATTGGAGCATTATAACATTCCATAAATATGATGGTGTTTTAGACACACCTTCCTCCAAAACCGTATGCAATTTAAATCCTATTTGCAATTAATAATTAAATGTTCTAAATTTATATCAATAAAACTTTGTCACTTATGGATAACGCCTTTGAACTCTCTGTACATACTAGTCGCTACTGATTAGAAAGCCTTTTTTAGGATAATTTGCATAATCTTCGGCATCCAATTATAATTTCACTGCTAATTTTAGCTAATTTTACTATAAGGTTTATGGCGCTCTTAATTTATAGGATAAGAATGCCTTGAAAAAAAAATCGCTAGTTATACACTCCGCGCAACATGAATAGGACCAACTGCATATATGACATTTGTAGTTGGTATAAACATGGTAGCGCGCTGGAATTGTTATTTTCGAAAATAAGAGGGTTGATAAAAAGATGTATGTAGGTACCAAATATAATTTTTGTAAAAGTCAGTGCAAATGTACGTTACTAATGACAATAAGTAGAGTAATTAAACGCCACTTGAATACGACCAATCTACAAAATAAAAGATTCGTTTGCAATAACAAAATACTTTATTGTTCAATAATGAGTACTTTTGCCATTATTTCTTATAACCTCAAATAGTCGGGATGGAATGGAATTATACAGGGTTCTCAAGTAGTCAACGGGAAGTTCCGCCCAACTTCGTTTCAGCGCCTGCTCTAGTTCGTCAGCGCAACTGAATTGGGTAGCATTGGAGTACAATTTACGCGACAACCATCCCCAAACATTTTCTATGATGTTCAGGTCGGGGGATAGCGATGGCCAACCGAGAACCTCCATGCCTTGTTCTTGAAACCAGCGTCGAACAATGCGCGCGGCGTGAATACTGGCATTATCCTGTTGGAATATAAATGGCCCACCTGCCATAACGTTGGAAAATTTGTCTTTCACCTGTTGCAGCAGCTGGACGTACTTTTCCGAATTCTGTTTGCCCTTCACTATTACTAAATCAACAGGTCCGTTATAGGAAACAGCTCCCCATACCATGACTGAACCAACATCGGCTCGCCTTCGTGACTGAATCACTTCATCTTTACCTAAATCGTGGAAATAATACCCATCCGGGCCATCTAAATTAAACTTCTTCTCGTCACTGAAAATAACAGTTTGCCATTCTCTTGTCCACCCCACTTTTGCTTGAGCAAACTGAAGACGCGCAGTGCGCTGAAATTCCCTTAAAGGAGGCCGTCGTTTAATTTTCAAACGTTTTAAATGCGCACAGGTCTTCAGTAACTTCTGTACAGTTCTTACCGATGCATTCGTTCCAATGTTATTCGCGATTTGTCTTGCCGTTAATGCCGAATTCGATGCTTCGCGTAATATGGCTCGACGTTCTCTCTTAGTTGTAACGGATGTTGTTCGCCCTTTAAAACGTTTTCCATAATTCTCGGGATCCCTAATAAAATTGTTTACAACCTGGTGTGATCGACTTATTTTCTTTGCAGTAGCCCTTGAGGAATACCCTTCTTGATGGAATGCTTTAATTTTTCCAATTTCTTCCATACTTAAGCACTTCTGTCGTCCCATCGTTGCACAATACCCTTAATTACAGATGTTTGTTTATCCGGATACACGTTGTAACTCGACACTCATCCGGTAGTTTACTATTAAATACTGGTCGTATCCAACCGGCGCGGTGCATTTTATATGTATGTGGTACTTACGTCACCCAATGCATAACGTTAGGCACTATTGCGCAATAATGCGTATTATTTGCCATATCATACCATTACAAACTTGCATTGTATTTTTAGTAAATGAATTGTTTTTCAAACCACCGAAAGCTTGCAACAAGTCGGGTGGTCCTATTCATGTTGCGCGGAGTGTATGTCAAATTTATTTTAGTATCGTAATATTATTTGCCTGAATAGGTTTTGACTTTATGAATTTGTACACAGATTGTTTTATTTATTGACAAGAATGTCAAGTAAAACGAACGTTTCCGATATATCCATTTGTTCGAGTTCAACAGAGGAGTTAATGCATCGAAAACTGCTAGAACTATTTGTACCGTTTACAGAGAAAACGAAATTGGGGAAAGTACAGTACGAAAATGGTTTCCTCAATTTAGAAAGGACCATTTTAATATAAACGATTCACTATAATCCATGCCAATAACATCGGAAATTAGTCATTATAATGGATTGTAACGAATCGACTATAATATTTAAAAAAATAATAAATTTTAGCTTCAATAAAAACACTACGAACATATATAGCAACTTAATATATCGCAAAAAGGAAAATTAATCTGAATATTAATTAAATAAAAAATTAAATATGTTCATAAGAATTCATCATAAAACACGGATTAGGTAAGAGCAGCTATAAGCTATTTTCAGAAATGTCTTATCTACACCGACAAATGTAAATATACATATGTATCCAGTCTGAATAATGAGATAACGACATTGCAAATGATTACATAAACGAAAAACAATGTTTTGATCGTCGCTAAAGCAACTTGCAATTTTATTAAAATTTGAAATCGGAATATTATTTATTGCAATTCTGCTTTTAGTAATTTAAAACTGAGAAAAATGTTCTTACAAAAAGCAGGGGCCTATTTATAAATCACTGAGGCCGAAAATCCATATGCCCATTATTTCTTTTGTGTTTATCAATAGTACATGACAACAACGAATTCACTTTTTTTAAAACACTTGTAAATTATGATTTATTCATTTCCTTCTTATTTTGTTTACATGTCAGAATACAATAACACATTCTTTTAATAGTTTAAATATTTCTAAACAAATTGAAAATTTTTATCGTTTAAAAATTTATGATTGATTTTAGATAAGACATATGTATATTTTGCAGGACGAAAACAACAGTTATTGATTAGTTGATATATTAATTAATTGTTAATTTTCAAATGTATTTGTGATAATAGATGAGAAAAAAATTAAAAGCGTAGGCTTTCGCGCCATAGCGAAATTTTTGTAGTATATTAGAAATGTCTCTATTTTTACATGCTATTTACACATCGAAGTTATGTTTTTGGAAGTCTTACATTAACAATATTTTCTCCCCGTGATCCATTAGACCCCTGTAGAAAAAAAGTCATTCGATCGAGGAGATTCATACACATGTACACACATCTGCTTCCATGGAAAATGAGTACAACCCTTATAGCTAATTTTTGTGTATTTTCCATATATTTATCTGGTCTTTTAAAGTACATTAACAGATAGATATTTTTGTTAAAGAACATGTGCTGTGTCATATGTAAGCGTAGGCTTTCGCGCTACAGAAAATTTTTGTAGTATATTAGAAATGTCTCTATTTTTACATGCTATTTACAGCATCGAAGTTATGTTTTTGGATGTCTTACATTAACAATATTTTCTCCCCGTAGTCCATTAGACCCCTGTAAAAAAAAAACGTCATTCGATCGAGGAGATTCACACACATGTACATACATCTGCTTGCATGGAAAATTTTTGTATATTTTCCATATATTTATCTGGTTTTTTAAAGTACATTAACAGATAGATATTTTTGTTAAAGAACATGTGCTGTGTCATATGTAGTCATTTGTAAATAAATAGACAACATTTAATATTATTTTTTTATTATCAGAATGAGGAATATTAAGAAATAAGTAACTTTAGTTAAATTTTCTTCTTGTCTTATTATTTTTTCCAGTCATCTGGATGTCGACTGAATTAGATTCTGTATAAATATGAAGATGATCATTACTAATGTCCTTCCATTTATTTTCTATCATTTTTTACCAAAAGTCTACTATATTTCCTGATTGAAAATTTCGATTATAAATCTTTTTAACTGTAGAAACCAAACGTTTTCTATGGGATTAGGGTTGGGATTATTCGGCGACTAAGGCAGAACTTCGATATTATTGTCAACGAATCAATTACTTACGGTATGTGCAGTGTGTACAGAGCAATTATCATGTTGATAAATAAAAATTTGTTCGGAATATAATTGGTGTACACATAATAACATGTTCATTGTTCAGTCCATTGACTAGTACTCTATAAAACGCCAGCTCCGTATACACTGACCAGGCCCAAATGTTTATAGAAAATCGACACGTATATTGTAAACCACTTACGCGTTGCTCTTCAAATCTAGTACTTCCACGCATATTGTCATCATTTGATGATTAAAAGGTGTTGTATGTTTCCAAACTCTGCATAATTAACAGCAAAAATCAATCTCAAATTTTTATGCTCCATTGTTGGAAGCTTTTTAACAGCGGGATAATTTCTTAGTTAATTCTTTTACGAAAAGTTGAAAAAGAACTTGGAAAATTAGTTTCAACTGTAGTTTTTCTTGCAGAATGCAACGGATTTTTCCTTAAATAGTTAATATGTGCAGTCGTTGTTAGCATTTGACATTCTTCTTCCGTCTGATCTTCTTTTTTTCGATGTAGTTTTTTCCTGTTCTCGACGTTTCTTAATCACCATTGTGGTGGATTGAGCAACATTAAAATATTGTATAACTGCTGATACAGATCAACCATCTTATAATTTACTTAGAACTTTTGCTTTTTCAGGGTCTGTTAAGTACATATTCATATATGATGTTTACTATGACAGAATGTAATATGTCAGTTGAAAACGCTGTTTACATTAAAACATTTTAGGTGTACTCGTTTTCCCCGCAAACGAGTGTTCGTACGAGGGTGATTTAAAATTGGATGAATATTTGATGCTTGATTTGAAAATGTCAGCAGTGTGAATAGAGTCAAAAATGGAAAATCCTTAGTAGTTATTTTTTAAAGAGTTGAAAACATTTAATATTTTATCTGATGTCCATCAAATTTCTAGTCTAAACCATCAGAAAACTGTAACAATTCTGAAAATAATTAATAAAATTAATGATATTGTTAAGAACGACTGAATAATTAACATCGAGAAAATAGTTAGTTAGCATCGTAGGTATATCGATTGAACACATACATGAGATTTTCCACGTAGAATTAAGAATATCTAACTTTCAACCAGGGTGATGTTCTGGATCTTGAATTATAATTAAAAACGTGAAAGAATGCGAATGTTAAACGATAATTTGAAATTATTTAATGGGAACCGAGTTGATTTTTTTCATTCAGAATTGTTACGGTTAACCCAACACTATGTTCCTGAATTTAAACTATAATCGTAATAGTATTATATCGCATCATCCTCTACTAAAGAAGATCGAGATATTTGCTGTAGTAGGTAGTAAGATAATGGCTAAGATTTTTTGTGATATGTTTGTGATGATTATCTTGCAAAGAACTAAACCATTAATGGACCATATTCAACTAAGCCAATCGAAGAAATCAATTTCGGAAAACGACCAAAAGTGAATTAATTGAAATCTAAATAGTACTTCACTCACTCTATTTGCCAGATCCAGCCCCAAGTGACGTCCATTTATTACCCAAACTCAAACTTTTCTTTTTGAGGAAGAGGATTAGGTAGAATGAAAAAGTTGTCGCAACCTCGAGGAAGATCATCACGAAATTGATAAAATAGCACTTCAGCATCGTTATTCCAAATATGTTCAAGTTGAAAAGAAGTATGTTGCAAAATAAAAAAACTTCATGCCCAAACTCATTTATTCATTTCGTGTCTTATTTACCCCCAAATCATATTGACATATGTATAATTCTAGTGAAATATGTAACGACGCTCCTGAACTACACATCTCCCTCTGCATTTCTAATGGAGTGCTGTGTAAATATTTCGACTTACAACGTATCTTTTAAAAACAAATAAATGGATTCAAAGTGATAAGTCGTTGAAGGCAACCGCTAAAAGTTCCCAGCCAATTATTTATTGAAGAGAAAAAGAATTCCATTCTCAAAATAATCATTCAATAGAATGATTATTTTGAGAATGCAATAGCCCCAGCGGCTGATCGAAGTCTCTAATAAATTATTAATAATTTTAGTTTATTTCTAAAAGTGAACGCTGGCTACACTACATGCATCTTCTTAGCAGTTCATTTCTAATTTTTAAAACGTCCCCGCCCGCACCTTGATGCAATGATTATTCACCATTAAATTCTAAACTCTTTCAATGATATCATCGGTAGTCTGCCTGAACACTCCTTCTTGAATAGCTGTACAACCACGTTTAAATTCTGTAGTTTATCTCTTTTTTTTAATTATCACCCGGTAATTAACTTGATCTATTTTTTGGGTTATCTGACACTAGGTAGTCTGCCGGAATTCATGCGTCGAATGCATTACTATCAAACAAGTTTTGAATGGCATCTCTAATGGCATACAAAAAAATGTAGTGTCGTAATCAAGTTTAAGGTCTAATTTCGAAGATAAATAAGTTGGAAACAAGAATAATGAATATTGCGTCAGTTATTGAGGCAAAAGCCAAAGTACTAACTGGCAGTAAAAAATATGAGCAACAGATTTCAAGATGACGCAATAGAAATACCAAGTACGACCACTTGACTGACTGTACTGCACTCGATGAAATTGAAAATCAAACATAGACATAGACAATTTTATTATGAAATTCAAGTGTTTGTTGTTATAATTAATAATATACTGTCTGCATTAGCAAAAAGCGCGTGTATTTGAAATACTTTGACAATTAAAACCTCTTACAGTAGAAGAGATCTTGAAAATAGCTCCAATTGTCGTCAGTGCTGGACAAGACGATTTGAAAGAAAGTCCAGGTGACAAACTAGTGCAGTTCACTACTTAAAAGAGACGTGGCTGCTGCTACTGACAGCAAAAAGCATGACGCATTGGAACTGCAATTTTGTAGACTTACATACAAAGGGTACTAAGAAAGTTTTGCAATATGACGTAACAATGAATCGTAAAAAGCTGCTTGTTGTTGCATGTTGAGACATGTTCATATGTGCATAGTAGCCGCCGCGCCAAGTCGATAGGCTCAGTGTTTCATTAGCAGTGAAAGTGTAAAGTGCTTGCGATGGGATCGTGGTCACGAAATGATATAAGGGCAGTTTTGCGTTATAATTTCGTGCGTGGTTTAAATATAGACCAGTGCTTCGAAGAAATGGTTCTTGTACTAGGTCCACATCGCACAACGATATTCAGGTGGTATAAAGAATTCCAAAGAGGAAATTTAACTGTTACTACTGTGAGGAAAATGCTTGGCGAGGACAGGCGAGTGACCTAAATGCACCAGCAATTCGTTCGATTCTGCATGACCATTTACACGTGAAGAAATTTTGTTCTCTCTGGGTGCCGCAGCGACTGACTGAAGAGCAGATGACACGACGTGTGACTTGATGCCGGGGATGCTAAAAAAGTTTAATAAGCGATAATCTCGGTATGTGAACAACATCGTGACAGGTGACGAGACTTGGCTGTACTATTTCGATGTGCCGACCAAAACTCAAAACAAAGTTTGGGTCTCTGATCATGAGGACAACCCGTAATTGTCAGAAAAATTCCCGATCTGTAAATAAGAAAATGATAACTGTATTTTTCAAATCGAGCGGAATTGTGGAACGCGTGGTTTTGGACACACAGATGACAATCACAGCTAAGTGGTATACTGAACAATGCCTGCCTAAAGTCATTGGATCTTTGAAGAACCTGCGGCCAAAGTCAAGAATGGACTCTTGCTCCCTGCGACTTTGCACTGTTCCCGCATATGAAAATGAAGCTAAAAGGGAGGCGGTTTTCCAGTGATGAGGACCTTCTGCGGGCTTGGGACAACGAGTGTGCTTTACTCCCCAGTGAAACTTGGCAGAACTGGTTTAAAGACTGGTTTCGGAAGATGGAGAGGTGTATTGAGTGTAGAGGAAATTAATTTGAAAAAATTAAATGAACAAAGCTGTATTGCAAAACTTTCCTAGTACCCTTTGTATATTACAAATTCATTAGAATAGTGTTTCCCAAATGTAGAAATAGCCTTACGCATTTATTAATCTTTGACGATTACTAACCTCGGTGGGGAACGTTTTTTTTCTACATCAAAGCAAATGAGTTAAAGAACACAATGGGACAAGATTGCCAAAATGGACACACTTTACCGAACATTGAACGTGATTTACTTAGAGATTTTGATTTGATTAGTTATTATCTCTTAATTTGCCCACATTAAATCGAGAAAGAATTATTTTTAAAAGAGTCATTTTATTTTATAAATCAAACCAAAGATCTCTCGTGAATATTTGTTACAGGCCCCACATTCTCTGTTATGGAAAAGACTATAATGTTGTTGCTTTACCAGCCCTTCTTCGTTATGTAAGACTGCGAGGGCTTCAATGCTCATCTTTCTAATTTAGTAACACTATACCTTTCATCGTTAATCGATGTGTTTCTTGCCATGTTAATAACAATTTTTCAAATGTTTAAATTGAACAAAACTTTCAGCCACAGAAATCAAAAAAATTTAAAAAGATTACATATATTGACCATTTTAAATGTTTTAAGTCTTACGATGTATCAATAGTTTTTTTCTCTTACGAACACTTTTATAGAATTTAAAATATATTTCAAAAATGTTATTTAGTACAGGACCGTATTAAATAATATTCTAATTACTATTTTTTAATAACAAGGTGTTACAGAGATTGTTGAAAATTCTTTCCTCGATCACTTAACTATTTATATCACTAATTTCATGGGCGCTTATAGAACAAAACAAATTACCTTATTTAAGTAAATTATTGTTTATTACCTTGGGGATTCAATTCCAAGAACCAATCTGGCTTCTCTTGTAAGTTAATATTAATTATTTCATGAGGTATATTTTTTGCAAGAAGTATTAAACGAGCGCGCTCAGCAAATGGACAGAATCTCATTGAATATAACCTCAAAACATCATCTTGCTTTGTGGGCTTCGATGATCCTAGAATAAAAGTTTTAGTTATAAAAAAAATCTTTTTAATGAGCGTTAATTTCTCACCATTAATAAAATGTTTTGATTCATGAGTTATAAGATCCATGTTTACCTTTGTTTGTAAAGCGAATCACATAATGTGTTATGATACAATTTTATTTTCCCATTTATATGTACATTGTATCTATCTAGGCAACACGGATTAGATTTAGAAACACATTCGATAAGCGATTACGACTTGAATTGTGAATTGCCATTATTTGCTCGCTGACGCAATAAAACATCGCTGAATGTATCGTTTATCCTGTTTATTAATGTCTAAGTATCGAAATAAACGAATTTCAAATTAAGGTGTAAGTAACATTATTCGATAACGTAAAAAAACGAAGCAAGTGGCAAGATAAATAAGATTCAAAAGTATTAATCGTTTAGTCTTATTATTACTAATGTTGCAATTACAAGATAAGGTAATGTATAACAAACGTGCTACAACAATGTTACATATTCTATAATTAAACGCGATCCTTCCAAGAAATCATAAATTCACAAAATATTCCTGATACTATCATATCAACATATATCGTAACCAATCTGTTTTGTTCCTACTAAAATAAAAAATATAATATGTATGTGCTCTCATAATAAAAAGAAGCAATTCAGTCCGTAGTCGATACTTGAAGTATTTATAAGTAACTATAATAGAAAAAATAATCTAATCTTAATTTTTTACAAACCATGATTCAACACGTGAGTTCTTGAAGTACATATTATACAAAAATCACTCAGACAACGTACATGTTCTTAAACCAACTTTTGTGCAAATGTTTATTATTAAGAATAACAAATGATTAAATTTTTATTGAAAAATTCATGTCCTTTATATATTATAAGACATGTTCTATGTTCAAAATGAGAATGGGCATGGACTTCCTGGAATGTTCCATTATTTAGACCTTGGATGTATGGTAAAGCGAATGGTTCAAAAACTCGTAAATGTACCTTTGAACATTCTAATATTTACTGGGTGACTCATTTTTTTTTGTCACATAATATACAATGGAAGACAAAACATCGTCCTCAGTCACATTGGCAATATGAAGGCAGTGATTATTCAATTTCATGATGTCACCATTAAAATAGTCGTCATCGGAATACAAGTTCTTTTTTTGTCACAAATATAAAACTAAAAATTTTTAGGACATCTGTGAGATGGGAGTGACAAGCTAGAGAAATGTGCTTTCAATTTCCTAAATTATTGAAAGGCATAATGTATTCATTTCTATTACGTTTATTTATATATACACGTAGGATGTCTTTTAAGTTTTGCATAATGGGACATAGAGGGCGCCACTAATCAAATGCCGGTACTAAAAAATTAACCTCCATCTTTAGTTAACCTAGCAAGTTACTAAGGTGTGGAGCCATTACTGATTGGTTTTGATATAATAAAATAGCACCTTACGTTTCCGGTCGAGTTTCTGCATATATTAGCTCTAGAATTACCACAGTTCTTCGAGTAAATTTGAGTACGATATAAGGAACTGACTTAATGGGCCTTTCACGGTTTCATCTTATAATATAATATATAATACGCCTTGTATTGAGACTATGCTAGTACTAAAAATTAACCTCCATCTTTAGTTAACGTAAATCCAAAGTTTTCATGTGATACGTGTAGTATTGTAGCTACAACGAACTGTCAAAGTTGACAAATTAATTGAAAAATGGAATTAAACCGAGAACATTTTCGCAGAATAATTTTTTATAATTTTCAAAGACGATTATCTTAACAAGAATGCTAGCTGAGTCGGTTTCTGTTTTCGGCAATGAAGCACCACATCAGTCAACAATTGCTCGTTGGTATGGAGAATTCAAACATGGACGGATTAGTCTTAATGACGATCCAAGAGCAGGTTTATCAAAAATGGCAGTCACTCAGGAAGACGTCGATGTTGTGCGCAAGAACATCAACGATCGATATGTGACATATCGTCAGATTAAAGCATTATTGGAGATTTCAAAGACCTCATTTCAAAACATTTTGCATAAAGCATTGTGTGTAAAAAAATTAACTTCCCGTTGGAGACCGCATCTGTTGACCGAAGAACAGAAAGCAGCTAGTGCGAATTGGTGTCAAAAAGCTTTAGATCGCTTCAACGCCGGAAACTCTAAAAACGTGTACAACATTGCCAGTAGTAATGAATCTTGGATTTAGTCATGCGAGCCAGAATATAAACGCCAATCGTCTGTTTGGGTGTTTCAAGGTTAAAAAAGCTAACAAAAGTCATCCGTTCTCGAAGTGTCTCCAAAAAGACGATCGCGACATCTGTCTCGAAAGCAGGTCATGTAGCAACAATTCCTCTACAAGATCAAAAACCTGTTACTGCCGATTGATATACAACCATTAATTTGTCGTAACTCATCGATAAGCTTCGAAAAACTAACCCCGAGCAACCAATCATTCTCCACCAAGACAATGCAAGTTCGCACACATTACGCAAGACAATTGAATTTTTAACGCAGCAAAACATCGAATTGTTGGACCATCCTCCGGGCAGTCCGTATATAAGTCACAACGATTTCTTTACCTTTCCTAAAATTAAGAACGGACTGCGTGGTTAAAGATTTCAGTCGATGCCTTCAAAAACGCAATTTTGACTGTACCAACAAACCTGTGGAACAACTGCTTCCAGAGATGGTTCGAGCGCTTGCAAAAGTGCATTAATCTTCGTGGAGAATACTTCGAAAAACAATGAAGTCTTTAAAAGCTACCTACTGTTTTATTCCAGTTTTATATGCAAACCTTAAAAGACAGTCCACGTATATTTATATATATATCTTATTAATTACTAATTACATAAACTTTATTAATAATATTAAAACACTTGCTATTTATCGATATCTTCCAATAGTCTCTGACATACGATCCCTGTTGGTTACATGTACATGTCTATAGAATCTGGACTTTTCTTTTTTTGAAGTAGGCGCATTCTCCAAGATTTTCTTTATGGCGTTTCTCGTACAACGTCAGCGTAAACAATCCCTCTAAAAGCTTCGTGACAAAATGTAAGGCACTCTAACGACTTTTTACTACATCCTAAGAGAGAAAAAGAGTGGATTTTTCACAAATCAAAAATCTCAAGAGATTAACAAAAACTTCAAACTAACTATTGACACATGATTAGTGCTAGATTAAAACTTAGTACGTTATGTAATTGTAATGATAATGGGAACAACAATAATAAATTCCAAGAATACTATACTTATTAACAGTTTCTCTAAGAATATGTGCGGAACATCAGTGAAACAATTTTTTTAAAATGCAATGCATACAATTTTACTTTTCGGCAATTATTCCCATAATATTTTATGTATTTTAGAAATATAGTTAACTAAATTAATTTTAGAATAAGAGGAATGAGGATGAGTATCGAAATAAAAGTACTTGCTTAAGTAACTTGAGCCTGAAATGATGTCCTCATAAGGTTATATAAAATATCCCAGTGCAAACGTTGTTTGCAGTAAAATTTCCTACAAGGCTACTACATATTTATAATACCATATGATCTAATACTTTTATCTTCTAGAAGGCTATGAAATTATTTTTTCAAAAACATTATAATGGCGATGAATTAACAGTGAAAAACAAAATACAATTATCACTACTTGTATTGTGTTAATCTATGGACATTTCAAAAATATTTATAAGAAATTGTAAAGCTACCGCCCCTCATTAGCTCACAGCTAATGTGCGAGAATGGTAATTTGCGTTCCCGAGGAACCCTAGATAAATTCAGACTAAAACGTAAATTAACGTATCGAGAGTTGTGTGAACGCAGGAAGTACGACAGCTAGCGTTCCTTGGGAACATCAAACGAAACTCCTTTGTACTTATTTCCCTTGCTGCTCGTTAGAATAACAGTTTGGGAAAAGTAAAGAACAAAATCCAAAAGCTAAAAAAAATAGAGAAAAAATGTAAGAGGTTCTAAGGCGATCTGAAAGAACAGGATAAATATGTTAAGAAGATAAAGATAAACCAAACATCATCTACATAGATAAAGATGTAATGGTCAACACCGTAGAAATAGTGGATCTAATATACTACGGGGAGACCCGATGAACTAAGTGATCTAGAATTTCTAAAGCCAAAATGTAAAAACTTGTAACAGAACAAAATTATATAGAAGCTAAAAATGTTGTAATGGGCCAACTTCAACAGGTAAATGTTTAAAAGTCGAAAGACTTCAGAGAAACATAAGAACCACAATAGATCAGAAAAGGTTGCGGTGGAATAAACTCTATGGCGATCTTATGTAAGTTTAAATCTTATACACAACTAATTTCGAAATGGTGGAGAAATTGAAAATGGAATACAATCGAATCCCTTATGTACAAGATTTTCGGGCAGAGTTTGTGGCAAATGATGCAAAAATTTGTAGAGAAATTTCTTGAAACAATGTCTACTACCAGATGATATATCTTAAAATCGAAGTAAAGAACTTTTAATTATTTAGATATATTCAAATACTACACATTTAAATAACACTGTTTGGTAATGTTATCTTAAAGAATTTTCATAGAATTCATTTTATTATAGAAATAAAACTTTCTTACTTTTTCGGGAAGCTATACTTTTTATTGTTAAGCAACAATTTTTCTTACCAAATAAGTTGATGATCCAATTAGAGGATTTAATATACAAATAATATGCTGATTCTGATGATGTGAAATAAGTTGCCTAATACTATTAACTAAATGCAAATCTGTATATATATAAATGAATGTTTGTCTGTATGGCCTTTATAGAATCGTAAACTATGCATTTGATCATGTGATGATCTTTAGCAAAGTTGTTGTGCATGAGCCCACGAAGGTTTCTAAGTTGGTACGACCAATTTTCGAAAGATGGCGCCACTGCCATTCCAATGAATTTCATATATTGCACTGAGGCACCAACATGCAACATCAGCAAAAAACTCTGGAATGGGCAAGGCACTCCAAACGTGTCAAATTATCATATGAGACGAATGTACAATGTCTCACAAGAAAGCATTGGAAGCGCTTGATCGTACACTGCGAGATTTGAGAGGAAACGCACGGATCTTCGGTGGCGCACTCATTTTATTGTCTGGTGATTTTCGACAAACACTGCCGGTTATACCACGTTCAACACCCGCTGATGAACTTAATGCATATCTCAAATTATCAGTTTTACGGCGTCATTTACAGAAATTGACTTTGAAAACCAACATGCATGTACAACTACAACGGGATGTATCGGCTGGAAAATTTGTAAAACAATTAATGGATATTGGAAATGGGCGAATGCAAATTGATGAATCTACGCAATGTATCACCTTGGCAGCAAACTTCTGTAAGATCACAGAAAGCAAAGACGAATTGGTGCAAAAAGTTTTCCAAACATTGAACAGAACTACAAAAATCATCAGTGGCTCAGTACGCGTGCTATATTAGCGGCCAAAAACACCGATGTCAATACCATCAACTTCACCATTCAGAATGGAATACCCGGCGAAACGACAACATATAAGTCCATCGATACTGTGGTGAATCAAGACGAAGTTGTCAACTATCCAACTGAATTCTTAAATTCGCTTGATTTGCCAGGCATGCCACCGCACGTTCTTGCATTGAAAATTGGCGTACCCATCATTCTTCTTCGAAACATAAATCCACCACGACTTTGCAACGGAACCAGACTCTCAGTCAAGAAAATGATGAACAATGTTATCGAGGCAACAATTTTGACTGGAAAATTCAAAGGTGAAGACGTACTGTTGCCACGTATCCCAATGATCCCGACAGATATGCCATTCGAATTCAAACATTTGCAGTTCCCGGCACGATTCGCTTTCGCAATGACTATCAACAAAGCACAAGGACAATCGTTGCAAATGTGTGGATTAAATTTGGAGAATCCATGCTTCTCACATGGGCAGTTCTATGTGACCTGCTCACGCGTCGGAAAACCTTCTGATTTATTCGTTTACGCACCAGGTGGAAAACAAGAAATATTGTGTATCCCACAGCACTTCAGTAAATATCGAATTGAAACGAAACGCTGCAATGTCACAATTTTTTCAAAATGAAGAAAATCAATAAAATGACTCAAAATGAATTGAATATTTGTGTAATGTCTTTCCTTCAAATTTATTTTTGTTAGTGGCGTAGCAACGCGCGCAGGGTACAGCTAGTTAATAATATAAATTAGGTTGTTAGAAATTAATTTCAAATACGTACACTTTCCAAAATATTGAAATACAATATAACATGACAGGTAGCTTAATATACATATGAATTAGTTTATTGCTGAATACGATGTATCAAACAGACAAACTAATACACTGCTCAAAACAATTAATGGATATTTCATAAAAACGATAAAAAAGATTAAAAGCAGTTGATTTAATATTTTTTTTTGGCATAAGTACACTTGTGAATAAGTACCTGAATACATTATTTTAATTTAACTTGTTTAGATAAGTTTGAATGTGTCTTATTGGAAATATTGTATTTTCAGTGCAAGAAAACTACAAAAATATTTTACAGAAGTTTTATAACAATAGTTCTTACAAAACAATAACAGAGATTAATAAAGTGTATGATCTCCACGAACATCTAAAAACATTTGCTATCTCAGTGACATGGACCGGATTAGCATATTCATCATTTTTAGGGAAATCATATTCCATTCCTCCATGACAGCGATTCATAATGTCTGACGGCATATTTCGTGCAACAATATATGATTCTATTTGATTATGATTTGTATAATTGACTGGCCTAATTGTATGAAATATTAGGTTTTATTTATTATTTTTATTACTGATTGCTTGTTTTACATATTTGCACTTTCTGATATAGAAAAATCTGGACTCTATTTTGTTAATATTTTTCAGTTTTAAATGTTTAAATTTGGTGGTAAGGATAAGAATTTTTAATTAAATTTACAGTAACCTATATATATTGGGTCTGGGAAAAAGTTCGTGGCGTTTTTTCAGTAAAATTCAACTGGTCCCCGCATGGCGCGTGGACGAATTTATTTAAACCGAATATGCTCCATTATTATCGACAATGTTTCGCCATTTTTTTGGTAGATCCATGATCCCATCGGTGAAAAACTTCTGTGGTTTCTGGTCGAAAAACTGAATCAAGTAGTTTTCACAGGCTTCTTTTGAAACCAACTTAATTCCATTGAGAGAGTTCTGCAGAGATCGAAACAGATGATAGTCAGAGGGTGCTATATCCGGACTGTAAGGTGGGTGCATCAAAACTTCCCAACCAAACTCTCTCAATTTTTGACGGGTCATCAAAGAAGTGTGTGGTCGGGCGTTGTCATGATGGAAGACAACACCTTTCCTATTAATCAATTCGGGCCGTTTTCTTTCAATCGCCTGGCGTAATCTCTCTAGTTGTGCACAGTAGAGTTGAGAATCAATCGTCTGACCAGTTGGAAGTAGCTCGTAGTGGACGATTCCCCTCCAGTCCCACCATACACACAGCATCACTTTTTTTGGCGTCAATGTTGGCTTAGCGAACGCTTCCGATTATCGTACGTAATCCATTTTTCATCTCCGGTTATTAAACGTTTCAGAAACGGCTCGATTTCATTCCGTTTCAGCAGCGCATCGCAGATGTTAATTCGGTCCATCATGTTTTTCACGCTCAACTCATGAGGAACCCATACGTCAAGCTTTTTTTTTGTAACCAGCTTTGTGTAAATGGTTCAAAACAGTTTTGTGGTCAATGCCTAGCTCCATGCCAATATCGACACTGCTGATATGCTTATCTTGTTGGACTTTTTCAAGAATTTCATCAGATTTTTCAGTGATTGGACGACCGGAGCGTGACTAATCTTTCACATTGAAATTTCCAGAACGAAAGCGAGCGAACCATTTCCGCGCAACAGATTTCGATAAAGTACCTTCACCGTACACAGCACAAATTTTATCACAAGCCTGCGCAGCGTTCTTCCCCTTATCATAATAATATTGCAGAATATAGCGAAATTTCTCATTATTCTTCTCCATTTTCAAGTGCGAATAACTTTCCAACCACTGCACCGATTACAATGTTTCTACGCTCAAACTAACGTTCGGAAGGTCATCTAAAAAACGAGCCGTCGGTGGTGTCGCTGTGACTTGTTGTTCTTTAGTTATCGGCAACCAATGCCATCTATCGGGAAAAACGCCACGAACTTTTTCCCAGACCCAATATATCACGCTGATGTAATATATAGGATGATTCATTTTCACCTTCACCGTGGGAATCGTTTATTATTGGAATTGGCAGGCAGATCTAAATTTGGTTGTTAAATTTTGTAGTTATTACGGACCTGAAGAGAAACTGTATTTGCAGCAAATAATGCTCGATTTTTTTAAGAAATACAATACACATTTAAATGCTCAGAAGTACATTTACAAAGTTCTGGAACCATTCACTTTAACATGTACTCAAGGGCTAAATAATACCACATTTGGCAGCATTAATATCACAACTGCCCAGCTCGATCGCTGGACCTATCACCCACAGAACATGCCTAAGATATGATAGGTCCAAGAGTTGATACGCTTCCCAACCCTCCAATGAAATTAAAACAGCTATATGACTGAGCTTCCACAGGAGTTTGTAAAAAATCTTATTAGAAGCATAGATGTATTCGTTTGCGTGGAACGGTAACTCAATATTAAATTTGTTCTATAATTGGCACATACTTTGCAATGAAAATTTGATTTATTATTCTTAACACGGTAAACGCTTGCACAAAATTTTATTTAAAAATGTATTATTTTTACTGCCTGATTAGGTTTTTATCACATCATATAATATTCTCAAAATTAATTCCAAAATTCTTCTGTTAGTAGAAAATATAAAAATAAATCGACTAATAGTTCGATTAATTGCTTAAACAAATATTAAATATATTAATTTAAAATTTTTCGTTTAAACTAATTGCAAATAAAGGGGGTGTCCCAAAATTAACGCAAGATTTGAATTAAATAGAAAATACAGTTTTTAGTCTTTTGATTGTTATTTTTTTATTGAATCATAAAGTACATGGGATAGGGTTATTTATGGAATAACACATCGGGTAAATGGCCTCCACGGCTTGCATGCACATACGCACTCGTTTGTCAAAATTTTCCATGACCATTATGCATAAATGTGGCTGAATTTCGTTGATGCAACGTTGAATCTCCTCCTTTAATGCACGGGTGGTTGTGGGCTTGTTGACATAGACCTGCAATTTCAAATAACCCCATAAAAAGAAATCTAATGGTGTTAAATCACACGATCTAGGGGGCCAATTCTAATCACCGAAACGAGAGAGTACACGACCTGGAAATGTCTCATGCAGTAATTGAATTGTTTCACGGGCTGTATGGCATATGGCACCGTCCTGTTGAAACCACATATTGACCACATCAATATCATCCAATTTCGGCGGAAAGAACTGTGTTATTATGTCGCGATATCGAGCACCAGTCACTGCTTGACCAACCTCATTTTCAAAAAAGTATGGTCCAATTATGCCTCCAGCCCAAAATCCACACCAAACAGTGATACGTTGTGGATGCATTTGCTTTTCGACAATCACTTATAGTTTCTCAGAAGCTCAAAAGCGGCAATTTTGGCGATTAACGAAGCCATCAAGATGAAAATGTGCTTCATCCCTTAGGGTGATTTTGCTCGAAAAATCAGCATCCATTTGTTGATGTTCAATAATCCATTCAACGAACTCTCTTCGCTGTGCATGGTCATTAGGCTTCAGTTGTTGTGTTAATTGAATTTTGTAAGCATGGAGACACAGATCTTTAGTGAGTATACGCTGTAGAGAGCTTCTTGAAATTTGCAATTCTTGTCTAGGACGCCGAATTGAGGTTCCTGGATTGTCACCGACACTCTCACGCACTGCTTCGATATTCACATTTAAACGGCTTGTTTTTGGACGACCAGTGTGTTTGGCGTCTCCAACGGATCCAGTCTTCCTGAATTTTTCAATTAATCTCTTCACAGTTGACGAAGTTAAAACACTATTCTGACCATATACTGTATGAAATTTTCGAACTGCGGCCCCCAAGCTTTCATTATTTTTGAAATATTGTTCAATAATGAAAACACGTTGTTCTGTCGTGCAACGCTCCATTTTTGCTAACCCTAAACTGTCAGCTGTCGAATTGTTTTTTTTTAGAGTTGCCAACACTTTACTGCACAAATGGCGACAAATTCAAATCTTGCGTTAATTTTGGGATACCCATTATATGATGGCATAAATTTTATTAATAGTTCTGCTAGTGGAGTTCAAACAAAAATTAAACATAAATGCAAAAATGCTTATTTTGGATATGCAGATGTGATTGTTACGCTCTTCAATTAAATTTAATTATCCAAAAATTCTAAAGTGAAAATGTTTTTTGAAATTTATCGTCAATTCCTAGTTTTTCTAAATTCAACGTTGTATAGGCATTCTTGGTTGCCTAAATCAGTTTATGTAATACATTCAACTAAGCCTTTAAATTATTAAAAATTATTGTGAACATTTTTAAAAAACACCAACCGTGAATAAAGAATACCTTAATGCTTTAACAATGATGACAATCTACAAAAAGTTAATTCACAATATTTTATTTCTCGAACACAGCGAATTATTTTGTTTTCATTTTTGAATTTTCTTTCAGGTTTATTGTTTTGTGTTTAAATAATTTACTTTCTGCCAATTGAAATATATAATTAAATAAAAATATTCTTACTTTATCTTTTTTTAAACAGCAAAAGCCTGCCAATCGTAAAAATTACGAGCCGCCACTGTCTAACCCTTTAATTAATAAAAATTATTCGCTATTTCGCAAAATGTGCTTGTTAGAATTTATATAGAGGAAAATCTGGATTTATAAAATTATCCACACTACAACATGTAATTTCGAGAAAAAATGAAAATCTTTAAAAAATAAAATTTATAGGAAAATAATAAAACGGTTTAAAAATAAAAGTAAAATCCCCAAAATATGTAAAAAACAAAAAGCAAGGATTTAGATATGGCAAATACATACATTGAATTAATTTCGCTTTAATTCAATAAAAACTGATATTAAATGAAGGTGTTATTATGGACAATCTTTTAAGTCCATTAGTAGCAGAAATTTGTATGAAGGATTTAGATAATCAATTCGAATTAGTCCTTTAAACAAAAACATCTTCTTTTGGAATAGATATATGAATCACATTATAATATGCTTTACATGAACAAAAAGGCAAGTAAATTTTTAAATTACATTGAATCGATACGAGGGTAGTTTGACAGGTAGTGAGAATGGAAAAGAAAAACGAACTTTTTAAATACAAAATATTTTTTATTTTTCAATATATTCTCCTAAAATGCGATTCCGGAAGGCTTGCAAAATACTCATTTACGAAGATGATAAGCTCGTCGTTAGACGAAAATTTCTTTCCTCCTAGTGCCGTTTTCAATTTTGGAAAAAGGTGGAAGTCGGAAGGGGCTAGATCCGGCGAATAAGGCGCATGCGGTACTAATTGGAAATGCAACTCGCGGGTTTTGGACATCACAACTGTGCTGGTATGCGAGGGAGCGTTGTCTTGGTAAAACATAATCTTTTTTTTGCCATTCCTGGCCGCTTAGCACGAATCTCAACATTTAATTTTTGTAGAAGTTCTGCATAATATTGTCCGTTTATTATGGCACCTTTCTGAAGGTAATCAATGAGCAAAATGCCCTTTGAATCCCAAAAAATTGATGTCATCACCTTGTTTGCCGATAAAGTGGTTTTCGCTTTCTTTGGAGGTAAAGAACCACGTTCTAACCAATTGTTTCGACTGTTGTTTAGTTTCGGGTGTACTGTAGTGTATCCAAGTTTCATCGCAAGTAACAAATCGCCTACAAAAATCAACCGTATTCCGCTTATAAACAGCCAAACACTAATTGGAAATGCGCAAACGAGTGAACTTTTGATCAGTCGTAAGTAATCGCGGCACCCATCCTGCCGAAAGCTTGGAAAGGCCCAATTCTTTCGTTAAAATGTGGTGTACGCGTTCTGTTGAAATGTTTACCATGTCTGCTATCTCTCTCACTTTGAGTCGTCTATCTTGCGTAATAATATTATGAATTTTTATAATCATTTCCTTAGAAGTCACGATTTTGGGTGTTCCAGAGCGCGCTTCATCTACACAGCTTGTTCTACCATGTTTAAATTCATTTACCCATCTAATACTTATTGTGACGGATGATGGAGCAAATTCACCTAATGTTTCCCGTAATTCATCTTTTATTTCGGTAGCTTTCATACCCTTAATTACGAAGTATTTAATCACCGCACGATATTCTGATTTTTTCATTTTAACAAAACGATGTGTTGCTTCTTTTTCAATCGGCTGTCAAAAATAAACTAATCAATCGATTTATCTAAATATCGGAATGTAAACATATAAACAGGCAACCTAAATTACAGTGTATTTGTTTTACCAATTAGAGCGCCCCCTATGTGTCATTCTCACTACTTGTCAAACTATCCCCGTACATATTCACGTACAATTCACATTAGAAAAACAAATGTCAGTTTAAATTTCTTAGACTTAACTATTAATTATTATTATAATAAATTTGAATTTTCAATATACCTCGAAGAAGCATATGCTGAGACAACTATACACACTAATGTAATATAAGTTAGTAGCGTATAATAGTGTAATGCATAGGTTAGTCAACATATCTCTGCCAAAATTTGTTTTGTAAAAGAATTATATATGATAAAACAGATTGTGATTAACAATAATTTTAATCTATCGATGTAAATGGAAGCGTACACAAAATAATGGGATCAAAAGGCAGCACGATCTGTCAGGATGATATTGTTGCTGCTTATTCTGTTTATTTTTAGCGAACTGAAGAATCCATCAAAGATAATTCAAGGATGGTTTTCCAAGATATTCATGAAGGAAAGGCACAATGCGTTTTATTAAAAAAATATTCTATAGCGAAATATTTACTTGAATCTCTTTAGAGTATAGTGAATGCTTCTGCCTATAAGTCCTTTCCGTATACCTTCCTAGTATGAATTCTCCTTTACATATACAACACTCTCACCTTTATCTTTTACATTGCTGCTGGTCACTGAAGAGGTGGTAATCAACATATGCAATGGGAAAAATCCAAATGATGGGAAAATGGCTGCCATGTCAATTGAATGACAGGCAAGTGGAAAATCGAAAAATCGTCTTAAATTGCTGCTTCAAAGATATGATCGGAAGTATAGTAATTTCTGCATCGAATAGTGACGGGTGGTGAAAAATGGATTTATTTCGAAAACCCTAAGCGCAAAAAATTATGGTTATCACCTAGCGAAGCTAGCCCATCGACTCCAAAGCCAAATCGTTTTCATCGCAAGACACTGCTCTGTGTTTGGTGGGACCAGAGTGGCGTGGTATATTACAAACTGTTGAAACCTAGTGAAACACTTAATAGTGATCGCTCCCGACAACAAATTATCAATTTGAACTATGCATTGATAGAAAAACGTCCAGAATGGGCCCAAAGACACGGTAAAGTGATTTTACAGTAGGATACCGTGCCGTCTCATACAGCAAAACCGGTTAAGGAAGCGTTGAAAGCACTTGGATGCGACATAATATCGCACCCGCCCTACTTTCCAGTCCTTGCCCCGTCCGACTATCACCTTTTCGCATCAATGAGATATGCGCTTGCAGAGCAGCACTTCTCCAATTTCCAAGATGTTAGAATATGGCTAGATGAATGGCTTTGGTCAAAAGACAAAGGACAAACAGTTTTTTTGGGATGGCATCCATAAATTCCCTGAAAGATGAGCAAGATGTGTAGAATCGTTTGGTCAATACTTTGAATAAATAAATTTTTCATTTTTCTTAAAAATCATGTAGGTTTTTATGAAAAAACCGGTAATTACTTTCCGGTACACCTGGTATTCCAGGCGCAGTATACATATTACAATTAATTATGGAATTCGATCTCCTTCATATGACCACCACGAGCTCGTTTGCAGCGATGGAATATTTGGAGCCAATTTTTCACCACGCTTTCATATCGGCTGGAACGTTGGCAATTTCGCGTTGGATATTTTCCCTGAGATTCTCTAACGTTATTGACGTGTTAACATAAATCAACGACTTAACGTAACCCCATAAAAAGAAATGCAACGACGCTAAATCGCATTAGCCAGGTGACCAGTCACTCGATTGGACCATTTCTCGAGATTACATAGCTACCGAACTTCCCTTTCAATAGATCAATTGCTTGATCAGCTGTGTGGGATGTGCTACCATCTTATTGGAACCACATATCATTGATGTCAGGTCCATTCAATTCTGGCCGAAAATAATCTTCCAACATGGCACGATAGGGAACTCCATTGACCGTAACATGACCTATCACACCTCCGGCATGAAATCCACACCACGTAGTCCCTTTTTGTAGTTGTAATGGAGTCTCTTGAAACACATGTGAGTTTGTTGCTGTCCAATAACGCATATTTTGCTTATTGACAAAGCCATTATGACAAAAATGAGCTTAATCCGCGAAGATAAGTTTTCGATGAAATTCAGGATTTTCTTTAAACTTTAGCAGAGCTTAATCGGAGAAGTATCGACACTTCAAGTGATCAAGAGGGCTTCAGTTCTTGAGTTAATTTGATCTCGTAAGGGTGTAATGGAAGATTTTTACGCAAAGTTCGCTACAATGTGGTTTGAGAGATTTTCAGATCTTGTGAATGGTGTGAATTGGCTCATTTTGAACTGGAGCACTTACGACTGCGATATTTTCTGTACTTCGACCGGTGTGTTGTCTCACTGACATAGGAATATCCAATAGTGAATATTTCGACTCTAATTTATACACTATAGCACGCACAGTTTGTCTGATAGGACGATTATTACGGCCGAAAATTGGAATAAGCACTCTTTAAGTTGCAACCACCGACTCAGAATTGCGGTAGAAATTTTTGTAATTTCCAAACGTTGCTCGTTCGTGAACTTCACCATGATAAAAATGTTAACCTTGGCTAACGTTTTGACGCGACAGATCATGAAAAACGTTCAAGTGTGTGTTCGTATTAAAAGACAAAATTGTTATATCCCTATTGGAAAACCTGTTATTTAGTACATAATCTCATACGTAAATAAAAGCCGAATTCTTCTTTCTTTATCAGTTAATTAATAATAACCACATACCAAATTACGAATGTATAATAAATATATGTATATATATATATATATATATATTGGGTCTGGGAAAAAGTTCGTGGCGTTTTTCCCGATAGATGGCATTGGTTGCCGACCTTCCGAACGTTAGTTTGAGCGTAGAAACATTGTAATCGGTGCAGTGGTTGGAAAGTTATTCGCACTTGAAAATGGAGAAGAATAATGAGAAATTTCGCTATATTCTGCAATATTATTATGATAAGGGGAAGAGCGCTGCGCAGGCTTGTGATAAAATTTGTGCTGTGTACGGTGAAGGTACTTTATCGAAATCTGTTGCGCGGAAATGGTTCGCTCGCTTTCGTTCTGGAAATTTCAATGTGAAAGATGAGTCACGCTCCGGTCGTCCAATCACTGAAAAATCTGATGAAATTCTTGAAAAAGTCCAACAAGATAAGCATATCAGCAGTGTCGATATTGGCATAGAGCTAGGCATTGACCACAAAACTGTTTTGAACCATTTACACAAAGCTGGTTACAAAAAAAAGCTTGACGTATGGGTTCCTCATGAGTTGAGCGTGAAAAACATGATGGACCGAATTAACATCTGCGATGCGCTGCTAAAACGGAATGAAATCGAGCCGTTTCTGAAACGTTTAATAACCGGAGATGAAAAATGGATTACGTACGATAATCGGAAGCGTAAAAGATCGTGGATAAAGGATGGTGAGCCGTCACAAGCGTTCGCTAAGCCAACATTGACGCCAAAAAAAGTGATGCTGTGTGTATGGTGGGACTGGAGGGGAATCGTCCACTACGAGCTACTTCCAACTGGTCAGACGATTGATTCTCAACTCTACTGTGCACAACTAGAGAGATTATGCCAGGCGATTGAAAGAAAACGGCCCGAAATTAATAGGAAAGGTGTTGTCTTCCATCATGACAACGCCCGACCACACACTTCTTTGATGACCCGTCAAAAATTGAGAGAGTTTGGTTGGGAAGTTTTGATGCATTACAGTATACTATCATCTGTTTCGATCTCTCAATGGAATTAAGTTGGTTTCATATATATATTTTTCATCATGGATCTACCAAAAAAATGGCGAAACATTGTCGATATAATGGAGCATATATATATATATTTTTCCCAGACCCAATATATATATATTCACCTAATAAATGGACAAACACATTTATTAAGTTATTTAATAAATTAAATAACTTAATAAATGTGTTTGTCCATTTCTTAAGTTACTAACTATTTAGTAAACTATTCATCCACTGTGTAGCGAAACAATTGTTATATGTAATAATTAAAAAATAAAAGATGTTAAAATTTTAACAATTTATACATTTATTAATATCAGTTGTTTCATTACAGTTTCTATAGAAAAGGTGTAACTATAAAATTTATTTCTGTAGTAAGAAATAGTTTAATAGTAAACATTAAAATCTATAAACGCTTATTCAAAAATAATTATGCGATTACCCTATTATTCACAATGAATGATAATACCCTAATAAAACCACAAGTAGAATAATTGCACTTAAGGGATTAGATCTATCAATTCTTGGAAATTTTCCATTATTGTAAACTATTAAGTATTTATACTTTTAGCAAAATTACAGTTAATTGTGAGGTGAGTGAAAACACCGTGTGTTTCGAAGAAGTTCAATCGGTTAGAAATGCCTAAACGGAAAGAATTGAATGTAGAAAGACGATCGTTTATAATCGCATGCCATAAAACTCGCAAAAGCAACGGCGAAATTGCCACAGAACTTAAATTAAATCAGTTCATCGTGGGTTATATCATCAAAAAACACCGATAATGTGGAAGTGTGTTGAGCAGAACTCGAAAAGGCAGACCAAGGGCAACAACCTCAGCAGAAGATCTTGCAATGGTGATAACAAGCAAGAGAAACAGACGAAAAACAGCCCCAGAAATCACAGCAGAAATGAATGCTGTTCATAGAAAACTCATAAGTGTTTCCACAGTTAAACGGCGATTAAAAGAAGCCGGTCTTCATGGACGAATTGCAATGCAGCAAAACAAGCAAAATCCTTTAAAGTGGGCACGCGATCACCAAAATTGGACCATAGAAGACTGGAATAAAGTATTGTGGACCGATTCAAATTCGAGATTTTCGATTCACGAAGACGTGTTTTCGTGATGTCTGTGGGTGAGCGTACCCGGAACTAATGCATAGCCCCTACTGTTAAGCTTGGTGGGGATTCAGCCATGATATGGGGTTGCTTTTCTGGATCAAATGTGTGCGATCTTGTAAAAATCGAAGGTATACTAAAAAAAGAACAGTATAAGCGCATATTAGAGAAAACACAATCCCCTCTGGAATAAAAATTTCGGGTCAGAATTTTATCTTCCAACAAGATAATGACTCGAAACACACTTCCAAACTATGCCGGGAATATTTGCAGATATTGGGGAACGAGGCAACCATAAATGTTATGGCGTAGCCTCCTCCCATCAAGTTGTTGTGGGAAGAACTTGACCGAAAGGTGAGAAAGTCGGCCTCCACATCTGCTGTTAATATCTGCCCTGCAAGAGGAAGAATAACGAAAATTAATCGAAAGAATGCCTCGATTGTGTGCTGCAGTGATTAAAAATAAAGGAGGGCATGTAGACAAGTTTAAAATTTAGATAAATATATTATACAACAATTTATTTTAGATGTAAAAATATGTATTTTTCATATATGTGAATAATAAAAAGATATTAGTATTTCAAATTTGATTTTTTTACAATTTGCGGGTTAAATGCGAATGACCAAATACTTATGAGCGATAGTGTATTTACATTAAATTGTAAGCGATTATTATTTGCATAATTTCAAATTTAAGTTATGCCATCATTTGTATTAATTATAATGTATAACTTGGTACATAATTCTTTTATCTTGTATGGAAGTACTTTTATGAAAAAAATTATTATAATTCCCAAGGAATAGCTCCAAAGTATTATTCGCATGTGTATGCAGTTTTGCACACAAATATTTAACACTAAAATGCTATTTAATATGTTTGTAAACATGTCAAATTTGTTGTGAATATAAAGAAGTATACTTTTATATCATAATTATAACTATACCATAGAAAATGTAGGAACGATCGTAGCTTATGACGCATGCGTGTGACGTCGACAATTCACAATTCAGTGAACATCACTCTTTCTTTACACATGAAGCCATAAAGTTGTTATATTTTTATTAAACCGTGCATACCACCGCAAAAATGGTGTTCTAGTGCATTAAAGGCTTTGCACACGCAGGTGTGCCTGCACAGTTCGATAAAAATGGAGTAAGTACATTATTATTTTCTATTTAATTTTGTACACCTGTAACAGAATAATCGATACAGGTAGGTCAGTTTTAGTAAGTGTTCTTGCCGCCATATTATATTACGGACTGGTCTACGATTACGAATTAGGAATTTTGTTTGATATTCGGGTAAATGTTCGCATGCATAAATATTGACAGAATTATATCTGTTATATCGTCAAACTTTCATTTCATTTCGCAACAAAATGTAATTTATCAATACTTGGAAATACTGTTTTAAAAGCACTGTTTTACATTATAACATATGGAGAGGAAATTTTAATTCTTAGAAGGAAATTGTTATTGACAATCTTGATAGCATCCATGTGCCAGTTAAGAGCGAAAATGTGGGTCGTAATGTACGTAATGAAAATGTATTTCACATAAACGCCTTAGTATGTGATGCGCAATTACTCCAGGTTTATATTTAAAGCAGTTTTTTCGACGAATTAATAAAAAATATTTTTAATTAAATAAGATAACAGTTGACGCAACTTGTAAAACGAATATAAAAATTAAATATCTATGACGTAAGATAGTTTTATACTATACAAGCGCTAAGTAATTGCAACGTGACTGGGATTTTATTTATTTTGGATTTTTATGTTTGATGATTAAAATACATACTAATTTTATAGTAATTATTACCCAATCATTATTAATTCTTTCCTTATATACATTAATATAGAGGAATATTATGGCTTACAAAGTACATATGGATGTTTCTAGTTTTGGTTTTTAAACCTCGTATCAACATCAGTTTTAACTTCGCTAGTTGAGTCTCTAAATAATAATATCGGGTATGCTCAAATCTGGAGAAAATATTTATTGCAAATTGTTGACTTCAATTAAAAATGATTTTCGAATTTAGCAACAACTGAATTGAAATTTTTCCTGTTGCTACTAAAATAAGAATAAATTTCGATAATTACATGTTTTAAATTCTGTCTGTTAGTATTCCAATTAGTAAATTCTAAAAAAGTTACTCAATATGAGGCTTACTTTCGTTTAAACTAAGAAGCATTCATTGGAACTTTTATGGAACTATTTTTAATTACTATAATTTTTAATATAAAGCTACTAATTAAACATTTCCTTAGAGAATTTTAGAAATTATTGAAATGATAAAATAGAAAAATGATTGAATGCTGAGAAAGGAAAGTTTTAAATTTTGAAGAAACGTAAAATACTGTTAAAATGCCGGAAAATAAATTGGATCAAGTTAAATAACTTTTAATTAGTGTTTGTTCGCACAAGGAATTTATTCATTTGGTTATTCAAATTGAAACAACTGACATAATTTTTTTTTATTCTAACTTTACCGTGCAATTAAATTCTTCGGCGTTCACAATAATTTATAGTGATATTAAAATATCTAATTTAAAATAAACAACAAGAAATGATTTCCGCAAAGAAGTTGTTTGATTTTTATTGAACAGCAAATTTAAGCAGAAAATTAATTTTCATAATATATCAGAATTAATATTATTAAGCCATTCAATCCTTGTGGATTATGGTTAACGCTAAGACGTTATAGAATCCATTTTCAAATGTATTAATCCTCACGTTCTTTGTTTCCCTTTTAAATTTGTAGTGGTCTCTGACCACCATCTTGCCTTTTTCTATCTCTTCTATCCTTGCATTTTGTCCTTCAGTCTATAACTTTCATCGCCTTGCATCTTTCTCCAGAACATCCCTCTACCTTCTCCCTAGTCTTCTCTATACCATATTGGGACCCGCTATATTCTTTATAATTTTGCCTTTTTCCTCACTATATACATATATGTCCTGCCCATTGTAACTTTGATGCTTCAATTCATCTTCCACGTCTTTGTTTCTTTTTAATCTTATCTCTCCATCCTATCTTATATATGTCCCTAATATTATACGTATTCATCGTTCCATTATTTCCAAATTTTGTGTTTATTGTCGTTGTTTGCATTATGTATATGGTGACTCGTCTAACCAAAGGTTTAATGTGCTCTCTTCTAGTTGCTCCCATTGTAATTTTCAAGTAATTGAAAAAACTGACTGCTTCAAAATGTATCTTTCAGTTTTTAGATAGTTTTGGGTTTGTGTATCCTCTTTTCCCTCTTCAAATAAGTATTTTGTCTGCCTTCATATATTATTCAGACGTTCTACAGCTCTAACTAAACCCTTTTTTGAATTTCCTATTGTCATATTGTCTGCATACGTTATTATTTATGTCAGATTGGCCATAATATTTTCGTATATAATTTTGCTCTTACACAGTCTGTCGCAGAGAAAACGGAACTTTTTAAAATGAAAACAAAAGCTTACTATTTTGGTAAAATTCATTTATTTTATTTAAATTAGTTGCCTTCAGCTTCAATACAACGTTTTGCGCAATGAATTAACATGTCGAATGAATTTTTAAGTTCATCTTTAGAGATATTCTGCGTTCGACGTCGGCATCACGCTGTTCTTTCATCTGCTAATGTAGTTTGGAGAATAGATAGAAATCACAAGGGGCCAAATCCGGTGAATACGGTGGCCGGTTGATGGTCAAAATGCTATTTATTGTTAGAAAATCAGTGATAAGCGTCGAGCGAAGAGATGATGCATTATCGCGTAACAAACGCCAGCTACAATTTTTACGATATTGAAGGCGCACACGACGAACACGCGTCAAAAGACGCTTCATAACACCAAGATAATATACATCATTGACTGTTTGACTAGTTGGTACAAACTCTTTTTGCACTATGCTTTTCGAATCATAAAAACAAATCAACATTGTCTTCATTTTTGACTTCTACAAACGAAGGTCTTTTTCGGTCTTTCTTCGCTTGGATGCTTCCGTTCAGAGCTTTGACGCTTGGTTTCTGGATCATATTGCAAACACCACGTCTCATCACCAGTTACAATAGAATACCTGAAGTTTTCGTCCTTTTTTTGAGCCTTTAATCAAGTCTGTACAATGTTGAATTCAATTAGCATGTGTGGTACAAACTTTGCCCAAATCTTTCTCAGTCCAAAATGCTGTGTCAAAATGCGATGAATTGAATCTTTAGAAATATTTTATTCCATTCCCACGTATCGCAATGAGGATTTCGGCCCATTTCTTATAAATTTACAGCACACGTTCGATGTTATTTTCCGTAACCAGATTTTTTGCACCAGGATGTTCGTCGCCATTTATGTCCATACGACCGTCTTTAAATCGTTTATAAGACTCATACACATTCGATCTTTCTTTGCTTGGATGTTTCTATTCAGAGCTTTGTTGTTTGGTGTCTGGATCATATTGAAAACACTACGTCTTATCACCAGTTACAATAGAATACCTGAAGCTTTCGTCCTTTTTTGAGTTTTTAATCAAGTCTGTACAATGTTGAATTCAATTAGCTTGGGTGGTAAAAACTTTGCACAAATCTTTCTCAGTCCCAAATGCTGTGTCAAAATGTGATGAATTGAATCTTTGCAAATATTTAATTCCATTCCCACGTGTTGCAATGGAGATTTCGGCTCATTACTAATAAATTCACGTACAAGCTCGAGCGTACGACCGCCTTTATATCGTTTATACCACTCATACGATAAACACGTATCAGCATACACTTGTTTCATCAAATTAAACGTTTCAATAAACGATTTACTGTATTTAAAACAGAACTTGATATTTACTCTTTGTTCAAAATTAATTTTTCGACCAATGCCAAATACGCACTGTTACTCTATGCGCAATTTCTCTGCTTCTAATGATGTATTATTTCAAAATGTGTCTTACTGTTTCTTTGTCAATGTTTATAATATCGGCAATCATGCTCATGTTCAGACGTTGGTCTTTCCACACAATTTCTTTAATTTTCTGAACTTTCCCTTCAGTTCTTGCAGTTCTTATAGGTCGACCAGGACTTTCATCATCTTTAATCACTTCCCGACCTTTAGAAAATCGTTTGTGCTATTCAAAAGCTTGCGTACGTGCTATAACATTATCACCAAATGCCTCCTTCAAGATTTGTAAACATTCTCTTGGCGATTTTTTTTAATTTGACTGGGAATTTCTGGTTAATTCGCTGCTCGATTTTTATGTCAACCGTTATCACGGCACTACTAAGTAACAGTGACTTCTACAATTGAAGCTCGAAAGTAAACTAAAGCAGACAGAGACGAAACTAAGGGTTGTTGCTAGGGAAGTGTCAAGGTTATTAATATTCCAATTACAGCCTCGCCTGATACGGCTGCTCGACGGATGGAGCGCTGTCTAGTTATTTAATTGCCATAATTCGTACATTCCATCAAATTAATTATAGGAATTTCAGAAAATGTCTTAATTAAACGAATTTGGTGAAACATGTAATGTGGTTATGAAATTAAATTGATATAATATATATATATATATATATATATATATATATATATATGTACGAGGATAGTTTGACAAGTAGTGAGAATGACACATAGGTGACGCTCTAATTGGTAAAACAAATGCACTGTAATTTAGGTTGCCTATTTATATGTTTACATTCCGATATTTAGATAAATCGGTTGATTAGTTGATTTTTGACAGCTGATTGAAAAAGAAGCAACACGTCGTTTTGTCAAAATTGAAAAAGCAGAGTATCGTGCGGTGCTTAAATGCTTCGTAATTAAGGGTATGAAAGCTACCGAAATAAAAGATGAGTTACGGGAAACATTAGGTGAATCTGCTCCATCATCCGTCACAATAAGTAGATCACCCAAATTCGTTTTTCTTTTCCATTCTCACTACTTGTCAAACTACCCTCGTATATATATATATATATATATATGTATATATATATATGTATATATATGTATATATGTATATATATGTATATATATGTATATATATGTATATATATGTATATATGTATATATATATATGTATATATATGTATATATATGTATATATATGTATATATGTATATATATATATATATATATGTATATATATATATGTATATATGTATATATGTATATATGTATATATATATATATATATATATATATATATATATATATATATATATATGTAATTACCTAAGATAAATGCGTAATACAAGGCCCTTATTAAATTAAATCATTGAATTACTTGGCGGTACGCATTACAAAATCAACCACTCTGTTTACAAATTTACTCCTAGATTAGGTATCGTAGACTACAGTAAAATCAAATTTAGAAATGGATGATTACGAAAAATCTTCTTATCGTTTCAAGTATAGATTATAATATTTTTCATTGTTTAGTTTTTGCTAATTGCAATGTCAATTAATTGATATTTTAGAGACTTAACATCTTTAGCTGAACTAATCCAGCAACATAATTTTGATACAATATTAAGTAGCACTTCAGAAATACCTTTTGCGCATATTCTTTTCCCCTTGAGCGTCATAATTAGGATAATTGGATAATGACAACGATTATATCCAAAATTTAGATAGTATTCCTTTCCGAAGAAAATAATTGCAACTATTATATGATAAAGTACGTTCAAATTAATTTAAAATAATAAACAGTAAATTATAGATTAATTTTTGTGTGCTTAAAATTAATTAAAAATTTCCATGTAATAACATAGTACCTATGTACAAGTATATAGAATTATTTTCAACTAAAACTATTGCTTTAGGATATTTGTTAAATATAGAAAGTTCCGTTTGAGAAAGTGTTTATAAGTGACGGTTAATAATTGTTAAATAAAGTAATAATTTTTTTTATCACATAGCTTTGTTAAAAACTATGAATTTAATAATGCTAAACAATAATAAAGTTTACTGTTAATTTTTTAAAAAATCCGAATTATTGTCGAATGTGTGTATTTGCTATTGTTTAAGTTGTATCATATTATTCCAAAGGAATCAATTCAATTTTAACCCATGTAATTATGTATTGTGTGTTGTAAAATTGTAGAATTATCTAAATCCTCGCAGGTACAATAGCAGCGGTTTTCATAATGTTTTGACGGAATCTTATTACCATTTTCTGGCGGTACTTTTTTTTATAGAATAGGGTATTTCTCGAAAACAGCAACCAATTTTTTTTTCTTCTTGTTTTGCCGTTATACAGTTCTTTGACATAGCACATAGAATAGCTTGATAATAATAGTGTTCAACAATCACACAATCACTTCTACGACAATATACATATAAGTAAGTAAATTATTGGTACAAGTATAAGAAAATATATAGATAATTTTAAAGATCTTGTGAGATAGATACATAGGTGCTACAAACCTCATTTTGGAAAATAGAACTGACGAGGAAAATAATTGATAATGTTTTTTAAACAATCACCACTAAATTCTTCAGATCTAGATGACAGGAATCGTTTATTATTATTATTCCTATTATACTTTTATACATATAATACTATTCCCATGTGATATGTTCATACTTGCATGTTATATAGCCAAGTTTGATTTTTAAGTTCAATTGAGTAATTGAAGTTGAATTTGCACATCTTGGTTTTCAACGGTGCGGATCGCGTGCGGAGTTTATTTTTTCGTACAATTTTTTCGCCGTGTTTTACCAGGTGCGACACTTTGAGATTATCTGCTGATGATGACAACTTGGTTGTAGAAATGCGTATACAGAATTTACAAATAGTTAATTGTGGAAAGGGGTTACATATCAACCTTATTGATCAAGTCAATTGAGTAATATTAATACGTAAAATACGAAGGAGAATCGATAACAAAAACTCCATTGTTTGGGTAGTGAGGATAAAAGCAATTTCTAATCTGTAAACGGTAATTTCTAGTATTTCGTCTTAGCATGCAAAATTACATTTTCCTCTCTACCGTCGTTGTGTAACAATGTCATTTATTGTCGTTCAATTTCTAAGATGCGTACCAAGCAACGACCCGTGATAGAATTTTTAACGCTGGAAGCTTGCGCGCCCATCGAAATTTACAGACGTTTGAAGCACGTTTATGGCAACGATTTTATAGATGTGAAGAATGTTCGCCAGGGGCTTCGACGAAGTAAATTTGTCTGTCAGCGCAGAAGGTCATGCCCACCATTTTGTGGAATGCAAAGGAAGTCATTAATACTAAATATCTACTGAAGCGATCAACGATTAATTCAATAAGATAGTGCAAAGCTTTACAATTACTAAAGAATCGTATCCCTAGAGTAAGGTTGGAAAGAACGAATTTTTTGTTGTACCATGACAACGCCAGATCATATTGCAGCAACGAAACGATGGAAACAGTGACGATCCTGAAATTCACGGTTGTATAACACTTTCCGTTCAGCCCTGATTTGACACCTTCAGATTTTTGGACATTCCCAACAACAAACAACAAAGTTTTTTCATGGACGGATTGAAGAAATTGATTCACCATTTTTAGAAATATGTTGAACTGAATGGTGATTATAATAATAATTATGTTTATTATCAAACAGATTACTCTATTACGATGACAATACAATAATAAACTACATTAAAATAGTAAATTCAACCATAATTCATAAAAAAAATGTAATATTAGAATTAAAAAGAAATAAAGTACATCTATACGATATACTGGAACCTAACAAATATTTGAACACTATCAAAAAGTGTTTTCAAGGATAAACCAAGTTCAATGGTGGTTAATCGCAGTGGAAGGGTACAAAGGATCGGGATAAGTATTAACTGTATTTTTAACTAAGTGCGTAATAGGCACTGTGGCAAAAACGTTTGTTCTAGCTGTGGCTTCGACGAATGTTTCATCGGATCATGTTCCATATTTTGGCACCTTGATATCAACAGTAGATATTAAATTGGGAATCTCGATGCCATTCTTAACTAGCTTGAACATAAAGTTAGCACTTGCGATATCTGTGCGGTCAGAAATCGAGATGAAATTATATTTTTGTAGCAATTCCTGATAGCCAATACCCCTGGCAAGATAGTTACCAGAATTGTACCTTCCCAATCAGTAAGTAGAGGTAATGAAAGTACCAAATAATGGACATATTTCCAGTTTAGAACATACCAGAGTAGCGTGTCTTTGGCGTATCTGGTTCTACCAGTTTACGGAAAGATCGAACAACTAGGAGTGCAGGAACTGTGAGATTTTGGATGAAATTATTTTAAAATATGCTTATATAGTACTGTGAAAATTTATTTTTTACAACAAAAGTATTTAATATATAAATTTGCAAGAGACTTAAAAAAAAAACTAGCACCAGTACGGGTAAAAGTTTCTTTACTAATCAATAATGACGATATTTTTATCACATTCACCACAATTCCCGTATAGAGCAAGGTGTAAAAATGTGGAAAATGTGGCAAAATAATGGTAGTACAATAAATTTACTTAGTTTTGAGATTGGTTTCATTATTTTGACTTTTCTTGTTCTTATTTTATAAAGCTGGAGGTCTTGTATATCAATCCACCCTCGTAGTTTGATCATTCAAAGAATTAAATCCAAAAAATTGAATCTGTTGTATATGTATACGAAAACTTTTGTGATACTCGATCTTATATTTACTTACTAAATTTTCTTGTAGTTTTAACTAAGTTTTCATATTGTTATTGGTGTTTTTAACGTTGCTAAATGGAAATAAATATACTCATAATCGTAATATGATGTACGGATGTACACATTTTATAATATTCGACATTCATAAGGTGATTTTGTGACTTATTAACATGTAAAAATAATGTCTTACTGGGCTTCTGCTATCTCTAATTCTAATCAATTTGAAGTTAGTACTGGTTATTTTTATAGGGCAAAAGAATATGCTCAAGGAAATATGCGCTTTAAAAATTGGCCATCTATTGCAATACATTGCCATCTCACGATTTGTTATGTAACAGTGTTTGAAACTAGAACATAATTTTCAAACGTGTACAGGCATTTTTAACATTCGCAATCTTTTACCAATCAGAAGCGTTTTAAAAAACTGAGTTATTTTAATAATGTACCAAAATAATCGGTCAATAATCAATAATAATAGTTGTAAATTAAGTAAGAAGAAATCTCGTCTATCCAAAAATTAATCTGTATGTTGAAATGTTAAAAATATTATTCAAACGTAGAAAGGCAATTTTTCAAAGACTTTTGAAAATTATTACTGTCACTGAGTTAGCAATGAACTTAAATTATAGTTTTTTTCCGAAAATATTTCGCTCCGTGAGTGTTTATTCTTAATCTCCGTAAGTAAACATCCTGAATAAGTGAAAGATATTTTTTAATGCTTACTATTCAATGTTTTTAATTTTTTTTTTTTTACCAATGAAATTTATTTTGTACATAGTAGGACAAGATATTATCTAATTTAGGTACTAATAAATATATGTAGGCCAACAATAGTGCAAGAATATTTTAATTCTGATGAAATTGTTATACTAGGTTGTGTCATACTATTTTGTTTTCATTTCTATCGGTTTTTCTACGCGTTTCACGGACATGTGTACGTATTCACAAAATGTAGAAAATCGTTTGATTCTTTATCAAGCAATAAACAAATAATCCTCACAATCTGTCTAGAGATAACCCAATCGGAGTGTTTCCTCTATAATACATATATGTACGTAAATAGGGTTCATTTCAGTACTGACGTCTAAAGAATATGGCAGGCAATTTTTTAAACGATACTGAATCCTACGTGCTAATCTCAATATTTATTGCAATTTTGGGTGCAATTATTTTAAAATATGCTTATATAGTATTGTAAAAATATTTTTTTTACAACAAAAATATTTGTTATATAAATTTACGAGAGACTTAAAAAAGACTAGTACCAGCACTGCCAAAAGATTATTTATTAATCATAAATGACGTTTTTATCACATATTCGACGCAATTCCCTTGTAATACGAGAGTAGTTTGACAAGTAGTGAGAATGGAAAAGAAAAACGAGTTTTTTAAATACAAAATAATTTTTATTTTTCAATATATTCTCCTAAAAGAGCAATACATTTATTCCAACGGTGCTCCAATGCCCTTATGCCATCTCTAAAATGCGATTCCGGAAGGCTTGCAAAATACTCATTTACGAAGATGATAAGCTCGTCGTTAGACGAAAATTTCTTTCCACCTAGTGCCGTTTTCAATTTTGGAAAAAGGTGGAAGTCGGAAGGGGCTAGATCCGGCGAATAAAGCGCATGCGGTACTAATTGGAAATGCAACTCGTGGATTTTGGACATCGCAACTGTGCTGGTATACGAGGGAGCGTTGTCTTGGTGAAAGAGAATCTTTTTCTTTGCCATTCCTGGCCGTTTAGTACGAATCTCAACATTTAATTTTTGCAGAAGTTTTGCATAATATTGTCCGTTTATTGTGTCACCTTTCTGAACGTAATCAATGAGCAAAATGCCCCTTGAATCACAAAAACTTGGTGCCATCACCTTGTTTGCCGATAAAGTGGTTTTCGCTTTCTTTGGAGCTGCAGAACCACGTTCTAACCATTGTTTCGACTGTTGTTTAGTTTCGGGTGTACTGTATTGTACTGTGTATCCAAGTTTCATCGCAAGTAACAAATCGCCTATAAAAATCAACTGGATTCCGCTTATAAAGGTCCAAACACTCATTGGAAATGCGCAAACGAGTGAACTTTTGATCAGTCGTAAGCAATCGCGGCACCCATCTTGCCGAATGCTTGGAAAGGCCCAATTCTTTCGTTAAAATGTGATGTACGCGTTCTGTTGAAATGTTTACCATGTCTGCTATCTCTTTCACTTTGAGTGATCGATCTTGCGTAATAATATTATGGATTTTTATAGTCATTTCCTTAGAAGTCACGATTTTGGGTGCTCCAGAGCGCGCTTCATCAACACAGCTTGTTCTACCACGTTTAAATTCATTTACCCATCTACTTATTGTGGCGGATGATGGAGCATATTCACCTAATGTTTCCCGTAACTCATCTTTTATTTCGATAGCTTTCATACCCTAATTACGAAGTATTTAATCACCGCACGATACTCTGCTTTTTCCATTTTAACAAAACGACGTGTTGCATCTTTTCCAATCAGCTGTCAAAAATAAACTAATCAACCGATTTATCTAAATATCGGAATGTAAACATATAAATAGGCCACCTAAATTACAGTGCATTTGTTTTACCAATTAGAGCGCCACCTATGTGTCATTCTCACTACTTGTCAAACTATCCTCATACAATGTTAGTGCCGGTTATGTCAGCAGTGTTCCCATTATTCAAAGGCGGAAGTCATTCTTTGAAATTTTATTTTAAAACTGTCTTTAAAGCTCAAACAACATTCAATTCTGTCTGAAACTGCTGTCCCCTATGGTTTTTTTTGTCTTGAAAGTATGGGATTACATTTGTTGGATGTTTCATAAAAATTATGATTTAAAAAAAGTTGATTTGACATATTTTTTTATCAGTATATTTGTAGTATCTGAACGTCTTGTATAATATTTTTATAACAGACTCCGATGATTCCCTTTCAAGGAACAATGTTACCAATCGAGGTTCCTATTATCAAGTATACAATATATAGAATGGACCGCATACATTGCAGGTTCTGTTTTCATTTAAATTCAATAGTTGCGTTATACCAACAATGGAAAACGAGATAGACAAGATTGCGAATACGAGGTGACATGACTTTATGCCTTGTGGATAGAATACGGCAACAGTTGTTTTTCCTTTTATGCTTGTTGAATTTTGTATTTCACGAAGATTAAAAGTGTGAATAGATTTACGCTTTTTCTGTGTTTACATATGCACGTTTGGAAGTATTCTTTTCTTGTTATAAGTAATACAAAGTCTGTGTTATAGCAAAATTACATCCTTTACATTATACATATGTAATAACTCGTAGTAATCGCGACATTTTCGAATGTCTGTTTTATATGTTGAAATTCTTCTATCTACATAACAATGATTAAAATATCAAAGCGTAGTCTAAATATTTATTGGCGTTCCGTCAAAATATTACAATATGTATATTAAATATTATTGACAGGCCAAAAGGAAGACAAATATACCACTCGAAACAATTAATGAATATTTTTAGTTTTAATGTGATCTTGTTGGGAGAGTATAAAATGTTGCACTCTTAGTGTAGGAAAATACAGAAATATTCAATTTTACAAAGTTTTATTCCAATGATTATTCAAAAAGTACATACGAGGGTAACCGTTTATATTTCGGGAATAGTTAACAAAAAAAATTTATATTATCGAAAATTGTTTTATTGCTTTTCAAAATATCTTCCTTGAAAATCAGTGCACTTTTGCATTCGTTTAAACCAATCTGAAAAGCATTTGCTACTACTGTGAAGGTGGTACCTCCAAAATATGAGTTTTGAATGCCTTAACTGCCTCTTCCGGCGTAGAAAACCGTTCACCACGAAGTTTATTCTTCACGTGTGGGAACAAAAAAAAATCAGTGTGCTAGATCAGGACTATACGGCGGATGGCTCATCAATTCAATGTTTTGCCCGGTCAAATATTCAATTATTTGAACCGACCTGTGAGAGCTCGCATTGTCATGGTGGAGAATGATCTGTCGTTTTCGGTTGGTTTTCCTTATTTCTTCAAAAACAAATAGTTGTGTACCATTCAGAATTGACCGTTCTACAACTCTTCTAAAGGTACGGTTGCAACGTGACCGGTTTTTACGAAAAACCAGGCGACCATTTGTTATGATGTGCTTCGAGTGCAAGCAACTTTTGTTGGTTTTGGCTCATCTTGGAATACCCACACAGTCGACTGATATATATATATATATATATAGATATATATATATATACAGAGATATATATACATATATATATAAATATACATATATATATATATATACATATATATATATATATACATATATATATAGATAGATCTAAGATTCAACACCTGTGACGACTTTATAAATGTTCCTTGAAGCACCGCCATGGCATTTTTTGTGCATATCTTGGCACCAATCGGCACGAGTCCTTTTTTGAGCGATTGTCAAATTATGTGGCGCTCAACGTAAACATAGCTTCTTAACGGCTTAATGTTCATCCAGGATCTTGTGTACGCTGGTGTTACTAATACCTAGAGATGGCTCGATCTCACGGTATGTCACATGACGGTCTTGTATTATCAATTAGTTCATTCAGACACTGCATTAATGTTTTTCGACACAACATTTGTGGGACGACCTTCACGAAATTCAATGTCGAAAGAACGCCGTCCAAGTTTGAATTCACTATACCAACGTTACACTGTAATTTTCGATGGTCCTTCATCACCATGTAAAGCATCAGCTCGTCGATGCATTCTTGTTGAGATAATCCTCGCCGAAAGTTATGAAAAATAATTGCACGAAAATGTTCGCGAGTTAATTCCATTTTTTCGCCATTTTTCAAGTTACTGTCAACAATAGAAATAGCTACCAGATAATAAAACTGTCAAGTTGATAGTTCCCGAAATATAAACGGCTACCTCGTATTAATAATGTGTGTGTTCTCCATGGATGGTTAAAAACGTTTAGCATCTTTAATGGCATTTCTTGGCGAATTATTCCTATGTTTCCCTGAGAGCAATTCGTAATGAAGAATTCTTGGTGGTATTTTTCGTACAGCAACACATCTTTCCATAATATCCTGAGTGTGTTCTTTTGAATTACCATCTAGGAAATTGGTTGGTGACTTTTTACATCAACTTTATTAATCTAGTTGATCACAATGTTTGCACGATGAGGATGAGGGTTATCGTTTGTGAAAGTGAATTTTTCTCCCACTTTTACAGTATATTTTTAAAACAATGGCTCGCTACAATTTCTATGAAATAAGGTTGGGCTCTTCAGTAATTATCTCGGGTCATACTACTATGCCTCCAATCTCATATTGCGGTCTTCCTCGTATAAATTGTAGTTTATTGCATGTGCTGACTTCACATCAAATCAGAATGCACATATTTGTGCAATATAAATCTGGATTCATCACTAAATATTACTCGCTTTCATTATGACTCATTGATATCCTCATATGCCCTCATTCTGCAGTCTCTTTTATAGAAGGAAAATGCAAACTAAGGTCCTTGGGCATATAAGCCAGACGTATGCAAGCGATTTCTTATTATTTGGCTCACTCCAAACATTTTAGCCATACTTTGCTTCTTCCACTTTTCAGTCGACCTATACTTCTTCAAACCATCCCTGCCGATTGCGGATAACACTCAAAATTGAAAATTTTCGCTATCACAGAATGTTGGCTTTTGGGTACTAACCGTGTTAAAAGAGTATTTGTATACTACAGCAACGATTACTTTAACGCATCTGTAAATACCATCCAACAATTTTCGAAATATCCAACAGATATTTCAAAAATATTCAGAATTACAAGGCAGTTGAGATTCGGGACGACCTTCACGAAATTCGTCATCCAAAGAACGCCGTCCAAGGTCTGTGCGAATAATTTCTACTCCAGCATTGATAGTGTCTTCGGTTACACTAAGTGGAAGCCCCGGATTGCTTTGCAACCTGTAGCTAGTTGTGTTTAAGCTATATATCATCTAAAAGAAACAGATTTTGCCATAAGCCGTTACGTTTATATAAAAAGTTGCCGTTGTAAAGGAATTGATTTCATTCATCACATCTTTTAAACGCGATATAATGTCATGACTTACAGAAAACCTATTTGGATATTTTTCGTTTCTTAGCGTTTTGTAACTCATCATATGTAAGACCTCGTAAAAATGAACTTGTAGAATGAAAGCATGTAGTGGGGGAACCTCTAGTATGACTGAATCAATTTTTGAATGTGATAATTTATTAGTTATCACCCCAGTAGCACGTGAGTGCGTTGGTATGATAAAAATAACGGAAACATTAAACTAAATATACAGCGGAAATTAACAACAAACAACAGGAGATTAGATAACATTTATTAGAGAACCTTTTGCTTTCTTTATTCTTTATCTTTATCAGGTAAACATTCCTTGAAGATAATGCAAACCCATAAGGAACATTGTCATTGTTGAGTAATTGATATTGGCTGACCGTCAAATTAAGTATTTGAGAATTATCAACAATGTCACAGTTTTCAGATACAAGTGTTAAAAGAATTCTCCATGTTCGTTTGGAGACGTCGTGCCTGTTGTGCAAGTTCATTCTTAGAACTTCGTGAAGTGAATAAGGAAGAAGTTTTATGGACAACCTATGAAAAAAGTCTTCTATCATGTTGCCTTATCGAAAGAATTCATGGAACAATAGAGAAAAAGCGAGGTAGATCAACGTAAAGCCAATGTGAAAAGAATGTTGGTGGTTGGCTTTAAAGAAAAAACACTGCTTCCATATAAATGCTCTATATTATACTACATTTCTACATAAACTAATTACACAAAAATGACCAACTTCTCCATGATGATGTCCCTATCTACAGAGTTATGGTTATGGAACCTGCTGTAGAAACTGTAACTAGTCAGAAGGATTATTACATTATACACATTGATTAAAACTATATAATTTATAATAAAACTAGTGCCAATTGACATCTACAAATATTCCTGTAAGTTAGTGTCAACGTTTTTAAACAAGAAAACGAATACTCAGACGTCTGTTAACATGTTTACGCAGTGTAAAAAATATTCGCCTCTATAATTAGTAGTGCAGACTTGCAGTTTTTAGTGTTGTTCAAAATTTAATAGCACGATCTGTCAGAAATAAATACTTCAATGACTATAGGTCATTTGGAAAATGCGAGAATATTATAAAATGTTATTGTAGTGTATGGAGTGAGTTAAAACTTACTTTCTAGACTAGACGTAATGGTATGGACCGGCATAAGTACTGGAGGGCACGCCAATCTTTACTTAGTAGAAAATGGAATTCTCACGGCCCAGACATAGATGGAATTTTGTGATGCATTGTTCTTCATATGTAGCAACGGTAAGAAAAGAATTCGTTTTTTGGACTTCAATGCCAGTGTCCTTCGAGCAAATATATGAACAACAACAACAATAGATTGATGAAGTTAGCACCAAGAGAACAAAGCCAGCCCATTCACTAGAGGATAATACAATAGAGAAACGCTTGGAATGTTGTAGGAAGAGGTGTCGCTCACGAAATATACCACCAAGAACACTTCAGGTACTACAAATTTTTGTCAGGCAAGAATGAGATATGATTCCCTAAGGAATGTTTGATATACTAATCCGGTCCATGCCTATTAAGATACCAAACGATATCAGTGATCATATACATTATTAAATAATCTCTATTTTTTTTTTTTGTAAGAATTGCAATAAAACTTATAAAATTGAGTATTTCTGTATTTGTGCTACACTAAAAATGCAACAATTATATTCTCCCTACAATATCACATTAAAACTTGTCCAAACAAGTAAAAATACAATAAATAATGTTGTTCAAATACTTGTTTGCGAATATACTAAAAATCAAACAATTGTTTTAAATCGACGTTGTTTTTAAGAATTTATTATTATTTTTATGAAATATCAGTTGTTTTAGTAATGCAGTTATTTTCCAATATTGGAAGAAAACGTTGCAAATGCATTTTAAATAATCATTGCGGTATTTCAGTTATGTAAAAGTTGGGCAAAATTGTTATTGAATATGTTAAAATTACTATATGTATTTTCATAATGAAAATTAAAAAGTTGTCAATGGAACGAAATTACATATTGATATTGAAGTTATTTTTTTTTCGTATTCTGGATACAAGATCTTGTAGATTGTAATAGTATATTTATTTTCGAAAATAAGAGGGTTGATAAAAAGATGTATGTAGGTACATCAGTTTCTAAAAGTTGTTTTGTATACATACATAATTCAATTTAAAATGAAATTATAATTTGAAATGCATTGAAAAATGTTTGAAATAACACCGCATAATTATAATATTACACTTGTTTAAATCTAGCAGTACCCAAACCAATTAATTTTATATATAACGGGAAAAAATTCAAATTATCCAAAAATATGTTTATTAAAGTTACAAATAAACATCTCCTGCTGCGTTTAACTTCGGCGCATGCCTCAATTGAATCTTATGTTAAAAACTTGATAAGATATCAGGCATTCTAATTGCGCGAACTATATGTATGTATGTAGTTTTGCAACATTTGAATTACAATACAAACAATAAAATAATAAAAAATACAACGCGAGTATTGAAATAAATTTATTAAATTTGTTAAAAAATAACACCGCATAATTATAATATTACTACATATAACTTTAACTGGACGTTAGTATGTTAAAAACTCGGCATTCTAATTGCGCGAACTATATGTATGTATGTAGTTTTGCAACAAATGCATTAGTAATTTTCTCCATGCTTGTTTCCATACACATAAAGAACGAAATATAAGAAAGCCACTTCTATAAAAATTGTGTTGTATACTTTACTAAAATCCAAAAATGTAATATCATCTGTATAGATCATCTAATAGATATGTTAAATAAGAAAAGGTTACATTGCATTACAATATGTTGTAATATTCTGCATATAGTGAGTATTTTGTAATTATTATTATTAGTATCTCGTAGATTTCTTGCATTTTCTCAGTCTAACGACGCTAAACTTTACACTCAACCCACATATCTATGGGTTCGAGCTCGGACTGTACCCGACTGATATTGTACGGTTTTATTATCCATCACAACACTGTATTTATTACAAGTTTTATGTTTTGTGTGCTCATTTAAAAATGGTAATTACAGCTTTAATTGTGTTGATCGAATGACGGGCACTAGTCAAGTTCTAATATCTATTGTTGATTGAGAAATTGTTGTTTTTATAATGACTATTTTTTGTATGTTTGTGTGTGTACGTGATGGAGAAACTGTTTTGCTGTAATATCTGTTACTGACATTACAATCGGTACTGTTAGTACTGCTTCCTGATTCCAAAGCTGTCGTATTGTAAGTGGTATATATTTTACTTTTTTTTATTGTGCTTTTTTGTGTAATGTTTTATTTGGAATGGCCATAATTTTCTCAGAGTTCCCATATTTTTTGCCAAGATGTGACAAAAAGTTCGAAACTTTTATTGATTTATGAATGTTCTTGAATATATTTATTGTTTCGACACAGATACTGTTCCTGTCTTTTTTTTTCTTCTTCCTCTGATCGACATTGGAATTATACGAGTGTTTTATATATTGTAGAATAATAAAAATATTTCCACATTTGAATAATCTTTTTATACAAACATGTGAGGATGTTATTCAAAACAGTGGCGAGTTCTTTACCTTAAAATACAAACATTACTAACATTAGATAATGAAATGTATCAGCCATTATTTTCATATTAGTAGCAAATGCTTTGTTTTTGCTCATTAGTTTAGTACAAATTTCTAATAAAATTTTCATTTTTGCAGAGCCAACATGGCGCTTTACTTATTTGCCGCTCGCTACCCGGCAAAAGCTTTCAACGCCTTAAATTTACTTTCCTTAAGCTTGTCCCCAATTCAGCCCAGTAACGAACATCAGTATGAGTTCTGCACTGGTTCCCGATTGGAAGCAGGAGCCCTTGTCGCCCATCTTTGATGAGTTGACATCGGTGTCTGACGATGTACTCCTATATTGGATAGACTTGGAGCAGCCCCATAATGAGCTAAAATTGGAAACAGAGAATGTTCCCAACGTCTCCACTAAAGACACTGGCTCTGGAATGGCTGATAACCTTGACAACATTGAAGACCTCGACGAGTGGATCAAACAAGGTAAGGGTTTCTGAAGATTATTGCTTTAATTGGGATTTAAAACTAAAACACATATTTTTAGATTGAAGTGTAATTAAATTTCTAATAATACTTTATATATTATACATATTCATTTTTAAGTAAAATTCTGATGCTCTTGGTTTAAATTATTTCTAATTTATATTCATGTTTAATAATATACAGAAATATTATTTGTATATACTAAAGCTTTGATTGAATTTGAAATTAAAAACTAGAGAATCGACGTACTTAAAAGAATACTATGTAGAGTTTCTGACCGAAGCATAGAACTAAATATCATTACTCTTTCTAACATATTGCTGCGAATTCTATGTAGTTTACTGAGACGTAGTCAGAAGCTTATATATACACACATAAATAGTCTTCTTAGAAACAAGTTTTATTATTTCCTTACATGTTACATGCATTGAAGTAAAAGTATTTGCAGACGTATGAAACTATAAATTGTTTCGTCTTTTTTTAAAGTTTTTAAAGGTAAATTACATTGCAAGTGTATGAGGTGTGGCTATTAAATAACGAGATTGACGCTGGTACAGAAGAAGTGCGCATACGCCAAACGCCAACGATTGACAACTATTTATCGTGAAGCTTTCTCTTTCGAATGCAGTACCTCTCGCTTCTGCAAACAAATTAGTATAGCCGTAGCCTTCGTTTGCATTAGAGTTGTGTTTTTTGTTTCGCCGGAAAAATGTTAAGTAACTATTAATCAACATTACTACCTTCACGTTCTTGCTCAACGTCGTGAAAGAATAAGGAAAAAACGACCAGAATTGTGGAAGGACAAGTCATGGGTTCTCCACCAAGACAATGCACCGGCTCATTCTGCATTGTCAATCAAGAGGTTTCTAGCCAAGCACAGCATCCCAGTTTAAACTATTCGGCTTATTCGCCGGATCTTGCGCCGTGCGACTTCTATCTGCTTCCTAAGGTGAAATCTGAATTAAAGGGAACAAAATTTGAGCCCGTTGAAGCTGTGAAAGCGAAAGCGGTACGCGTCCTGAAGGAGCTGACAGAAGAAGACTTCCATCACTGTTTCGAACAATGGATGATTAGCATGGAGCGTTGATAGAGGAGGGGTGTATATTGAAGGTGATAATAAGTAAATATGTATGAAATCAAAATAAAATGTTCTATAGCGTCAGTCTCGTTATTTAATAGCCACACCTCGGATACATAATTCAGATCCTTATAAAATATGTATTTTAATCTAAATAAACAACTAAAAACTGATTAACAATGCAATAAAGGGTCCCTGCATTCCCAAACAACTATTTGAAATAATCCTAAGCGGGGACACATTGACTTGAAAAATATAACTCCTTGGACACTCTTTCTCAATTTTATGTTTTCGTTTTGGAGTAATTCAAAATATTTTTATGCATTCAACGAGTCTGGTCAATGACTTCATCATAAGATACTGCAACTTAATTTTTGGTCGTACTTGAGATGTCTTTCTTTAAGATGCAGTCTATCTAACAAGAGTGCGTGAATTTATTCTCAGAGAAGACTTATTTTAAAATAAAATTCTGTATAATTGGAAAGTAGTTTTAAAATATTACGTTGTTATTACCTAATATGTAGTCCAGTTGTCGTTATTTACGACTGTTACTTGACAGAATTATTCCATATTCCTGACTAGATTCTCTACATAATTTCTACTAAGAATATGACTATGACTCAAAATTGCAGATTTTAGATAAAGGTAGTTAACTAGATGTTATCTATGTACTGATTTTAGTCGAACCTTTAATACCATTACCCATCGTATTCTAATTTATAAATTCATCCTTTAATTTTAGTAATGCCCCCCCTTCAGTTTATCAATTCCTACTTGACCAGCAGATGGAATTACATGTATTTCAACGGTTATAGCTCTCATCTCTACCATCTATATGCCTGCTCTATATGATCTATATGTCTGCTCTATGACCCACTTTTATTTATATTTTTATGAATGATTTTAGTACCTTTTTAGATTGTTTTGTGCTGGTTTCTATAGGTGACTTCAAAATCATCTTCCATAACATTGACACAATTGGGGATAACCAGTTCGTATGTAGTACATCAATAACCTACTTCTAAACGCATCTGGGTGTTGTTTTGAATCCTTTACAAGACAAACTACTAAATGTTACCTTTGATTTAAAATTACCTATTCTGAAAATGTTCTGAATATCACAGTCGGTTTTTAAATTATTGATACTTTTGTAAGGACACTAAAAACTGACTGTTGTTAAATCGTGTTTTTTTGTTTTCGTTGTTATCAAGTTTGAATATGTTTCTATTATATAACTTCCAGTTTACAATGTCCATGCAAATAAAGTTTAGTAATTTTAATGAAAAATTCTACTGAGTGATTTATTTTTAACATTGAGTATGGTAGTCTCTTAGGAAGGCTTTTATAAACGGCGTGAAACCTTTTCTTTTCCACCTTGCCAACCAGAAGCAATATAAATGCACCAAACTTTTTACATAATATCACATAGGTCCTTGCCTAGTCGCTAAACTCGTTAATATTTATCGAGTTCTCCTTAACAATAAGCGACTATACACTTTTGTGATACAGACTGTAATTGTCCTTAATATGCTCATTTTGTTTCAAACGCCTAGTTATTTTACAAATTCAGTAATTTTATACAAGAAGAAATTATTACGTTCCTCTATATGTATGTTGTGCGAAGACATTCTTTATAATACGTAAATTTAAATGTGCAAATGTCCCTATTAATTTGTCCTGTATGCATGCTTTGTTGTTAACATTTTTCTTTGCCAATGAATAAGGCATTACTTCGTTGCATTTTACTCGTCTGACTTTTTTAATTTCGACGACGGTGATAATTTAAATAACTTCTTCGTTACGTGATACGCGATAAACAGAAGCATTGCAGACGTAATTAATCTATTATTTTTCCATATCTAACCGAGGACTTCATGAGTTCATAAATTAAAATTCTCCATGAAAAATCTGCTTTCTTTGCTAATTACATTGTTTTATTTGCACAACTTTTTTTTTTTGAAAATTTTTTTCTACGTAGGAATCGAACTAAACCTTTCCTTCCTTATCCATAGGTTCGATTCTTACCTAAAGCAAAAAGTAAAAAAAAAATATCTGTGTGTATTCATTACATTACAAAAATAAGAATTCTACCTATCAACATTTTTTTTAATAACTACAATAAAATATAGATTTTCTTTATTGAATTGAATTTTATTTATAAGCTATTCTTGATGTGTAGAGAAATGTGGAAAAGAAACTAATTATGTAAGATTCGCTATTTAACATGTAATACTTAAATGTCAAGAATAGCTTGTTAACAGTTTTTTTTTTAATAATTATTACTTGTCTTTTGATTTAACATTCGATTTCTCGTTTTTAATTTGGCCATTTTAATTATTCCAATATTTTGTTAGCAAGGATCTAACCATTTTCATTTACTGGATTTGCTTTATTTTAAAATGTAAGAACTTGAATCAGATTGTCTGTATTAAAGGTTACAAGTTTTACGGTTTTTTGGTGTAGTATAACATTTCAGTCGTCAACTTATTTTAAATGTTAACTTCCGAAAATTCCCTTTGTATATGCGAATTATTCGTATTAGAATTTATACACATAATTACATTTTAAAAAAATACTGGACAAACTGTTTTTGTTATTTTTAAGTATGCGAAAGAGTAATGTTTATTATTCGTTTATTTGTGGTACTGATTATGGAGAAAATCACGTACAATTTAATATAGAATATAGCAAATGTTTTACTTGTAAACAATTAACTAAAATTGTTATCAATACACTTTGTTTAAAGAATTATTAGACGTGGGTCATTAATTTTCATCGGAATGATGCAAGACAATTATACAATTTCAAACCCGCATATGGCGGTATCAAAGAATTCTATTTTCGCACATGTCCAAAAACAATTGATTAGGATGAAAACCGATTTTTAATAATTTTCAGCATTTGGGCAATGATTTTTGAGTAAAAAATTATTGTTGTAGGAGAAATGTATCCAAAATTTTAGGAACTGGGCTATAATTTCTATTTAATATAATACACTTATCCAAACGTGAAACTAATTTTTTGAATTCGTCCTCAAAAAGTTTTGTCAGGATCTCGGCAATCCTGTCAATTTACAGCAAGTTTTACCTTATTTAAGCCCTGAAAATAAACATCACATAGTGGTTTTTTCAAATTTGGGAACAGAATAAACACCAGGAAACATACAATGGATGTGGAAGTAATTCTCAGCGCAATTCGTTTAAAACTTTCGTCGTTCTTCGTGCGGTACGATATCCTGTTGCAACAACGTACGCAACTTCACAGGCTGTTTCTTGTAAAATACCTGCCGTAATGGGTTAGATAAAGGATTAGTATAATCTATTGATTGTAGTTTCGATAGATAATCCATAAATTTCCCAGAATTCCCATTGATTGATACATACGTATCAATCAAACGAGTGAAGTAAGCCAAACAATATTGCATGGGATTGTTGCATAAAGACGTCGAGACTTTTCACTGACCAATAGTGCGATCTTTAAGATTTACGTAATTGAATTAGAGTTAAATTCCTAAAACTTTGTATATGTAGGATTGAATCAAATCGGCCGAAAATGAAATTCTATATCACATTATATGATATAATGTGATATAAAACCACATTATATCATGTCGTTTTATTATCTACATTAAATAGTGAACAGTGTTTCGACGTTTAACTTTGTCAGGGCAATGAACAAAATTCTTTATATAAATCTTGGCAATTGAATTAAACTTCGGACAAAAATTAAGCTAAATTCGTAAAAATTAAACATATAAAATTAAAATAGTAGGCAAAGCTTTTATAGATAAATGTAATTGTTATATTTTATGCATATAACTATTAATATTTAGTTATCACATTCTTCGCTTCAATAATAGCGTCTATTCTTCTTGGTATGTTATCTATGCAACCCTCGACATTTCTTCCATTTGTGGATATTGTGCCCATATATTCTGAATATTTGTTTATATTTATCATAATCTAAATTTTTAATAAATATATATTTCATTCATGAAAAATCTCCTTTCATCGTGGAAGTATGTAGTAAGTAATACGTCTTCTTAAATTTGACATAATGTTGATCTTGATGTGAATCGTGTTTATATGGTTGTATATCTTGAGGTCGGTTACCATGTTATTAAAGTTGCCTATACGAGCGCGTTCGTGCATACAAACATGCTTCTTTAAAATTATATTAAAGTAATATTTCCTTTCACTATGAAGTTGAAAATTTTCCGTATTTTGAAGGACTTCCAGATATTACATTTTATTTCCATATATACATTACAACTTGTAAATTTATAGTCTCTGACTATTTTACACAAGAACTAAGGAAAATGTAAAGCATACAAATAATTTAGTAATTGTGAAATATATTGATATTATACATATTTCTAATAAATAAATAAAAACAAGAAGTTATGCCAATTAACTGTAATACGCACAACTTTGCATTATTTCGATTAGTTTATGTTTAATTTTACGAAAAATATTCTAGTTTCTACAACGTAGTAGATTATTTATTATATAATAATAATTATTATTTTATTATTTTGCTATCGATTTTATCCCCGACAGGGGTTTTGCATGAACACAAAATCTTTAGGACGCGGGTTTCTTCAATTTTTCAATTGCCAATAAATCTATTGATCCAGTAAAAGGAAAATACATAGGTCCACACCAGAATGGAACTACACTGTTTTATAAGTGATACAATATTCTCAGTAATTCTGTTTTTTAACTACCTCACGAATGTCCTGCGCTTTTGATCAAACACTTCAACAATGATTAATCCATTTCGTTTACTGACAAGTTTATTTATTTTTCAAACGTGTAACAGCTTTCAAATCACATCACGACTGTGTAAATTCGTTTCTGTTAAACGATACTTAATCGTACTAGTAGTTACACTTTTAAGTCTTTTACTGTTTACTCTGGTTGTTATACGTAATCGTACAGAACAACATCCATCTGCATGGATATTGCTACTTTGTGTTACTTGTTATGCCAGTTACGTTGGAAACTATGGCTCAACACTGTGTTCTGATTACTACTGAAAATAACAACCTATTTATCGAAATTATATCAAGTAGGATACAAATATTAACTTTACCTTCTTTAATTACTCTTGTTAAATCGGAGGATAATTTACTGCAATTTTTTTATGTTTAATTTTGTAGAAACTAATCTGACAAAATCACGTTCATATATTTAATAGTTTTCTATTGGACATCTTTATGCCAGAATTGCATTGTTTGTTAATAATACGTATGAGATACTCCTAAGCGCCCATTGTAAAACTTAGTACACCTCGTTAGACAATTTGTTTTCTTTTTTCGCTAAACAATTTTTTGACAAAACGCTTCTATTTATAATTTCCCCTAGACTATAGGACATATGAACCATTATTTCAACATTTTGAACATTCAAATACTCAAACGCTCGAGTAGTAATATCATCGTGATGCAAAATGATCTTTTCTCTTGGACAATTTTCAAATATGGAGAACTTGTAAGTAGCAATAAATTCTAATGTACCATTAACCCTTAAGTGCACCTAGGTACCCGGGCATTTTTGGCGTTTTCAACCAAATTTTTTTTATTGAAATCAATAATCTGCATGTCGGAAACTTCTTGAGAACTACTAACTTTCAGAAAGTTTAGTATTTTTGCATCCGTACACCTAAATTTTTTTTAATTTGCGTGAGAGATCAATTTATTCTTAACTCCCTTAACTGCGCACCAAGGTACCCGGGTATCTGTACGTGTTTTATTATATATATATATATATACATAAATAAATAGTCTATATAAAATATAAACGTAAACAATTAATTTCATGAAATAGGAAAACAGAAACATAAACTAAAACAAAATCAGAAATTCAATAAATAATAAAAACATAAGAAAAAGTTACAAATAATGTTTTATTGCAGATCTTTCGAGACTTTGCACATATATCCCGAGTTTCATTATTATCAAAATGTATACACCGTAATAGCATTCTGAATCTGTTGTATGATGTTGCTGCCCGAAATAATGGCAAATTAGTGGGTTTCCACAACACCAGATACGTGTTCTCTGTTTGATTTGTGAACATTAGAGTAAATGAAAATACCAAGAAAAGCGTCGAGTTGTTCTCCAAAAGACTCGAATATTTTTTTTGTTTTCTCTTCGTTTTTTGTTTCTGTTGTAATTTTCTGGCCTTTACGATTTGTTTCTCTAAGAATTATTTCACACATTTCACTTGATAAAATACTTTTAAATATTTCTTTGGCGGTACACAATTAATTTGTCGCAAAATATTTTTTTTATAGTTTGGGATTCTTGAAAGTTGTCAACAAGTTCCATCTTTACCATGAAGTTCACTTCTTGTCTGAACTTGTCAAACAAATCTTCGTCAACTTCTACAGTACCTGCCAATTCAATATCTGAAGCTTCCAATGTTATTTCGTTTAGCGGTGGAATATATTCTTCATCGCAATGAGAGTGGATAAAATCTTCTTCACTGTTTTCTAATTCACTTAATATGTTATTTATATCAATAGAATTAAGTCTTTTGGAACGAGCTCTTGCGTTTGAATTCATTTCCTTTGTTTTACGTAAAAAATATTACCTTACCCGGGCAGAAGATATGACGAACTAAAAATAATAAGCACAAAACTGCATACAATTTTGTATTTATTCTCGAAGGGGGTTCACCAACTTTATATTCGCACTAAATATGTATAACAAACGTTCGCTTTTACATACCTACAGGAAAGAAGCTGTTAAATTTAAAATTTATCTTATTTAAAAATTGAAATATGTATCTAAAATTTGCAATAAGGTGCGTTGCATACCTTCAGGTATAAAGAAAAGAGAAAATATATATTATATCTATTGTCAATCCCGTATATATTTTACGTTTTAACTAGATATTTATTTAATGGGAAAATGCCTGTTTTCTACGTAACTTCCGTGTAGGTACCCGGGTACTTTGCAGCGCAATAGAAAGTATTTTTTTTGCCGCGCTCATAAGGGTTAACAGGACGATCCTCCAGTGCTATAGTGGAAACATTGATAGCAAAAAATATGACGACCTATTTTTTTGTTTCGTCTTGTGTGCTTTCTTTTTCGTAACATTTTCTCTCACCTGTATTCGGTTAGTTGAACTAATGATACACAGTCTAGAAGCGACTTGATTAAACTCATATACAATTTCACGATACTCCTAAACAATTACACGATATAGCTATAAATAATATCATCCTATTGGACACCAGCCAAAGCCGTACCGGACACGCTACTGTGCGTTGGTAGTTGGACTCTTTCTACAATTATTCAACAATATATTTTTAAATCACCATTGTCATTAAACATGTAAATAACTAAGTTAAAATTTGTAGCTAAATATTATGTCCTGGATAGAGACGTTCGGCGGAAAGAGAATAGCTGTAACTATTTTTATTTTTGTATTTAATTTATTAAATTATGAAATGATTACATCTTTTATTATTAAAAAATGTTGTCTCAATATTTTACTAAATTTAAGTGGCCATATTTTTATGAGCAGTTGTAGATAAGTACATACATACATACGTACATATATTCATGTGAATACATAATATACATACATACACATGGTACATACATACATACACATATAGATACATATATAATTACATAAATACATACGTACATAGATATATAATTTCTCAATGTATATCAATCATTTATTGCTAATTTCCTGTTATTTTCTATGATTTGCTATAATTATTATTATTTGCATGATTTTTTAATGTTAATTAGTAACTAGAAGCGTTTGATATACTGTGACATGAAAATGCTTAATGGCACTTTTTCTCAACGTGATTACAAACTGCATTTTTGCATTTATTTGCCTTCTCTTATTGATTGCTAGAATATTTTTCTTGTTCATAAGTAGCGCCTTTGTTCTGAAATTGCAACCGTCGTCTCATTTGTTTGATAATTAAAACATCTAATATGCCCATGATACACTATTGAGTTTTTACTTGGTCTGTTATTGAATTAATTAGTACCCCATGGTACACATTTTAGATCAATTTATCGATTTTGAAACATTGTTTAATTTGCATTCATATCAACATTTTTATATAATCTCCTATTTCTGTTGATCTCAAATGTTTTCCATTTTGTGTTTAAACAGTGAAACTATAATGGTAGGCTCGTGAAGTAGGAAAGGCAAAAAAATTGTTAGCGAATAACTAGTTTAGAAACGTTTAAATTCTTTAGCAAATGATACTTTGAGAGATGTAAATGAATGCTGGTAAAGGAATTAAGACAGTTTCTACACCTATTATAATTCCAACCGAAATAATAGTATTTTAAATATATTTACGAAGATGTTGAGGTTCATTTTCACAGTACTGTGTGTTTCTGTCTTGGTTCACAATGTTTGTGTTGAAGTTTCCTTTAAAATATAATTCGTATTTTAGTTCTTCCTTCAATATAACATTAAAATACAAAGGGTAACTGTATTTTTTAAGGAAAATTCAACAAATACTGTGAAACAAACAAGATTCGAAAACACTAACTGGTTGTCGTACTATCTAAGAAGACCAAAATTATTGCACCTATTTGCTTGCACTACTATTGCTACATCCAATAACAACCAACAATATATGCATAAAAACAAATTTTGACTAGGATATCGGAATTATTTGCTTTACTAATCTTTGCAGTCAGAAAGTAGTGTAAAAATACTCCAAAATGTAGAGAAAGTATCAGTCAGCAACATATTATAATTTAACTTATTATTTATTTTAATATTACTATTATTACTAAGAAGTAATAACATTCTATATTTTGGAAATAATTATAAAAAGTAATTTAGAAAGAAAAGCAATTACGTTTTTGGTTTAGTTGGAAAAGTTTTCATGTTGCTGTTTACTTTTATTCATATATAAACTAAGATGTCCACTATTCATTGTTTAAGAATGTTTCTTACTAACAGTTTAAGGGGATTCCCTACTCGGTAATTTTTACCTTGAACTAGTTTACAAGAAACAAGGTTATTAGGGTTAAAAAATTTCTGTTTGCATATGTTATACTTAATTCTTAAGAATATTTTCTATGGCGTGCGCTTTAAGTTATTTTAATGATATACTTCGTTTGTTTATTTCTCAAACTAGTTGCAGGACGACATACAATATAAAAATTTCATATGTATTTATGTACATCACAATTTCTTTGCAATTAATTATTTTTATTTCCTTCTTTAATGTGCTTAAGGGAATATATGTCTTCGTTATTTCGCTTGTCTGATTCTCTTTTATTCAATTTAAAAGTAATTCATAAAGATATCGGTAATACATGGAAATATGTAGATAAGTTTTTATACGTTGTTAGTATTCGTAGAACTTACCTATACATTGCAAAGAAAAATGGAAATAATTTTTATAAAACAATTTAGTTAATTATTTAAAAATTTCTGGAATAAGTAATGATGAATCAATGAAATTTCCTCAAATTTAATTCAAATTCCTTCGTTATTTTCAATAAATTCAAGTAGATATTACTAAAGCTTTCTGCTTCCGGGCTGGACCCGCGTCACTGGTATAACTGCCAACGTTTCGTACTCACTTGCATGGGCTACTGTCTGTCGCACTGAAACTGTTTACTTGAACTAGTTTCATTGCGACTTGGAGAAGATTGTATTCAATAATACGTTCGGGAAACTCTCCATCTAATTGAAAAGAGGCGAACATTAAAAATTTCCTCTGCACCATCTCAACAATCTATCGTTGAGTTGCATAATAAGAATATCATACAACGGAACCTTATTCGAGCTTGAAGTGCACATACGCACAATACAAAGTGGTTAATGTTCTGAGGAGACATCGAATGCGGATCATCTGACGTACAACATAAGCACAATGCATGACATTATCGTGGTTGCTGAAAGTAATAATAATTATTGTCTATTCATTAACACGAGCAATTATTGTGCTCGTGGTGTGACTTAAGACCTTGGGATGTGAGCATTTACCTTAAATGAAAAAGGAAAGCAGGGATCTCGGCGTTATAGGCCTTAACTAAAGGCTTGCCACAAAATTATCAACCGGTTGGGTTGGGTTTAATTTTGCCATACATTGTGGGATATTATTTTGTAAAATATTTAAATAAATATGTGTGTCGATTATCTGCAAATTTCCAATTCTCACAACCGACATACAACCCTATACAAGCACACTTGCTTCTTAATATTTAACAAACCTTGTATCTTTTTAGGAAATAGTATTCTCTACGGTGTTATCGCACGCTGTTCGCGTCATTGTCCCGTACATTTTATTTTCTTCGCCTAAAAGAAGCACATTTGTCCAACACTATAGGTTTCGTATGGTACTTCTTTGCAGGATTTCCTTTCCGTAACATACATAGGTTTTATAATTCTTACCGTGTAAAGCATTTGATATATTTGCGTTGACCTAAGCTTAAATCAGCACCTGAATGTATTTTTATTTAGTCCAGATCTAAAACTTTGTATTACACAACTTTGTTTTAGCCTAGATGTTTATAAGATTTTCTCTCTTTGTATTGATCTAAAATAATCTCTCTCTCACAGATTTTCTTTTGTTAGGCATCATCTCCTTCACGTTCTGTATTTCGAGGGTATATTGTAATTGAAATAATTAATCACTGCAAAACGCAGAGCTCGTAATTTTGAACTAATCTCGATTGGAACAATGTGAATACCTGCTTTACGCAGAATTTTACAGCATTGTGCTGCAGTGTAATTGCTTGCTCAACATTTCGATTTAAGAACAGATCCAATTAATTGCATTGGTTTATTATATTTTGCAAATTTATATATAATCGTTTCAGGTCCTTTTCAAATTTTAGTAAAGGATTCAATGTAATTTTTATAGAAGGGCCTCTTTGCATGTAGATTTGTGTAATTAACTTTTATTTAATTTTACTGTTAGAGTTTTTAATTTATATAAATATTTTACTAACAATGTAAATAAATATTAAGAAATGCATTTTTTCTATGCAAATATTAAATTTCTGCAATTTTAGATTAATATCACCTGACCATTACAATTTTTGTATGATGTAATATTTAGCTGCAAATTTATATTTATTTATATGATTGGCAATATACGAATATTTCAAATATGTTGGATGTTCAATACAATATTATTACATCATCTTATAGTGCGATAATATAAAGGCAATATTTAAATAGATTACAAAAATAATGGGAGTACTTAACACCGTCTGTGTATTCTATCAGTTCGTTATACATCCGCAGTAAATTATTTGCTTTGTCGTTTTTAATTTTTTGTGAATCCAGATTCATCTAGGCCTGTTAACTGGTACGTTTTTTTGTATTTAATTAAAATCGTAGGCTGTATAATCTATATTTACATCTGATCGCTGAATCCAAAAAAATTACCCTGTTATAGATGGTTTAATAAGCAAGACCCAAAAGTTTTCCTGAAATCTCCGAAACGGATACGCGAACTTTACAAACACTTTCCTGGGATACGAGAACCACCCCAACCAATTTTTACAAGCTGAGGCACGTGGCTAAAAGCAATTTCCTATTTAAAAAACTTTCACACAATAAATTTCTTAGTATTACAGCTCAACCTAAATTACATTGGCGACTGTGGCTAAGTGAATATCAAAAATGTAGAAAAGGAATTGTTTGTATGGACACCGAATAGAACATTTCGCGATTTTTCTGTGTAGCTTTACTACGAGCCCGTGTTTGAATACAGTATTTATTATTTTTGTATAACAGAAGATGACAGCTTAGCTGACGAAATATTTACTTAGGATATAAATATTAATGTGGTAAGATGTTTTGTATTTTTCGATTATATTCACGATGTTTATGATTCAAAAAAAATTGCAAGACCTGCTATAACATTTCAGTACACAAAAAATCAAAATAAATGATTTTAGAAACACCACAAAATGGTGTGTGTGTGTGTTTTTATAAATACTTATATATACTGAAATGTTATAGCATGTCTTGTATTTCGATCAAGATTCTTTCGATATTAGTTGTTTCTAAATATAATGTTCTACTAGTATAAAAGATAACTCGTGATTCTAAAATAAATGCCTTCATGACTCGTACAGTTACTGATTTTATTTCCTATTAAAGAGAAAATTATTAATTATTAATCGCAAAAATAGATATCCCTATGAAAATTTTTTTAAATTATTTTTTCTAGACTATTTGGTCATAATTGATATTTGTGCACAGGGGCGGATCGTGATTTTTCGGGGCCCTAGGCTAACTGAATTTCAGAGGGCCCCCATCAGCATTAGAAGCTGTCTAAATATTCTAAATTTCTATCATAGCCTAACATTTTGAACATGACTATAAATAAAAGAAGAAATAAAACGGCGGATGTAAAAGCAAAATTCTATTGAAACACAAAAAACAAAATAAACTTTATTAATTACAGGTAATCATGATACAAATGTAAACGAACTTTTTTCTTCTACACTTTACTGGCACCTATTCCCGGATTGCTTTATCGTATGAAATGGATTTTGTCAAATCATTTTTAGCAGATAGAATTGAAAGGTTATTTAATCTTTCATCAGACATTGTTGACCTGTATTTATTTTTTTATATAGGCCAGTTTTGAAAAAGATCGCTCTGCTTCACAACTCGTTATGGGTATTGTTAAATAAATTTTAAGAATGGTATAAAGATTTGAAAATGTATGAATAAGATTATTTTCAAAATTGACAGACATTAGTTAGTTTCGGGAATCCTTGCCCTTTCGGGGCTCTAGGCTTCAGCCTAATTTTTTCTATGGTAGATCCGCCTATGTTTGTGCATATATTTACGATTATCTAATTAAAGACTCCATACAATTACCAAATTTCTTACACAAAATACTCAAAAATATCCTACAATATGTAATAGTTCTATGTATTTATCTACTTTTTCTCCCATTTATGCATATATTGTATATTACTTAAAGTAGGTACATTTACTTTTAGCAATATTTAATAAAGAGACCCTTGATTTTGTCCAGTTTATGTGATTTGGCTAGTGGAATTTATGTTTTATATATAATTTTTTTAATGATTGCTGGTAATATTATCAGATTAAAATTAGAAAATAATATTTTACAACACGAGTAAAGGAAAATAATAGTAATTTAAATTAAGCAAAAATGGTCATACACTTAAACTGTACCAAAACAAAATAAACGAACATACTGTAAAATATTTTAATTGAAAATAAAACAACCGAAACTGTATCGTGAAAATTATAATATCGGAAAACATCTGTTGAAAAAAACAGAATGGCAATTGGTCAATTACAGGGGATAGTGACAGAGCATTACTTATTATTACGCTCGTGGTAGGATTTAAGATGTTTGGCTTTCAGCATTTGCTTAAATAGGAAAGGTAAACCACAAAAAACCTTTCCGCACAGCAGATCATCGAATTCGATCTCGAGACACCTGGCATGAAGAATAAGAAAGCGCTATCTAGTTTTGCAAGAATGCTTTTAAAACACCTGGAAATTCAAGGAAAAGTGAATGAAGAAACAAGTACCAATATCATTAAGCAGAGCTCAGCCCCATATCATAGAATAGCTCACTAGCAAGCACAAAGAATAAGGCGCTGGGATTGTAGTTTGTTTCTTAGCATAGTCACTAGACTTACAGTATGAAAGCAAAAGTAAGTAGAACTTGTTCTGATGGTCGCCTTTATGTTAAGCCTTTCTCTAACAAACAGTACACTGCAAGTAGTGTATATTATAAGCACTTTATGAGTCGAGGAGTAAATGTCAAAGTACGGCATTACTTTTTGTTTCATGGTGTAAAACATGGAAGACAGGAATCATGGACAAAAATGTGTACATTAGTATACTGGAATATTGGGATTGTAGTTTGTTTCTTAGCATAGTATACTGGAATATTATTCCAAGGATTTATCAATATGAAAATGATTTAAACATGCAGCAAGGGATAGTAGAAAGTTCTTATTAGGCCATGCAGTTGACGTTTTGGAGTGGTCTTCTTTTAGTCCAGACTCCAACCCTACTGAAAATCTATGTTGTACTGTAAAACGCGCAGTATAACAGGATAAGAATTTAGATGATTTATCGAAACCATGTATGGAAGAAACAACTCCCGAAGGCTGTCAACAATTGATCACGTCCATGATTAGATGTGAAGAAGTCATAAGATATTTAAGTGTTTATTAAATAATAGAGTTAATTAGTTGATATTGTTGGATCATTGAACAGGATTAATTTCATTATTACGTTATTGAATATTATATCTTCTTATATAAGTTTCTCTTGTTTTCGTAAACAAATGTATTATTTTAAAAGTGTCAATTTAATTGTTTTAAATTGATTTTCATAGTTACATATGGCTAAAAGTTATTTCAAACTAATGTCCTTAATTAATTTACCTTAACGATATATCAGTATTTTCTATATAAAGTAGTTACCTAGTTTGGCAACACATTTGCACAAAAGTTCTTATTATATGCCATAGATTCTTCACATTAGCGAGTTTTACTTGCCTTTATTGTCAATTTCATACTTTAGGCCAGCTACGTATACATAGTTATCCTCCGATTGTTCGATGTGTTGTTATCCCTCTTCGGGTTATAATTTAATATTAATAATAATTACAACTGGCAGTCTTCTTCTTACCACAATACTGACATGATGATATACATTCCCACTCCTTGTGGAACACATTTTAGATACTTTTATCCGTCTTTTTTTCTTGCTCATTATATATTTAAATTAAAAAGAAATATATTCAAATATAAAATGAAATAAGGTTTACAATTCACAAATACGGTACAATTATGTTTATTTTAACATGGAAAGCTTGTATTTTTACTCATACACAAATAATAAGAGATTAGAAACGGAATGTATTCAAGTGCCTAGGAATATATCTTGCAGAATCTTAACTATGTTTGCATTAGTAATGGTAATCGATAAGAATAAGAATTCTAGTGGTTTATTAACATCTACCAATTTCACTACCCCAAGATCGGCCATGAGATAAATTCATATGTTCTATACTCATGGGACATTTTTATCAATTGTTTGATTTCGTTGAGATACGATATTGGAATTTTTACATTAATGTGAATTTTTTTATTGCTTTAATTGTTTTATCATAATATTTTTTTGATTCTGGCAGTTTTCTCAGTGATTAAATTCTCATGAAACTGGGAGCATCATGCATAGATGTTTTTAACAACAATGAAAATACTGACTATATTTACATATATATTAGTAATTAGTTTTCTTTTCCTATCTGCAAAATCGTTCCGGTTATGTTCATTATAATAGGTTCTCATCTAATTTCTTTGATATTTCCTCTGGAGTCACACCGTGTTCCCATTTGGGACTCCTTCAGCAAATGTTCTGTTCTCTCTTTTATCAGAAGTGTCACTCTGTTTCACTATGACTATAATGTTCGTCAATCTACTATACCTAGAGTATACAAATTCAAAGATCTTGAAGTTTTGTTCGACTCACATCTTAGCTTTTCTAAGCATATAGGTGACATAACTACATCAGCTTCCAGAAGTCTAGGGTTCCTTATTCGGACCTGCAAGGGTTTTAGTAACCTGCACACTTTGAAGATTCTTTACTGTTCTCTTGTACGGTCCAAAATGGAATACGCTTCAGTAGTGTGGTACCCGCATTATCATTACCAGCAGTTACTTCTGGAACGTGTTCAGAAAAGATTTGCGACATATTTATCTTATAGAATTGTTAGATATTATCCTGCCTTTGATACGGCATATGAAGGTCTACTTGCTCGACATAATTTCGAATTCCTTTGTATACGTAGAGAGAAAGCTAGTGGTGATTTTTTTTTAATTAATCAATAATTTTATTGATTCTACTGAGTTTGTCTCAAATTCATTTCTTTGTATCTAGGTTTGATAATAGATCGTCGGCAACTCTTTCAATACCTAGGGCAAGAGCCAATGTCTTTTACAAGGCTCCACTGGTACAATGAATTATATTTAGATCCCTTTCTAATACAGCATTAATAAACAGAGGCCGTCTTGTTTGGCTGGGTCCTTTTTTTTGTATTAAAATAACTGCACTTACTATTCTTAATTTTAGTAATATGTCCTGTAATTGGATTGTTATCTGTTGGGCATTAAAGACTATTATTATATATATACATATAATTCAACTTTTTTGTCGTTAGTTCAAATATTATATATTTTTTTCTACAAAAATGCCGATTTTTTGTGAAAACTGCAATATACTAACTTAAAATATCCAGTATAATATTTCATTTTTACATATTAACCCTTCAAGTGTTTTCAAAAATTTTTCATAACTTATATAGAAGTTACGCTCTTTAAATAAAAAAGAATGAATTACTAAAACAAAAGTGACATCTAAATTAGGTAAAAAAGCTGATAGATTAATTTCGTGTCTTCTGTCAAATCGCATTATTAATTTCTTCTTTTAATTGCTAACTCTACCGATCCAGGAAAAACATATTTTCATAAAAATAACATATGCTTCCTTGTTGGCGATACCAGCGCTCTCAAGTAGCAGACCACTTTCATAATTCATATCAAGGATAAGAAACGTGTAGGAAACAGCGACTTGTAGAACAAGTGCAGTAGTAGGAGACAAAACTAGCAACTTAACTTCGATATTTGTTCGTTCGTATCAGTTCGCTCACAAATATACATTGCGTCGCACCAGTTTTACTCGCATGCGTGAAGGCTTTTTCGTTTTCACATTTGATTTAACTATTGAAATTTCGATAGCAATAATTCGTGAATCTCGATCAGTTTTTTTGGATTTTTGCGTTTTTACGTCGTTTTAAAATAAACTTGTGACAGTGTTCGCCCAAGTAGCAAACCATAAGCCAGAGTGTCGCTGTTCTCGATGCTCCGTGCAAATGTCCAACACGGCCAGCGTGTGTAGCATGAAGTGCAATTACCATTACACTTGGAACAGAGAGATCATTTTCAATTCCCAAAAACTAGTAAAAAGACGTTGACAAGGAAACTATCGCCGGCCATATCTGAAGATTTTATAACGCAAAGACTGCCACATTTCTGAATATTCTCAACGATATAATCTCTCTATTTTTAACGTACAATATATTTTACATATTTACCGTAATATAGCTATACATACTTTTAAATATTCCAAGTTATCTTCGTGTTTGACCTCAGACAAGTGACCTGATGATGGCTGTAAGTTACGGTAGGTTAAACTTCATAGATATCTTATTTACTTAGGTTCTATGTATGGATATATAATGCAAGCAGTGCAAGAGATGTTCCACAATTCACAAAACATGAGTGTTCAGCGTCTGCAGAAAATGCAAACCTTTAAGTTAAACAAGTTCTATCTCTGGAAGTTTATTTTTAATTCTTTAGGTAATAAGTTTAGCCCGTTAATTTTCTGAAGAAATGAAAAAAGACGATATTCTTAGCGAATTTATTTTTATATTTGTTACTAAGTAACAGTCAGCTATACTGAACTCGGTGATAATGTTAAATATTGAAAATTGTTGATTATTTTATGCATAAACAAATGCTTAAAATTGAGAAATAAATTATTAAGTAAACAGTTTACACTTTGGTATAACATAATTTACATTCACAATACTAAATAATATTTTCAAAGGGCTATTTTATGAAACAATAATAAGCATATTTTCATATATAAATTCTTTTCTATTTAATCTATCTAACCTCTTTTTCTAAAATTTTTATCTCAATTTATAAAAAATAATCCATCTAAAATCTGTGAAAGTGATAATTAAAAATTATATTATACTATATACAGGATGTTCCTTTTTAACATGTCTAGCGCAACTCTACTTTTAAAAGTATAAAAATTTGAACAAAGAACTCAAACATTGCTTTATTTTCATTTTCGTTAGTCAAACTACGATACGAAATTTGGAACAATCCAAAATATAACTAGATACAACAAATAAACATGATTAAATTACGCGAAAGAAATTAATTAATTGATTTCTAAAGAAAACTTTCGTATTAAATACTGTACTCATGTAAAACACTAATTTTATTAACTTCTACTATATTATTTATTTTTATCCTATTCAATATCCTAATTCAATAAATCAACCAAAATATTAGCACAATATTAACCCATTAAAAACCAAGGCAATTAATAATTTAAACTTGTTTAATTCATTTATTTAATTTAGTTAAAATATATATAAGGAACATAAAAAAAGTAAAAAATTATAAAAAATTCAGGAACTGTGGTTTTGGAACTGTATCCAAACGGGTGCAATGGCTTAATTAGTATGCTTATTTTTTAGTGTGATATATTTTCAAACACTCCCTTTTAGACAAAGTGCAACGTCACATTGTTCACACATCCATCTAATTCTACTATGGCATTCGCGGCATTGAAGGGTTTTTTATTCTCTTGGGGAAGTGGTTTCCAGCAATAGTAGCTACACCAAGTGCCAGCGAGCGTTTCGATGTTGGCAATGTCTGCGTATAATTTCGAAGATAGTAGCGAACAATATGACGCTGAAACTCTTAACAGGTGCATTTGGGATTTGTTTGCAGTTTTATATAACTTCCACGCATTGACCACAATGGAACTCAACATTGTGGTAGAAAGCGGCCAGCACCATTTCTTTCCTCGAAATTTCATTTTTTTAAATTTTTTTAATTGTTCAAGTGGAATATCATCTTCGCTATCGGTGCCACAAAATACCTCTATTTCACCTGGCACATCGTATAGTATACGATCAACTTCAATATTTTTGGCGACACTTCTTCATCTGGGTTATAATCTGGGCTTGGAGGTATAATAGCAATTTAAAATTCGTGGTGATCTTCCTTAGCTTCAACATAATTCAGGGCACAGTTCAAGTTATTGAACGCCGTAAAAACTTGACGTTTTTATAGTAGGAAATTCCATTTTTTTGTGGGCAAAAATCTTTAAAAAATGCATACTCAATAAGCCATTGTACTCAATTGGGTACATCAATTTTTCTACTCACCCAGCGTCGTTCCAATTAGTTTTTCATCTTTCACCTTTTTATAAATTGGAAACATAGTTATTCCCGTATGCAAAACTATAACAAACACTTACAATAGGTTTTACTCCACGTAGTTGAATAATTACTGACGTAGCTAATATTTGCAAAATTGACGCAAAGGTATTAAAACTAAACAAAATATACAGTAACGGTACTATTTCTAAACGCTTTGTTGTTGAGTGCTTTTTAAACACATTATGTTGAATGCAAAACCAAAACAAACGTTGCGTAATTTCACTTCTCTTGAAGTTTATGCATATTTAAATATTGCCTTTTTTCTGTACTCAAGCAGGTACAATAGCTAGGAATGGGTCGAACCAGGTTATATTTCAGTAGCGTTTATCCTATCTTGATTGACAGAAATAAGTAAAATATATAGAATACAAGCTAAATGCGTCCTTAGGTATCCTACCAACAGAAGACAAATAAAAGCAAAATTAAAAGCAAGAGAGAGAGAGAGAGATTTATTTTCTTTAACAATTCTCTGTTAAATAAATTAGCTTGTTCAATATTTTTGGGCTGATACACAAACAGCAAAGTATAAAATAGAGTTTATTTTCTGAAATTTCAATCTATTACGCTACTGTTAATCATTGATTCATTCAAGTAAGCAACTTTCGTACATTTGTGAAAATGGAAAAGATAGAGTATCAATCTCAGTATCATGTTCGGTATGACCAATGCCCTTAGACGTAGTAAGTAACTGTAATCTACCACACAACTCATCATATCATCCCCATATCTTCTTTAACTCGCAGATGCTGAGTGGTATTCTTTTTCGTAGGCCTAAACCACTCTTCCAAGTTCTGGTCTATTGAACTTCAGGTTTCTTCCCTTAAACTTTAATAAGTGTCCTATATTTGATACCTTTATTGGCAGCGTATATTTTACTAGGACTAATCAACTTTATGTACACATGTATAAATATCATTGATGATAAATTAATAATTTTTCGTGTCAGCATATAAAAAATTTCCAGCTTTCTTTTTAAAAAGTAGTTCTAAAAAATTTTTAGTGATTTTGCATGCAAATTCTCCGATTATAATATACCATTCTGAAAAATTGAACTTGAAATAAAAATTTAAGGATGCTCCTCTATTCTCAGCAATAAAAGAGTAAGTAGCAGAATTTAATCGCGGTCTTCAAGTTAAGATCCATGATTGTTTTGGAATATCAAAATTAGCCACAAACTATATCTTTGAAAAAATTCACAATGCAAGTGCTCTGAAGAACGCAAAATTGGTTCCGTCGGCTAGCAAAGACAATGGTTTGTGGTTTCTGGAATCTACATGGTGTAGAACCCGTCGATTATTTTGAGAAAAAGAGAACCATCACAAGAGAATATTATGCAACATTACTGAACAAGTTGGACACTCAAATCAAAAGCACATGACTACATTTAGCAAAAAAAATATTGCGTTTTGTCACAATCAACAGCTTATTTGTCCTTAATTCACACGTAAAACTATTTGATATACGTTACAAATTGCTTCACACGTATCTTATAGTGATGGGTAACCCAGAAGTGGATTCCAAAATACGGTTCTTCATAGAGAATGTGAGAGTTGCTTTTTTATGATCTCGCGTGTCGATTCTCGGCTTGTTTTTACGAAATGTAATATTGAGGTGATTCCTAAACATGTACTTATATTTTGTAAAGATTTGTTGTAAATTCGGCTGCTTCTTCAGTGTACTCTGTGTAAGTACAATACTATAGGTATATACGGGTATACCTGGGTAAGACTGTTTATATTTTGTAAAAACAGACGCCGAATAAATATATAGCATCGATCGTTGTTTTACATTAAAATTTAATACGTAAATTAACATACTTGTAGGTAGATATACGGAATCCAAACGGCACAATTAAATCATTGGAAAAATTCCGCACGCTCAACGAAACATACATCAAGTCTGTGTTTGGTTTCAGGGGGATGAATGTGCGGATTTTTTTTTTGTATGAGATTACCTCAAAGTTCGGCGTGCATTATGTTCATGAAGTCTTTGGAAAATATACGAAAAAACTTCGTTCCGGCCCTGGTGGATATGCAATTTGAAAAATACTAGTAACATCACCTGTATGAATTGCCGACCAACTTTAATTCACAACAAAAAACTATGAATAGAAATGTTAATATAATATTCTAATTAGATTTAGTACAATATACAGCTTCTAAAGCATTTAACTTAATTTCTTAATCGAAGAAAAACCTTTATGTTAAATTATTTCAAAGAAAATGCAAGATTTTCCTTAGTTTGACTTTTACCTATAGAGTACGTAATAAATAATCCTGTTTATATTTATATAAAATTTATTTTAAACATAATTACTTTTAGTCTATATTTAAGACCTTATAAAGACATGGTATCAAAGCAGAAGTTTCGTAAATAAACACTTTTTTTTAACTTAAACTCAGTCACAATGCAGCGACTAGAAATATTAATGAAATTTGGGATGAAGGATGTGTTAATGTTAAACATTAGTTTCAAAAATTCTGTGCTGGTGAATTTAGACTTGAAGATAAAAAGAGGTTGCAGACGTCCTTCTCAAAATGTGGAGAAATAGACCGTTTGATTGTTGCACGCTATTTGAAACGACTTAGACAAGTGAAAAAGTTGGGTAAACGAATGCCACATGAATTGAATGATAACCCAAAAGAGAGAGAGTCGTTTTGAAACTCGTTTTGTGCTTCTTTGGGCAAAAAATATTTATTTCTGGATTGGATTGTAACCTGTGACGGAAACACGACATCTGCAAACGTATAGGTCAGTGGTTGGATCGAGGTAGAGTGCCAAACAGTTTTATAAACCTAAACTACGTCAAAAGAAAGTAATAATGATTGTCCGGTGGTGTGCAGTAGGAATGATCCACTACAGCTTCTTCATTTCCTTTTGTACGACAACGCTTAATTGACCTAAGTAACGACGTTGCAGATGCTAAACAAATTGAACTAAGGACGATTTTTCAAGAGTTAATACAATTTTTATGTTACTGAGATAAATAAATTTGTTCCTTCTTGATTAAGTTTAAGTCGCGCTACAACATTTCAAATCTGTTGTTTAAAATCCTGCATTCTTTAGTTTGGGAATTCTATTTGATTAAATTTGTTCTCATTTGTATTTTGTGTTTTGCAATATTTATGTTATCCCAAACATTTAAGTTTCTTAAGCTATATCAAAAAGTAATAAAATAAGGTGAATTTTTTATTTTATTCTATTAGAAATGTTCATGTATTACGTCATTACTATAATAATAATCCTATTCTACAAAACTTAAAAAATGTGATTACAAGTGCTTGGGGTCAAACTTTATTTGTTTTATAAATAATTCTGAACTATATATACATACAACTATTATATTTCATAGCAGTAATATTATTATCTTCTGTTATACAAATATTTTTATCATTATAGGTGGGGTCACATATTTTTGCATAAAGACAATAACTATAATTACATTATTAGACCATTATTAATTTATATTATGATAAAAAAAGAGTAAACAATCGCAAGCAATAAATACATTGATTTAAATAGATCAATTGAACAACGATTAACATTTTTAAATAATTAATCGTACATAAAAATAATATACCGGTATACAGTTATACATGTACATTATGTATGTATGTATTTATTAAATTGATAGGAGAGGAAATAATAAACATAATAAATTATCTGACCTTGCTTGGAAAAAAAGGCCGGGCAAACTGTATTATTAAAAGAAAAACATTTTCTACCGGAAAGATTTATTCGAAGTGGAAATTACCGATGACAGAAGTGTTTCAAGTAACCAGAAAAAATTCCTAGATTTTTAACAATGTATTTGGTTACTACTCATCTGTATTTATGAAATCGCTTGCGAAACTATTACATCTGAATTTTATCGATAATTTCCACTTAGTAACTGTGTGAGCCGAACTGAGTGAAAAGTCCATAATTATACCCAAGGACTACAGATACAAGAATAAACATTTTGTACTGCTGCAAATGATATATAATAGTGTCACATAAATGATGAAAAGATAAAGTACAAAAAATACATGATCAGTTCGTAATCGCAAGAACTAGCTTTTGAATTGGCTGGCTAAAACTAAAGAAAAATCAGTTACAAACGATTTATATTCAAGTTGTTTCTCATGGGAAACAATTACATGAATATTTAAATAACACTAGTTTTGTAAAGCCGTTTGATGTTTAATGTATCTATTTTATTTCGATTATTCGAGTTCGTCATATGAACATTTAATTTTTTTAACACATTCCATGCGCTAAAGAAAAAGCATTGAAAAACTCATTGAGATAGAAAATATGCCTAAAGTGCTTATCGTTGCGATTTATGCAGCTTGTTAAACACGTTTGTAAAAGTTGGCTGTTGTATTCTGCTAATGCAGATTATAATCTTTTCACGAAGTTCGTCAATGATTGTCGGTGAGTTCTCTCCTCGGAGGAGTGAAATCAGCTGAATGAGTAAAATATGGAAACTATATCACGGGAAATTACAACTCTCGCAAGTTTTCTAAATTATTCAAATGTTGTTGAGTCTGTATTTTATAGAGGAAACACCCAAACTAAAACTCATTTCCGAAGGCGTTTCCCGAGACTTCTGTTTGGAGATTGTAAAACCTGCTCAAAGAGCCTCCCTTGATTCGCATTATTTGTCACGATCAGTACAATTTTTACAATGTGCGAGAACAATTCCTATGCGACTTCGTAACAAATCTAATTCTCTTATTAATAGTTAAACGGTGTCAACTTTGAAAGTAAATTTCTTTATTTGAAACAAAATGTAACAATAGTAGTACACGGCATTAAAATTCTTCATTACACGACTAACTCATCCAATGAATTGTTAGCAATTTCCATAATAAGTTTTTTAGCTCCTTGGCTTATCAATTGGGCCATTCGATATTAGTACAACTCGGAAGCAATATTTATAGTTTCTTAAAGTGCTCTTGCGATATGTGAAGCAGCACCAACTTGCTGGAACCACGTGTTTACATTGTTCGTGTAAACAAGTTTAATTGTTACGTAAAAAATTGTTGATCGTTTCGGCATATCGCAACTTGATTGTCACAGCATTTTCATTCTCATTTTCGTAGTAAGAAGAACCGACAGTTCCTATTGAAGATTGAACTGCTTAACGGTTGTTGGTAATGTTCCTGTGAATTTTCTGAACACCTATAATGGCGACTTTGTTTATTTGTATGTAACAGATAAATGTAAATGCGCTTCGTCTGACATCCAGAAGTTGTGAATTCCCGATTTCGTTAAGCATGATGCCTGGATAATCTTAATTTTGTGTAGATGAAAATTGAGATCATTATGCCAAATTCTATGTAAAGAAATACTGGACAAGCCCAATGTCTGACATTGTTGAACTTAACGTTTTGGACTATGTTCTACAGCTACTACCGTTAATGTTATTAGCTTTTCTAAAACTTTTATTTGGTATTTATAGATGAACCTGTATCTTCAAAATTACGTATCCACTCCTTAATGACAAGAGCGGAGAAAACTCTACCGTGACGACGAATATTGAAATTAATTCGAAATTGTCGTTGCGCAGCAGCCAAATAGTCATTATCTTAACAGAACGATTTAATTGCAAAAGCTCAGTGTTCATCAGATCAATGACTAATAAATGGTATAGACAGATACACGTTTTTACAATAAAAACCACAGCCACCTATTCATCTTTCTTTCAATTACAAAATAATAGTAAGATCACAACTTTCCAATCTCGCGGACTACCGTCCTAGAAACATTTCTTTATTCTTACTATCGTTTACTTACATGGTTTTCCTAATCAAGACATTGATAAAATTTCATATATTATCTTCGACAATTAGTATTATAATTTATAAAAAAAATATGCACTCTTATCAATCTTATCATTCAATTTTTGAAAATGTTCCATTGTTTCAAACCATGTGAAGAAAAGCATTACTAAGCAAGTAATTTAAGTGGTTTATTCTACGGTATTTTGACATTTCCTTTGACGCTAATTAACCACTTTTTCTTGAAACAAAAACTTAAAATGATTCATCAGTGATAAGTTATAATACGTTGTAATTTTTCTTGCATCCGGTCATTAACGATATTTGCAAACTTTTTTATATTGCCTCTCTGGAATAAAATTCATAAAATGCAGGAAAATTTTTTTCGTAAGAATGCTCGAATATGTAGTAAGTTTATACAAAGGGCACAATTTAGTAGTAAGTGCTTTTTTGATAGGCATTATTTGTTGAATTTATGACGTCAAAGAAATTAATAGCAACCTATAGTTTTTCCTTCTGTTTGACGTGTTCTATTCGCTTTTCGATAGTTGCAAGAAAGCCTTGTGTTGCACTAGAAAATTTTTGAAAAAAATGGAAAAACATTTAATAGTGAATTGTACATGACGTGTATAAAAATATCGAGTAGGTACTGGAAATTTACCAAAACAAGATTTTTCTTACAGTTAGTCTTTTTTTATAAATAAATGAAAAAATATTAAAAAAAAAGAGTAATTAATATTATCAAATACAAAAAAATAAATAATTAAAGCCGGTGTTCAAAATGACCATTTACAGTTTGTCAATGTTCGAAGAGATTAATGAATTCTTGCTTACATGACGAATAACATCTGGTATAATTAACCAAACTTCCCGATGAATTCTCTCTTTCTAGATAGGCTTATTTAAATATACTTCGTTTTATAAGTAAAAATCAAGTATGAATTCTTGCCTACCAATCGATTTATTTTCGAAAATTGTCCTGGTACCAAATAGTGTTATTGTTATATATCAGAATTGTCTTCATTTGCTAATGACAGAACTAAAACAAATTGGGGAATGTATAGTCTCTCGCAGAGAAAACTGAACTTTTTCAAAATAAAAGCAAAAGCTTACTATCTTGGTAAAATTCATTTATTTTATTCAAAGTAGTCGCATTCGGCTTCAATACAACGTTTTTCACGGTCAATTAGCATGTCAAATCAACTTTTAAGTTCACCTTTAGAGATATCTTTTAAGATAGCTGCCGATACCTTTTTAATGGCTTTGACGTCGGCATAACACTGTCCTTTCATCGGAAAATGTAGTTTGGAGAATAGATAGAAATCACAGGGGGTTAAATCCGGTGAAGACGGTGAATGGTTGATGATTAAAATACCATTTGTATTTAGAAAATCAGCGATAAGCATCGAACTATGAGATGGTGCATTATCATGTAATACACGCTAGCTACCATTTTCATGATATTGAGTGCGTACACGACAAATACGCGCCAAAAGACACTTCATAACACAAGATAATATACAGCATTGACTGTTTGACTAGTTGGTGCAAACTCTTTGTGCACATAAAACTCATAAAATCATAGAAACAAATCAACATTATCTTCACTTTTGACTTCTCCAATCGGCTTGTTTTCGACTTTTCTTCGTTTGGATGCTTCCATTCAGAGCTTTGACGCTTGGTCTCTGGATCATATTGAAAACACCACGTCTCGTCACTACTTACAATAGAATACTTGAAGTTTTCGTCTTTTTTCGAGTCTTTAATCAAGTCTGTACAATGTTGAATTCAGTTAGCTTGTATGGTACAAACCTTGCACAAATTTTTCCCAGTCCCAAATGCTGTGTCAAAATGCGATGATTTGAATCTTTGGAAATATTTAATTCCATTCCCACGTATCACAATGAGGATGTCGATAAATTTCTGATAAATTCATGCAGTAGTTCAATGTTACTTTCCGTAATACACTTGTATCAAATTAAACGTTTCAGTAAACGATTTACCGCGTTTAAGAAATTGACATTTGTCCTTTGTTCAAAATTAATTTTTCGACCAATGCCAAATACACACTGTTACTTTATGAGTAATTTCTCTGCTTCTAATGATGCAAATGTCATGATATTTTGACATAACATTGGTAAAAAATCTGCCTTACCGATGCACATTCTTTTTTAATAGATGGCTCAATTACGAATTATTATTTTAAAAAAGTTCGGTTTTCTCTGCGATAGACCGTATAGATCGATCTTCATTGGGTGTTTCATTGAAGAACAAGGGTCTCTAAACTATATTATCAAAGATTCCTACCCATACACTGATCTTTTGCGAATGCTTGCATCCAATCTGGATTTTCAGCCGACTAATAACAATTTTTCCGATTAACTGAACCGTGCATACAAAAAATGACCTCGTATGAAAAAAGAGATTCATTGGACAAAGCTAGAATCATTACCACACATGCTAATTATTTGTTAATAAAATTATAATCTCTGGTCAAAGTCGCTGTCCCCACAGCTCCTGCAATATTTTTATTTTGTAAGGATATTTTGTTGTATGAAATGTTTTTATCGTTGTTGTTTCCCTACGTTATAATTTAATCTGATTCGTAGACTTGACTAATTTGAATTTTTTCGTTAGTCAACAAAACATCAATGAATGGACGATCTGGCTATCACGCATTAATTGAGTGATAGTCGGAGAGCCTTGAGAACGAATTTTACTTCCGATACCAACCAACATTAATATTTCTATTCTCTGTTTAGATACATTTTCATTTATGATTAATTTGTAATAATATAACGCAATATTAAATGATCTTTGGAAATCAGACTTTCACAAGAACTAAACACTTCATAAATTGATACATTTTCCAACACCTACTCGATGTTTTGATATACGCCATGGCCAACTAGTTATTAGATGGTTTTTCCTGTTTTTCCCAAAACTTTCTAGTGTAACTATTGAAAAGCGAATGGAACACTATCAAGCAGATTTTGAAAAAGTATGGGTTGCCATTAAAAACACTCGTTATTATTCGATTTTTTTTTTATTGCAGTTCTTCGTTTCGTTATTAATTATTGTAACTTAATACATTACGTGGGATTTTAGAATTTATGTTTTAAATTATTCACTTCTCTTTTTATAAGTATGGAGCAACATTAATGTTAAATTTGCAATATTCAGGAATTCCAAATGATTTATGTAATGATCCCAATACTAAAGTGCTTTACGTTAGTGAAACAGAAACAAATATTGTACGCTTGACTGATCACTCTCGCAGTTAAATTCTCAATATGATAAATAATAAATTTTTAAACCCCGTTCCACTATAATACAAGTTTATGTATTCCAAGAATTATGCTCTAAGAAAGTACATTGAGGCTGCTTTGTCTACATCGGTACATTGTTCTACAAGAGTTCATTGGGTTCAGCAATCCGGTAGTCTAATCTTTGCTGGTAATTAACAATTAATACTAATAGCAAGTCTAATTGCAAACGACCTAATTTCTTCGATGAAAACATTGCCAGCCAGGAGTTGCGTAAATAACTAATGCGTACGACTTCAACCATTTGATTATATTTAACTTTTGGTAAAAAGGTGGTTTTTAATACCCTCGTTCAATTTGAACTTTTAATTGCTTTTATTTCCGAATGAAGTTCAATTGTCATTTTAACCTTGCTATTTAATTGATTAATTGCTATGAGAATTACAATGAGACGAAAAAAATATTTTAACAAATTTTAAGTGTTCTCTTATACAGTATTGTGATACGGTAATAACATTCTGCAAGCAATAATATTACTAGGGCGCTCGAATTACAAATATAGCTCTTTAAAATATCCGATTGTCGGAAAAATCATGGCGTATCTTTTTCTACGTTCTTCATATCATTTATCAATACAAAAAAAATAAATTATATATTACCCGTTTCCTTTGCTAACTTTTTGCTACCTTTTGTGGACGTCCTTATATATCATCCGTTTCCCTAACTAACCTTTTGCTATCTTTCGAGAACCTCCATAATTTTTGTTCATACGAGGAGCTTTCTTTATCAACAACAAGCATTAAAAGATGCTGCTTCACAACTTCCTCTGAATCAAATGTTACACCACCAAAGAACAAAACTAATGGAAGCTTGAATGTGCAACATCCGACGAGTATAGTGGGTATGGCAGCATATCCTATCCAAGCTCCAATAATTTGTGACGGACGATTAAACTTGCATGTGGTCTCGCGTCATCTTTACAAAATACCACTCCTTTAGGATTAACGAAATCTGAACAATTATTTTTTTTCCGTTCCTTGACAGGAGCTCAAAAAACATGAAACCTTTAAAATCTCACTACACTGACAACATAACCTTTCTCTGATGAATGTGTACTGTCAATGATATGTGAGGCAAGTCTTAACATCGAGACCAAGACCCCTTTCACATTACTTTGTTATAAATAATACACTTCTCTTCAAAAGAAAGGATCATTCTCCTCACATATAAGGAGCATATCGTAGATGTTTATATACACTATTCAGTAAACTTCTTTGAGATTATAAAAACAAATATCAGTTTGCTGACGTATTCTGAGTTTTTTATGTGGTTGTGAATGCTTGAATGACGACGTTTAATGGTTAAATGTTTCTGCAATTTCGTGTCATATGGCATGGGTTTTACTCAATCAAGACGTTTATTTTATTGTCATCAAATTCAATAGGCTTCTATGATCAAAGATAATCGTTGAACTGTTGTTGACATTAACGTTTCTGTAGAGCACTGCCACCGTAAACTTTACGCAGCTTTTCACAAGCATTATTTGCATTTTTATCTTTACGAAAGTAAAAGTAAAATATGACAAAATTGCACAATCTGTTGTCTACCATTTTCAACATTAATTAAATTTCAAACACTAAACTATATCGCTTAGTTTTTTCCAAAATGATGTTAGAGTTGTATTCCGACGTCGCAGAAAGATATATGCAAGTGACTAACACTTGCGAAAATGATGTAGCCTCATCTGTTGGAAAAATATGTCAGGACTTTCGGACAATTCAATAGTTATTTGTGAAAAATGGTTCAGAATTTCGTCCGCAAACATCTCTTCTTCTCAATCCCTTGCCTTTTTCGTCTTTTCTTTCATTTCTTTTTACTTAATTCCTTTGGCCTTGGTTATATCATTTATTCCCTCCTCCCATTCTCTCATCGTCTTCTAATATTTATGTTTCATTTATTCTTGTAAGATTTCCTCTCCTGGCATTAGTCATAAATTTTCAAACTCAACCGGTTTTCTGTTGTCTAAATGATTCGTATTTTATCTCATCTTGCTATTATTTAAATCTCTCTGAGGAATCTCATCTCTATTGCACTTATTCTTCACCTGTGCTTGTCTGTTAACGTTCATGTTTTGCCAATGTCTGTTTTTCTTGATCTGACTATTTTCTTTACAACCGCTGTTTTTATATTCTTATCAATTTTTCTGTTGCTTAAGAATTTCGTTTTTATTGTCCCTTTCCTGCTTTTTTTATTTTAGTTCCGTTTATTTCTTTGTCAAATTTTCCTTTCTGCTCTATCTTTCCCAAATAAATATAATCATCAACTTTTTCTATTGTTTGTCCTTTAGTTTAATATCATGTGTTTGATTTACGTTTGTCATCATGCTCTTTATCTTATTTACGTTTATTTTCATATTTATTTTCATATTTATTTTGTTTGGTTCGTTTGTAAGGATATTTTGGTTATATTGGAGGTGTACTTCTGGCTAGAACAGACATATCAGTGAACATTAGCTCTACGATTTTTATTTCTTCCATTCTTCAATAGTCGACACACATTCCTATCTGACACCTATTTCTGTTTTAAACTTTTTTAATACACGTTGTTGGTTCTTACATAATTCTTATCGTTAGTGTACATTACAGTCTTAATTGTTTTCATGTCTATGCTCCTTTTTTCCGAGGTCTTTCAAATATGTTTCATTTTTCGAACGCTTTTCCAAAGAAGCAAATGTGTATGGCTTGCGTCTGTACACAGACATTAAGATCTAAAAATTTAAATCAGTCGCAAATAAAAAAACCTTGATCATGTCTAATACTTTGCTTAAATGAATAAGCTTCCTATATGTATGGTATATATGTAGGTATATTAGTTTTACCATTTCTGGTATTTGAATGACAATAATATTATTATCCTATATTCTTCATATGTTAAATTCCTTTAAAATATTTAAAATTTTAAAAACAATAAATCGATGTTTCTTATGCATGAATCCATATTGCGATAATTAAATTCATGGAAAATTTCAAATGCTGAGCATTTCTTTTGCTTAAACAGTTTTGCCTATTTGCATGTTTTAACAAGGTCAGTTTTGGTAGTAGCCATATGAACATCAAACCTCTTTGACAAAAAATAAACCAGTTCTACACAGAATGAACGGACCAATACATTCTCTAATATAACTTGCCAAAACAAAGTGAGATACATAAGAGAATATGTTGTACATACAAATGTATACATTTGAACTAAAATAATTTCGACCTTCGAATCTTTTTTCTTCCCATTCTCCTAACCGAAGTTCAACGAATCACTAGAAATGTAGAAGACTATTTTTAAAGTTGTCTACAATTACTGCGCAAAAATGTTCGCATCTGGGTTTAAAACTGTTAATATCTGCATACGTGCAAGTAAAACTTCTAAATTAGAAATAGTAAGAGTATGAACATATTGAATAATTTTTTTGGATTAAGATGGATTATTTCTATTTCCTTAATACTATCAAAGTAATAAATTAACATAGAGTAACATTGCGTCATCTTATTTGTACATATTTTTGAATTTGCTGCTGTAATGCTTTCTGAAAAAAATAAGATAAACCCAATCAAAGTTCGTTTTAAATACATAGCACTGAGTATGCATTTTTGATATTTATGTTGGTTGTTTTTTTTTTAAATTTTATAAGCACATTTTAAGAAGGCCAAGCAAATAAACTACGCTCTATGTATGTACACAGTCTGTCGCAGAGAAAACCGAACTTTTTAAAAATAGTAATTCTTAGTGTAGTCTCAGTTAATTCTTCTATTAAAAAAAATATGCGTCGGTAACGTAGATCTTTCACCATTGTTATGTCAAAATATTATGACATTTGCCTCATTAAAAGCAGATAAATTGCGCATAAAGTAACAGTGTGTATTTGGAATTGGTCGAACGATGAATTTTGAACAAAGAACAAATATCAAGGTCTGTTTTAAACTCAATAATTCGTTTACTGAAACAAGTGTATGTGATGCGTGTTCATCACGTGCGAGCGAGTATGAATGGTATAAACGATTTAAAGACGGTTATGCGCACATAAATGGCAACGAACATCCTGGTGCAAAAAAATCTGCGGTTACGGAAAGTAACATCGAACTTGTGCGTGAATTTATCAGAAATGAGCCGAAATCCTCATTGTAATACGTGGGAATGGAATTAAATATTTTCAAAGATTCAGTTCATCGCATTTTGACTGAGAAAGATTTGTGTAAGAAGCTAACTAAATTCAATATTGTGCAGACTTGATTAAAGGCTCAAAAAAGCACGAAAACTTTAGGGATTCTATTGTAACTGGCAGTGAGACGTAGTCTTTTCATTATGATCTAGAGACCAACCGTCAAAGCTTTGAGTGGAAGCATCCAATTGAAGAGACCGAAAAAAAACCGTTCGGAGAAGTCAAAAATGACGACAATGTTGATTTTTATGATTCGAAAGGCATAGTGCACAGAGTCTGTACTAAATAGTCAAACAGTCAATGCTGTATATTTCTTGGTGTCACGAAGCGTCTTTTGGTGCGTATTCATCGTGTGCGCCCACAATACCGTGAAAATGGTAGCTGGCGTTTCTCACGCGATCATACACCATCTCATCGCTTGACGCTTATCACTGATTTTTTAACTAAAAATGGCATCTTACCATGAACCGTTCACCGTATTCACTGGATTTGGCCTCCTGTGATTTCTATCTATTCTATTAACTATGTACATTTACCAATGAAAGGACGGAGTTATGTCGACGTCGCCATTAAAAAAGCGTCGATAGCGATCTTGAAGGAGATATCTAAAGATGAACTTAAAAATTCATTCGACATGTTAATTGACCGTGCAAAGCGTTGTATTGAAGCCGTCGAATGAAAATAAGAATAAAATAAATGAATTTTACCAAAATAGTAAGTTTTTGTTTTAATTTTAAAAAAATTCCGTTTTCTCTGCGACAGACTGTGCATGTAGATGGCCTTCATTTGTTATCTTCAACCTGTTCTTTAAGGTCTGAACTGTAGTGTTCGTTTATTACATGCAAAATTACCAATTATCCAGAAATAAATTGGTTAATATTTGTATACCAAGAGAAACTCGCTCAATAAATATTATTATAAAAAAGTAGAGTTTAGAGAATACTTTAATTGCTTAATCTTTTTGACATATTTTTGGATAAATTGCTAAATGTTAAAATACGTTTACGAAAAATTTATAGACATATTATATACTTTTTACACATTTCAACGATGTTATTGATAATGATGTATAGATTGGTGTACAAATATTTTTATTAGAGTTTAGAATTTGTATTTTAATAATAATACATAATAATAATAATCGAAAAATCTTATCTGCCAGTGGATTTAAGCCTTAGACCGAGCGTAACAAGTTAATACCGTAGCATCAAGCTATTAACTGGCCCACTACTACATATACACTGCAGGCCATAAGTTTGGAATCAGTTCCAGTAAATTCATAAAAATTAAAATTTATCTATGTTACGTTCGTATTACTTTGATATAAGTACAAAGGATTATTCTTAAGTACATTATAAAGCTTTACATAAAAGATGTAGTTTTAAGTGCATTAATAGTTGGAAAATAAACAGAGATTAAGGAAACTCTGCGTGCGGTATTATTTAGTCGAGCAGGTAATATTTCTGCATAATGAACGATTACCTGGAATGGACAAATTTTATTGCAGACCCTTCCGCATAAACCTTTTGTAATTACATTTAGTTTTTATATTTATAAGTATTTATACATTTTGAAGTAATGAGAATATTTTAGTTGCTTCGTATCATTTAAAGTGTGTAGACACATAAAAGTGTGTAGAACCAGTAAACATCGTTTGATTATGGCGAAGAGAAAGCAGATATCGCTAGAAAAACGTGTAGAAATTATTAGTCATCATAATCGGGGAGATTCTATACGGGATATCGCGAAAAGAATGAAGATATCGTACAAAGGTGTACAAAATACAATTAAAAGATACCAGTCTACTGGAGGGTATACGGACAGAAAACGATCAGGAAGACCAAAAATTACAACTCCTGCAGAAGATCAGACAATTATATTGACGTCGAAAAGAGATAGAAGATTAACGGCCTCGCAAATCCGCGGTGAGTTTAACAGGGAGCGTGAAACTCGGATCTCTTTAACCACAGTAAAAAGGCGGCTCAGAGCGGCTGGACTGATGGGACGTGTAGCAGTTCGCAAACCGCTTCTACGTCCGCAAAATAAAATAAAAAGGCTACAATAGGCTAAGTTACACAAAGATTGGACAATAGAACAGTGGGAAAAAGTACTATGGACCGACGAATCAAAGTACGAGGTCTTCGGTTCCAGACGTCGGATATTTGTAAGAAGAACTGCTACGGAAAAAATGTTACCGCAATGTGTGGTGCCCACGGTAAAACATGGTGGCGGTTCTGTAATGGTTTGGGAATGTTTTTCTTCGGCTGGTGTAGGAGATCTGGTGAAAATCGACGGAGTTTTGAAAAAGGAGGGTTACAGACAGATTCTCGAACACAACGCTGTGCTCTCCGGTCTGAGATTACTTGGAGAAAACTTTATATTCATGCAAGATAACGACCCAAAACATTCTTCTCATTTATGTAGAGGATATCTCCAACAACAGGAAGCTGACGGTGTTTTACAAAACATGGTTTGGCCGGCACAATCGCCAGACCTCAATCCAATAGAGCTGTTGTGGGAAGAATTGGATAGAAAAGTGCGTGAAATGTGTCCGACGTCCCGGACTCACATGTGGCAAGTTATACAAGATTGTTGGGCAAATATACCCAATGAAACCCTTACAAAATTAGTGTCTCGTTTACCGCGATTGTGTGCTGCCGTCATTAAAGCAAAAGGAGGGTATTTCGATGAAAAGTCCGTTTAGTTGATAATAAAAATAAGTGGATGTAAATAAACAATATTTGCTTTTTTTCCTGCTTATTTTATAATAAAACGTTTTGGTATATTAATATTGTTTTATTTTTACAATGTTTGTTAAAGCCACTACAATATTTTCATTATATTCAGAAGTGATTCCTAACTTATGCAAGTGATTCCAAACTTATGGCCTGCAGTGTACATACAACTTATTTGTATTTAGATGTTCACCAAAAAAGTAATATTAATATTCAACATTGTTGACAACAAAATAAGAGCATTTTTTACAAGAAGCACATATAGATAAATTTTGTTAATATTTCCTCTACGATTTTAATTCCATGTGTTCTTTCAAATAGGTTTCATAGTACTGTCACATTAGTTGCTTTTACTTTATACTTAACAAAAATTAAAGGTTTGTATGAATAGTTGTGAATAAAAGGACGAAATAACGCTTGGAGAACTGCTTATATTTTGTGTTAATAGATATTGCTTATACTTACTTATTTTTATATTATTCGTGACATCGCTACGTTATTTTTGACAAGTACTGTATCTGAAAAATTTCTTATACTTTTTAAACATTTAACTAAACAATTTGTAGTATGATATTTTATTATTGTAATTGTAATTAATTAAAAATATAAGAAATAATGCGTAGTAAAATTTATATAAACAATACATAGCTCGTTACTTCAACTTCCGCTTATTGTAAATCTAAGCGACTAAACAGGTAAATATTTACCAAGCCTAATACATTCACAATCATAACACGATTGCTTTTCGTGTAATTGACCACTTGATAGATTATTATTCTTCGTGTAAATAATTGTTTTAGATCCGATATCATATGCACAAAGTCTACATAAACAGTGTCCAATCTGTGAAAGACAATATGTATCATTTATAAGTTCAGATGATAACACTAGAACATGGGAATTTTTTTTCTTTGAAATATCATTATGAAAATACGGTCATTAAAATTGTTGTGTTAACAGTAAATTGGCAAATGCTTAATCGGCATGTCATTGGCCGAAAACATTGGGGAATTGTATTATTAGTTATTTATCGCTTGTATATTTTGACTTACAAAGTATTAAGGTTCAAGAATGTTACATCAAGAATTACGTGCATAAAATATACCATACGCGCCAGTTAATATTTCCAGCAGGGGAGAATTTCTCTTATTATTAACAATCTAGCAGCTTTGGTTAAATTAGATGAATTATTCCTAAGGACTAGTGAAATTATAAGATATTTTAAATTTCCAAATTTACATGTAAATCTGGAGTTACAGCAAGAAAACGAAACGTTAAATTTCTTCTTGTAATTACTATTTGGTCGTAATAGACACATAATTTTTATTGAGTGGGAAATTGAAATTTTATATAAAATCCAATATCAAAAAATGTGAAGTCGGACTGTCAAACGCAAATTTGGCCTTTACTTAAATTTCATAAACTGCTTTTCGTAATTGACACGAGATTTAATTGGAATTAAGCTAAAATATTTATATTTTCAACAGTTTTTTTCTTTTAATTTCAGGTGGAATATATGAACAATTGACACTCATTTTATGTTACATTTTAATAAGTACAAAATGTTCAGTAGACAATATGTTAACCACAAAAATTCCCAAATTTTAAATGTACTGTTACTTATGTAAAAAGTCATAAAAGAGTCAAAATAATATAAAAATATTATCGTTTTACTCGTCTGATTCTAGACTCGAGTGATGAGACTTTTCTTATGACAGTTGTTTTTTCATATACGAGGATCGATCCAGAAATAAGGTTCCCATAATTTTTACAATAATACAAGATCGTTTATTCTTATCAAAATTTACATCGTTGGATAGAGGACACTTAGCTCTATTTTTCTACATAATCGCCATCTCTTTCTAAGCATTTTTGTAGACGGTGTTCCAATTTTTGTATCCCCTTGTCGTAGAACGTTGCCGTCAGCCCGTTCAGATAGCGTTTCACCTCTTCTTTGACTTCATCGTCGTTCTGGAAGCGTTGCCCACTCAAGTGTTCCTTTAACTTGGGGAACAAGTGATAATCACTAGGCGCGAGGTCCGGGCTGTAAGGTGGGTGGGGCATGACAGTCCATTCAAAGTTGGTCAAAAGTTCCTTGGTTTGACGGGAGACATGAGGGCGGGCGTTGTCGTGAAGCAGCGTTACACCTTTTGTCAGTCGTCCTCGCCGGCGGTTCTGGATAGCTCGCCTGAGTTTTCTTAGTGTTGCACAATAACTGTCTGAGTTGATTGTTGTCCCAGGTTCCATGAACTCGATCAGCAGTATCCCCTTGCGATCCCAAAAAACAGTGGCCATGACTTTGCCAGCAGAAGGACTTTGTTTAAACTTCTTTGCGACTGGTGACCCTGAGCGACGCCATTGTTTGGACTTTTCTTTCGTTTCGGGCGTGAAATGAAACACCCACGTTTCGTCTCCCGTAACAATGGAGTCCAACAATCCTTCCCTATCTTCTTGACACTTTTGCAGAAACTGGCGAGCACAGTCAATGCGTTTCTCTTTGTGTTCGACTGTCAGCATACGCGGTACCCATCGAGCACAACACTTGCGATACCCCAATTTTTCAGTCAAAGCTCTTTGAACTGTACCGTAAGAACTCCCAGGAATCCGAGCAACAAGTTCACGGACGGTGATCCTCCTGTTTTCAAGCACTTTGCGTTGGACCATCTCGATCAGCGCCTCCGAAATTGAAGGTCTTCCACTCCGTTCTTCATCGTGGACTTCCTTCCGACCAGCACTAAACGCCCTGCACCACTTACGCACGTGTTGAATGGTCATACACTTGCCGCCATACACCTCTGTCAACTGTCGATGAATAACCACGGGTGGTGTCTTTTTCGCGTGCAAGAACCTAGTTACGGAACGAATCTCGCACACGGCGGGATCAGCAATGGGCACCTCCATCACGGACGGCTACTGAGCCAAGACTGAGCGGCGTAGCGAAGCGCGGCAGGTGGGAATCCGGAGTAGGGAAACATACCTACACAGCGGTGTTGCCGGATTTCGTCTCACACCTGCCCGTGCGGCTGGAGTTCTTTGGGAACCTAATTTCTGGATCGATCCTCGTACTATTACAATGTAATTTGAAAGGGATATTCATAACTATTTCTCCCTTTAGGTGGGTATTTCACTTTAAAGTTTATATTAAATTTGATTATCAGTAGGCATCTGCTTGTCACTTGCCTCATTAAATAATAGTCTTTAATCTCGACGTCATATGGAAATCACCAGAAACACAAACCAAACAACACACAATATCTGTACTTCAGAATCCCGTCTTGGAAGAAGGCGTGGATCCGGGAACCCTATGGTTATACAGAAGATTGAGAAGGATAAACAGTTTCGATTTGGGCATAAATTAGTGTATGTCATCATCCCGTTGTGTTTAAGAATTGAAGAGGGTGAAAAAATCACTTGTCCGGATACAAGGTTGATTGAATTACTGGAAAAAGGAGTAACTTTCGACGAAGACAAATTGAAAACTTGATATTCGACTAATAATAAAATAGTGCGTGTATTTGTCAATTATATTGAATGAGGACTTGGTAACTAAATAAAATCTAAAATGTGTACTTTACATAAAACAAAAGTAATAACAATCCATGCCTTCTCCTAACGGCTTAACGTCAATTACAAAGGGCAAACCATGAGTTATAATTAGGCTCGCGCCCGTGGTACGGCTTAAGATTTTCGTTTATAAACATTCGCTTAAACGCGAAAAACCTTCCCGGACAACAGGCCATTGGACTCGAACCCGAGATTCCCAGTGTGGTAAGCCAGTGACACTGAGATATCAGCCAGCTAATTCGAGTACTCTGACTCTGGAATATCTTGCATTAAAAAATTGGGGTAGCTATAAAATGTTGCTTAATAAAAGCAGGATTTAAAAGTCATCTAATAAAGAAATCATATTTAATAATAATCCATGTCTTGACATATATTATCAGTCTAACGCCCATCACAGAGGGCGTTGATAGACCATGAGTTATTATACCTGTGCTTATGATACGACTTGAAGTTTTTGTCTGTCAGTATTTATCTTAAATCAGAAGGAAAAACCTTCTTGAACAGCGGTGACATACCCTGACGCGAGTCAGTAACTTAATACTGAGCTATCAGCTGGCTTTAACTATAGAACATATTAAAATCAAATTGGACATAAATTACTTAGGATGCATTAAAAATTTAAAAAATGTCCACACCTTTATTGCCCTGCTTCTTCGAAAAAAAGTGTCTTTCCAAAAGTCATTTTAAATTGTCCAGTGAATAACTCCCTGAATTTTTGCATGTACATGTAGTAGATTGTAGCCGAATTTCAAAAGCTTACAGCTTTTTATACCCATTATTTTCAGGTTTTAATGTCGTAAAAATGTTAACATACCAAAGGGTCTCATCTCTAATCACACTGTCAATCATTTACAGCATATTTTAAATGTATTTAAATGGTATTTATTTTTTTTCTGAATCTATTTGTTTTCATATATATTATAGCTTATATAACAAGCATAAATTAAGGAATTCAATGTGATTAAAGATTTAATTATGTGTTCATATTAAACGTCGTTTAAGTTAGTACCATGCAAAAATTCAAAATAAAGTTCAGAAGCGCCCCAACAAAGTATATACAGAATATTAAAATCTTATTACCTTGACATTGTAGTTGTATAATATAAAATTTGGATAATTATCGACATATAATTTAAAGAATCATCATCTTACGAAATTCGTCCTTTTTTCTTCAAAACTGTGAACCGTCAAAGTCAAATTTAATATTAGAAAAAATTTATTTATTTTCCATATTTACCTAAAAATTACAAAGAAAAGAAAATTGACGACAATATAATGTGTTTGTTAACGTGTCTGCCAGTCTTCGTCAACTTATTGCGTTGTAATTTATGAGTTTATATCATTTTCAAAAATATATGTATCTACAATAACATTCATCTTTGTCATTCGTATATAAATGGGATACCAAATCAGATATTAAAATTAGGGTAAACTAAATATTTTATCAATATTAATATTCATTTTCATTTAATTCATTTAATTTTAAAAATCTCCAAATTCCAGAAAACTTTTATAGTAAATAATACTTCGAAATGTTATTACGCTTTAATATTGATTATTTCTCATCCAATCTTTCAACTATTGTAGTATATTATTAAATATTCAAAAGAAATTATTGTTTAAATTTTTTCTTGTATTTAGTGGTAGTAGCATACAATTATTCGATTAGATATAAGCGATAAGAACAAGCAATGTAAATCCATAAGACTAAGAATAAAAACTTGTTTACGTGTACTAAAACGTGTTTCGTTCCCTGTGAAAGTTACTACAGCGAAATTTAAGTGTTTTCGTACGCTTAACTCGCATTAAAAATCACTGAATATATGGTATGGATGGTCACACCACTCCTAGAACGTCTACAAGACGTACCTTGATTGTAATCATTATATTCTAATTTTCTTGGCAGATAGACATCATTACGTGCAGAATTAGTAGTATCAAATTAGGTTGATATAATTTCGTAATATCAGTAATCGTATTTTCAGAATTTAATGCAAGATTAAGAGATTTTTTTTCAAGTGCAAATCCACAATTTTCTCCTACTGTTTTTAGTTATTCATTTTCAACACAACATTAATTTTTAACGCAAATTATACATACAGAGACTTACACATTTATGTACTTCAAATGATTCAATGAAAAATAAAAATTTCTTTCGATGTGTTCCATCAACGAAATTCGATTACTAAAATTAAATATAAATCAAAGATGTATTTAGAATATTCTGAATTGGAAAAATGACTAATTCAGGATTAAGTTTAAAAATTATATATTTTAAATGTATTTCGACTCTTTAGTCTCAATCAAAAAGTTTTAATAAACGTTTCTTTTTGTGGTAGTTGAAATTATCTCTTTCCTTGTAAATTTTTTTAATTGCACAAATTTATAATCGCTCTGCTTTACTATAATAATAATAATTATTGTATTTTGTAAATTTTTACAAAAACAAAGTCAAAAATACATCTACATTGATAATAGTACAAAAGAAAAGAAAAAACAAAAAACAAACAGAATCTCTGTAACTATAATTGAAAATTTAAATACGAGGGTAGCCGTTTATACTTCGGAAACTGGCAACACTTTTAGTGTTTCCTCCAATCTGATGATTGCATCGTGAAGTTTGTCATTTTTGACAGTTTTATTATCAGGTCGCTAATTGTTGACAGTAACTTGATAATCTTACGTCAGCGAAAACATGAAATTAACTCGTGAACATTTTCGTCCAATTATTTTTCATAACTTTCGGCGTGGCTTATCTCAACAAGAACGCATCGACGAGTTGAATTCTTTATATGGTGATGACGCACCATCGAAAACTACTCTATATCGTTGGTATAGTGAATTCGAACTTGGACGGCGTTCTTTCGACGGTGAATTTCGTGAAGGTTGTCGTCCCACAAATGTTGTTGTGTCGGAAAACATTATTGCAGTGTATGAATTGATAATGCAAGACCGTCATGTGACATACCGTGAGATCGAGGCATCTCTAGGTATTAGTAACACCAGCGTGCATAAGATCCTGCATGAACATTTAGCTGTTAAGAAGCTATGTTCACGTTGGCTACCACATACTTTGACAACCGTTCAAAAAAGAACTCGTGTCGATTGGTGCCAAGAAATACACAAAAAATATAATGGCGGTGCTTCAAAAAACATTTATAAAGTCGTCACAGGTGATGAATCTTATACGTATGAGCCCGATAGTAAACAGTAGTCGACTCTGTGGGTATTTCAACATGAGCCAAAACCAACAAAAGTTGTTCGCGCTTGAAGCACATCAAAACAAATGGTTGCCTGTTTTTTCGGAAAAGCCGGTCACGTGGCAACCGTGCTTTTAGAGAGTTGTAGAACGGTCAATTCCTAATGGTACACAACTATTTGTTTGCCAAAAGTTTTTGAAGAAATAAGGAAAACAAATCGAAAACGACAGAGATCATTATCCACCGTGATAATGCGAGCTCTCACAGGTCGGTTCAAACAATTAAATATTTGACCAGGCAAAACAATGAATTGATGAGCCATCCGCCGTACAGTCTTGATCTAGCACCCTGTAATTTCCTTTTGTTCCCACACGTGAAGAATAAACTTCGAAAAGGCAATTGAGGCATTCAAAACTCATATTTTGGAGATACCACCTTCACAGTGGCAGCAATGCTTTTCAGATTGGTTTAACCGAATGCAAAAGTGCATTGATTTTCAAGGAGAATATTTTGTAAAGCAATAAAACTATTTTCAATAATAAATTTTTGTTTGCTTGCTTGCTATTCTCGAAATATAAACGGCTACCCTCGTAATCGTCAATGCTATATGGTCCCAGCCCGCAAAGTAAGGCAAAATATTTTGTTTTTGCGTAAAGATAAATATGGTATTCCTATATTGGGTATGGTAGCTTGTTAAAACGTTTTAAACACATTCGTTAAACTGTTTTCATTTAAAGCTAGTCGATGTTTCGGATAGCAGTAGTTCATCCTATTTCTTATACTACATTCACGAAGAGAAGAATACTTTACGAATTCTTATTTGTATACAAGAAGATTAATGTTCCGAATATGTAAATGAGCGCAGTTTTGACTTATTACACACTTTTGACTCAGGACATTCACCCTCTACGAATGACCCTTTCCTCTCGGTGTAAGTTAAAAATTAAATAAATTAATTTGAGTAAAAACATAATCATTAAATGAATACGTTAAGATTATTTTTTGAAATTTTATTCATATGAACCGAACTTGTAAAAATCAGATATGACTAATTTGTGTGCGTGTAACGTTTAAATCTCTCTTTTATGTTAAAAAAGAAAATAGAATATAAAAGAAAGACATACTTTTAATAACTTTATATACACAACCACAAATACATAAATCCTGCATAAGAAATTAAATGTAGTACTTTTACTTTTCACAATAAATAATACAGACGTATATAAGTATGTGTGTGTGTGTGTGTGTGTATGTTTGTATGTATGTATATGAATGTTATGTAAGAATATGCTTTCCATACAAAATCTTGAAAGGGATAAAAACGAAACATTAATGCAGGTCGGGCAAGTCAATAATAACGATAGCTACGAGTATATGAACGTTACTACGTGTTGGTGTAGTGATTATTTCTGATACACCTCTCATTCACTCATTAGAAATGTAAACACGTCTAGAGTTTAAAGATGATATTCGATACCTCTTGGTAATAATCCTTTAGAACGAGTTACAACACCTTTATCTCTAAATTGTAACAAGAAAAAGAAGATAGTCCAAGAACATATTTCATAATTGTTTTCTTAAACAAGAACCAACACATACAATACATTAAATGATTTTTAATTTACGAACATACTTAAAAAACAGTCAAGAAATGTATTTAGAGAGAAAAAAAAGTTTCGATGAACAAATAAGAATGTCATTTTGAGGTCTATAGTAAATGTAACAAATATACGGGAGATACCGAGTCTAAAACAATTAAATATTTTGTTTTCTGTATTCTATACATCAAAACCTTTTTCCATTGGAAGAAATCAGTTCAAAACATTTTTTTAATTTATCTTTCTCTGTGATTTTTGAATATGTGTGTATATGTACATGCCAGTTTAATATTAAATTGATAAATGATATATCAATTCCACATAATAATAAATTGGAATCCAGGGACAAGTCGCAGATTCACATTACTTTGCAAACGATCGCTCGGCGTAGAGTAAGCGTAAACAAGTCACAATTTGAAGGATCAAATATTATTTTTTTAATAAATTTTTTTATTATATATCATAATGAAAGTATAGTTTCCTACTTGCGAATAATGGTTGTTATTTACTCTAATATATTGGAATCTCCCTTAAAAAATTGTTGGTCATAACTAATATAGTTTTAATTTAATGTTATTTTTCTAAATAATCCATTGTTCTCATATCGCGACGAATCTTGTAGTGATGCAAACACCCAAACCGTAGTAAATCATTCGTAATTTTTCATACTAGAATTATAAAGGCAGTTATACCTACTTACTAATATAAATCAAAATCAGCAATTCCTTCGCGAAGGCTTTTCACAAACACCTTCCTATGTTAATTTTTCGAAGATTCACCACAGTAATTCATTGTTAATTAATGTGATTCACAAAGCAACACATTTGGTTTAATTAAAGGTTGTTCTAACTTAATTCACGTTTGAAGTTTTAGAAAATTTCTACCAAAAAATTATTCCCGTACTATGAGAAAATACGTAGCATAATTAATAAATGAGTCTAATCTTTGGAAATTGCTACCACTAAGGTTATGCTCATTCACTATTATAACTTAGTCACTGAAGGTTGACATATAACCCCTTTCCACATTAATTCTCGTATTCTGTATATGTATTTCTACAACTAAGTTGTTATCATTAGCAGATAATTAAACAATGTCGCACCTGGAAAACTACGGCAAAATACCTGTACGAAAACAAATTCCACACACGAACCCTACCGCCGAAAGCCAAAACGCACACTATATATTCGTTTCACATGATTTTTAAAACTGTTTTCTCGTCTAAACTAAGACAAATAGAAAAAGGGGAGTGACGGGGAAAGAAAGGACAAATACTTACATGTGATTTATTGCACTGTCCCTTGTACGTCATTTAAGAGACTAAAACGAGATGCGTTATTATTGAACCCCAGGTCAGTGTTCAACACATGGCCTTTGTTCTTCAAAATGTACATGATTTCATACGTATCTAATAATTACACACGTTCTTTATCAAATGTAAACAATCCGCGTTCACACATACATTCAAACACATGTTTTGTTAAACCGGATTTTTCTGGCCGATTGAATTTTATGTGCGCAATATGTTCTTTATACCGGGTTTCTATCGATCGTTTTGTTTGGCCGATGTATTGTTTACTGCAATCTAGACATTTAATTCCGTAAATTCCCGATTTGATGGAGTTAGTGGACCGAAATGTGACTTGAAAACCGCGCTCTTTAAAAACACTATTTAAATTTTTCGTCAAACGGTGAACAGGTAAACATACAAACTGCTTATCCTGATTGCTTTGAGGTGACAGAGATGTGGTTATCTCGGATTGTTTTTCTTATGTTAGCCTTCCTAATTAATCCATTGATTATTTCCGAATTAAAACCATTGTATCTCGCGATATTTTTACTAAAGTTCAATTCTTTTTCGTATCTTACTTTCGTTAGTAGGAAATTAAGCACACGATTGATAAGAAAGCTGAACGAAGCCATCTTTTGTTGCATGCTATGATTTGAGCCTGCCGTGATGAATCTATTGACATTGGGCAAAGGCAACGTGTCATTGTTTCCTTTTTATACTGTAAATTTAATCGTCGGAAATTTTGAATTTAATTGCTTGACGAAATCTTTCAAATTGCATTTATGTGTTATTAGTTAATCAACCACAGGCTCCATCAAAATTACCACTATTATAACCTTTTATCGGTATTTTTCTAAATAATTATAAAAGTATTAATTGCAACAAAACATCTAAGAAAATTACATTTTTGTGAATTGATTTCTTGCTTATAATATTGTTTTCAACATGAGACAACACAATTCACATACCTAAGACCAAAATAGAAAGCAATTTAACGTTAGCAACTAATTGCAACTTGAATTAATTCAAAAGAAATGTCACTAATAATATTCACTTAGGCGTGAACTATTATGCACTATGGTCTTTTTTTTTTGTATCAAAGATACCAATCTGTTTTGCTCAAGAACATACTGCATATATTAATGCTTATGGTAATGACTAGTAGCAAGAGAGAGGTTGTAGTAGCGTGTTGCGCGTTCAGTGGAAATTTCCTATTGCCTTGGTTCTTGTTCTAAAGATCAATAAATTAATTCTTGTTGGACATTTTTCGACAAGAATTGTTATTGGAATGAAGTAGAAATTAAAACGGAATGTATAAACATTATACGAAGCAAATATCTCACGTTATAATTACCTATTTGTATTAATAATGTTATTTTAATATGTCATTACTATAAGTACTTAATTATATTCAATAGATTCAATTATATTAATAACGATTTAATACAATTTAGAAATATATTTTAGTAAAATTTAGTGAAATATTACTTATGAACTTAAATATATTACATGTGTATGTATTTAATTATAAATGCATCAGAAATGCTGAATCCGGCTCATTATTTTTCTCAATGTTGGTAACACAGTATTTAACATTTATACATAATTTCATGTGATTCTTGTTAATGAGTAAATAAACGATTATTATTTTTCTATGAAGAAAAAACGTGTTGTAATATTGGATATCATTGAGCAAAGAATTTGCCTGAAATTTTTGTCACGGATACATCGAAACTATCCGAAAAAGATTTCAATAACGAGTATTCGAGTTATACAAAATGTTGAAACAAAAAAGACAGAGAAGAGAGTGAAGACGACTTAACATAAACTGATAAAACCATGTTAAGGAAAAGACTTCATGCTTAAAAGTCGTCGGTTGACAATTAGATACCTTGTAGATAATACTAAGATTTCATTTATTGTAGGTCGATCAATGCAGAGAAAGACCATTTAGACCTCAGATGTGCCTTTTTTTGATTGATTTCAAAATCGCTTAATTTTTCGAAAAAGGACGACGTATTGAGGTCTGTACACAGATGGTTTCTGATCACCAATCACTTATAAAACGTGTCATTACGAGCGATGAAATATGGATCTCTTGTTTATCATGCTTATTAGACAAACAATCTAAAAAAAGGTGCCAAAGGTGAAGCAATATCGAAAAAACCACGTCCAAGTACTTTAAAATTAAATGGATAAGCCATGAATTTTTTTGTGTTTTTCTGTATTACTTTACTAAAGCGTCCTATAGAAGTCTAGCTTGTGGTTTTTGCATTACGATAATGCACAATGACACGTTTTATCGCTTATTCGAGATTATTTAGTCCAGCATTCTACATACATCCACAGCCATCGTATTCTTTTTATTTAGCACGGTATGATTTTTTCTATTACCACGGCTTAAGAGACCGCCCCTTGATTACCGTTTTGCGTCGATTAAAGGGATAAAAAGAAAATTTAAATCGCAATCTGTAAACTATACAGGAAATCAACTGTCAGTTCTGTACGAAGATTGGAAGAAAATGCTGGAACAAGGGGATTGTTTTCGAATGGAACTTTGAAGAAGATGAAATATATAAATTTAGAAGAATTAATATTTTTTTTTAATAATTACTTCCGAATGACTACGACAATTATTTCTCTCGATTCCAGAGCTTGTTAGGTTGTCCAACTTTGTAATTATTTTCTATTTTCGAAACGATAATAAAAAATAATAAGAAAAAACTATATGGTTATCGCTAGGATAGTAGTGAAAGCACTTCCTTTTTATTTAACATATTTGATCGCAATAGTTTTTACCTTGCACAAATCTTAACATTGCAAATGAACCTTACAACATTCTGGTCGCCGATTTTTATGCATACTCTTTAATAAAGATTGGTCAAAACATCAAATTTAACATTTGTACAGGTTTAATTACTTCAACTATGTTAGTAAATTTCATGTCAATAAGTGAATTTTATTTGCACCTTTCATAGCTGGATTTAGCATATGATTTTAATTTAATAAAGAAACTAATAACATTGGATTTAATATGCGAAAACCCATAGTGCTACTTGAAACATATATCAATATCTAAGTATAAAACTATGGTGTACTGTACTGAGCCTACATTGTGGTTGTTGCTCGTGAGTTTTTAAACTCAACATATGAAGATTCCTAAATTAGTCGGGATGACTATGACCTGCTTGATCTCCAGACTTAAATCACTTGGATTTTTCCCTATGGGCCTATCTGAAGATAGTGTACACTACTTCAGTTGAAAATGACGAAGATTTGAGAAATTGAATATTGAGTGTAAATGTCTCAGATGTTCGGTAGTCAACGTCGAGAAGATTGGATGCATGCATCCTTAAATGGTATGGATATTTTCAGCAGTTTTTGTAGATTAATATTGTTTTCTTTTAGAAGACCTTCATCACCCTGTATCTTCAAAAGAAAACCTCTTTTTGAAAATCTTAAAATAGCCCAAGGGATAACTCTTTGACTTTTTGCCGCATGTTTAGTAAAGAACCTGTATTTGTAAATAGTTCTAATTGTTCTTAGATAGAAATATCTTGTCATCGCAAATAAAGAACACTACACAGCAGAAACAAAGTTTATCAATTCTAATATTTGCATATACACTTTTCTATTGATTGCATTTTTATTTACTGCTCCAAAGAATTTAATTGCAAGTAATTGCTAGCAGTGAGCAGGTAAATTATTAAAAATATCTGCAATGTTCCTTAACTCTTCATGTAGTTTTGTATGAATGACAGTTTATCTTGATTTTAGGTTAATACTTCAGTTTATTGATTGTTGTTATTACAAAATTGTTGATCGTAAAAATAAGTTTTAAACAAAAGCTTGATATTTTTCAATAATTCGCTAAGAAAATATTATTTATTATTAATTGTCAAGAAAGATAGAACATCATTTATAATTGATTTTCGATAATCAATAGAAATTCTATGTATAAATAATACGTTGTTATAATCGTAACGTTCATTAAAATAACCTACCTTACAAGATTTCTGCGTCATGGAAACGTCACCCACAACGAGTAAATACTAATTAAATAATTAATCGAAACAAGTGGGGATTCACGAAAACAATATTACAAGGCATATATTCTATGAAGAATAAGACTCTTTACAAGAAACATTACCATGCAACTTTTGTCAATAGGGGAGTCAGGAAAGTCCGTTAAATTTCTTAGAAAATAATGACTTTTACTTTATTATGACGGCAAAACATTTCTCGAAATAATGCACTTGATATATCCATAAACAATTTTCTAAGTATAGTAGATTCATATGATATGCACCTATAATTTATAATGCAAGTAGTTTCAAAAAAATATTAACTTATATTTTATATGCACGGTTCTATATAGCTTTAAAATATATATACGAGGGTCAGCCGGAAAATTTCGGAAACAATACATTTTATAAGCAAACAAATGGCTTTATTGTTTTTCGATATTCTACATTACATTTTATGGATTTTTTATATATTCAAACTATTCACTTATTCCTTTTTGATGTTGACATACTCAAAATGTGTTACATGTATATTAACGTTTTCACAGCAGGAATGTGGGAAACATAAAAAGTAATTTAGAACCAACTCAGAACTATTGATTGATGATTCATTAACTCAATGTCCTTCATTTCGCAAATAATTTACTGTTGCGTGAGTGATCTAAGATATAATAGCATTATCATGATGAAGAATGGCACATTTAGGGTTGTTTTTTCGCCATTCATGAACGACTTTCGAAAAGCACATTGTTGTACACATTTACCGTTTGACAATCTTCTAAGCGACTGTAGTAATTAGATTTGGTTACAATACGTGCAACTATTTGTTTATGAACCAACAATTTTTATTGGCAAAAGTTTTAAACATCCAAACTGTCCAACTTGTTGCTTTGTTCAAGTTGGTAAAGATATAACCACGATTTACCCGTAGCGATATATACATATATAATATATATGTGTGTGTGTGTTTAGAATATGCGTGATTGAATTTTTTTCGGCATTGGATAGTTTATATAAAGTATATAACGAGAACAAAATTTTTTCATGGCTGTGCAAAATTTGTATCAAAGTATAAGAAATGTGTAAGGACGATCTTATTTAATCATTTGACGTACAGCATCAATGTTTTCCGCAACAACAGATGATGCAGGATAACTTTCCCTTGGTTCATCTTCAAGTGAAATACGATCAAATATATTTTCATTATGATTCGCAAACTTTAACTCGGCACTGTATACACACGCAATGATATTTTGACATTCGCATAAAAACATCATATTTTTGATATTTTGCACTATATCAATGCTCATACGTCAACCACATCGGCCTTACCATATTCCTGATTATTTCCGACTGCACCTCGTATGTGTATACATATATAGTTGTTTTGTTTTTGTTGCAAATTGACATAAACAAGTTTTGCAGCATTAATTTTGTGTTTGTATTTGTCCTTGTCTGCATCCCAGGAAACCTCTTCTAGACATCTTGTTATGAAAACTCAGATATCTTGTTTTCTGAATTCTAATCAATACATCTAGTCCTATTACACTAGACAGTAATACACAAATAATCGATTCTAAGTATTGATATTTTATAGGAATTTCTCGATTTGTAATATATATGTTCAATGAAATTGTAATGATAAACTGCGGTTTTTTACTTACAGAGCTGATAAGTGGTATCAGTGGTGTTATATACATACATATGTATGTATGTATATGTTAAATAAGATTAGAATTTCCACTACTGTATTTAACGTAATTAATATTTTAAATAATATTAAATTAATTTGATCAAAAACGCTTTTGTAAATAAATCAGTCTGAAAATGAAAGTAGTAGGTGACTTAATCAATGAATTCGTTCGAAGTGTGTGTTTATTTATGTAAGCATATACATATACATATACATATATATATATATATATATCTATATATATATACATCTATATATGTTATATAGATATGTCACAAATCTGCATGCTGCCTAGGTACTAAAAATGATAAGCTTGCTTGATAAATTTGCCCAGTAAATATTTTTTTATATGCATAATAATTCCATAAAGAAGAATTTCAGTTCTTATAAAGGATTTTCCAATAAGAACTTGACAACTTTTTTTCAAAATAAAATGCAGACCATTTGAGATATTTCAAAAACTTTATTATCGGGTTGAAGTACAATCAAAACATTTATGAATGGAACTCGACTTCGTTCATATGGCCACCGCGGGCACGTTTGCAGCGGTCGATTCGTTGGACCCAATTTTGGATGACTCGGCCACACAATTCGGCTGAAACAGCTACTATTTCGCGTTCAATGTTGGCTCTGAGCTCTTCCAACGTTGTCGGCTTGTTGACATAGACCAATGACTTGACGTAGCCCCAAAGAAAAAAGTCTAGAGGTGTTAAATCGCACGAACGAGGCGGCCAATCGACTGGTTCATTTCTTGAGATAACACGCTCATCAAACTTACTCTTCAATAAATCGATTGTAACATGTGCTGTGTGGCTTGTGGCACCGTCCTGCTGAAACCACATGTTGTCCAAGTCCATATCTTCCAATTCGGGCCAAAAATAATCGGTAATCAAGGCGCGATAACGATTACCATTCACAGTAACGTGACGATCATTATCGTCGACGAAAAAATATGGCCCTATGACGTCGCCGGCATGCAAACCGCACCAAACAGTTATTTTTTGTGGATGAAGTGGTGTTTCATGAAGCACATGTGGATTTTCGCCCGACCAATAACGCAAATTTTGCTTATTGACGAACCCATTGAGCCAAAAATGAGCTTCGTCACTGAAAATGATTTTGCGATGAAATTGATCATCTTGGCGCATCTTTTCCAGAGCCCAATCGGAGAACGTACGTCGCTTCAAATGGTCCATCGGCTTCAATTCTTGCGTCAGCTTGATCTTGTATGGGTGTAAACCAAGATCCTTACGCAAAATTCGCCATAAAGTGGTCTGGGCGATGCCCAACTCTTGAGAACGCCGTGGAATTGACTGATTTGGATCATTTGCTCTTTTCGCTCTTAAAGTAGCGGTCACCGACTCCGAATTTCTGTAGTAAATTTTTATAATTTGCAGACGTTGTTCGTTCGTGCACTTTACCATGATGAATGTTCACAACACCATTTAATATATAACATGAAGTCAGTAAGTGTGAACTCTCTCGATATAATTCGTATTTTGACTCAATTATCGCTTTACAGATGCGTCGCATTGGTTTTTATGGCTTTTCTAGGAAAATGTTCGTAATTGCATTCAATGCATCATATAAACTTTTCTAATTAGTGTACATTTATGGATTTTCCGAAGTAAATGAACTCCTAGCAACTCAATGAAAGAATATTAATTCTCTCTCTCGTCCAAACGAACGAAAGAGCGAAATACGTATTCGTTTTGCCAAAAGGATAACTATGTTATCACGATGCATAATAGACGAACATTTTTATCTTTGCAAACCCGCCATAGGTGATTGTATGAGGATAATTTCTAATGTATTAATATTAGAATTTATTCTGACACGATTTCCTAGCAACTCGATCGGAGCTTTGAATCAGCTTTTCCATTAATCCTGAAATTTCTTCTTCGCGTATTTGTTCATAAGATTTTTTACAATTGTACTTGGGCCTTTTATGCTATTATAAAACGGACTATGATATTATTTTCCTTGCTTTATCGCCTTATGGACATTCTTTAAGATAATGGCAGACAAATGTCTAACGTGTTCTACCGAATCTCCATTCATTCATTGTTATTCCAAAAAATTTAATAGGTTCCTTGGTAAAATAAAGTGTTTCTCATTATATTCCTTTCTTAATGCTTATACAATTTTTGTCATAATATCACCATGTTAACAGGATATTAATCTCCTACGTTAGTAAAATTTTATACGTAAAGGTTATAATAAATCGACAATAAATATTAATATTGCATATGTACATATGTATGTACAGCCGTGACCATATGTATATATTAATTATCTCAAGAAAAATAGAGTGTTAATAATATCGTATTTCTGAGAAATAAGGTCATCATAAAATATTTATAACTATCTAGTAGCGAGGGGAAGATAAGCGAATTTCGTACCGTAGTGGATTGCACCACGAGACCGAAAAATAAATATTCAATGAGCCACGTTATTTTCAGTCATACAATATTAACATCTTTTCTCGTATAGATAAAAATATCTTGGCTTTGATACATACCAGGTTGCTCAATAAGTTTTGTCGTTCGATAAGAAGAACACGATTTTATGGTTTGAAATATATCTTATTATTTAATATAATCTCCCCGAACTTCAATACATTTGTCGCAGTAATCTTATAATTTATGAACTCCATCCTTAAAGCGAGACTCCGAAAGACTGTCGAAATACGCTTCCACGGCTGCTATTACCTCTTCTTCATTAAAAATCGTTTTCCACGCATGAGTTTTTTGAGACGTGAGAACAGCCAGAAGTCAGAGGGAACTAAATGTGACGAATAGGGAGGATGTTGCAATAATTCGTACTTTTAATTCACTGATTTTTGCAATGTTTTTTTGAGCTGTGTCGGAGAGTGCGTTGTCTTGATGAAAAATTATTTTTCTTTATGTAAAGAAGGTCTTTTCTCACGAATTTTTTTACACCCAGCTAGTCCATTTTATCAGATGGGAGGAAATCCACGAACAAAATTTCTTTTACATCCCAAAAAAACTGATGCTAACACTTTCTTGGTCAACAGTACATCTGTTGACCAAACACACTCAATTGCCAAATAAGGCATAGTTATCCAAAATTATTGCAAAAAGAGCTAGTTAGGTAAACTGACTTTGTCAATAAGTTATCTATTCCTGGTGTCCTAATTAGTGTTATTATCGCACGGTATATTATGTACCTATACATTTATATCTAGTTAGTTCTTTTCGGAATTCTGTAAATAAAATAAGAAACTATTTTAAGTAAACTAAACTAAAATTTCTACATATTTATGTCTGTTCATGCAGGTGTGATATTAATTGCGTAATTGTTTTGTTTTAGAATCAGCCAGAAATCACAAAATAATATTGGATGGATTTTTTATCATTGTAAAATTCATTGCTTATCTCTTAATTCTCAGAATTTGGTTCAGTGAGCATTTGCAATTTTTTCATTGAAGTAACATAATTTGACATTTTTGAAGTGTTTTCCCTATGTATCACTTTATGTTTATTTAATTAACTACTAGCTAATTCAATTTATGAAAAAAAGACATTCAATTATTTGTTGAATTAAAGAATTCCTTTTTTCCAGAGCAGGATTATATATATATATATATATATATATATATGTAATACGTATAATACATAATTCTGTGAAGTACTTAACAAAATTGTTGTATAGAAATAAGCTTTTGAGATGACATTGAATTCGGTTAATAGTATTCACGTTTTTCTATTGGATAAATTCTAAAATAGATGCATTATGCTATTATTTATTTAATATCTAACACAATTATTTAGATATTGTTAATTTTCGAAAGCATAATTATTTATTTTTCAATTTTAAATATAACGAGCATGATTAAATAATTTCGTCGGGTCGCCTCACTACATGAAAATAGATAAACCATGTTTTTTAAATAAAAAAATCCTTGATCCGAAATAATATGTTTAAAAAGACACTACTACTGAAGATAATTTTGTAATATTTCACTGTAAAATTTTTCGTAGGCTGCCTTTTCATAGTGACGATTGACGTTAAAAATCCTTCGACTTTGTACCTCTGCGATACTAGAAACCATATACAAGCTTACACATACATATGTAGATAAAATCAGGTCGGGGGATTTTAAATAAGTTAAGTGTACACATTTCTTTTTTTTTCTTAATAATAAAAGCGCGTCTGATTCAGATGGTTTTTTATGTACAGTTGACGATCTACAAGTGTGCTTGGTTATGAAAGTTGATCGAGACGCAATCAATTGCGCCGCATTTAAATCAATTTAATTTTGGGAATTAATTTGTGTGCGTGTCACCACTGTTGTTACTCTTGTTATGCACTCGAACGTTTTGTTATGAAACAACGGACGAAAATTGTGACTTGTTTCCTTGGCGTCAACTAAAGCAAGGACAACGGCCGCCACACCAAATACTTTCACTCTGCCGTAATAGCAGTTGGAAAAATGAAATTTATGAGTTATACAGTCATAGACTTCATTACGTATTCAAAGCTAGACTTTAAATAGATTTTTCATGGTCGCAGCTTTTATTGATATTTATTTCATGGAAAATATGTAAACTAGTCGAATGAGAGTTATTTCTCCGAGAACATAATTTTCCGTTCGTTTGCTATTAGGCTAAAATGTTACTGTCAATAATAAGACTAATAATTACAAATATTAGTCGTGTAAAGTTGATAAAAGAGAAAAATACGTCCAAAACAAAACTCACATTATTGAAAATGAAAAGTCACTTGGTTATTAACGTAAAATAAACATTGTTAACTTTATTTTATAATGAGAGCAACTACCATTTTTAGTTCAGATTTCAAATGTTCCAAGACACCATTTGAATAAGTATGAATACAGTCTCTGTCGATTAAATTAAGGGCGATACTCGTAATATTCAACATTTTATAACGTTGAACACCATCCAGCTTTATTTTATAATAAATTTCGCTACATTCATGAAACATCGTTTTTACAAAGGGCGCTACAAAAGTTTTGGGCAACCTATTGTTTCACGCTGTGACAAGTAAGTTGAGACATATTCAAGCCTATACGTAAACAAACAGCTTGATCTCTCTAAGTTATCTCCTGAACTATGGTCGCTTGCTGTCATCTTGGTCAGAAATTGAGACTGGGTTACAAGTTTGCCTGTGTCTACATCGGACGCGGCCATATTCAGGTGATATAAGTATTTCCAGAGGGTATCTAACTTAGAAAATGCCTTAACATAAGGACATCCTAACGCATTCATTATCAAGAGCATTTTTTTGTCGGGAAAATGCTCGCGTTTAATTAGGATATAAGTTACTGCGAGATAGAAGAAAATCTGGTTCTTTATACACTGACAATTCATACCATTCTATAAGAATATTTACGAGTGAAAAAAGTTTACCCATCCCTTAATCGACAAACAGACAGAACGATGCAAAACTTCATGTTGTTGCGAGATGTTCAAGGAGTGGAGCACCAGGCTTTACTACTGGGATATGCCTATATAAAGCACAGAACAAGGCGTTGCTCTTTGCTGATGCTGATCGGTTTTGTCAATGTCAAGGGTGACTGGGTGCTGAGGGTCAAACTGTTAATCAAGAACGACTCGTGGATTCCGCACCAGCTCAATGCCTTATTTGTGAAGCAGTTTTTAGCGGACAAACATATTTCCGTGCTCGAACATCCTCCACATTCGCCAGATCTCGCACCATGTGATTTCTACCTGTTCCCAAATATGAAAAATGCATTAACGGAAACACATTTTCAGTCTGTTAAACATGTAAAGGCAAACACGGCAGAGTCGTTGAAGAATCTAACAACTAATGAACTACAGCATTGTTTAGAACAATGGAAAACCCGTTTGCAGCAGTGTATAGTTAGGGGAGGAGAGTACGTTGAAGGGGATATAAGTTAAATACAAGTTTATCTGCAATAAATAAAATTTCTCACACCAGTCTCATTACTTAATTGCCACACCTCGTATATGATACGATCACGGGAAAAGCACGTGCCGATGTAAAGAAACTGTACCGACTGCCGCAACTAAATTTAAATGTTTACATCGTAGTATGTCTGATCAAGTGTCCTCTATTCTGTCCGTCTGTTCTGTTATGCAAAACTAATGGAAAAATAGAATGCCAGTACTAGAACTAATTAAATGTTCTACCAAAATGAATAAAATATATTTTTTAGTAATTAATAATGTATAAACACTCAATTAATTTATCAAAAGCATAGAGCTAACATAGGTCATTTATTTCATCAGAATTAATAACGATACAAATTTAAGAAACCATTATAAAGTCGTTAATGGGTATCAATATTTCAAAAAGTGAAGGAGAATATTACTTTTTCTCTTTATTTTTGTTTTTGCAAATAATACGTTTAAAAACAAACAGCAAGATAAAACTATTTTTATAAATCGTTAATAATATGTTTATTGTATTGTGGCCTTTTATGGTCGTTTTAAATTGAACTTTTTTCGAGTTATCGAAGTGTATTTTTGCCTAGACTTGGAAAGAGGATATGTAATATATAACATTGTAACAAATTCAAATGTGAAAGAAAATATCTTTCTAATTTTTAAAACATTTTGAAAAACCTTTGTTTTTCATCTTAACAACACATCTTGTCGGCAGTAGACAATGACTAAGTTTGTACAGAAAAGTATAACAAAACGTCGAATATAATAGCGACCATACAGCGAAACCCGAAGCTTATACGAGGGTAGCCGTTTATATATCAGGAATAGCAAACAAAAAAAAAATTTATTATCGAAAATAGTGTTATTGCTTTTCAAAATATTCTCCTTGAAAATCAATACACTTTTGCATATGTTTAAACCAATCCGAAAAGCATTGCTGCCACTGTGAAGGCGGTATCTCCAAAATATGAGTTTTGAATATCTCAACTTGCCTCATCCGGCGTAGAAAACCGTTGACCACGAAGTTTATTCTTCACGTGTGGGAACAAAAAGAAATCACAGGTTGCTAGATCAGGGCTGTACGGCGGATGGCTCATCAATTCAATGTTTTGCCCGGTCAAATATTCAATTGTTTGAACCGACCTGTGAGAGCTCGCATTGTCATGGTGGAGAATGATATATCGTTTTCGGTGTGTTTCCCTTATTTCTTCAAAAACTTTTGGCAAACAAATAGTTGTGTACCATTCGGAATTGACCCTTCTATAATTGTCTAAAGGCACGGTTGCAACGTGACCGGTTTTTTCCGAAAAAACAGGCGACAATTTGTTTTGGTGTACTTCGAGCGCGAACAATTTTTGTTGGTTTTGGCTCATCTTGGAATACCCACACAGTCGACTACTGTTTATTATCGGGCTCATACGTATAGATCCATGATTCATCACCTGTGACGATTTTATAAATGTTCTTTGAAGCACCGCCATTGTATTTTTCTGCATTTCTTGGCACCAATCGACGCGAGTCCTTTTTTGAGCGGTTGTCAAATTATGTGGTACCCAACGTGAACATAGCTTCTAAACGGCTAAATATTCATGCAGGATCTTATGCACGCTGGTATTACTAATACCTAGAGATGCTTCGATCTCGCGGTATGTCACATAACGGTCTTGCATTATAAATTCAAACACTGCATTAATGTTTTCCGACACAAACATATTTGTGGGTCGACCTTCACGAAATTCATCGCCCAAAGAACCCCGTCCAAGTTTGAATTCACTGTATCAATGATATACTGTAGTTTTCTGTATACTGTTGAAATAATCCACGCCGAAAGTTATGAAAAATAATTGCACGAAAATGTTCGCGAGTTAATTAAATTTTTTCGCTACATAAAATTTTCAAGTTACTGTCAACAATAGAATTAGCGACCGGATAATAAAACTGTCAAGATAAATATATTGCCAAAAATGACAAACTTCACGATGCAATCATCATATCGGAGGTAACACTAACAGTGTTGCCAGTTCCCAAAATATAAACGGCTACCCTCGTATTATTAGTGATATCCGCCGCCAAAATCCATAGAAGTATACACTGTTATAATATTAATATTTCATTTTGCTTGAGTCTGATGTGTTCAAAGAGCTATTTCTTTAGCTTATTTATGTTAAAGAAACTTCTTTTAAAATATCGATTTTATTGACAATGACTATTGACTCTTACTTTACTGTTGTACTTAGCAAATCGCCATTATCATCGCTTTAGGTTTTAATTTGTTTGATACTCTTGCTAAAACAAATTTTATAAATTGGAATATATGAGAATGATTTGAGAGGAAATAAGACAAATAAGTTGGTTCACTACGTTTATTATTATTTGCAACCTATTTCCCTTCTTCAACTTCAACGCATTCGGTCAAATGATGCTGAAGTACCATTAAGCCATTGTTATAATAATCTTTCTCAAGATCTTCAAAACACTGCTTCGTTACTGGAATAAGTTCATCTGACAGAAACTTCTTTCCAGTAAGGAATAGTGTGAATTTAGGGAATAAGAGGAAATTGGGATTAGATTTGGCGAATAGGGTGTCTAAGATGCATTATAAAATGTCACTTGATCCATTTCTTCGATAACATTTAGCGTTGTCCATAAACTGTTTTCTTCACTTTCCTATTTCAAGATATTCTTGGAAGTCTATGAAATTTTGTCATTTCCTTACCCCGCCAGTGAAAATGTTTTGTTTCTTTTGTCTGACAGGAGGGAGACTTCCACGTGTCCAGTTTTGAGATTGTCCTTTGAACTCGAGAATACGTGCTGAGTCAGCTTTCATTAACTGTAATAAATCAGCTAAATTTTTGAAATAACTTCAAATTATTGTTTGACATTCACATTCTTTCGTGCTTTTCGATCATAATTCAAGATTTGCGGTAACAACCTTGCCTTAAAATTCTATGTGTAAAATATATGTATGTGCGTATTCAGTCGATATGTTCACCACCATTTATATCAATTCTTGAATAGTTGCAAACATCAGCGGTATTTGAAGGAGCACCGCCTAAAAGATTAATACATATTCGCCAAAATTTCAAATGTGTTTAGACATTTAAAACATAAATATTGAATTATGTCACGTTAAAAGTTTATGTATGGATGTCTCCTTTTAAACGCCTTGTTCACACTAACAATTTCATCGCTATTTAAACGATTTAGTCACTTATAAGACTCTTCATATAAATTAACCGGAAGAAGGACACTATTTTCAGTATAATAATGCCCAAAACATGATTCAGTCAGAAGACTAAATTAATTATAAATAACCGGGATGTTCACAAACAAAATAGACTTCTTTTGTTATAAATTTAATTTGACGATGAAATTTGATAGTGATCACTACTTTCCTTTATTATAATTTGTATTAACTCCTTTTGCATAAGACATCACTTAAAATTCAGTCCACTATGAGACACTTACAAAATTATTTTATGAACCAATTGAAGATTAATTTAAAGTAATGAAATTCAAATAAATTGAGCTTTTAAGGTTAATTTGCAAGTTTACAAATCTGCAAAGGCAAAACATGTTTTAGTTTTACCCAATTTGAAAATGGAAATAAACCCTAACATATACATAATTACATTTCTTAATTATAAATATTAAATAATTTATAATTGTTTCACTTTTTTCCAGAACCCTTTTCTAACTGGTTGGATGAGAAAATGTTGCCTGTACCCATGTTCGACATGGATACATCCATACTTTCTCCAATGAAATCCGAATCTGTCAAATCAGATACGCCAGATACCCAAAGTTTGCTAAAGGAATTTGAAAATGTTTTTGATTACGTTAATCCCGGCACGTTAACACCGCCACAGAGTCCACCATATGGTCAACAGCCCTTGTTAGCCACTCTGGAGCCAATGTCAGCTCAAACACCTCCCACCTATCTAATACCACATCTTAAAGAGAGGTCCACTCCCGTATACCACATAGCTGAGAAAATCGTTCCCAATATTATCTTCTCACCTGTACCGTCACCCCCTGAGTCTCTTCAAGCTGACTATAGTATACCTCCAACACCGCAGTCGAATATTGCCCATGAATTGGCTGTAGTTGAAGAATTGGTCCGCAGCCGTGCTCAAGATATGGTACAATGGAGTAATCCGCCATCACCTAGTTGTAGTACAAGTAACAGTGGAAGCAACTATGAAGATTCATCATCTGAAGATCCCGAATGGGTCCCCGAACCGGTGGAAGAAATGGCATTTCCCTCAAAAAATCGTAAGCGTTTGAAACCGTATTCTCGCGTATCACCAGAAGATAAGAAATCTCGCAAGAAGGAGCAGAACAAAAACGCAGCCACTCGTTACCGTTTAAAGAAAAAAGCTGAAGTTGAAGAGATTCTTAATGAAGAGCGCGGTATTCAAAAAGAAAACGAAGATCTCGGAGAGAAAGTGAGTGATTTACAGAGGGAAATCAAGTACCTGAAAGGTTTAATGCGTGACCTGTTCAAAGCTAAGGGGCTTATTCATTAACAACAACAACAACAAAACAGCAACAATATTAGATTAAGTTTTTATATATATATATATATATATTACTATTTTATGTTAGGTTAGTTTTTAATCTCTGTTTCTAATTTTTGCTTTTATTATTCACTAGCTTCATGTTTGTTCATATGTAGGTAGCTGTAGGAAAGTCATTTAAGACATATTTCTTTATTGGCAATGTTCATCCAATGTAAATATTTGAACTGTATGACGTAAAACTGCCGAAATTGTTCAAATGTTTGCATGTTGATGTTTAGTTATAAGATTTAATACAATTTTAACATATTATTATACTAATAAATGGATCATGTTAGGTAGGTGGTATTTTGTGTTTATTTATTTATTGTATTTCAAGATCCTTTAACAGTTTCGCTTGACTATAGAGTAATCAAGTCTGAGGACAACACTATTTATTAAGTATACAATGTACAAATTATTAAAATGAATAACGGCATATGTGGAATTGTATTTATAAACAAAAGTCAAGTGATAAAATTTTGGCTTTATTTTAAATATTTGTTTGTGAAATGCCCTTAGTTTTATAAAATCACTATTTTAAACATAAAATTCATACATTTTCAAAAAAAATTATTTCCATATTTGAGAAAAATTTACTTGTTCTGTAATAATAAACTAAGAAAAAAATTTTTAAATTTCTTTTGTTAAATTTTATATTACCCGTTTATTACTCAACTTTAAAATTATAAATTAACGTTAAGATTAAAAAAGCATTACGTTCACTGTATACACCGTTACAGCTGCAACTAATGCTTTTAAAGTGTTTTCCAATAAGGACTTGACAACTTTTTTTCAAAATAAAATGCAGTCCAACTGAGATATTTCAAAAACTTTATTATCGGGTTGAAGTACAATCAAAACATTTATGAATGTAACTCGACTTCGTTCATATTGCCACCGCGGGCACGTTTGCAGCGGTCGATTCGTTGGGCCCAATTTTCGATGACTCGGCCACACAATTAGGCCGAAACGGTTGCTATTTTGCGTTCAATGTTGGCTCTGAGCTCTTCCAACGTTGTCGGCTTGTTGACATAGAGCAATGACTTGACGTAGCCCCAAAGAAAAAGTCTAGAGGCGTTAAATCGCACGAACGAGGCGGCCAATCGACTGGTTCATTTCTTGAGATAACACGCTCATCAAACTTACTCTTCAATAAATCGATTGTAACGTGTGCTGTGTGGCTTGTGGCACCGTCCTGCTGAAACCACATGTTGTCCAAGTCCATATCTTCCAATTCGGGCCAAAAATAATCGGTAATCATGGCGCGATAACGATTAACATTCACACTAACGTGACGATCATTATTGTCGACGAAAAAATATGGCCCTATGACGCCGCCGGCATGCAAACCGCACCAAACAGTTATTTTTTGTGGATGAAGTGGTGTTTCATGAAGCACATGTGGGTTTTCACCCGATCAATAACGCATATTTTGCTTATTGACGAACCCATTGAGCCAAAAATGAGCTTCGTCACTGAAAATGATTTTGCGATGAAATTGATCATCTTGGCGCATCTTTTCCAGAGCCCAATCGGAGAAACGTACGTCGCTTCAAATCGTCCATCGGCTTCAATTCTTGAGTCGGCTTGATCTTATATGGGTGTAAACCAAGATCCTTACGCAAAATTCGCCATAAAGTGGTCTGAGCAATGCCCAACTCTTGAGAACGCCGTGGAATTGACTGATTTGGATCATTTGCTACGGACGTTTCAACGGCAGCGATATTTTCGACACTTCGACCAACCCGTTGTCTCACTGACACGGCAACATCACACAACGAATATGTAGACTCGAATTTTTGCACTAAACTTGTTACTGCCTGTCTACTAGGGCGAGAATTACGACCAAAAATCGGAGTTAACGCTCTTAAAGTAGCGGTCACCGACTCCGAATTTCTGTAGTAAATTTTTATAATTTGCAGACGTTGTTCGTTCGTGTACTTTACCATGATGAAAATGTTAAGTTTACTGAATAAATTGACAGTGACAGTTCGATGATTAGTGAAAGGGTGCGTTCATAAATTGAATTAAAAGTTGTCAAGTCCCTATTGGAAAACCCTTTATTAGACATTAAAATGTTAGTCATTTATAGTAGAATATGGACGAGTGGTGCACTAACATTTTAATCCAATACTTGAAGGGTTTAAACCATTAACTAATATTGACTTACTAGTCGGTATCGTGCCCTTTGATTAGAACGGTGTAATGTAGTCTTGTTTTTGTTTGTGAGCCCATGATTGTCGTAGACAAGTTTGAAGTTTGAACTCTAAGAGAAATAAGACAATTTTTGAATTTTTACGTAGAACGTGAGACCACTTACTAGAGGATTGATGGTTTTGGGCGGACTAAATAATGTCATATTCTACCAAGACAACGCCCGTCCTCATATTGCAATTGTTAGATTAGGATTCTTGCAAGAAGCTCAATATTAATATTTTTAATTAGATATGATTTTTTTTGGAAAATTTAATCATTTATTCTCAACACACAAATATATGCTGTTACTGGGTAATTCTTTTGTTCTCGTCACATAGTATAGGTAAGTTATGAACTTACCTATACTATGAAAATTTCTTTGCGCTATTTAACACAACCTTGTTCTTTAAGTTACCAAAAATTATGCGGGATCCAATGGTTGAAAAGTTTCTGTATGTTCAAATATTCCTGCAAAATCATGTGTATTGCTATCATAGCAATTTGCCAGTGCACTAGAATGCTCGAGTCTCACGGAATGCCATACCGATCTAGTTCAAACACATCCCGCGTTAACAGTAGTGATCACAATAGACGTCGATTGACAATCCAAGAACTTCGTCCCAGAGTTGTGTGTTCACACTGGATATCGATAAACACTGTTCTTGGATGGTGCTTCATACTCGAAAGTTAAAGAAAGTCGATCGATGTATTTTTTGATATTAAACCAAATTTGAAATCTTAAAAACGATGGCTCAAAAATTTTCATTCAAAAGTTACATTTTTACACAGAATTACTTTTTTTGAAATGTGTAAACAAAAATGCAGATGCCACCTAATAATAATATATATTTCGTAAATAGTGTAAAGATACAATACAGTATAGTATTATATGTCGAGATACACAAAGGTACGTGAGTATACATATAAAATGTATATATTTGTATAAAGTAATGTCTTAGTCAAACCAAAACAGGTCATGAATCGGTCAACAAAAACAAGAATAAATGTCAAATATGTAATACACCATGCTCATTACACATTGGACGGATTGTGTTCTGGCTTATAGAGTATTCAATGTAGTATACCACACACAAAATAGGCATACAAATGAAAATTTTTATTTTTTCCTATTCCATCGTTAATTAAATTCACAGAAATCAATTAAAAATTTCTGCGCTGGAGACTCGAACCTCTACCCACCGTTTTCTAGACGACTGCTCCACCAATTAAGCCACCAGGCAGTACAACTTCGAGTCCTTTAATACGCCATAAATTTAATTATAGAAACAGATCTAATATTTATTTTAAAACTCGCAGTCAAGTTACTATGATATTAATAATTCTATATAAACATATAATTAAGTTCTTTTACGATGGGAATTAATGAAAATTTTTATTTTCTGCTATTCCATCGTTAATTAAATTCACAGAAATTAATTAAAAATTTCTGCGCTGGAGAAGGATTCGAATCTCTACCCGCCGTAGTGGTACTATTTTCTTTCATTATTATACATTTCTTCAGTTCGTTTCCTTTTAATCATTTCATTTTGTTTATTTTGTCGGTATTCTAGTTCATACTAACACCGGTTTGTTGTCATACTTAATAATTTTAATTATTATTTAAACTACTAGAATCCAGAAACATTCCCAGCAACCCTCAAATAACTAAAGTTGGCTGTTATTTGTAGTTACATAAGTTGATGTTAACGAGCACACCACTAAGGTGATCACAGAAAAAAACTCATTAAAAAATCCAGTCATGAAGAGTCTTCTTTCTTGCCTTAATTCTATAAACATATTGCTAGGACACACTTCAAATTTAATCGAATTAATGTTTACAGATGCAAAGTTAATTTTAAACTGACCGAAAACTTGAAATACGTCTCGAGAACTTTACGTTCGCATTAATCAAATAAAAATTCACTAATCTATTCATGAACAATAAATAGTTACCTAAGGTTTTTTGAACTATGCAGTTTATTACTTAAACTGCTATCGCAAAACAAACATCGTTTGTCATAACGTCTGAAAAATCAAATTGTTTAGTAATCATAATTAATAATGGTGAATCGTCTCTTAATCCTATTTGACAAAAATTTGTATTCCCTATAAACGTATATTCCTTTTCAATATTTTTATATATAAGAATAAAAATCAAAAAAAGTAAAACGTGACATGAATTTATGTTCGATTGTTAGACAAATATAAACTTGATTTTTTCAATACACTTCAATAAGCAAATGTATACGATTTGAACTAACTGAAGGTCGAAGTTGGTGAAGAAGATGTAATAGATATAGCGAGACGCGTCGCTTAATCATTTAGCAAAACCCAATAAATGAAATTGACAATCTTTGTTGTATAGCGTATTATTGTTAAATTTGTAATTAGCAAAGAAATATAAAGAGGAAAGAAATTTTATGAAGAAACATCTGCAGTAGCTTAAATTAAGCCTAATTGCAGCTGACATGTAAACGGTAGTTGTTTGAGCAAGAACGAAGTTTACTTTCCATATTCGAAGAGCGTTGAAGTTCAGTAAGAAGCACCAAGAACATGTATTTCGGAATTATATTTTCACAAAAATGAAGAGAATTGTCGGAGATACTGTGCTTATTGATTTTATGCATGTTCATTAAAATGAAAGTTATTTGTACATGCTTTTAGATAAAATTAAAAGTTATAAAATCTGCGTTTTAATTCAAAAAAAGCTACTGAAAGATCCTTATTATAGTTTTAATCTTTCTCTTTGTGATTATTACATGTTTAGTTAGGATCTTTCTTTTTGTATAGAAAAATAATGTAGCTATATTTTGTAGAACCTCTTTAAACACATAATATAAATTCATATTTGACTAACCCCGAACGTGACTTTTAATCATAGAAATGCTCCTTCCAACTTTTAATCTTCGTTAAGTGGTAGGGTTTTAGTGTGAACTAGAAAGTATATTACTACATACCCGTATGGTGTTTTGTATATATTTATTGACAAACTTGAACTGCATTGTAAATCAGCAAAACATCAAAATATAACGATAAAACAACGATAATTGAAATTCATTTTATAACAGTTTACTATAAAACAATAGCAATAGTTGTAAGAACTTGACACCGAATCCTTGCTTAGTGTTACAAAATAAGTGAAATGTTAATATTGTAAAAAACGAAATAGATATATCGACAATCTTTTATAGTGTTACTACCTGTAGTTTTAAATAAAGCGGTTACTTCTGGTTCTTATCGTTTACAGCTTTTAGGGTAGCCCGGGACAGCCCGTTCGACGACGACGCGAAGCACGCTATCCTGATTGCATTGTTCCTACAGTAAAATATGGTTTAGTATCACGGTCTGGGGATGCATGTCGGCAGACGGCATTGAAGAACTTCGTGTGCGAGGGCTGTATAAACAGCCTATGGTATACTGAGATATTGGAAAACTGCAATAAATCGCAGAAATCAATTTAATGGCTTAGCAATAATGATGAGGGAGTATTAGAGTGGCGGGCTCAGTATCCTGACTTGTCAATTATAGAATATTTGTGGCATATTTAATAGGTTAAAGTGGCAAAACACATTTGTAGAAATAAACATTCTTAAATAAAAAATATTTCAAGAATGGGCCAAAATATCCCCTACAATTTCCTAGCGAGTGCACGCCGTTATGAAAACAGGTGGGGGCACCGTGAAATATTAATAAATAAAATTGTGTAAATAAATGATCATTAGACATTTCTATTCCTGTATTTTCATTCTATATCTTACTATTTTATTGGAATCTATAATACTGAAGGGTGTCTAAAATAATTGGCCAAGGCTGTATACATTTTTATTATTTACTATATTTACCTATTCCCGTTTTGTTTCTTTTTACTTTTTCCCCGTAAAGTTAATGATAGGTAATATTGCATAAAATGGAAGAAACATCACTTAAATAACACGCTACTGCTTATGCGCCATGGGGTGGCGACTACTGGATTATTTAATAATCTTGAATGATTCTAACTATGAACAAAGCATCTATCTTGCTGGAACAAAATATAATTTAAAGTAACGTCTTTTAATTCTTGTATCGATGTATATTATTTTTCAATAAATACAGGTATCTCTTAGTATTAAAATTTGCAAACTTATCATGTGACCATCCTAGAGTTACCCATACGTTTACGTTGTCTATGTACCGAGTTAGCACATTAGAAAAAGGCGCTTAAATTGAAGCTAATAGTGAGGTGCTAGATTATATATATATAATATCAGGTGCGCAACTAAGTTCTCGCTGTTTTTCTGATGAAAATGCAACTTTATTGTGAAAAAAATGTTTACAAACGAATCATTCAAAATATTGCCCATCGCTAGCGACAACTTTTTCCCATCTTTCTGGCAGAGCTCGAATACCGTCACGGTAGAAGTGTTCGTCTTTTGAGGCTATCTACGAATCAAGCCATTTTGAGATGTCTTCATATGAGCGGAACTGCTGATTAGCCAGACCATGTGCCATCGAACGGAACAAGTAATAATCGGACGACGCAATATCTAGGGAATATGGCGGGTGGGGTAGGACCTCCTATTTGAGCGTTTCTAAGTAGGTTTTAACGAGTTTGGCAACGTGAGGCCGAGCGTTGTCATGCTGTAGAATCACTTTTTCGTGCCTCTGCTAGTATTGTGGCCGCTTTTCGCGCAGTGCTCGGCTCAATCGCATCAATTGAGCTCGATACCGTTCCCCAGTGATGGTTTCGTTCGGTTTCAACAGCTCATAATAAATAACATCGCCCTGCTTCCACCAAATACAAAACCTTCGCAGCGTGAATATTCGGCCAAACCGACGACGTAGAAGCATGACCGGGCAATCCCCATGATTTTGTTCCCTTTGGGTTGCTGTAATGAATCCATTTTTCATCACCCGTAACGATGCGATGAAGAAAACCCTTCCATTTTTGCTACTGGAGCGGTTGTTCACAGGCGAAAAAACGACGCTCAACGTCTCTTAGCTTCAAATCATAAGGAACCCAAGTTCCTTGTTTTTGAATTATTCCCAACGCATGCAATCGCTGGGAAATGGCTTGACGGATAGCTCCTAATGCTGAAGCAAGCTTTTTTTGCGTTTGGCACGGATCCTCATCGATCAATGCCTCCAATTCAGCGTCTTCGAAGATTTTGGTCTTCCTTCACGCGAACGGTTGTCAACATCGGAATCACCATCTTGTTTCACTTTGAGCAGCATCTCCGTAAACTTTTTGGGAGTTCTCGATGCTCTTCAGCCGCCGTTTTCTTCGAATGAAAGAAGAAAAGCAACACTTCCGGCAAATGACGATTATTTGGCACAAAATCAGACATTTTCACACAACCAGAAATATATGACGCAAAAACAAAATCACTAATGTGTCAAAGCGGTTTGTTCACCACATGTCTAAGCTTGGTTCATGACGTTATGGTTATGTCACAATCGACCAGCACTTACTACTGGAACCATCTCTTGAAAAACAGCGAGAACTTAGTTGCGCACCTAATATTTTTTAGAACATTTTAATAACCATTGCAATAATTTTATCACCATTTTGGAGAATTTGCTGTATATTTTTATGATTTTATGCTGGTAATGAAACTCTTTACATACTGTAAATAAACATAAAAAAATGTTGAAATAAAATTCATTATTCAAGAAGAAAATAATTTGAACAAAAAAATTTATTTATAAGAGAATGAACAAATGAGTTGTTCAACAGTTATTCCTACGAGACAACTTATACAGAATGGAATTCGTAGGGGCCAAATGCTGACACAATAGTATAGTGTAACATACTTTATTTAATATCCATACCTATATATTCCGCAATAAAAGAGTAGTTTTTACAACTACAAATATGTTGCATACAATATATTTCAGTATAATCAATTAGGTATAATACATAATATACTTAATTAATAATATGAATCATTATTCTTCAGGTTATTTCGTCGCACAAGGTCCTCAGAAGGACCTTGTGCCTCCTTTCCATCGTCTCGGTGAGCAGGTTCACAATAACGATTAATTGCATGACCACGAGAACAAACGGCATGTTAAGGAATTGATTACAAATGCATGGAATATGAATACAGAACAAATTACATATTAAGTTTCTTGTAACCCAATGATAGGGATGGCAGCGAAGAAGTAATGGACGACTCACTTTTGTCTATTAAATATTGATCAACGAGTAATACTATAAAAATAAAATAGACCTCTTTCCTTTAAAACTTTTAAATGTTTACAATTTTTGTGTGAATGTTGATCCTTGAGTTAATTGAAACTTTTGTTAATACTCTATTCGATAGTGAAACAAGTATACTTATAATGAAATAAAACTTAGTTCTATAATATTTTTGAAATCTTTAAAAAACTGAAATATAATCAAATATTATGATTACTTAGCACTAGCAAATCTCTTAACAATATTACTTCTTTATATTGAACTGCTAAAGAACCTTAGATGGGAATAAATAAATTAAAGCTGTACCAATATGTATGTGATATTTGGAAATGATTATTGTTCAAATGTTAGTACCTTTTCACAAAGAAAACAAAATTAGATACATATTTGGCACGACGGTGAAAATTTTGTATTACTTTAGGCAAAAGAACTATCAAAACATTGATATTGGTTTTTGAAAAATGTACCAATAATTACCTGAAATAACAGAATCCCAGAGATGCACAACCTGTAAATGGTATGGATATCAATGCAAAAAAGTAATTGTCAGTTTCTACAACTTTTCGCATGTACTATTTTAAAGCTTATATGACTATTTAACTTTGTATTTTATTTGAAAAAGTTTCATTTATTTTCTAAAAATAAAAAGAAACTTCAAAAGTAGCTTCAACTATAGAAAAAATTTAATTGTTAAGTATGGAATGCTAAAATAACCATAATAATACAATGCTCTTTCAAAACATAGTTGAAAGTTAATATATCTCAAGTAAACATTCACATGTAGCTATAATGAATTTAGTTTTTTATTATTTAATGTATTTAAAGTGGCAATTGATTAATTTTGCCTGAAATAATTTAATAATCAATTACAAAAATAAGGGCTTATTAATTTTCGTTTATAATTATTTTAGGAGTCACATAACTTTTTATCCAAGATATCCAGTCAGCATCAACAACCTTTTCTAGAGTTACTTCTTGAAAAACTGTACTTCTTCCTGTTTCAATAAAATTAATTTTGTGAAACATATGTAGACTCGCTACATTATCTACTGTTATTTTTACAAGATAATGTTTCACATGTAAATTTTCAATACCATAGAGTAACATAATTAACATTGCCTCAAACCCATATCCTTTCCCTCTTGCCCATTCTTCAGCTATCATTATTTCTGCTTCAGCTGTAATCAGACATTCAGAATCCGCGAAAAACAAATTTGTGTCCCCAATCATGGATTCTATAAATTGCTATTACAACAATAATCTCGTTGGTCTAATACTGTTAATTACCTATTTCATTTTTAGTGTTTTCATATTTTCCTTTATCCAATACAATAAAAGTACATTCTAAAATATATATATTATAAAAATAATTCCACAAACTAACTACATTATTAACCCACACTGTTAGCATCAGTTAACCATGATTGTTGCATGTTATATTCTTCTTCTAAACTGAGTGGTTCTGAACCGGTCAACCTCAACAAATGTTCAGATTTCATCCATTCATGATACCTGTAATAAAAATGTGTAATAAAGCAAACAAAAATCATTTAATATCACACTTACTTCAACACATGCTCCTTTTTATATGGTATCAGTATTACCTTATTTCCAATAATTGTTGTATGTTTATTTATTAACATAGTTAAGATAAATACAGTAAGATAAACACTAATATTATTTTCTTAGCAGAAGGAGAAATTCTGAATACCACACACACAATACTTTCCCTACACTAAAAATTGCTTAATTTTATAATCCTTGACAATGCTCTAGAATTAGAACACAACTCAAGGAAACGACTAATATTAACCCACAAATTGAAAAATCCAAAATTCCCCAAAACGTGCCGTTGTGAGAGCCGATCACTTTGATACATCCAGTAGTTAATAAAGATCACATTTTCCTAATATTATAGCCTAATTATTTGTAAATTAGGTACTGTACATGTTTTCTCTATATTTTGTTGTATTAATTTATCCCACTTATCAGTATATAAATATGACTCAAATAACAATATTCGCCTGCAGTTGGCAACAGAAAACTTAGATTGGCATCAATGTATTGGTTTACCATGAAGTAATATGTGTATGGAATGTGAAAAGTAGGAATTTTATTGACAGTGTTTTTCGTAGTTAAATGTCAAAACTGTTTTAAAAACTTGCAGTTATTTACATGCAAATATTAAATTACATTTAAAAAAATACTCTATTAAAAATGGGTAGAAGATCAATAAATACCACTAAAAGTGGTAAATATATGAATCCAACAGATCAAGCTCGTAAGTACATTATTATTTTTACAATAACCTCTTATTTTATAAATACTTCTAGGCAAAGAAGCTAGAAAACAAGAATTAAAGAAAAATAAGAAACAACGGCAAATGGTACGAGCTGCTGTTTTAAAAGGAAAAGATCCACAGCAATTGCTTGAGGAAATGGAAAAAATAGATCAAATGGGTTTGTATACAATGAATGAAAATTATTGCATGAACTTACGTTATCTCATTTCAGAATTTAATGTGCATCAGCCATCTCCACTAAACGAAAAAGTTCTAAAGGACAAAAGAAAAAAATTAAGAGATACTCTAGATAGAGTGCTTAGTATGTATGTAAGTTTTAAGTATTGTTTAAGTATATTGGTGTCAACAAGTTTTTGAAGCAAACTTTTAAAAGATTTAAAGAAACAAATTCTGATAAGTAGAAATTCTTTGTAATTAAGGACAGTGGTTGAATTAGATAGCATTTTTTCAATGAAATCTTATATTGAGTTTTTGCTTTAAAAAGTTTGAATGCTGTCTTTAGTTTGATATAAAAATTGTTAGAAACTTATTGCCCATCTGTTTAATATTAAAATTGGGAAAGCTATTGGTTAGTAGTTTAGTTACTTTCTAAAAGTTATTAGAATTTTTTGTACACAGCATAAAGATGATCCAGATAAGTGGATAGAGTTAAAAAGAAAACAAGCTGAATATGAACATAAAAAAAACCAATTAGTCGCTTTTTATGAATCAGTAAAAAGTGCTCAGCAAGTGACAGTAGATGAAATACCATTGCCACAGTTGCCACAACAACCACAAAATCCTTCACTTCAAATACCATTACCTGTAGAAACAAGGAAAGCTCCAGAACATCCAATTTATTCCATTGCTACAGCTTTAAAGTTACAAGCCCTGGTAAGTTAAATTTTAATATTATAGATATAACTATAATTAGTTGCACTTTTATACAATTTTGCTTTTGTTAGAATATTTCATCAAAATATATACAATTTTTATAAGTTTAACATTATTATTCTTCACTTCAACAAAAATTTCCAATAAATAATTCAGTAAAAAGATCAAACTCTTCAATTAAGTTTTTTCTATTTATTTAAAGTTATTTTGTATAAGAAACAAAAACATTTTTACTAAGTTTGTTTTTTTTTTTTCAGGGAAAACCAATCAGAGAGCCTCCAGGGTGTCCACCAGGTCCCCCACCTGACGTTAACAGTGATGGTGAAATGGAGGAACAAGAGCCAGAAGAAACTGAAGATCAGTCATTGCAAGCAGAACAAGAAACAAACAAATCAGATGAAGAACAACAAAAAGAATCTACTTCTCCAGTTAAGCCTACATCATTGCAACAAAAAATGGTTGCTATATCTGGTCAAAATGTAGATGACTTTATGAAAGAAATGGAAGTTGTCCAGAAAAAGATGGAAACTGATAAAGACGAAGAACCTCAACCACTAAAGAATAAACCAACTTTAAATATTGAATCACCAGCACCACCTGGAATTGAACCTGAACCTATTGCTAAACCACTGCCACAACAACAAAATATACCTGTGCCACCATTAGTAATGTTTCCAACACCTAGTCCTCTGCGAGTACCACCAGGACCTCCACCAGGTAGACCATTGCTTCCACCTGGTCCTCCACCAGGATTGCCTCCAAGACTGCCACTTAGAATGCCTCATCCTCCAACAAGAATGATTCGAATTCCAGGACCACCGCCACCAAACTTAGCACAATTAGGAACACCGAATGTATTATCTGCCGGACCACAACTTATTAATAGAATGGATGGTACAAAATCAAGTGCGACAATAATGGCAAAACCACAAATAAGAAATTTAAGTGCCGACGTGACAAGATTCGTACCGTCTGCCCTAAGAGTAAAAAGAGAAGATAAAAAACTTAAACCTAGCAGGGCATCTTTAATAAATGAATTAAGACAAAAGGAAATAAGCACACAGAATCTTCAGAAGCAACCAACAAAAGATGACGCTTATTTGCAGTTTATGAAAGAAATGCAAGGGTTACTGTAATTATGATTTTGTTATATTAAAAAATCAATATTTTGTAAATAAATCTATTTTAAGAAACTACTTTATTAACATTTATAGTGAGACTAGCTATAATTGTATTGTATACCCACAATAGGAGTTAGAAATGTGTGTTGAAAGCTTTTTCTCCCGATTTATTAATTTTCTCGAAATATTATAGTTTGGAGAGTTTTTAGTATTTTTTAAATGTAAATAAAAAAATATATTGAATTTCCGGGAAAAAAATTGAAAGAACATCTGTATTAAGTATGCTAATGCAAACTACAACTAATAAGGTAATAAGTCGTCTTTATAATTGTGTTGACAACGTTTAACCAACCTGCTATGCTATTATACTTTCAACATAGCTTTGTGGTAATAAAGTAACGTTCTTTTCCGCTTTTCAGTCTGTGGAGAAGTTGTTTGAGTTACTTTTCTTTTACTCAATTATCCGTGTTATCGTCAAACTATCTGCAAATTAATAGCAAAAAACCTTTTTCTTACAATTTAATTGTTATTTTGGCATCTGAATTGTTGGAAAATACACCCAACTAACCAAAACTCCGCCTACTGAACCTTTAAACATGCAGTTTAAAAGCGTGTTTTACTTTACGTTCAACCATGCTATGTTCACTTCCAAGCCTTCTTCCTCTGTACTCAGATATAAACATGAAGATATCGTAGGTGAAGACATTTTAAATAATTATCGATTAATTTGTTTGTGTGTGGTGTCTAACAGATAAAGTTATAACCACGAAAGTTTGCCAGTGTATCAATAACGCTGCAAAATACGAACATACTGGCATTTGTCTAATTCATCGGTAGTCACATGTGTTGAAGAAAGAAAGGGCGCAAACGTTTTTCCAATAGAGTTACGCGCTATGTCTTATCAAGAAATCGTGAAAAAATAGAAACAGCTATGCAGGACATCTGTATTATGTACACATGTGTCACGTATAATACAGATAAAATAGTGTTTTGTAGACTTATGGAGTTTGTCTTTTCTACGGTTCCGATATTGTTAAATTCCTTGTATTTTACCGTTGTTATTTGTTATTGTTTTAACAGCTAATTTATCATATTTATTTCATCATCTTGTAAGTAGTTAGGTAACTTACGCAGGCAGCTTTTTAGATTTGTTATTTACAGGTTGAGCTTAGTCATGCCAGGTGCACGTCTTGCCAAGACTTTGTTGTGTTGTGTGTCATCGGAGGACCTTTACTGTCCGTTAATTCTGTACAAGAAGTAATATTTTCATTGTTTTAGAAAATAAATTTCGAAAAGCATTATTTCAGAGAGCAGCCACAGCATTAGGTATTTCTTTTTTCTAATATTTAATAAACCATTTCAAGAAATGATGCACATTAATATGCGCATCATGGTTTATTAAATGTTACAAGTAATGAATATTAAGACGACTTAAGGTGCACGTACGTAAGAGTATGATGGTATCGCTAACACATTATCTATTAGCAAAAGAGTTAGCAAGTGTGTTATAATACATAATAAATACTCAATAAAAAGTGTTAATTTATAATAATATCTCCATAAAATATCCAATAAAACATGCATCCGAATAATGTACATTTACAAATTTATTACATCTTAACTGACCTATTATATTGCAAGGTAAATAGATTTTTTTCTTACACATAAGAAACATTAACACACAACCTGCACATAAATAATTTCTAGATCGAATTTGATATTAACTTAACGAACACGCCCGCGGTTTCTCGGAAATACATGATGTGCAAACGAGAATTCTCCCGAGTTACCACGTTCTATTCATTTTACTTTCGACTTATACATTATAAATGTAATATAACAATATCTGAAATATCCCGAATAAGTACGGACAACTTATTATTGGTTATTGAAGCGAAGCATTACGTAGAGGGACCCATTTTTGCAAGTCGTAGATTTGGTTTCAAATTTTGATATTTCACATTATAATCTCACTGTGGTATCTTGATAGTTTTACGAATGAAAGCTAGAATAAAATTGGTGATAGTGCTAGTGAAAGTAGTTTCAATTTCAATAACAGTGGATCGTAACATAGGTAGAACTAAATGAAAATAATATAAATCCTTTACCACCAAGGTTTCGTTTTACCAGATCGTTGCACTTAAACTTTACCATCTCAGAACTAATCGATTATGACTAAGAAATTAACAAATATAGAGAAAGGTGTGAGCTATCAAGACTTCGACGAGTTATTTTCAGAAATAAACATTCGGTGTTAATGTGCAATAGTGAACTTGGAATGTTTTTTGCAATTGTTATACAAAACTTTGTAAAGAAACTTGAGTTATGGTTATACCGGACTAAGAGCTTAGAACTGATTTTTGGAGATATGCTACTCAGTCATTCTTTCTATTCATTTCTCAAATAACGGGAATTATAATCCAGCTATACATCATAATCACAAACTATAAAATATGGGATACCTACAAGTATTTAATTGAAAAATTGAAAACAATACATTGATCGAAGTGTTATTATTGACAAAAGTCTAATATTATACAAAGGACAACTTGACTAAGTACAATTATATCCCTCTAAAGAGAGCCAGATTCTATATTAAAACATGTATATGCAGTGTGAGTTAAAATCTGGGTGTATATGGTCTAGCCTTTTTTTTACTCAGGCAGAAATACAATTTTTTAACTGGATTTTCGTATTGTAATGTCACTAATGAAGCTTCTACTTGATAAAGTACACTGTCTAACGTTAGATAATTTTTATACGTCCTCCGAATTTTCAGGAGAAAACAGGTAACACGTAAAGTTGTGGAGGAGAAAGTCTTGGTGATAAAATGAAAAGACAAGGGGAAAAGAAATTAGTAAACCTTGACTAATCCAAGACCATAATAATACCATGGGAGGGTTAAGCAGAACGGATCAACATCTTGCTGGTTATCCTATCACATGAAAGCGATGTAAAAAGTACTACAAAAAATATTTTTCCATTTATTTGAGTAGATGCTAAATAAAATAAGGCACGAAAACTCATTTGCAATATAGAATAACACTGATTGAAGAATTTACATTTTTCTAAAGTAATACCAACAGTTGAAAAAAATAATAATCTCATAAGAGCATGCGTGTGTGCAACAAAAAAAAAAGGATGACATTGGAAAAAAGTTCAACGAAAATCACAATACTTCTGTTCGGAATGTGGCGTCAGTCTTTTCGTATCTCAATTATACTTGAAATAACATTTCTGTTTTCAATAAAATGTCCGAGCTATGTTGGGCAAATTTTTCTACCCTACATGTAGTTACAAAAAAAATTGACAAAACTCCACACCAAATTATTAAGGCCTATTTTAACTTACAATACAATATATATATATATATAGAAAGAAGATCTGGACGACGCAAAGCGACGACATCTGCAGATGACCGGCATCTAATACGGATAAGTAGACGCGATAGACGAAAAACAGCACCAGAAATTGCTGCTGAAATGAATAGAGCGCGTGCTAAACCAATTAGTGTGTCCACGGTATAGAGAAGGTTAAGGCAAGCGGGTTTATACGGAAGAATTGCTCTGCGAAAACCACTACTACGAAAGCAAAACAAGATAAAACGACTAAATTGGGCTAAAGAACATAAGAATTGGACGATTGATCAGTGGAATATATGTGTTGTGGACAGACGAATCGAAGTTTGAACTTTTCGGTAGTAAAAGGCGAATATTCGTAAGAAGATCCGCAGGAGAAAGAGTACTGCCAGAATGTATTGTGCCTACCGTAAAACATGGAGGAGGTTCAGTACTGATTTGGGGGTGTTTTGGTGGAAGATCTGTAGGCTATCTCGTCAAAAAAAAAGGGAATCCTAAGAAAAGAAGGTTACAAGGAAATTTTAGAAAATAACACTGTTCCTTCAGGACTAAGGATTCTTGGCGAAAACTTTGTATTTCAACAGGACAACGATCCGAAACACACTTCTAGATTATGTGGCGATTACTTGCGTCAACTAGAAGAGCAAGGGCAAATCTCTATAATGGTATGGCCAGTTCAAAGTCCTGATCTGAACCCAATAGAGCTTCTTTGGGAAGAATTGGACCGGAAGGTTCGAGAACGTGCTCTATCATTCACCACTGTACTGTGGGAACAACTTTAAGAAGCCTGGGCACAAATTACAGAAGATACACTGCAAAAATTAATTGAAAGGATGCAGCAATTATCAAAAATAAAGGTGGGCACATTGATGAGAGCAAAATTTAATAATAATTAATGATAAAGTTTTTATATAAGAAAAACGTAACTATTTTATGTTTATTTTACACTATTGTATTGGTACAATAAATAAATTTTCAGTACACATTTGATAGCTTAATAATTTTGGCTAAAACTAAGGGTGGGCAAATAAATATGACCGGTAGTGTATATATACATTCAAAACTCACAGACAAAAAAGAAAATAGGTTTTTTTTGAAACACTTATGTGAAATTTTTTAATATATTAAGTTGTTAAGCTTGATACTTACAGTAATTATAATGGGGAATAGTGTCGTAATATTAGAAAAAAAAAAATAGTTCTGTATTGCATTAATTTTATTTTATAACGTTTACAGTATTGATAAAAGAATTACTTACTTAAAATGTGTACCGTATAATATTATTGAGTATTTAAAATAAGAGGCATGTGTTCTGAGTTGGAATAAATACAGGGACTAGGCGAGGTGATAGATGAAAATAAACCGATGATGACTTTTTGATATGTATATTCTTAAGACTACCTAGCGGAGAAAATATTTATCGTTTTTGTGTTCGTTCGTTTTCTAACGAGTCGAGCCGATATTACACTATCTTGGGGTGTAAGTGGCCTTTCCAGTACTCGCTCGATAACGGCTATCCACTGATCGCGCTCTATCTCTGTCATTGCAGAAAGATTAAATACACGTTCAGGCGTGGTCAACGTAAACGCGAATCTCAAGTCTTTAACACCAGCTTTCGCGCCCACCCTAACACTATAACCGTCCGACATATAACCCAGAAATATCTCTCCTTTAGGATGAGCATCCAGAGGGTCATCGTGATACATCAACTTTCTATTATCTAATGTAAACCATCTTTTCTTAAATCCATCACTACTCCTTGGGCCCGTTTTGAAAAGCCATCCTTCTTTGGCAAAGTCTTCTGTTAAATAATTAATTAAATCAGTTTCACTGGCAGATGGATAAGCTACTTGCAACCTATGTAACTTAACACATCTAACTGCCATATACCAATTCGTTATGAGTTCTGGATTTTCATGGTAGACGTATATATGTCTTGTACTACCATCTTTAAGGAACGTTAACTGTAACGACGTGGGTATGCCGACTTTCTCTGGAGCGAACACTACATTTAATTCAGAGACTTTTAAAATCGCTTTGGGATCTTTGTTTTCTTTAACGAAATATTTGAGTGTGTCATCAGATTCTGATAGTACGAACTTTCTCGGGTGGTAGGCGCTGTCCTCTTTACCTCTCTTTTTTAGGTATCCCTCCATGTAACCGCTCACATAGGTTTGCCTTTCTGGATGGCAGAATTCTTCTCTTTGGTATTTGGCGCGTATCCACTGTTCTATTAGAACTCTGTAATGAAATAATAATTATTTTATAACATATGAAACAACAGATTCTTAAAAATAATTCTTACATAAGGCAATATATTATTTTCTTTTCAAATTACTATCTATATCTGTATTTAGCGGCTACAAAATTTGTAATTCACGATATTTTTTCTTATTATTTGCGTATAATGGCATGAAATATATAATGGCTTTAAAATCAAAATATATACGAAACAGATACATTTTTTCGAAATTTTTTTTAATTAAAATAAAAATTTAAAATTTTTAAGATATTTATTTCGACAACAAACAGGAAAAAGTAAATTAAAATGAAGAAGTTGTTATACAAGGTCATTGTCATAGAATGAGTCACCATTTAAAGCAGGCGGTTTCGAACAGCTGCCACAGGGAGGCTGTAGATGAGTTGGTCCCACAGAACCATTCGATTGTTTGTTTGCACTTAAAATGGAAAGTCGACAACAAAAGGCTTTCTCTATTCTTGACTTCGAGAAAGCAAATTCAGTTGTTAAAGCGTAAGTTGCTATTTAAAAAAAATGTCGATGCCGTCACATATTCAACAAATAACGTTGAAGTAGCATCTACTACTAAAATATGCCCTTTGTAAAAACTTATCATAATTCTTTGAACATTTTTAGGGAAAAAGAATTTTCTCCTTTCAATGAATTTTATTCCATACGATCCTAGTGTATATTAATGAATTCAGATATTAATTAAATAAAAACAGTAAAGTAAAAGCAGCCCTTAATAAACGTTTATTATTGTATTTTTTAGAAGCCTGGTTTGTAAAATCTTTAGAATAAAGTGCATATTGTACACTTCCAACTTATAACATTAGTCTTTCTTGACTAAACAGCTGACAATCAGTTTCAAAATCTCTCAATATTAGAAGAAATGTTGAAGCCTGGAAAAACGCCAAAACATAGTGTCGATCTTACTTCTAGTGTCTGAAATTTCGCTAACAAATTGAATAAAAGCAATTAAGCTACGATAAACCTTCCTGTCAAGAACTCATGCTGCAACAGCAAAAGTATATAGTATATGGAACAAGAAAAAAAACTTGCTCAAAGACTTTAGAAAAATTTAATAATAATTGTGATTGATCCATAATTTCTAATTTGTACTTTATCACCTTTTTTGAAAATCGGAACAATTTTGGTACGTTTCCATTGGAAATGTTGATGTTTTGATCACTAGCTTGGCAAGACAAAATCGCAAATTTTTTACCAAAGAAGTTTAGTATCATATCATTAACAACGGTAGATTCTTGTCAAAATTTTGCTATAATGTTAATAAAAAATTTCTATGAAACGGATTGTATACAAAAGGAAGGAACCTGGGAAGAGAACTGAGGGGGATCTTAGGAGTACTACAAAGGGTACTAGGAAAGTTTTGCAATATGACGCAACAATGAACCGTAGGAAGCTGCATGTTGAGCCATGTTCATACGTGCATAGTAGCCGCCGCGCCATGTCGCTGGGCTCAGTTATTCATTAGCAGTGAGAGTGTAAAGTGCTTGCGATGGAATCGTGGTCACGAAATAAGATAAGGGCAGTTTTGCGTTATAATTTCGTGCGTGGTCTAAACATAGACCAGTGCTTCGAAGAAATGACACTTGCACTCGGTGATGTTTGTCCACATCGCACAAAGATATTCAGGTGGTATAGAGAATTCCAAAGGGGAAATTTAACTGTGGAGGATGCTGAGAGGCCGGGAAGGCCACGAACGTCAGTTACGAAGGAAAACGTTATTACTGTGTGTAAAATGCTTGGCGAGGACAGACGAGTGACCTACCAACACATACTCCAGGCCTAAACGTACCAGCAATTTGTTCGATTCTGTATGATCGTTTGCATGTGAAGAAACTTTGTTATCTCTAGGTGCCGCATCGACTGACTGAAGAGCAGATGACACGACGTGTGACTTGGTGCTGTATGTTGGCTGTATTGTTGGCTGTATGTGAACAGCATCGTGACAGGTGACGAGACTTGGCTGTACTATTACGATGTGCCGATCAAAACTCAAAACAAAGTTTACGTCTTTGATGATAAGACACACCCGTAGTTGTCAGAAAATTTCGATGTGTAAAGAAGAAAATGATTTTTCAAATCGAGTGGAATTGTGGGACGCGTCGTTTTGGACATACAGAAGACAGTCACAGCTAAGTGGTATACTGAACAGTGCCTGCCTGTCAAGAATGGACACTTGGTTCCTCCATCACGACAATGCTCCAGCCCACCGCGCCAAAGCCTGCACCGAATATTTGACCACGACAGGATTGAAACTTCTAGAGCACCCTCCCTACAGTCCAGATCTTGCTCCCTGCGACTTTGCACTGTTCCCGCATGTGAAAATGAAGCTAAAAGGGAGGCGGTTTTCCAGTGATGAGGACCTTCTGCGGGCTTGAGACAACGAGTGTGCTTTACTCCCTAGTGAAACTTGGCAGAACTGGCTTAAAGATTGGTTTCGGAGGATGCAGAGGTGTATTGAGTGTAGAGGAAATTACCTTATAAAAATTAAATAAACGAAGCTGTATTGCAAAACTTTCCTAGTACCCTTTATATATAATAGAGAAAAGGTTGAGGCGGATTCTTCAACAATATTATCAGGCTTATTGATCTATGTATTGTTATAACAATCTCACTCTACCTATCTGGAATTTTCCCCAATGATTTCCTCCCACACGCAATAATTTTTTCGCAATATACTATTTTAGGTATGTGATACAAACAATCAGTTTTATTAATGATTCTACATATAATGTTCTAGAATATTAATACTACACGATAACAAAAATAATAAAATTTCCACATATGTTGCAAGAATCAAATATCGAATGATGCTACTACTTTTCGGTTATTTTAGAGATCCAGAATATTTCTAGTATTTGTACACTAGAATAATTGATGCAAAATGCTAATTCTTTGAATATCAACTAAATATATTGTTTACTGTAAATATTAAGCTAGAAAACAAGTAATCTTATTTACTATGAGTATGAATATTAAATAAAATTTAGGAATTATACTGTCTAATCCAGAAAACGATTACAATAGACTTCTCGATTATTCATTCACAAATTTAAATTGTATATTTAAAATCCTATGTGAGGAGATCCGTTTGTTCTCGGAGATCTTCGTCATTCTGCGCTGTTTATCCCTACTGAATTTACTTCTACTAAATCCATTCAATTTCCATCGAACCATAATGTACGATATAACTTCAGCAATATTTCATTTGTAGAAAATATTTACTTACTAGACAAGCAAAGTTAAGTAACATTTTAATGAAAACTGATTTTTTGATGTCTGTACTTATGTAAATCGTCTCGATGGTAAGTTCTACATAACATATTATACAACGGTAACCGTTTATATTTCGGGAACAGCAAACACATTTTTATTATCGAAAATAGTTTTACCGCTTTTCAAAATATTCTCCTTGAAAATCAATGCACTTTTGCATTCGTTTAAGCCAATCTGAATATGAGTTTTGAATACCTCAACTGCCTTTTCCGGCGTAGAAAACCGTTGACGAAGTTTATTCTTCACGTGAGGGAACAAAAAGAAATCACAGGGTTGTACGGCGGATGGCTCATCAATTCAAAGTTTTGCCCGGTCAAATATTCAATTGTTTGAACTGACCTGTGAGAGCTCGCATTGTCAATGTGGAGAATGATCTCTCGTTTTCGGTTTGTTTTCCTTATTTCTTCAAAAACTTTTGGCAAACAAATAGTTGTGTACGATTCGGAATTGACCGCTCTACAACTCTCTAAAGGCACGGTTGCAACGTGACCGGTTTTTCCGATAAAACAGGCGACCATTTGTTTTGATGTGCTTCGAGCGCGAACAACTTTTGTTGGTTTTTGCTCATCTTGAAATACCCACCAGTCGACTGCTGTTTACTATCGGGCTCATACGTATAGATCCAAGATTCATCACCTGTGACGACCTTATAAATGTTCTTTGAAGCACCGCCATTGTATTTTTTGTGCATTTCTTAGCACCAATCGACGTGAGTACTTTTTTGAGTGGTTGTCAAATTATGTGGTACCCAAAGTGAGCTTCTTAACGGCAAAATGTTCATGCAGGATCTTATGCACGCTGGTGTTACTAACACCTAGAGATGTCTCGATCTCACGGTATGTCACATGACGGTCTTGCATTATCAGTTCAGACACTGCATTAATGTTTTCCGACACAACAACATTTGTGGGACGACCTTCACGAAATTCATCGTCCCAAGAACGCCGCCCAAGTCTAAATTCACTGTATCAACGATATACTGTAGTTTTTGATGGTGCTTCATCACCATATAAGGGATTCAGCTCATCGATGCATTCTTGTTGAGATAATCTACGCAGAAAATTATAAAAAATAATTGCACGAAAATGTTCGCGACTTAATTCCATTTTTTCGCTGACATAAAATTTTACTGTCAACAATAGAAATAGCGACCGGATAATAAAACTGTCAAGGTAAATATATTGTCAAAAACGATAAGCTTCACGATGCAATCATCAGATAGGGGGCAATACTAACAGTGTTGCCAGTTCCAGAAATATAAACGGCTATCCTCGTAGTGCATTTGGCTTAGCCGCTCCAAAGTATACTAAGCGAAAAAAACCATCGTGCACATTGATACTGTTATTAAGGAAAATTCTTAAAAATTATGGTCATTTATGCGTTATAGTCAGAGTACAACATGGATCTCAGGCAGATTGTTATAAGGGTACATGGATCTACGAACCTAATCATATTATTGAAGAATTCGCCTCAGCTTTTTCTGCATCATATAGTCCTCTTGACATACCCCAATTATTTCTCCACTTAGGGGTTAAATTGTTTTATATGTATTTTTTATATACTTTCATTTAGTATGTACAGTGGGTACTACAAGAAGGTTTACGATGTACATGAAAATAGATCTGTCGAATTCATATAGGATAGATGGTCTTTACGCCATGTACACAAAAACATTGGCAGTCTGAGCATGTTTATAATTTATAACATAATAGTGATTTGTATTCGAGTAAATATAGTAATGCGCGTAATATACGAATAATTCCTTATATATTCCTTATATATATATATATATATATATATATATATATATATATACAATATATATTGGGTCTGGGAAAAAGTTCGTGGCGTTTTTTCAGTAAAATTCAACTGGTCCCCGCATGGCGCGTGGACGAATTCATTTAAACCGAATATGCTCCATTATTATCGACAATGTTTCGCCATTTTTTTGGTAGATCCATGATCCCATCGGTGAAAAACTTCTGTGGTTTCTGGTCGATCAAGTAGTTTTCACAGGCTTCTTTTGAAACCAACTTAATTCCATTGAGAGAGTTCTGCAGAGATCGAAACAGATGATAGTCAGAGGGTGCTATATCCGGACTGTAAGGTGGGTGCATCAAAACTTCCCAACCAAACTCTCTCAATTTTTGACGGGTCATCAAAGAAGTGTGTGGTCGGGCGTTGTCATGATGGAAGACAACACCTTTCCTATTAATCAATTTGGGCCGTTTTCTTTCAATCGCCTGGCGTAATCTCTCTAGTTGTGCACATTAGAGTTGAGAATCAATCGTCTGACCAGTTGGAAGTAGCTCGTAGTGGACGATTCCCCTCCAGTCCCACCATACACACAGCATCACTTTTTTTGGCGTCAATGTTGGCTTAGCGAACGCTTGTGACGGCTCACCATCCTTTATCCACGATCTTTTACGCTTCCGATTATCGTACGTAATCCATTTTTCATCTCCGGTTATTAAACGTTTCAGAAACGGCTCGATTTCATTCCGTTTCAGCAGCGCATTGCAGATGTTAATTCGGTCCATCATGTTTTTCACGCTCAACTCATGAGGAACCCATACGTCAAACCAGCTTTGTGTAAATGGTTCAAAACAGTTTTGTGGTCAATGCCTAGCTCCATGCCAATATCGACACTGCTGATATGCCTATCTTGTTAGACTTTTTCAAGAATTTCATCGGATTTTTCAGTGATTGGACGACCGGAGCGTGACTCATCTTTCACATTGAAATTTCCAGAACGAAAGCGAGCGAACCATTTCCGCGCAACAGATTTCGATAAAGTACCTTCACCGTACACAGCACAAATTTTATCACAAGCCTGCGCAGCGTTCTTCCCCTTATCATAATAATATTGCAGAATATAGTGAAATTTCTCATTATTCTTCTCCATTTTCAAGTGCGAATAACTTTCCAACCACTGCACCGATTACAATGTTTCTACGCTCAAACTAACGTATCATATAAAAAACGAGCCGTACTTGTTGTTCTTTATATAACCAATATATATTTTTCCCATATATATAATCATCATATCAATAGATTGAATGAACATTTATAAAATAGAGTAAATTAAATTCATTTAAAAAATTTATCATTACGTTGATACAAAAACATTTATTTATATATGTTATTCATAAAATCGTATGATCAGAACAGTTATCTTATAAATTAATTCGAAATTCTATTTAATTATTAATAAAAATTCTTATAGAATATTTTATATATGTATACATATAAATCGGGCTTTCCAATAAGGATATAACAATTTTATATTTAAATAAAACAGAATAATTGATATATTGGGCTGAAATTTATTCCAGGTGCAGTACACACGTTACATTCATCTATGGAATTCGATCTCGTTCATATGATCACGTTTACAACGATAGATTATTTGGAGTCAATTTTTTATCACTCTTTCACACATATCCACTGGAACGTTGGTAATTTCTCGTTCGATATTGTCTCCGAGCTCCTCTAACGTTGTTGGCTTATTGGCATAAACTACACCCCATAGAAAAAAATCCAACGGCGTTAAATCACATGAGTGAAGTGGCCACTCGATCGGACCATTTCTCGAGATTGCACGGGTACCGAACTTCCCCTTCAATAGACCAATTGCTTGACCAGTTGTGTGGCACGTGGCACCATCTTGTTGGAACCACATATCACTGATATCAAGTCCATTCAATTCTGGCCAAAAATAGTCTTCCAACATGGCGTGAGAGCGAAATCCATTGACCGTAACATGGCGATCATGTCGAAAAAATAAGGTTCAATCACATTTCCGGCATGAAATCCACACCACACGGTCACTTTTTGTAGTTGTAATGGAGTCTGCTGAAGCACATGTGGGTTTGTTGCTGTCCAATAACGCATATTTCGCTTATTGACAAAGCCATTATGACAAAAATGAGCTTCATCGTTGAAAATAATTTTTCGATGAAATTCAGGATTTTCTTCAAACATTAAGAGAGCCAAATCGGAGAAGTTTAGGCACTTCACATGATCAAGAGGCTTCAGTTCTTGAGTTAACTTGATCTTGTGAGGGTGTAAGACAATGTGGTTTGAGAGATTCCTAATTCCTGTGAATGGCACGGAATCGACTGATTTGGCTCATTTTGAACTGAAGCATTTACGGCTGGGATATTTTCAGTACTTTGACAGGTGCGTTGTCTCCCTGGTACAGGAACATTCAATAGTGAATATTTTGACTCGAATTTATTCACTATTGTACGCACAGCCTCTCTGGTGGGACTATTATTACGACCGAAAATTGGAGTAAGCGTTCGCGACCACCGACTCAGAATTGCGGTAGTAATTTCATCATCATCTTCAAGCATTCTAAACTGGCATTAATTTAAAAAAATCAAAAGATATATCGGCGAAGCTTGTATTTAAACTATTAAATCTCAGAATTTAAATTACGTTAACGAAATTACATTCTATAGAAAACGGCACGCAAAATGCTAATTATTCGCTACTTTGCAGAGGGAAGTAATTGCTATTTGAATTGCAATATACAAAGGGTACTAAGAAAGTTTTGCAATACAGATTTGTTTATTTAATATTATCAAAGTAACTTCCTCTACACTCAGTACACCTCTTCATCCTCCGAAACCAATCTTTAAACCAGTTCTGCCAAGTTTCAATAGGGAGTATAGCACACTCGTTGTCCCAAGCCTGCAGAAGGTCCTCATCACTGGAAAACCGTCTCCCTTTTAGCTTCATTTTCACATGCGGGAACAGTGCAAAGTCGCAGGGAGCAAGATCTGGACTGTAGGGAGGGTGCTCGAGAAGTTTCAATCCTGTCGTGGTCAAATATTCGATGCAGGCTTTGGCGCGGTGGGCTGGAGCATTGTCGTGATGGAGGAACCAGATGTCCATTCTTGACTTTGGCCGCGGGTTTTTCATAGATCCAATGACTTTAGGCAGGCACTGTTCAGTATACCGCTTAGCTGTGACTGTCTTCTGTGTGTCCAAAACAACACGTTCCACAATTCCACTTGATTGGAAAAATATAGCTATCATTTTGTTCTTTACAGATCGGGATTTTCTGACAACTACGGATGTGTCCTTATCATTAACGACCCAAACTTTGTTTTGAGCTTTGGTCGGCACATCGTAATAGTACAGCTAAGTCTCGTCACCTGTCACGATGTTGTTCACATACCGAGATTGTCCTTATTAAACTTTTTTAGCATCTCCTGGCGCCAAGACACACGTCGTGTCATCTGCTCTTCAGTCAGTCAATGCGACACCTAGAGAGAACAAAGTTTCTTCACGTGCAAACGATCATGCAGAATCGAACAAATTGCTGGTGGGTTTAGGCCTGAAGTACCCGTTATCTGTTGGTAGGTCACTCGCCAAGCATTTTCCTCACAGTAATAACGTTTTACTCCGTAACTGACGTTCGTGGTCTTCCCGGCCTCTCAGCATCCTCCACAGTTAAATTTCCCCTTTGGAATTCTCTATACCACCTGAATATCGTTGTGCGATGTGGACAGACATCACCTAGTGCAAGTGTCATTTCTTCGAAGTACTGGTCTATGTTTAGACCACGCACGAAATTATAACGCAAAACTGCCCTTATCTCATTTCGTGACCACGATGCCATCGCAAGCACTTTACACTCTCACTGCTAATGAATAACTGAGCCCATCGACATGGCGCGGTGGCTACTATGCAAGTATGAACATGTCTCAACATGCAGCAACAAGCAGCTTCCTACGATTCATTGTTGCGTCATATTGCAAAACTTTTCTAGTACCCTTTGTAGTGCACACCATTGTTCGTTTGTTTCTTTTCATGAAACATACAAGAGCTCTTTCCAGTTTGATATCGTTACGGCTCGACCTAAAAATACGGAGTAAAAACTGAAATTTAGAGTTAAAAAATTTTTGCGGTTATGATTGCACATGGATACATAGTACTGTCATTTTTTGCAGAATAAACAGTATTTCTTTGAATAGGTGCCCTTAATTTCAAACCTCGCAAAGTGGACACTCTCCGAAACGGTGAAATCGTTTTGCCGGAATAAATTACGATTCAAGTGTAGTTAACTTTTTCGATAATTAGAAAAAATCATGAACTAAATTAAATTTATTTGAATGCTTCTAGATGATCTTAAATATATTATTCGTTATACAAGTATTTAATCTATGTACATGCCCTTGTAATTACTTACTGTGGATCGTTCTCTGTAGGTTTTCTGTAACAAGGTGGCACTCGCTCTTCATATTTGAGCTTTGCGTTTAAATTTCCTACTTCCTTCATTCGCTTCACTTGCGAATCTTCCCATCGGTCCAACTTTAGATGTTTAACTTTACTTATATGAACACCCATACTCCTGTGAACTCCAGAACACCTCGTGCATATGAAGATTCCAATATTGTACGAGGCCCATTCTGGATCTACATTAAAATGTTTCACATAAGTATGTCAAAAGATCACAAACAATAATATGTCATATATATATATATATATATATATATATATATATATATATATATATATATATATATATATATATATATATATATATACAGGTATACATACATATATATACAATCACACACTCGTACAGTGCATAATATACACATCCCTTTCATAATTTTTAAATTGTAAATAAGATTTAATTCGAGAATTTTCGCCTTCTTAGTTCAAACAGCAAGATATAAACAATATACAGGTATACATAAACATGTAGGTACAAAATATTGACAGCAGGATGCAATCTCAGGCCAAATATGTGTTGGACCTTTTTTTAGTTATTTTCGAGCATATAGAATTGGAAATATAATAAAAATAATTCCGTGGTATTGACTTTGAAATGTAAATAGCGATTGTAAGTGTCCACGGAATCGCGTATTTCCCGCACGTTGTCGTCCAATAGACGGTTACCGAAAAAAAAATTGACATCAATGTTATAAAATCACAAGATCCACGAATTGCGATACAATTAAGATTTCACTATTTTTGTTCTTTTTTTGAAAATAAACTTTCCCTCTCACGTATTTTCTGCCTTGCATCCGTTCAGCGTGGAACGACAGGGAGTTGGTTGGTAAGAGGGGTAAGGGCGGTAGTATATACAAGGTAGAAAATGCGTGATACGGTAGATTATTCTCATAAACAAAAAAAAAAGCAGTGAAATTTTGATTGTATCGCAATTCGTGGGTTTTCTGACTAATATTCTTGTGATTGATGTCCATTTTCACCTGGGAGTCTAAAACTATATCTATATATATATATATATATATATAAAAGTATGTATATATTAAAAAAAAATTTTACTGATGGAGAGAGAAAAGGATATCAATGTTATAAAACTACAAAGGAAAAATAGACTAATAATTAAAAGACGCAAAAAAAAACACTGAACTAATAAATGTAACTAGTAATCTGTACGTAACGAGCAAAAATGATTTACGTAATGTTTAAAAGAAAGTGCAAGATACGCTTCAACTACGCCTATATCTTCTTGTGTACAATAATTCGCATTAATAAAATTACGTAATAATTTGAAATTAATATTACTATAAGTTTATTTACAAAAAAAATAAACAAATCCAGCGTTAATAATGACAAATGATATGAAATTTCCTCTTGGATTACCCAAAAGCTTTTCCATACATATTATGCAGTCTGTTACAGAAAAAACCGAACTTTTTTAAGATAGTAATTTTAGTGGCGCCATCTATTAAAAAATATGCATCAGTAAGGTAGATCTTTTACCAATGGTATGTCAAAATATCACGACATTTGCATCATTATAAGCATAGAAATTGCGCGTAAAGTATCAGTGTGTATTTGGCATTGGTCGAAAAATGAATTTTGAACAAAGAGCAAATATCAAATTATGTTATGTTTTGATGAAATAAGTGTTTATCACGTGCGAGTATGTATGAGTAGTATAAATGATTTATAGATGGTAGTATGGACATAAATGACAACGAACATCTTGGTGCAAAAAAATCTGTGATTACGGAAAATAACATGAAACTTGTGTGTCAATTTATCCGAAATTTGTCGACATCCTCATCGCGGTACGTGGGAATAGAATTAAATATTTCCAAAGATTCGATTCAACAGCATTTGGGATTGAGAAAGATTTGTGCAAGGTTTGTACCACACAATAATGATCAAAAAAATGCTCCCAATTCAACATTGTAGATATTTGATTAAAGACTCAAAAAAGGACGAAAACTTCAGGTATTCTATAACTGGAGATAGGACATGGTGTTTTCGATATGATCTAGAGACCAAGCGTTAAAGCTCTGAATGGAAGCATCCAAGCGAAGGAAGACCTAAAAAAAGCCGTTTGGGGAAGTCAAAAGTACAGACAATGTTGATTTGTTTTTATGATTCGAAATGCATAGTGCACAAAGAGTTTGTACAGATTGTACAGATTTGTACAGTGAAAATGGTAGCTGGCGTTTGTTACATGATAATGTACCATCTCATCGCTGGACATTTACCACTAATTTACTAACTACAAATGGCATTTTAACCATATTTGCCCCCCCCTGTGATTTCTATCTATTCTCCAAACTACATTTGTCGATGAAAGGACAGCGTTATGCCGACTTCGAAACCATTAAAAAGGCGTTGGCAGCGATCTTGACGGACATCTCCAAAAGGCGACTGCTTTGAATAAAATAAATTAATTTTAACAAAATAGTAAGCTTTTGTTTTTATTTTCAAAAAGTTCAGTTTTCTCTGCGACATACTGTAAATTACGACACAATTTTCATTAAAAAAACATCAAACTTAAAATTTGAAATAAATAACATTTAATTACATCAAATTGGACCACTAGATAAAATTTATTAACTGTTATAAAACAATTTTGATATTATTATAATTTTTTAAATAGCAAGAGAAATTGTTAACATCAGTTAACACATGAAGTACGATAAATTTGAATAGTTTTCGCAATAACAATCAAAAATTGGAAAATAAGCTTACTTGCAGTCCCTTCGGACTTTCCAGAAACTTCTTTTTCTCCTTTATTTCATTTTTTCTTATTTTAAAACCAATAATTAAGATGGGTATTTAAAGTGCTTGTTTTCGTAATACTCAGGGGAAGAAATAAAAAGGTCATTAGAGACTAGCACGGTATGAGAACACGAAAAATTCAACAAGTAAAAAGCCCTGTGATACGAGAACCTAATTAACACAAAAGCTTAATGAAAGGAGAAAAACTCTTTTAATCTTACCCTTAAAACATAACGGTTTCTTACAGTCATGAGGTACAAGGCAAGACGTTAAAAATTCAAATATCTAACTTACAATAAAGAAAATAATATCATTATAATTTCAAAACGTAGAATTAAATCGAAGGACTACAAATACCATCATAAATAATAATTATTTATTAATTATAGGTCTAGATGATGTTAATAAATCTTTTCAGTAAGTATCTGTTAATATAACTCCAGAGATGCTCAAGTATAGCAATTGAAAACAGATTTCCCATAAATAATATTCGATGTCACACTTTGTTAGTAAATTCGAGATTATTACTGAGACACGACACGACTTTAGAAAAGAAATATGTACATTCATTTCGTTAATTAGCTTTTATAACTGATTTCTGATTTATAGTGAGAATAAAATCATCCAGTTGGAATATGTTTTGATTGACAAAAATAATAATAATAATATTTCATGTAACATAATGAATTATTTTTTTTTTTGATACTTTCAAAATTGGAAAAAATGGCAAATAATGAGCTGACAAAAATGATGATTCCACGTGACGTAGTTCGCCTTTGTTAAATTTGTCAGAAATTATTCATAAACGTAGTTTGGTTGTAGTCACTGTTTTTTGAATATTTGATTGTTTTTGTTTATATTCAATAATATTTTTTAATACTTTCTCTTTGGAGCTTAGTAAAAGGTGTTAAAGTTTCTGTAAATAAATCAATCTTATATGTCGACCACACATCTTATTACACCATTTCGATTTTATGGATAGCAACTGAGGGGTAAAACGTATTTATTTTGATAGCGCATTTTTGTAGGGGAATACGGAACGCAAATGGAATATCAATTTATTTTCTACAATCGTGCTTTGATCAATTCAATAAAGAATTTTCTAAAGCAAATATTGATTACGAAACATTTTATCTCCATAAACGTGCTATTATAAAATTATTTGAGAACAAACATTATATTTACAAGAAAATCAACAAGGGGCCTGCTGTCTTAACAAAAATTGCTTGTATTCAGTAACATATTAAGCAAAGAAAAAAAAATCATTACGAAACGATAAATCTAAAAGGCTGGGAACATAGGCAATCCAGACTCTCCTATTATGAGACCTCCTGGAAAATACAGAGTACATACCGACGATGATGCATGCCTAGACCAAACAGTTCTCATAAGAACTATTGTACGTGGTCATCCAGCATCACTTGGTGCACAAGAAGACTTCCTAAAAGCCACATTTGAAAGCCTTCGCTAGCTCCAAAATCTTGATCTGAAGCCGTGATTTCAACTAGTTTAGATTCATATGATATTTGTCCTCATTTCATACATGTTTGCTTGTATTGTCTCCTTTTTTACACCTCTTTGTGACTGTCTTAATATGTACTGTGTCACAATAATTCGTGTTTTACTTGGAGGTCTATTTGTAATGACTCGCTTAAAGACATTGAAACAAAACTTGCATACCTATCCGTATAAAGTTTCTATTATTCGTAAATGATAATACCGAGCATAGAAGAGCATATTCTATGTGGTTCAATGATCACTTATATAGTATGTTAGATCTTAATTTGTTTTATAGACGAAGCGTGGATTCAGTTCTCTGAATATGACATACAAAATTGTAATTGGGTAAAACTTGTTGAAATATAACTACATCCAATAAAAGTAGGTGTACAGATAACTATATCTTGAAGAAAAGTTAGGACCAATATTCTTTCATGATGTAATTAACGCTGATATATCGTACAGATATATTAGCAGCTATATTCAGCAAGCGCGTGAAGATGAACGTATAATAAAGTTTTAAGTCTTCTTATACACTTATAATCAAATTATAATTTACTAGTGTGGGCTAGAAAGTCCATGGAATGAATGTAAAGAAAAGAGCGTTGCAGTTTAAAATTGCGTTTATTTCTCAGCGTAATCCCTTAGCAACTCGATACATTCGGACCAGCAATGATCCAAAGTCTCTATGTCTTGATAAAATACAGAACTCTAAAGTTCGTTAAAATAAGCATCTATAGAAGCTTTAGCATCGTTATTTGAAAATTTCAAATTTAATAAAGACTAAGTGTGGAACAAGGTGCTAAACCCTGAGAACAAGAAAGATGCGGCAACAAATCGAAGCTTAATTCGTTAATTTTTGCCTTGTGTAGGATCGTTAAATGCCTCAGGACGTTTTTCATTAATATTTTACTTATCTAAAAGACTCACGTAATACGCGGCTGTAATGGCTTGTCCTCAAAGATAATCGACCGAAATATCTTTTGCATCTTAATGGAAGGCATTACCTTTCCTGTAGATGGGACTGTCAATACTTTCTTTCAGAGAAGAGAATCATTGTGTCATCATTATTCAGATTGTTGGGTTTCGGGCGCGTAATGATGAACTCAAGTTTGTGGTGATAAATCGGCGCATAAAATCTACCTTTTTTGAAAACGCTCCGAACTCACAAGAAATTTACATTCGCATCAATTTTTGATCAACACCGAGCAGTAACGGCATCCACCTCACGGACAGCTTGTTCACAATCTTCACTCCAAATTTATGTTACGCGCTTTTTAGATATGTTTACAACTTCCGCTATCACAAACGATGGTTTTTAGATTTTCAATGTAATGGCAGGTTTCGGATGTCTGCTACGAGGCGCATTTTTCACGACCACATTTGAACACTTGAACCCATTTATCAACAGTGGAATATGAAGAAGAGAAGTTCTTCAAACCGTCTTTCAACTCATGAATATTTGTTGTTAATAAGTCTTTCAAGAAGTTTTTAATGAATCGACGAATTTCAACACTATTCATCGCATAAAAACTCTGAGACAATTTTAATCACAATAAAACTAATGAACGTAGTGAAATTTGAGAGTTGACGTTGGAAAACGACTTGTCGGCAGAGTCGAAGATTATGGCCAAAATAATATTTATTTGGTAAATTAAAAACTAATGTTCATAGAAATCGACTGCATAATCTTAATGAACTGGAAAAAGTATTTGAACATGAAATGTAAGCTGTAGAAGAACTACATAATGTTTTTGAAAGCACGAAAAGAAGAATTACTTTATGTTTAGAACATAATGATGTGGATTTTCAGTATTTTTTATGATGTATAATAAAATAATGATTATTTCTCTTCCTATATGGTATACTCTTATAATTAAATTATGATTTATTATAAATTACCGATTTTAATACATAAATTGTATTCTCATAAAAATATTATGTTGAAATTATTTTAGCTGGGACGCCAATGAAATCTCCAAATTACCAATATTCTAGACCAAAAATTTCCAATGAGATCAAATACAATTATTTACATGCACATGATACATACTTTAGAAACACTAATTCTTCAATATATTGGGTCTGGGAAAAAGTTCGTGGCGTTTTTTCAGTAAAATTCAACTGGTCCCCGCATGGCGCGTGGACGAATTCATTTAAACCGAATATGCTCCATTATTATCGACAATGTTTCGCCATTTTTTTGGTAGATCCATGATCCCATCGGTGAAAAACTTCTGTGGCTTCTGGTCGAAAAACTGAATCAAGTAGTTTTCACAGGCTTCTTTTGAAACCAACTTAATTCCATTGAGAGAGTTCTGCAGAGATCGAAACAGATGATAGTCAGAGGGTGCTATATCCGGACTGTAAGGTGGGTGCATCAAAACTTCCCAACCAAACTCTCTCAATTTTTGACGGGTCATCAAAGAAGTGTGTGGTCGGGCGTTGTCATGATGGAAGACGACACCTTTCCTATTAATCAATTCGGGCCGTTTTCTTTCAATCGCCTGGCGTAATCTCTCTAGTTGTGCACAGTATTCAATCGTCTGACCAGTTGGAAGTAGCTCGTATGGAATTCCCCTCCAGTCCCAATACACACAGCATCACTTTTTTTTGCCGTCAATGTTGGCTTAGCGAACGCTTGTGACGGCTCACCATCCTTTATCCACGATCTTTTACGCTTCCGATTATCGTACGTAATCCATTTTTCATCTCCGGTTATTAAACGTTTCAGAAACGGCTCGATTTCATTCCGTTTCAGCAGCGCATCGCAGATGTTAATTCGGTCCATCATGTTTTTCACGCTCAACTCATGAGGAACCCATACGTCATTTTTTTTGTAACCAGCTTTGTGTAAATGGTTCAAAACAGTTTTGTGGTCAATGCCTAGCACGATGCCAATATCGACACTGCTGATATGCTTATCTTGTTGGACTTTTTCAAGAATTTCATCAGATTTTTCAGTGATTGGACGACCGGAGCGTGACTCATCTTTCACATTGAAATTTCCAGAACGAAAGCGAGCGAACCATTTCCGCGCAACAGATTTCGAGACCTTCAACACAATTTTATCACAAGCCTGCGCAGCGTTCTTCCCCTTATCATAATAATATTGCAGAATATAGCGAAATTTCTCATTATTCTTCTCCATTTTCAAGTGCGAATAACTTTCCAACCACTGCACCGATTACAATGTTTCTACGCTCAAACTAACGTTCGGAAGGTCATCTAAAAAACGAGCCGTCGGTGGTGTCGCTGTGACTTGTTGTTCTTTAGTTATCGGCAACCAATGCCATCTATCGGGAAAAACGCCACGAACTTTTTCCCAGACCCAATATATGTTCTTACATCAAAAGCACGTCACGCTTTTTATTCGAGGGCTGGTTTTCGCTGAGACTCTTTAGTGGGCTACGATATTTTGCTTAAGAATTATAAATAACAAAAGTTTAAAATAATTTGCACAAGAAATCATTCAACTAAACAAAAAGCATTATCGAGTCGTGATTTTTTTATAATTTGAAACATGTCTTAAGCTCCAAGGAATGTTTTTAAGAAAATCAATCCAGTATTTGGGGATAAGTAATGTTCCTTAGCTATCGTGAAATGGTGGTATTAATTTTAGGGTAGCGATTCTCCTTAAATACTACGTTTCCTAAATTATTACTGTATCGAGCGACACTAAAGATTGATGGGAAGACAATTAACACCATCTTATACGAGGGTAGCCGTTTACATTTCGAGAACTGGCAACACCGTTAGTGCTGCCTCAGATCTGATGATTGCATCGTGAAGTTTGCCATTTTTGACAATATATTTACCTTGACAGTTTTATTATCCGGTCGTTATTTCTATTGTTGACAATAACTTGAAAATTTTATGTCAGCGAAAAAATGGAATTAACTCGCGAACATTTTCGTGCAATTATTTTTCATAACTTTCAGCGGGGATTATCTCAACAAGAATACATCGACGAGCTGAATTCTTTATATGGTGACGAAGCATCATCGAAGGCTACAGTATATCATTGGTATAGTGAATTGGAACTTGGACGGCCTTCTTTGGACGATGAATTTCGTGAAGGTCGTTCCACAAATGTTGTGTCGGAAAAGATTAATGCAGTGTCTGAATTGATAACGCAAGATTGTCATGTGACATATCGTGAGATTGATGCATCTCTAGGCGTTCTCTCAGCGTTCATAAGATCCTGCATGAACATTTAGCCGTTAAGAAGCTAACACATGGATCAATAAGTCCCGAGACTAACAATGAAAACAACATTTTTTTTGCAAAATTTTTTTTTATTCATCAACATAATCACCTTTTAGGGTGATACAATGGTTCCAACGCTTTTCCAATTTTTCAATACCATGTTTATAAAAAAATTTATCTTTCGCTTCAAAATAAGCTTCAGTTTTAGCGATGACCTCCTCATTTGAGCCAAATCTTCTTCCCTGGAGCATTTTTTTAAGATCAACAAAGAGCCAGTAGTCACTGGGGGCTAAATCTGGCGAATATGGGGGGTGGGGAAGCAGATCAAAACCCAATTCGTTCAATTTTGCCATTGTTTTCATCGACTTGTGGCAGGGTGCATTGTCTTGGTGAAAAAGGATTTTTTTCTCTGCATGTGCGGTCGTTTTTTTGCGATTTCCTCCTTCAAACGCACCAGTAAGTCAATATAATAATCACTGTTGATCGATTTACCTTTTTCGAGGTAGTCAATGAAAATCACGCCATGTGTATCCCAAAAAACTGACGCCAGGACTTTGCCAGCTGACTGCTGCGTTTTCGGACGTTTCGGACGGCTTTCGCCAGCTGTGCGCCACTCAGATGACTGCCGCTTCGACTCTGGAGTGTAGTGATGTATCCATGTTTCGTCCATGGTCACGTAACGACGCAAGAAATGTTTTTTGTTGCGAGTAAATAGCGATAAACAGCCTTCTGAATCATCGACTCGTTGCTGTTTTTGTTCCATCGAAAGCAATCGCGGCACCCACTTGGAAAAAACCTTTTTCATGCTCAATTTTTCATGAAGGATAGTAAATACACTTCCATATGATATCTGTGTCATCTCAGCAATCTCACGGAGCTTCACTTTACGATCTTTCATTATAATTTTTGTCACTTCACTCACATTTTCCGGTGTAACGGCTTCCACAGGTCTACCCGAGCGTTCCGCGTCATTTGTGTCGGTACGACCACGTTTAAACTCGGCAAACCACCGACAAATCGTTGCTTTTGATGGACAAGAGTACGGGTAACATTTTTCAATCCATTGTTTTGCTTGCGTGGTGTTTTTACCCATTAAAAAACAATGTTTTATCAGAACACGAAACTCGGTTTTTTCCATTGTTTAAACAAACTACAAAACGACTTTACTCCAACCTCGATAACTCAGCTGTTTCTGGTCCGATCGACTTAAAATTTTGACACGTTTCAAGAAAAGGTTAGTACTCTAGAAAGACGTGGTTACTGGTTTACTACGAGTGCCATCTATGGGTTAGTCTCGGGACTTATTGATCCATGTGTTATGTTCACGTTGAGTACCACATAACTTGACAACCGGTCAAAAAAGGACTCGCGTCGATTGGTGCCATGAAATGCCCAAAAAATACAATGCCGGTGCTTCGAAGAACATTTATAAAATCGTCACAGGTGATGAATCTTGGATCTATACGTATGAGCCCGATAGTAAACAGCAGTCGATTGTGTGGGTATTCCAAGATGAGCCAAAAATAACAAAAGTTGTTCGCGTTCGAAGCGCATCAAACCAAATGGTCGCCTATTTTTTTGGAAATATCGGTCACATTGCAACCGTGCCTTTAGAGAGTTGTTAAACGGTCAATTCCGAATGGTACACAACTATTTGTTTGCCAAAAGAAATAAGGAAAACAAACCGAAAAGGACAGATCATTCTCCACCATAACAATGCGAGCTCTGACAGGTCGGTTCAAGAAATTGAATATTTGACCGGGCAAAACATTGAATTGATGAGCTATCCGCCGTACAGCCCTGATCTAGCACCCTGTGGTTTCTTTTTGTTCCCACACGTGAAGAATAAACTTCGTGGCCAACGGTTTTCTACGCCAAAAGAGGCAGTTGAGGCATACAAAACTCATATTTTGGAGATACCGCCTTCAGAGTGGCAGCAATGGTTTTTGGATTGGTTTAAACGAACGCATTGATTTCCAAGAAAAATATTTTGAAAAGCAATAAAACTATTTTCGATATTAAAAAATTTTTTTTTTGTTTGCTGTTCCCGAAATATAAACGGCTACCCTCGTATAATGTATAAATGTAAAGTATAATTTTAATAATACTTCCTCCTAGAGAACGTGAGCGTTACAGCAAATTCACAAAGCACAAAAACAAATTTTCTACAGTAAATGTCCGTTTTAAGGAGAACAATCAATTATGTAAATCATAACATTTAATAACTAGTACAAATTATTATTTTAATATATATTATGTATGTTCCACTTTCATTAATCAATTTTTGAAATTAGTTCAAGTACTAGGCCCGTAATACACGCTTATGTACGCGTATGAAGCGAACAATAAAGTTTTATTGTGAATTAATTCGAACAGATAATCAATTTAATTTCTAACTTTCGCGACCTATAATATTAATCTTTGTTTAGAAAGCGGGCAATCGGTATCTACACGACGCAAGAAAACCGATTGTATTCAAAGGTAATTTGATGACGTTATTGCAGCAGGACCTGTTTGCAACTGTCTAGATTAAATATAAACAGATTGTCTAATTGCGTTATTTTATATGTGGCGATTCTGCGAAGCGTAAATTGATGCTCAAATAAACAGAATATCAGACCAAGACAATTTTGTTTGTTCTTTGTTAAAGAAATACTGGTTTAAATATTACCCTTTAACATTTGGCTCGTTTAATTAAAATATGTAAGTGGCGTGTATTAGAATATTTCATACATTCAGATTAAGCAATATTACACGTAGTGAGTTAATTAAAATTAATTTGTAATTTACTTGAAAAATTTAACATAAAATACAGATTAATAATAATTTATTGGCCATTGTACATTTCACATTGACTGCCGCAAGTCAAAACATCAACTTAATGAAAATAAAAAAGAAAATTAATTTCAGTTACACCAATGTATTCTACAAGGAAACAAAGTAATTCAAAAATTTATTGAAAAGGAATTTGTCTCCAACGTTCTTCATACTTAAAAAGGCGCTAAAAATATCCAAATAGAAATGAGCGCTTTTTTTTTAAAACAAATTTCGCGCTTTTTTAAAGAATAAATAAAACACATAATTTGCATTCACTTTCAAAAACTTCCTATTGCTAATTGAAGTATCAGTTATGACATTTATATGCGAAAAATAATATCTGCCAAATGGCCTCCTCTTGCAGCTCCACAGACGTCCACTCTTTTGTTAAAACTTTCAATGATATTTTGACATAATTGAGGCTCTATCTCACCAATAAAGCGAATAATTTCATATTTCAAAGCAGGAATTGATTGTGGATTGTTTTTATAAACCTGACTTTTCACGTAACCCCAAAGAAAATAGTCTAACGGTGTCAAATCACATGATCTTGGTGGTCAATTAATATCACCGTTTCTTGAGATTACACGTCCGGGAAATTTTTCTCTCTAACATATGACATAGCATACAATTTATATTGAAATACGAGGATAGTTTGACAAGTAGTGAGAGTGACACATAGGTGGCGCTCTAATTGGTAAAACAAATGCACTGTAATTTAGGTTGAAAAAGAAGCAACACGTCGTTTTGTTAAAATGGAAAAAGCAGAGTTTCGTGCGGTGATTAAATACTTCGTAATTAAGGGTATGAAAGCTACCGAAATAAAAGATGAGTTACAGGAAACATTAGGTGAATCTGCTCCATCATCCGCCACAATAAGTAGATGGGTAAATGAATTTAAACGTGGTAGAACAAGCTGTGTTGATGAAGCGCGCTCTGGAGCACCCAAAATCGTGACTTCTAAGGAAATGATTATAAAAATCCATAATATTATTACGCAAGATCGACGACTCAAAGTGAGAGAGATAGCAGACATGGTAAGCATTTCAACAGAATTGGGCCTTTCCAAGCTTTCGGCAAGATGAATGCCGCGATTGCTTACGACTCATCAACAGTTCACTCGTTCGCGCATTTCCAATGAGTGTTTGGACCTTTTTAAGCGGAATCCGGTTGATTTTTGTAGGCGATTTGTTACTTGCGATGAAACTTGGATACATTACAGTACACCAGAAACTAAACAACAGTCGAAACAATGGTTAAAACGTGGTTCTGCACCTCCAAAGAAAGCGAAAACCACTTTATCGGCAAACAAGGTGATGGCATCAATTTTTTGGGATTCTAAGGGCATTTTGCTCATTGATTACCTTCAGAAAGGTGCTACAATAAACAGACAATATTATGCAGAACTTCAACAAAAATTAAATGTTGAGATTCGTGTTAAACGACCAGGAATGGCAAAGAAAAAGATTCTGTTTCACCAAGACAACGCTCCCTCGCATACCAGCACAGTTGCGATGTCCAAAATCCACGAGTTGCATTCCCAATTAGTACCGCAAGCGCCTTATTCGCCGGATCTAGCCCCTTCCGACTTCCACTTTTTCCAAAATTGAAAACGGCACTAGGTGGAAAGAAATTTTCGTCTAACGACGAGCTTATCATCTTCGTAAACGAGTATTTTGCAAGCCTTCCGGAATCGCATTTTAAAGATGGCATAAGGGCATTGGAGCACCGATGGAATAAATGTATCGCTCTTTTAGGAGAATATATTGAAAAATAAAAATTATTTTGTATTTAAAAAATTCGTTTTTCTTTTCCATTCTCACTACTTGTCAAACTACCCTCGTATTAGGAGTTGCTTAAAATATTATACAAATTATCAGTTTTAATTTCAGTCTTATAAGTTATTGTTGTATGTATAAACATAGACATGTATGCAAATTCTTTACATTATAACATGTTAAAGAAGTAAGTTTTATGATATGTTAATGCCGGTGGATAACCTTTTGTTTCAACGATGGTTCTTTAATTTAGAATATTTATATAAGTATGGAAAATATTCACTTAATATTTAGTGGAAGTAAAGGGTGTTTTAAATTTCGCGGTTTTTTTAAAGAATAAATGAAACACATAATTTGCATTCACTTTCAAAAACTTTTTATTGGTAATTGAAGTATCAGTTATGACATTTATATGCGAAAAATATCTGCCGAATGGCCTCCTCTTGCAGCTACACAGACGTCCACTCTTTTGTTAAAATTTTCAATGACATTTTGACATAATTGAGGCTTTATCTCACCAATGACACAAATAATTTCATTTTTCAAAGCAGGAATTGATTGTGGATTGTTTTTATAAACCTGACTTTTCACATAACCCCAAAGAAAATAGTCTAACGGTGTCAAATCACATGATCTTGGTAGCCAATTAACATCACCGTTTCTTGAGATTACACGTCCAGGAAATTTTTCTCTCAATAAATCATTGATTCGTGTGCAAAGTGAGGTGTAGCGTCATCCTGTTGAAACCACATATCCTCTAGATCAATATTCATTAATTCAGGCCACAAAAATTCGGTTATTATCCGACGATATCGATCAGCAGCATTTTCAAAGAAGTAAGGTCCAATTACCCCACCTGACCATAATACACAACAAACAGTACCTCGTTTAGGATGCATAGGTTTCTCATGGATTTTCCTCACCCCAGATACAGCAATTTTGTTTATTAACATAGTCACCAAGTTCAAAAGAAAAATCAGCTGGTAGTTCATTGATGAAATTGACAAGTGAACGTCTTTTAAATGATCTAATGGCTTCAGTTTCTGTGTTATTTGCTAAATCCTTGTGTAAAATACGCCCTGTTGTTCATCCACGAAGTCCAAGTTGTAGTGAACGTCATCTAATAGACATTTCAGGATCTTCAGCAACACTTTCACGAACCAAATCAATATTTTTTTGTGAACGATTACCACGACTGTATTTTTCACTTTTATGATCATCCACGGAATCGGTCTCTTGAAATCTGTTAATAATTCGACCAATAGTGCTTTGATATGGACGATTATGTAAACCATAAAATTCACGTAATTTTCTAAAAATTCTTTTCACAGAACGCTGATTTTCATAAAATAATTGAACGCATTGTTGTACCGTGTACGAAGTAATTTTTATAAATGTCATACATCACACTTTTTAAATGCCCACGTACCCAGACAAATTCAGTGCACCATCTATATTTTATTTTCTCTCAAAAAAAAAAAACAGCGCAATTTGAAACACCCTTTACATCTGTTCCGAAAGCAACCGGAAGAGCTTCATTCCAAGAAAATTTTCTTAATACTTATGAATTCGAGTAACACTTTCTAAAAGGAATTTTTCAAAGTTCTGGGAATTTGGGAAAATTACAATGTAGTTTTTTAATATATTCTCCATGTAATGAAATACATTTATCGCTACGTAAAACTAATTTTTTTGAACCATCCTCAAAGAACTTATTCAAAGTCTCTGCAATCTACCTATTTATAGCAAGTTTCACTCCATTTAAGCTCTGACCTGGAAGACTAGGTTTTTTCAAATTCGGGAAGAGATGATAATTACCAGGAGCTAGATCTGGTGAATAGGCTAGACGTGGAAGCAATTCTCAGGGCAAGTCGTGTAAAAAGATCTTTCGTTTTTCGCTTATGGAACACCTTAGTCCGTATCTTGCAAAATGCAAATGGATAAAAGATTACAATAATATTCAGTGCTAATTGTAGTATCTTTCGGTAGATAATCTACAAAAATAAGCTCATCGCGAAGCCATAATATAGTAAGCATTACTTTACCAACTAATGGAACTGCACGTGGTTTAACCAACCCTTATTCAGTTTTACAGGATTTTTTTTGGATTGATTTTGGCTTTTAAGTTTGGAGTAAGTTTAATCACTAGTTATTATCCGTTACCAAAATGGGTCGTTGTAATGGGCTAAAAGCTCTTGAAGTTAGCGGCATGTGTTGGACCTGTTAAGTTTCTGTTCCGGTTTAAAGAGCTATCATACCCAGCGGCCTAAAACTTTATTCACTTCTAAAAATTCGTGTAAGTGACTCCCTGTATGTCCCACTATGCAAAACTTAAAAGACATTCCACATACAAGAAACCGATTAGATATCTATTGCGAAAAATTACTAAACCGAATTTTTTAGTTTTACCTCATTATTAAAATAATAAATATAATATTACGAAAAAATTTTTCTTCTTTTATTTCAGAATTCAACCCAAATTTCTAGTTAAAATAAATATTAGATATATGACTTTCTGCCGACGTTTCGTACCCATTTGTATGGGACATCTTCAGGGCTGAACTACTGCACTGAAACTGTTTCAGTGCAGATATACTAGTGACGCGGTTCCAGCCCGGAAACCCAGAAGCAGATAGCATGGACCACGACCGCGGAAGTCTACGTACCAAATTATTAGATATATGACTTTCACATACTTGCAGAGGGCGACTCTATAGATTCGACATTTAAGAATCTTACACAAAATTATCATTTTACAAAAGTGCAAGTATTTCTTCATCAATAATTAAACATAGATTTCTTTTGTTTTTATGTGAACACTTACTGTATATTGTTTTCCTTGCTATAATAAAACCATAATTTATGACACGCAAGATACATTAAATATAATGCAAATCACAAGAATTGTACTAGATTAAATATAAATTCTACTCTGGAACTTTTAAATTTACACTCCTTTTTATCACTTCCGCATATTTAGGATTTTAAATGCTGAACACAATCAGTTAAAATTGGCATCTGAACGTTTATTAAAGTATAAAAAAAAACAAACATCAACGCTATAATAACAGAATTGCATCCCATTTCTCTCTATTCATGCATCTAATTTAATTTTAGGTCGACAATATGTCAATTTCAGTGTCTGTCTTGCGTAGGATAGTTTTGTTTGCCTCCGAAATTGACGTCGTTGTCGTCGTGATTGTGGTTACCGATTCATCAAATAGACGCGTCAATAATACTGTGCCGAGCAGTTCTCTGTTTAATGACATCTATAAAATAAGGATAACTACATGAATTTCGACGAACAATAAACAACTACATCTATGCATCAAATACTATGGATGGATAAGTTTTAGGATCTTCTTAACAGATAGCAGAATTAATTTCTGGAAAGATTTGTTTGTACTGGCTAAATCAGAGCTATGTATATGTAAATTAACTACTTATACACATACACACACAGTACTGTTTATTCTAGAAAAAAGATGTTCGAAAACTTAAAGGCTTGAACGTAATCAATTTAAAGTTTCAGCAATTCGCTCTGTACAGCAACGCAAGTTACGACAGCATTGCAGTTTACTTAGTGGATTGTAGTATCTAAATTTATCTTTAAATAAAATACTATAGTTTTATTAAATAGTGAAGCACAAAATTGTTTTTTATTTAGCAATACCTTAAAACAAATTCTACCTTAAACTGACTTTAACGAAATCGAATGCCTATTATAATCAATATAAAATAAATAATGATTAATGTACATGATTTAAGAAATTGTCTTACATACAGTTCTGTTGTTATTCAGAATGACCTTATGTACTAGATGATTGCGATATAAATGACTAGTTCTCAGTTGTTGGTTAATCAGTTCTTGAGATGCAACCCATTATTCTTAATGAGTGCATAACAATTGAAAACGTTTTTCTATGTGCGTACCAAAATTGTGGCAAAAATGGAGTGATATATACATATATATATATATATATATACAGGGTGTTTCAAAACTAAATACGTATTTAGAATGCATATATTTATTAAACTTTAAGACATGAATATGAAACTTTACGCACATATTTACGAACCTCTCAAGTTAAGATTACAGATGTTCAATATGTCTTCCATCAGCAACACGAACAATATCACATGGATACTCAAACTCCTCCCATACTCGGGCAAGTATGTCCTTTGTCACTGATTTTATGGCAGTACGGATCCGGTTCTTCAACTCTTCCAAGTTCTGTGAGAGTGGTGGTACATAAACGTTGTCTTTAACGAAACCCCACAGGGTGTCAAATCCGGTGACCGTGGAGCCCAGCTGAGACATGCTAAGTCGCCAGCTCCTTGACCACCAATCCAACGGTTCGGTAGAGTTTCATTCAGATATTCACGCACTTGGCGACTCCAGTAAGGGGATGCCCCGTCTTGTTGAAAATATGAAATTGTCTTCGTGCAGTCTCGGAAACAACCAGTTTTGTAACATAGCGAGATACTGCTGACCGTTAACCGTGTTTCCATCAAAGAAGAATGGGCCGTAAACAGATGATCGGCATATCGCACAAAACACACTGATTTTAGGCGAATCTCGTACATGTTCAATGGCTGCATGTGGATTCTATAGACCCCAAATCTGAACATTGTGTTTGTTTACCAGACTACTAACACGGAAAGTCGCTTCATCACTGAACATGATGCGTTGTGCGAAAGTGTTATCATTGTCAATAACATCATGAACCTCGTTACAAAATTACAAAATGCCACACGTTTCCGTTTGTCATCAGGACGCAGAGCTTGTAACAACTGCAACTTGTACGGCTTCATAACCAACCGACGTCTCCAAATACGCCAAATTGTTGTTGTAGGCAGTTGTAACTCCCGACTGGCACGACGAGTTGATTTTGAAGGATTACGTTGGAAAGCAGCTTGAATTCGTGCAACATTTTCTTCAAAAACACGAGGGCGGCCAGGACTCTTTCCTTTATATACACATCCTGTGTCTACAAACTGTCGATACCATTTGCGAATGTTCCATTCATTCAGAGGATCAATTTGGTAGCTCAACCTGAAACGTCTTTGCACTGTAATCACGGAATTGCACTTCGCAAACTCGAGAACACAAAATGATTTCTGCTGCGGAGTAGCCATTTTAAACATATGACGGTTACTAAGAAAAACAGAAGACAACTGACATCTAGCGGCTATTAAATAAAGTAGACTATGTATTCGTTTCTCCAATAGCCGAGCCGAGGCGCAGCGATTGATAGTTTGGACAAAATAATTTTTAATACGTATATTCGTTTTGAAACACGCTGTATATAAGAAAAGATTTAAATTTTTCGGTAGATAATTTATATTTAATTAATCCTCTCACAATCCCAGAATACAGTAAGCATTACTTTTCCAACCGATGGAACTGCACGTGCTTTAACCGAAGATCCTTATTCAGTTTACATTATTTTTTGGACTGATTTTGGCTTTTAGTATTGAAGTAAGGTATCTAAGTTTCATCAGTAGTTATTGTCCGTTACCAAGCGGACTAAAGGATCCTGGAGTTGGCGGCATGAGTTGGAACAGTTAAGTTACTGTTCCGGTTTCACGAGCTTTGATACCTAGCGGCCTAAAACCTTATTCACTTCTAATAATTCATGTAAAATCTCATAAACCAGCCGTGTTTCTATTTCTACATTAACATTAATTTCACCAATAGCTATTCGCCTATCATCTTTGAACAGTTTTTTCACATCAACAACGTTGCCGCTGCCAGTTTTAAAGCGATCGATTCATCTATAGAAAATACTTTAACATTCAGTAGATTCTCCAAATACGTTAAAGGATTTCTGATGGTTTCACACATCTTTAAACAAAAAGAAAATGGTAGCTCTCTTTGTGATTGATTCTTTCATAGCTGAAAAATCAGCCGATCAGAAATGTGTGTTTCAATCAAGATTTGTCACTGACTACTAGCGTGGCAGAATTACACCATATTACTAGAACTTTGGAAATATCTCTCGTATGAATGAAAATTAATGAAACAAAATATACAAATAACTAGCGTCCTCAGTTGTTGGTTGATCAGTTCTTGAGAAACAGCCCATTTTTCTTAATGAGTACAGGCTATGTATAATGATTCAAAACTGTTTTTCTCAGTACGTACAAAAAATATTGCAAAAATGGAGTGATATATATTAAGGGATTTATTAACAAATGAATCCATATTATTTGGAAATAAATACAGTTGATGACTTATCAGAATATGGCAGAGGATATAAAACTATATCAAAGGAAAATACAAAAGTTTTCATACCACGTTAAGACCAGATGAAATTAAAGTAAAAATACACATTTATCACATGAAAACACGTACCTGTATGCGGCCATAATATAAAATGGAAGGCTGGATTAAGAAAATTTTTATTCTTCATGCAAGGGATAAAATATCACAGACAACAGAAAATTGCGATCGTGATTGGCGATAAGGACTTTAAATTATGCTTAGTCGATCCTGAGTAATGGAATTATTTAGAAAACTGTGAAACATCCAGCGAAGAATAGCAAAAATGTGCGAAAAGAAAACTATCATCTGTCCGAAATTGGTTTGAAGCAAATAATCAGCAATGGACTTTCCGAGAGGATTATGATCTAAGCATCGAAGTTGGTTGTGTACGCAATAGAAAATTGAAAATCACATAGACCTGTTTGGCCGTCACAATCTCCAGGTGCAAATCTGGAGATCGTGACAGCTAGTCCAACAGTTCTAATACTATATTAATGTTATTGCTAAAGCAGACAATGGTTAACTAAAAACTCGGATTCTACTAGATTAAAATAAATTTTTAGTGATGGTGGGTATACAGATCCGTTAAGTATCAAAAAAGATTATTTTAATTACCTAGTCAAGTCATAAATATTGGTACACAACTGAACGCACTCATTACGAATGCAACACTGGGCGCATTCATTTCGTATTGATTGTGATTTGACAGTTGACATTGTAACGTAAAAAGTTTTTGATATTAATTGTTTACAATCATGGAATGGGGCAACATCGAAAATCGTATTGTTGTAGTTGGCCTACTAAAATGCAAACATGGAAAAAGGCGATATCTTTAGGATGTTGAGATCGCTTGGTATCACTCGCAATTTTGTGTATCGTGCTGTGAAGTTGTTTGAGGATACTGGTGAAGTACGAGACCGTCAAAGATCCGGCCGCCCGCGCACTGTGAGAACTCCGAAAGCGATCAAAGCAGTGAAGAAATGAATCGACCGAAAACCGCTGCGAAAACAGAAAATCTTGTCGCGGGAAATGCAAATTTCGCAAAAATCCATGTCTCGCATTATCAAAGAAGATTTGGGACTCAGCGCGTACAAGCCACACACTGGACACCTACTCACAGCCGCATTGAAGGAAAAACGCAAGCGAAAATCGAAAGCGTTACTCAGCCGGTACGCGAAGAACGCTCACAGACAAATTCTGTTTACTGGCGAGAAAATCTTCACCGTAGAAGAATCGTTCAATAAACAGAACGATCGTGTGTATGCTCGGTCATCCAGAGAAGCATCCCAACTCATCCCGAGGGTTCAAAGAGGCCACCAACCCGCGTCTGTAATGATATGGTGGGGAGTGAGCTACAATGGCGTTACCAAGCTCCATTTTTGCGAGAAAGGAGTAAAAACATCGGCCAAAGTATATCAATCGACCGTCTTGAAACCCATTGTGATGCCTCTCAACCAATCAATATTCACCAATAAGCCATGGACTTTCCAGCAAGACTCTGCTCCAGTTCACACGACTCAACGACTCAACTGTGGCTCAAAAACAACGTTCCGGACATCATATCAACGGATGACTGGCCAACTGGTAGTCCAGACCTCAACCCGTTGGATTACAAGTTGTGATCCGTATTAGAGGGCATGGCTTGCTCTACTCGACACCCAAATATTAAGTCATTGAAGCGAGCCCTTGTCCGTGCAGTGGACAATTTCCCCATGCATGAAGTGCGTTTCGCGATCGATGAGTGGCCACATCATCTCAAGTCGTGCTGGAAGACAAATGGAAGTCATTTTGAATAAGTTGATAAGATTTGTAGCCATTGAATAACCCAATAAAAACAAAAAAAAAATTTTTTTTAATATTAATTCGTTTTCATTTGGCGTCGATTTTTCTGTGTACCAGTATTTATGACTTGACCAGGTATGTAAGTATATCATTAGATGTCAAGCGGTCGTGCTCTGCATAGAAGACCATTTATTCGTCACAGCGAACATAGCTATATAAAGAAATTGTTGAAATATGTTGCAGATATTGCAAATAATTAATCGGTACTATCAACTTTGTGTATCTGCATACTGAAAATGCTGCCGAAAGAGGTAAGCATTTATTGCTTGCTAAATCTTTTGTACTTTTACGTAGCACGCGCCGCTGACTTCGTTCTTATAGCCAACTCTAGTAATTTGTATAGCAATTCAACGCGTTGGAAGCAAATTGAAGCACTAATATTCTTCTTACTTCTTATTTGTATAAATATTATTGATAATACTCTTTGTTAATATTATTTATATAAATGAATAAAAGGACTAGCAATAACAATTGCAAATATTCAGAAAGCGGACAATTTAAAATACACGTTCCATTAATACGAATGAAGAAATTGCTTCGTAAACAGAACTCTCAGCTTTCAAAAAGTGAATGTCCTCCGAGCCGCAAATTTAAACTGACATAAAAAAACGCAGACAAAATTTTTAAGAGAAGTTTCACAAGTAAATATAATGCAAAACATCTCCTAAATTTTTTATGTTCGCTTTTTGAACAGCATAATAAAGTGTAGGCTCGGAAAATGTAATTCTTTAATTGGTATTTACAGTATTTTAATATTAAGTTAAAATCACCACTTTTAAATCCTAATTCCTACAGAAATATTGAATACTGAATTGCGAGTCTGTGTTATTTATAAATATAACTATTCTTATACAAATTTCTATCAACTCAGATACTATGAAAAACACACTTACTCCAGCGTTAGAAAATTTACTTGCCGTAACTTCCATTTACATAATTGACCTGTTGTTGTATCTACTTTTACAAATAGTTTTTCTCCAGTTCGAAAATAATAAATATTAGAGAGTTCAATCCGCCCGTTTGAAATTCTTGATAAGAAACTCGGGTTAATATTTCTTAATAGGAAAAGTATTGGAAACTGCTACTTACAGGTAGGTAGACACGTCTTTATTTTTAAGATGTTATATGTTTGGGGGGGGGGGGTCTATTTAATTGTTTCTTATTTATGAAATGTGACAGATGTAATAATAGGTGCGCAGTCGGTGCAACATGTTTGGAGATAATGTTTTTATGCAACTATGCCAAATCGAAGTACCTTCTTCCACAACGGGTATGATCATATCGACAAATACGAAGTGTAAGTAATTATCCACAAATCGCTTGTCTTTTAAGTTTCGCATATAAAACTAGAATAAAATAGTAAATAGCTTTTAAAGATTTCATTGTTTCTCGAAGTATTCTCCACGAACATTAATGCACTTTAGAAGCAGTTATTCCACTCGTTTGTTGATACAGTCAAAATTGCGTTTTTTAAGGCATCGACTGCTCCTTCTGACGACTGGAACCTCTGACACGCAGTCCGTTCTTGATTTTCGGAAAGGTAAAGAAATAGTTCGGACAGTACGAAAGATGGTCCAACAATTTCACGTTTTGATGCGTTAAAAATTCAATTGTCTTGGGTGTTGTGTGCGAACTCGCATTGTTTTGGTGAGGGAGCACACGAGGAATACGTGCCAAAAGACGCTTTATAGTACCAAGATAATATACAGCATTGACTGTTTGGTGTTTGAACTCTTTGTGCACTATGCCTTCCGAATCATAAAAACAAATCAACATTGTCCTCACTTTTGACTTCTCCAAACGGCTTTTTTCCGGTTGGATGCATCCGTCCTTCTTTGGGTCTTTAATCAAGAATAGCTCAAAACAGCAATGTTGAATTCAGTTAGCTTGTGTGGTACAAACCTTGCACAAATCTTTCTTAGTCCCAAATGCTGTGTCAAAATGCGATGAATTGAATTTTTGGAAATATCTAATTCCATTCCTACGTATCGCAATGAGGATTTCGGCTTATGTCTGATAAATTCACGTACAAGTTGGATGTTACTTTCTGTAACCACTCATGCACATTTGTACGTGATAAACACGCATCACCATACACTTGTTTCATCAAATTAAACGTTTCAGTAAACGATTTACAGAGTTTAAAACAAAACTTGATATTGGCTCTTTGTTCAAAATTTATTTTTCGATCAATGTCAAATACACACTGTTTCTCTATGCGCAATTTCTCTATTTCTAAAGATGCAAATGTCATGATATTTTGACATAACATTGGTGAAAGATCTACCTTATCGACGCTTTTTTGGAATAGATCGCGCCATTAACTATTTTTAAAAAGTTCGGTTTTCTCTGCGGCAAGCTGTGTATAATTTCGTTTTTTCTTGCCAAAGTTATTACTAGTATTTTCAATCCGTCAACTTTATTTTAAAGCTAGTATTTAACCGTTTTTTCCACTTTACGATAGCACTCAAAAGCTTCTTAGAAGGGTAACGTTTTATAAATGATAACTGACTATTTATTTTATTTTGTTTACCTTATATGTATCAAGTGCACGCCTTTGGCACGCCGCTTATTTTGTCTTCTCTAACCATTATATGTTTTGACAGCTCACTTTCCAAGGTTTATTGGTAAAGAAAATGTTTTTGATTCTCTGTGTTTTGTTTATTGTTGTGATTTTGAAAATGAAAAATAAACAACATTTTTGGCATATTTTACTATTTTATTACAAAATCGATATTAAGTTTGTCAACATCGACCGTGAAACGACTTAGTTTCACATCGAAGTAGGATATTTAGGAAAGAAATTTTCTCTGTCACATTAACGTCTGCAATTTACTGCTAAAACGTAAAGAAAATGTTTCATTTCCAGCGATCTATAACTGAGGATGAAAAATGGATTGTCAACAACACTGAACTCAAACAATTATGGACTATAAAAAATGAACCGGATCAAAGCGTTTCTAAAGCTGATTTTAATAAAAGAAAGTGGTGCTCTCTGTTTGGTGGGATTTCAAAAGAATGATTATTTTTTGGGCGTCTAGCATACAATTCTACAATTAATTCAGAAGGGTACTACCCCTAATTGAATAAATTAAGTGATTTCGCGAAACAACAGCGAGCAGAATTGATTAACAGAAAATATGTGGTTTTTTTACCATAATAATGCCTCATACGAGGGAGCGTTTTTATATTCGCGGAATGGGGGACAAGGGGTGGAAATAAAAAACCAAATTATTTTTCTTTTTCAATATATTCACCTGCAAGACGGATACATTTTTCACATCTTTCAATTAATTTATTTATACTCTTTTTTCATTTTCGGAAACAGGTAATAATCACTCGGGGCCAGGTCTGGGCTGTAGGGTGGGTGAACAATACCCACCTTATGCAGGGCAGCTAACGCAACGCGGCTCTTGTGGACGGGCGCGTTGTCATGCAAAAGCAGAACACCTTTTGTCAATTTTCCCCGTCTTTTCTCTTTAATGGCTTCTTTTAGTCGCTCTAATATTGAAGCGTAATATTCTCCGGTTATAGAAACACCTTTATATTTATAATCAATCAACAATATTCCTTCCGAGTCCCAAAATACCGTTGCCATGAGTTTCCCAGCTGATTGTGACACTATAAATTTCTTGGGAGGTGCTGTGCCCTTTTTATGCCACTGCGTGGAGTCTTGTTTGGACTCAGGTTCATAATGATGAACCCAAGTTTCGTCTCCAGTAACAATTCCACTCAATACACCATCCTTGTCTTCATTCATTGGTTTCTTTTAGTCGCTCTAATATTGAAGCGTAATATTCTCCGGTTATAGAAACACCTTTATCTTTATAATCAATCAACAATATTCCTTCCGAGTCCCAAAATACCGTTGCCATGAGTTTCCCAGCTGATTGTGACACTTTAAATTTCTTGGGAGGTACTGTGCCCTTTTTATGCCACTGCATGGAGTCTTGTTTGGACTCAGGTTCATAATGATGAACCCAAGTTTCGCCTCCAGTAACAATTCCACTCAATACACCATCCTTGTCTTCATTACAGAGATCCAAAAATGCACGCGAACACTCTACGCGCTGTTGTTTTTGCGGCGGCGTGAGCATTCTCGGCACCCATCTTGCGCTGACCTTAGACATGCCGAGATGATCGTGTAGGATTTTTAAAATTGTTGTATCGGATACTCCAACCATTTCTGCGAGTTGTTTCTTCTTTAGTCGAGCATCTTCGAGTACAATTTGTTCAACTTTTTGGATAAGTGCTGGCGTGGTCACCTCAATGCTCCTGCCCGGCCTCGGGTCGTCTACAAGGGATTCCCTTCCTTGTTTAAATAAACTATGCCACTTGTACACCATGGTTTTTCCTGGACAAGAGTCGGCGTAAACCAATGACATCTCATTCATTATGGTCGCGACTGATTTTCCTTGCCTGGTAAGGAATTTTATAACGGCACGATATTCGATTTTTTCCATATTTCACTTTTCACTCCTGATTATGTTACTTGGTTGACGATAGCTCAAAGACTAACTGTCTAATAACAATGAAACTTCGTATTTATACTAATCATGAGTCGCTGCACAGGCCACGCCCCCAATGCACCTACTCACCCTTCTACAACCCGCTCATTCCGCGAATATAAAAACGCTCCCTCGTATAAGTTTGATGAATCGCCAGAAGCTGTTAACAACTTTGATGGAATATGTTACCGCACCCAATATATTCGTTAGATCTAGTACCTTCTAATTACCACTTATTCCGATCTTTACAAAATCCTTTAGATGGGAAAACATTTAATTCCAATGATGACGTCAAAAATCACTTGGTTCAATTTTTGTACAAGCAAAGATTAGAAGTTTTACGGGCGTGAAATAATGCTATCAGAAAGGCGGCAAAATATATTGAACCAAAATAGTAAATATGTAATTGAATAAAATATTTTTATATTATAAAAGACCTGTCGGTCATTTCCGCGGAAGAAAAACGAATTTAATTTTAATTTTTCTGAACAATCCAATAGAATATCCGTTGTTGAGAGCTGTGTATGTATATTACGTTCGCATCTTAATTTGACATATAGTTAAAACATGAATATTGTATGAGTATAAACACATCAATATCCATGGATACAATAGACTTTCTAAATAATTCAAAGGAAGTATACATATATTACTGCATATAGTTTAAATAAGGAATGTTTTCCGATCACGTGATCACTGTCGTATGAAATAAGATGTCGACAGGAATTGAGGATATCAAATTAAATACTATATTTATATTGCCGTCAGATGCGATAATGTACTAAATACCTAAGCTGAAACCTGTAAATAACATATGTAAAAGCTGTCTACGTAGGTTTCCCAAATATAAATTTAGAAGGATGATGCAATATGATAAATTGGCTGTTCGAATAATAACAAATAACAGCGGTAATATACAAGGAATATAAAAATATCGGAACCGTAGAAAAGACAAATTTCATAAGTCAAAAGTCAAAACACTATTTTATCTGTATTATACGTGATGTGTGAATAATGCACATGTTCTGCATACGTCTGTTTCTTTTTTTTCACGATTTCCTGACAAGATGTAGCACATATCTCGAATAGAAAAACGTTTGCGCCCTTTGTTTCATCGACATATGTAACCACCGATTTTGCAGCGTTATTGATACACAAGCAAACTTTCGTGGTTTATAGTATATTTATTTAAATTAAAATTCTTAATAAAAGACTAAAAGCAATAAATAAATTAAAAACTATAAAAGTATTCATTAAATGTAATTAAATTAATTTCAATTGCAAATGAATACAATGCTAAAAATAGTAAAAGTATATGAATAAATCAATGTTAAATAATAAACTTAGAAAATTGATGTTTATTTTATAAGATATATCTTTTTAGTAAACAAAGAAAAGTTGAGTATACGATAATAAAAATATATATATGTATTTATACATATTTCAGTATTGTTAATCTTATATAACCAAAAAACACTATACGTAAACAACCAATTTAAAAATAATTAAACTGAAGTTAGAATGAACCAAAATTTTATATAAGTGAGTGAGATATGTAATACGTAAGATGCTGTAAAAATTTTGCGGCTGCTACAGAAAAAATTAATTATTTTAACCAATTTTTTTAGTATTTTTCTAAATATTTGCCTTTGTAATCTATGCGGTGGAACCAGCTGCTGTTTGAGATACGTTGTGTGATGATGCACAGAGCTTTCTGATGGCAAAATAATCATGCAGGATAGTTCTGATTTGGGTCATACCTTTGCCCAATGATACCCGAAATATCTCTGTATGCGCAGTAGCTGCCTCTCTTTATTATGTTGTACACGGCATCAATGTCTTCTGGAGTGACTGCAGTGGCAGGTCATCTCTCACGATTGTCCTCTGTGAGCGAAACACGTCCATGCTGGAACTCGCTGTATCACCGCCAAGGATGGTGCTTCATCGCCAAACAATCGCTTGATTTTTTGCGAACGACTAAACGTCATTAAAATCGTAGAAAATTGTGAAAAAAATTCCCGCGCGTTAATTCAATTTTTCACAAAACTCACTATTTAAAAAATTAATAAAAAGAGACAACAGCATATGTTACCAATCTGTAAATGTTATTCGGACTAAAAAAAAAGAAAACACGACAAAAATTACTGGAAGTAGTTGAGCCGCAAAATTTTTAAAGCAACCTACGTATAATAAATTTCCATTTTCAAAAATAACTTGCGTAATTTGCTCGTACTTAAAAAAAGCCTGCACATGCAACTTTAAAACGAACTCTTGGCAAATCATTAAGAAAGACTAGTGTTAAGTTAAAAATCTTAAAAAACTATTCATTTAAATCCCGTAAGCTTGTGACAGTAGATAAGAAGTGAAGGCTCCAGTTTGTATCTCGGCTCTTGGTTATCTAAGATACAAACTGGAGACTTCACTTCTTATCTACGGTTTTATGCAACATCTGGTTTTCAGATGAAATTCATTTCTCATAAACGATGCTAAGCAACTAACAAACAAATAGAACGTTCAATTCTAGGTAATAAAACATTCTCAAAGAAATGGACAATATATTTAATATTTAAGAGTGGAACTATTGATCAATTTTTCTTTAATAGTATTCCAGCTCATAGTAACAGGTCTATCGATAAAATCATAGTATCTAAGTGCAAAGGGTATTAGGAAAGTTTTGCAATACAGCCTTGTTTATTTAGTTTTTTCAAAGTAATTTCCTCTACACTCAATACACCTCTCCATCCTCCGAAACCAATCTTTAAACCAGTTCTGCCAAATTTCTCTAGGGAGTAAAGCACACTCGTCCCAAGCCCGCAGAAAGTCCTCATCACTGGAAAACCGTCTCCCTTTAAGCTTCATTTTCAAATGCGGGAACAGTGCAAAGTCGCAGGGAGCAAGGTCTGGACTGTATAGAGGGTGCTCGAGAAGTTTCAATCCTGTCGTGGTCAAATATTCGGTGCAGGCTCTGGCGCAGTGAGATGGAGGAACCAGGTGTCCATTCTTGACTTTGGCCGCAGGTTCTTTTTAGATCCAATGACTTTAGGCAGGCACTGTTCAGTATACCACTTAGCTGTGACTGTCTTCTGCGTGTCCAAAACGACGCGTTCCACAATTCCACTCGATTTGAAAAATACAGCTGTTATTTTCTTCTTTACAGATCGGGATTTTCTGACAAGTACGGGTGTGTCCTCATCATCAAAGACTCAAACTTTGTTTTGAGCTTTAGTCGGCACATCGTAATAGTACAGCCAAGTCTCGTCACCCCTGTCACTATGTTGTTCGCATACCGAGATTAGCCCTTATTAAGCTTTTTTAGCATCTCCCGGCACCAAGTCACACGTCCTGTTATCTGCTCTTCAGTCAGTCGTTGTGCGATGTTGACAAACATCACCTAGTACAAGAGTCATTTCTTCGAAGCACTGGTCTATGTTTAAACCACGCACGAAATTATAACGCAAAACTGTCCTTGTCTCATTTTGTGACCACGATGCCATCGCTAGCACTTTACACTCTCACACACACACACACGCGCGCACACGCACAGAGAGAGGGGGAGAGGGGAGGAGAGATGGCGAGAGGGGGTAGAGGGAGAGAGGGGCGAGAGGAGAGGGGAGAGTGAGAGGGGGGGAGAGAGAGAAAGATAGACTCGCGACTACCGCGTGATACAAAATTAGCTTTTGTATTGGCTGGCTAAAAAAATAGATGCGAATGATTTCAGCATTTGCAAAACTGAACTAACGCCATCCGTTGCAAAAGTGCATCATGACTTTCCCGACAATACAGAGTATTATAAGTCCTATATTTTTCCATGACCTAATTATTACAGAAAGATTTCTTTGCACAATAGCATAATGATATACCTCTAGAATATTTTTGACAAGAAATGCTCAAATTTCTTTGGAATTTTTAAAAGAATTTTATGGTGATCGTATTTTAAGTTAATGTTCCTAACCACTCGGATCATCAGACTTACCTCCTCCTGACTCTCGTTTACTTGGTTGAATAAAAAATAACAGTTATAAAAATCGATTTTATAATCATAATGATTTGATTCAAACCAATCAGCACAAGATTCGAGTTATAAAAGAATTCCACAATGATTTTTAAAACATAACTGGAAAAAGTAATTTGCGTTGCAACAAAATAATGAACATTTTCAACGTTTATTATAAATTGTGATAAACAGTCTTAATATTCTTGAAATAAAATATAGTTTTTTGTCGTTCTTTTTCTAAATGTATTATTGAATATTCATTGTTCGCATGAAGAAAAATTACTGAAAATGCTTGCTCATAGTGCCGAAGAGCGTCTGCACATAAATGAGCAAACATTGATTTGATGGGTCATTCACTATGTCGTTTGGAAAGAAAGATGAATAATATTCTGCCAAAAACTGGTTTGTTTTAGTACAAAAGTGTATTGACAGTAAGGAAGAATATTTTCAGTAATGGTAATTAAGCAGTTGTTTATTTAGTAATGAAAATGTAAGGGACATAAATAATCTTGAGCAATACAAACTTGGCCGATGCTTAAAACTGTTATACAGGTTCCGGTAAAATGTATTACACATTTTGTTTCAATAATAACAGAAATACTAATCAACTATTCACAATATGTTAACTTGTAGTTAGAGCAATAGTGGATATTTCCCTATAATTATTAACATTTGTCAAATGAAGCGTCATTCAAATTCAATTTGGATTTATATTTGGAGAACATTGGGGGCCTGTTCTACACAAAAAGTCAAGTAGAAGACTAAAGTAAGTATGCCAGCAATGAATTTAACAAAAAAAGGGAGTAGGAAATGACATTATCGTTAGTCCAAAAATCTATTGTTAAACATGCTGCTGTTTTAAATTTGACTGAGCGAAGCGCACGAAGAATTTTAAAAAAGAAGAATTTCCACCTGAACAAGATCACAATGGTTTAAAAAATAAATACTCGAGATTAGATTAGTAGACTAGAATTTGTCTCCTTAATCATATTAATAATTAATAGAATTTATCCTCTTATTTACATTAAGAATCGAAAACAATCTTTTCATGAGTGACGAGATCCATTTTTATATTGGGTCTGGGAAAAAGTTCGTGGCGTTTTTTCAGTAAAATTCAACTGGTCCCCGCATGGCGCGTGGACGAATTCATTTAAACCGAATATGCTCCATTATTATCGACAATGTTTCGCCATTTTTTTGGTAGATCCATGATCCCATCGGTGAAAAACTTCTGTGGTTTCTGGTCGAAAAACTGAATGAAGTAGTTTTCACAGGCTTCTTTTGAAACCAACTTAATTCCATTGAAAGAGTTCTGCAGAGATCGAAACAGATGATAGTCAGAGGGTGCTATATCCGGACTGTAAGGTGGGTGCATCAAAACTTCCCAACCAAACTCTCTCAATTTTTGACGGGTCATCAAAGAAGTGTGTGGTCGGGCGTTGTCATGATGGAAGACAACACCTTTCCTATTAATCAATTCGGGCCGTTTTCTTTCAATCGCCTGGCGTAATCTCTCTAGTTGTGCACAGTAGAGTTGAGAATCAATCGTCTGACCAGTTGGAAGTAGCTCGTAGTCGACGATTCCCCTCCAGTCCCACCATACACACAGCATCACTTTTTTTGGCGTCAATGTTGGCTTAGCGAACGCTTGTGACGGCTCACCATCCTTTATCCACGATCTTTTACGCTTCCGATTATCGTACGTAATCCATTTTTCATCTCCGGTTATTAAACGTTTCAGAAACGGCTCGATTTCATTCCGTTTCAGCAGCGCATCGCAGATGTTAATTCGGTCCATCATGTTTTTCACGCTCAACTCATGAGGAACCCATACGTCAAGCTTTTTTTGTAACCAGCTTTGTGTAAATGGTTCAAAACAGTTTTGTGGTCAATGCCTAGCTCCATGCCAATATCGACACTGCTGATATGCTTATCTTGTTGGACTTTTTCAAGAATTTCATCAGATTTTTCAGTGATTGGACGACCGGAGCGTGACTCATCTTTCACATTGAAATTTCCAGAACGAAAGCGAGCGAACCATTTCCGCGCAACAGATTTCGATAAAGTACCTTCACCGTACACAGCACAAATTTTATCACAAGCCTGCGCAGCGTTCTTCCCCTTATCATAATAATATTGCAGAATATAGCGAAATTTCTCATTATTCTTCTCCATTTTCAAGTGCGAATAACTTTCCAACCACTGCACCGATTACAATGTTTCTACGCTCAAACTAACGTTCGGAAGGTCATCTAAAAAACGAGCCGTCGGTGGTGTCGCTGTGACTTGTTGTTCTTTAGTTATCGGCAACCAATGCCATCTATCGGGAAAAACGCCACGAACTTTTTCCCAGACCCAATATAAACAGTACGATAAAATAAGCAAAATTCTCGTTATTGGGTTCAAGAGACTCTTCGTGAAATTCATTAACGACCATCGCATTGCCCTAAAGTAAATAAATTACGTGCAATTTCGTCTAGGATATTTGGACCCTATTTTTAAGAGAATGGTGAAACAACAACAGCTACTGCTCTTTATTTAGAAAAACTTAAATACTTAACAATAGTTGTCCTAGAATCTGGCACTACACCGGATAACACTTACTACTGCACGCTACGTTCTAATACTGCAGACGTTTTTGTTTTCGCAAATTCAAGATGAATTGAATACTGCTAGTTTCAATAAGATGCTGTAGCTGAGCAACAAGCAATAAACATGGATATTTTAGAACAGTTCTTTCTAATAGGTTGATTTCCAGGAATGATACTATCCTATGATCAGCAAAATATCCGCATCTTGTTGAGCACGAAGAGATTACTTTTTCTGGCTATTTAAACGTTGCGAATAAACTTAGACATCTAGAAGACTGAAAATCAATACTACAAATGAAACCAATGCTATTTCTCAGCATCGAAGAGAATTGCGGTCATTTGTGACGTATCATATTCAAATATAACAAAAATTAACTTCCATCTTTCCAGTTTAAGAATACATCTTTGTTTGTTTTGTTATTTAACTAATACATTTTTATAGGCTGTTTAAAATTAGTTATTCATTTTGCCAGACTCTGTGTTTCTATAAATGAAGTTTATTTTCCCTCTTAGTTTTTATTACAAATAATCTTTCCCATTGCCAAGAAACAAACCAACTAAATGTAAATGCAATTCTTTGAAAGCACTAAAAGTACTATGTATTACGCAATTATATGTGCGATATAAATACTTATGGAAGTTATTGTATTTAAATTAATGTGTAAAATTAAAATTAAGTGATTTATCTGGAAAAGTATGTATAATCAAAATTTAACGCAACATTTATGACCTTTAAATGCAAATGTATATTTACATTTGTATCTCCATGACAAGGCCTATTCAACCAACATTAGATATTTATTAATTACAATTTTTTGCGTATTTAATTGTACTTGTAATACAAGTTAAATTAAGAATTAACTATACGTATCTTAGAAAGATCTGACACTATCTATTTAGTAAAAGCCACTGTTGTGTACATCTGCCTTTAATAAAAATTAATTTTCTGATGTCGAACCTATTACAAAGATATCTCTGGGTGAATCAGATGTAAATAATATAAAATTTGATAAGCTTTGGAAGAATAGAATGTCACAACCAGACGAACCAAATTGACGCACGTGTATTTAGGTTATAATATCATAATTGTGTTTACTGCACTGTAAATAAAATTTAAACATGAGCTGGATCGTGTGCAGCCTATTCGCATTCGTAAACATTTAAAAGCCAATAAAAGTCCGACGCACAATAACATCGTTATCTGTTACATAAAATGTTTTTACACGTGTAGGTAGTATTGGCGCTATGTTTATGCGTTAGGCGCCACTGAGAATATTACAATTACAAAATTATATGCGATGGTAATGTTAAAAATGACAAAACAACATATATATTCATCATATTATCAAACATCCTTCTCTCTAAAGTAAATTCTCCAATAGTTTATAATATAATTTTAATAGCAGTAATTTATTAACTATTATAAAATATTTTTTGGCAAATAAACTTGAATATTACCGGTTTGTTTCTATAATCAATACCTTATAACCGAAGCTATTTTTAAATGTTTGTTCTCCAGCAAATATAAAATAGGTTTTAGGTTGCTTTTTTTATATAGGATGAAAGCAGCGTAGCCCCTCTTGGACGGAATTTATTTGGTTGTATATATTGCTAGATTTCTTCGATAATCTTTTGCGAGCTTCAAAATTCTTCGTTTATAGAATTCATAGTTGAATTTGATGGAGCCTGTGGTTGATTGACTTGATCAATAAGGTTGATATATAACCCCTTTCCACAATTAACTATTTGTAAATTCTGTATACGCATTTCGACAACCAAGTTGTCATCATCAGCAGATAATTTCAAAGTGTCGCACCTGGTAAAACACGGCGAAAAAATTGTACGAAAAATACACTCCGTAACCAAGATGCAATTTACAAATAGTTAATTGTGGAAAGGGGTTATATATCAACCTTATTGATCAAATATAGAATTCATCTTGATCGAGAAAAAATTTTAAAAAGTGTTTATGCACAGCTTCATCTGAATCGAACGTTCCATCACACAAGAAACTTTGAAGAAAACGAAGGGGAAGTCTGAAGGAGCAAGATTCGACGAGTACGGTAGTTGTGTCAACATATTTCAACTAGAATCCAATAATGTTTGACGGGCGATCAAACTTGTGCGTATTCGTGCGATGTCGTGATTAAATACCTCTCCTTTATTATTAGCGAGCTCTAGACATTTCTGGGTGATGGTCTCGTTCAAACTGCCCAAGTGCTAACAGTAAACACTCGAATTAATTGCTTGACACCTCGTCAAGGATCGAAAAACACGACGTCTTTAAACCCCACTACACAGAAAGTATAACCTTCCACCGATGAATATCTGCTTTCGACGACATTTAAGGCGGACCTTCAGGTTGGAATCATGAGTTCATCACCAATTATCAATCGATTCAAAAAAAGACCATTTTTCTCACATTTAAAGAGCATATCGCAGATGTTTATACGCGCCATCAAGCGAACTTCTTTGAGTTCATGAGGGATCCAAATATCGAGTTCTCTAACATATCTTAAGATTTTTATGTGGTCGACTCCATTAATGCCTTAATTATGTTGTCATCAATACTTTACTATAGAAATTTGCAACATTGTGATACTCATTCGTGAGTTAGTACTATGATAGTGCTATTAACCTGGAGACGTAAATAGCGCTTGTGAACATCCACAGAAGCCCTGATCCCCGCACCATACGTCAATTGAAAAGTGAAAGAACACTACTACAAAGTATTGCTGAAGTGTTTGAAGTAAGGCAATGTGTAGGTCCGAGACTTTTAAACCGCTTTTTGGAAATTAAAGGTAATCGACGCAACCTAGATTTGAGTTAGTTTGCTGCTGCTATAGAATGCTACTATCAACGCGTACAATAAGAGATCATTTCAATACGTATCACTTATAGGCCCGAACCGTTGGTTTGCGTTCCTCTCACTGCATAACACAAAAAAGACTATAGAATGTGGACAAATGAGTATATCAATGGGAGATATAATGAATGGAGGGAAGTATTACTTAGTGACAAATCTAGATTTTATCTAACGGTATTTGGCATTAATCCAGCACATGCGATAACCTATAATTTGTCCGGGAAAGGCATAAATGTGAGGGTTGCTGCCAAAATGAATACTGAAGGATACACCGGCCTTTACTTTACAGAATATGGAGCTGTCCAGAGATATGGTGAGATTTAATGACCCATTGCCTTTCGGTATATAGTAGTAGTGGAAGAATCAATTTTGATGAACGGTAATGCTCAGTTCACATCGAGCAAGCATCGTGAGCAACTGAATGAAGTTTGTATAAAGAGAATGACCAGCCAATTTCATAGATGGTAATCGAATAGAATACGCCTAGAAAGTCGGGGGAAAACGTATCGCTACAGAAAATATACCACCAAGCACAGTTCACGCATTACTAATCGCTGTCAGGAAGGAACAGGATATGAGTCTCTAAGAAATATTCGACATGGTAATCCTGTTTATGTCATTAAAATGCTAACGTTATAAAATGCTTATGGAAATCATATACATTATTAATCTCAAAAGTAAAGTCCTTTAGCATCAACAGCACGAAGAGATGATGGACACTTGCCGCAATTAGCATGTAGAAATCGCGGTCTCAATTTAACTCAGATTCGTAGTGAATAATTGCCACTGGAGGACCAACAAGGCCAATAAGGACGCTTCAGATATTACGAATCGCTGTCAGAAAAGAATGGGATATGATTACCCAAGAAATGTCCAACATGCTAATTCGGTCCATGCCACTAAGATGCCAAAGGTCTTTGAGTATTCGTAGAAGAAAATACACATTATCAATCTCTATTTTTTTGTAAAAAGTATTGCTTAAGCTTCTGCAAAAATAAGTATTTCTGTATTTTCCTACAGTAAAAATATAACATTTTATATTCTGCCAACATGATTACGTAAAAAATTGTTCAAACACGTTAATCACCAATGTGTTCAAATACTTGTTAACAAACATATTGAAACCAAAATAAAATAAATCAACTTTATTATTTTTATGGAATATCTGTTCAATGTTTTGACCTGTGCGTGAAGAAAATGACACATAATTCTTAAATTGTATTAACGGCATTAATATTAGTTAGAACGGAACAGAAGTAAATAAATATTTCTACAGATAATGTCGCCTTTTGAAACTTTTATCAAATAACAGGCGGTGTATAATTATGACTGAAAATACTGTTTATATATTATGATATCGTACTTCCTTTAGTGGAAATTATATTATTGCTTGATCTAGCATTTAAATATTAGGATTTACGTTACATTCTTTCTTGATAAATAAAAGGAACGCAGTCAATTGCTCTGTGCAAACGATAAAGTAACAATAACACTGATGATTATTTATCAATGATTCATTTATGCACAATTCTCGGAAGATATATATGTATACTATACTTAATTATAATACCATAAACGCGCACACATTAATTATCCATTTGATTATACAAACATATAATAAAAGAGAATATTGTCTGTATGTTCTTACATGAATCCAGTTTCTTAAATTCAAATTTAAAACGATGGCAAAGCCAATGTAAAAGTTAAAGCCTAAATAATATATTGATCAAATCGAAATAATCAGAGTATTTCCCGATGGTTAGGTAAAAACCAAAACTCTTTAAATTTTTTTGGTACGCTGGAATCTACAATATAAAATGCAGTGGAAAAAAGCATACCAGATTGTTCAATATGTTTGGTCGTTCGATAAGAAAAACACGATTTACGGTTTGAAAAACATTTTATTATTTCATATAACCTCCCTGAACTTCAGTACACTTATTTCAGTGATCTTCTAATTTATGGATTCCACCATTGAAGTGAGAAGATTGTCGAAATACGCTTCCACGGCTGGTATTACCTCTTCGTTCGATGAAAATCATTTTCCACGCATTACTTTTTTGATATGTGAGAATAGCCAGAAGTCGGAAGGAGTTAAATCTGACGAATAGGGTGGATGTTGCAAGAATTCGTACTTTAATTCACTGATTTTTGCGAGTTGTATGGGAGGGGTTCGTTGTCTTGATGAAAAATTATTTTTTTCTTCTGTAAAGCCGGTCTTTTCCACGCGAATTTTTACATCAAGCTGATCTAAGTTTATTGTTTTACCAGCTTGGAGGTAATCCACGAACAAAATTCCTTTTGCATACCAAAAAACTGACGCTAACACCTTTTTGGCCAATTTCTGAATCCTAACTCACACCACTTCTTAGTCTCTTGTTTTGATTGAGGATCATGGTGGTAGACCCAAATCTCATCCATACTGATGAAACGACACATAAAATCATTTTTATTCTTTCTAAAACGCTTTAAATGTTACTAAGAAATCGCATTGGAATGTTTTTTTGTTCTATTATTAACGAATGTGGCATCCATTTTGCACACACTTTTCTGAAACCGAAAACTTCAGCCAAAATATTACTCACACTGCCTAATGAGATGCCTAGGGCTTCTATTATATCTCGCGGCTAATCGATGATCTTCCAAAACCATATCCTGTATTTTTGCTAAGATTTCTGGTATTAATGCACTTTTTGGACGTCCTTCGAGTGGATCGTCTTCACGACTTGTATGACCACGTTTAGATCGAGCAACTCATCTTTCTGCTATTCTAATTGAAAGCGGCGAAGAGTCCTTATACACTTTTAAGAATCGTTCATGAATTTGTTTTGGTGCTACACCGTCCAAAAATAAGAATTTATTAGTGTACGTTATTCAATTTTTCCATTGCAAAAAAATACTGTGACAAGCCAGCTTTGAACCCCTGTAAATATACGAATAATAAAATGAGAAAACTTCGCACGTGTTCATAAAAAAGCAGTACAATTTTTAGCAAAATAAAAGGACGTACCTACTAACGAACGACAAAACTTATTGAACAACCTTGTAGAGTAGCCATCAAATTATTCTGGTAATTTGGACATAACTTCGACTATGTATTATCGACATGCATTTAGTATTAATTAATTTATTATAAGCATTTTGGAAAAAAAGAACGTAAAAATATAGTAAAACGTTACTTTGAAATAAGGCACCGACAATACAACACAAAAGTATTCATACATGTTACGCTATATATATATATATAAAGAGTACTATGAAAGTTTTGCAATTCCTCTACACTCAATACACCTCTCCACGCTCCGGAACCAATCTTTAAACCAGTTCTGTCCAGTTTAACGATGGAGTAAAGCACACTCATTGTCCAAGCCCGCAGAAGGTCCTCATCACTGAAAAATCGCCTCCCTTTTAGCTTCATTTTCACATGCGGGAACAGCGGAAAGTCGCAGAGAGCACGATCTGGACTGTAGGGAGGGTGCTCGGGAAGTTTCAATCGTGTCGTGGTCAAATATTCGGTGCAGGCTTTGGCGCGGTGAGGTGGAGCATTATCGTGATGTAGGAACCAGGTGTCCGTTCTTGACTTTGGCCGCAGATCCAATGACTTTAGGCAGGCACTATTCAGTCACTTAGCTGTGACTGTCTTCTGTGAGTCAAAAACGACGCGTGGTCGGCACATCGTAATAGTACAGCCAAGTCTCGTCATCTGTCACGATGTTGTTCACATACCGAGATTGTCCCTTATTCCCCGGCACCAAGTCACACGTTCTGTCATCTGCTCTTCAGTCAGTCGATGCGGCACCCAGAGAGAACAAGGTTTCTTCATGTGCAAACGATCATGCAGAATCGAACGAATTGTCAGTGCATTTAGGCCTGAAGTACCCTCTACCTGTTGGTTGGTCACTCGCCTGTTCTCGCCAAGCATTTTCCTCACAGTAGTAACGTTTTCCTCTGTAACTGTCGTTCATGACCTTCCCGGCCTCTCAGCATCCTCCACAATTAAATTTCCCCTTTAAAATTCTCTATACCACCTGAACATCGTTGTGCGATGTGGACAAACATCATCTAGTGCAAGAGTAATTTCTTCGAAGCACTGGTCTATGTTTAAATCACGCACGAAATTATAACGCAAAACTGCCCTCATCTCATTTCGTGACCATGATAACATCGCAAACACTTTACACTATCACTGCTAATGAATAACTGAGCCCATCGACATGGCGCGCCGGCTACTATGCACGTATGACCATGTCTTAACATGCAGCAACAAGCAGCTTCCTACGATTCATTGTTGCGTCATATTGCAAAACTTTCCTAGTACCCTTTGTACATGCGAACAATTCAAACGCAATGGTATCAAACTATTTGTACTATACTTGTATTATTTAAACGATAAATACACCTTATTTTATAAAATGGGACGAAAAATAAAAGAAATTACTGTTGCGCAGAGGGATGTCATAATTAAATTACACAGAGGATAACTCTGTATGTGAAATTGAGAAATTTGTCAATCGGAACGTCTTGTGGCACAAACGATTCGACGCTGTTATCCCAAAGTAAATGGTTTGATAGCACACCTAAAGTAGTATTCCTCAAATTTAATAAACGTATTTAAGAAATCCACAGGCAATGTCCCTACTTCCCCGAAGCTTCATAGCCGATTTTTACACGCCGAGGAATATAGTTGAAAGCAGCATTTTATTATTTTCTGCATTTCCAAAAAGATGTAGTTTGATCTTAAAAAAGCAACTACCATTAAGGAAAATCAAAAACTCCAAGATGCTGAATTTGAAGCAGATTTACATATAATTTATGACAATTACAAAGTAGTGGAAGCAGTTGATCAATTACAAAATCCTGCGTGTGGAACACTGCAAGTATTGGACATTCTACAAACACAACTACATGCTATCAGCGACGACAAAAATATATGCTATAATCAAAGTAGTTAGTCTGCATTAAAACAAATTTATAGTAATAATGGGTGTAGAGATTCGTTAGTATTAACAAACATTACTTTAATTATGCGAATATCTAATCACTAGATGTCGAATGATCGCTCTCTTCATATAGAAACATTTTTTCCTAACGGCGAACTCAATTTGTTGAAACAAATGTGGAAACATATCCTATGTTTCGAATATTTAGCTGATTTTTTCCTGTATGTTGAAAACGTTGCTTAAAAAAGTGCATGCCTGTTGTGCACCAACCATATTCCTCACTCTATAAATTAATTAATACTAAATTTATGTTAATAACAAATAGTTAAAGCTATGCCCAATTTACCAGAAAAATTTTTGTTAATGTTTTTTGGTGTTTTGTGGTGTATGAAAATATATGCTGCCTACTGTACTTAATGTATTTTTGTAAATTGTTTTATTTATAACTTTCAACGGTACAGCCATTAAAGCCAATTAAAAATTAACGTTCTCCTCCTTAAATCTTTTATAAACTACAATATTTTAACACTCTTATTTTTAATTCTTATCTTCTTGTTTACATCTAGCGAGTATATACACCAGTATCTTCGTTTCGAAGTATCGCATTTCAGTAAAGTATATTTTCATGGAGTGTAAGATTGTACACAGCCTTTATAAAGAGAATAAATTTCTCACTTATGTCAAGTTAACATTCATTTCTCTATATACTTGATTGTTATCGTGATCATTAATGAGACCTTATAAGAAGTAACATTTTTACGAAATACAGTTGTCTAAACAATAATAAATTATTCTTTCAACAAATACAATTCACACAGAAATAGCCCTATTTATATAATTGCCAAAATACTATATTTAAAGGAATTTACAGAATCGTTTTATAAAATACCATAAACATTTTGCTGTAAGTCCTAAATAAAAGCATTTCTAAAATAAAAGCAGAAGTAAAATTATAGATACAAAAAAGAAAAATTCTTAATTTGTAGATATCGATAAGAATCACTACAAATATCCCAAAATTAAGTCAAAATAAATACAAGCTATTTTATTTTAAGGTAGATTCCTGCCTGCAGAATATTGAATTCTATTAAATCTATTAGCGTCAAATGTGTTTCTTACAGCTGTTCACTTCAATAGGGTTTTTGGAGAGTGAGAGAAACTATACATAATAATACAAGAATACGTAAATAATGCTGTTAATGGGAGTAATGAACTTGATGTTTTAATGGTAGGTAATTTTGATGGAGCCTGTGGTTGATTAACTTAATCACTGTAGGTTGATATATAACCCCTTTTCACATTAATTTTCGTATTCTGTATACGATTTCGACAACTAAGTTGTCATCATCAGCAGAAAATAAACAGTGTTGCACCTGGAAAACTACGGCAAAATACCCTTACGAAATAAATTCCGCACACGATCTGAAGCCCAAAACCCACACTTGTGTCGAAATACATATACAAAATACGAAAATTAATGTGGAAAGAGGTTATATATCAACCTTCAGTGATTGATGCGTTAATGGTAATTGTTCAATATTTGACTACAATTTAGTGAGATATAGTCTTAGATCTCTACTGAAACCGATTTCGTTTTTTTTGTAAAAGATTAGTTGCCGCGTTAAAATCATTTTCTGCAAGGTATGAAGACGAGAAACCTATCAAAAATATTTTCAATAGTTCACAATGGAGAATAAGCAACAGGTATATCTCTCTGAAACCAGAATTGCTGAGACCCCATTTTGAACTGCACCTTAAGTTCGTCGTTAGTGCTTATTCCAATAAGTTCTTCTTATAAAGTGATGTTCGATTCTTCAATGACACCATATGGGTCTATAAAACAATATTGCGTTTCCATAGTTAAAACATATTAAAGCTTGGTTTTGAAGTCTGTGTGAAGGTCACTTAAAATTGAACGTAGTGCAAAATGTCATCATCCTGAATATTTGACAAGATATTAATACCAAGTTAAACCGTTGATATATTATTATGCCGTGTCATTTTTTTTATCGTTATTTGCTATTGTATCATGGACCAATTTTAATTACTAATTTTCATTATGCTATGCTACAATAATTTAATGATTAAAAAAATATGTATAAAGTTTGTACGTACTTACTTTTCGTTTTTAGACACTCCTAAACTGGGTGATTTAAAAAAATATTTTCAAAACACCAAGTGTTTGTCTCTAACACTCTTATACGAGGGAGCGTTTTTATATTCGCGGAATGAGCGGGTTGTAGAGGGGTGGGTAGGCGCATTGGGGGCGTGGCCTGTGCAGCGACTCATGATTAGTATAAATACGAAGTTTCATTGTTATTAGACAGTTGGTCTTTGAGCTATCGTCAACCAAGTAACATAATCAGGAGTGAAAAGTGAAATATGGAAAAAATCGAATATCGTGCCGTTATAAAGTTCCTTACCAGGCAAGGAAAATCAGTCGCGACCATAATGAATGAGATGTCATTGGTTTACGGCGACTCTTGTCCAGGAAAAACCATGGTGTACAAGTGGCATAGTTTATTTAAACAAGGAAGGGAATCCCTTGAAGACGACCCGAGGCCGGGCAGGAGCATTGAGGTGACCACGCCAGCACTTATCCAAAAAGTTGAACAAATTGTACTCGAAGATGCTCGACTAAAGAAGAAACAACTCGCAGAAATGGTTGAAGTATCCGATACAACAATTTTTAAAATCCTACACGATCATCTCGGCATGTCTAAGGTCAGCGCAAGATGGGTGCCGAGAATGCTCACGCCGCCGCAAAAACAACAGCGCGTAGAGTGTTCGCGTGCATTTTTGGACCTCTGTAATGAAGACAAGGATGATGTATTGAGTGGAATTGTTACTGGAGACGAAACTTAGGTTCATCATTATGAACCTGAGTCCAAACAAGACTCCATGCAGTGGCATAAAAAGGGCACAGCACCTCCCAAGAAATTTAAAGTGTCACAATCAGCTGGGAAACTCATGGCAACGGTACTTTGGGACTCGGAAGGAATATTGTTGATTGATTATAAAGATAAAGGTGTTTCTATAACCGGAGAATATTACGCTTCAATATTAGAGCGACTAAAAGAAGCCATTAAAGAGAAAAGACGGGGAAAATTGACAAAAGGTGTTCTGCTTTTGCACGACAACGCGCCCGTCCACAAGAGCCGCGTTGCGTTAGCTGCCCTGCATAAGGTGGGCTTCGAAATTGTGAATCACCCACCCTACAGCCCAGACCTGGCCCCGAGTGATTATTACCTGTTTCCGAAAAAGAGCTGCGGGGTAAAAAATTTACTGCCGATGATGAAGTCAAGGAGGCAGTTTCGGCGTATTTTGCAGATAAAGAGAAATCATTTTTTTATGAGGGTATAAATAAATTAATTGAAAGATGTGAAAAATGTATCCGTCTTGCAGGTGAATATATTGAAAAAGAAAAATAATTTGGTTTTTTATTTCCACCTCTTGTCCCCCATTCCGCGAATATAAAAACGCTCCCTCGTACATAATTGCTTCTCAACTCATTTTATGTATTGCTGCTTATATGAAACTTGTAAAAACTTGTACATGCAACACATGCAGAACACCACAAAGTAGACATATACATAAACAAATTTATGTAAAATCAATTAAATAATTTCTATGTATTTTGTACACACAATCTGTGTTAAGTGTATGTCATTTACGGAACGCTTGAATGTTGGCCTTAACTTAATGAACTCTCAAAGACTCCAATGTTTTTTCTCACCTACATGGATTCCTATCGTGACAAAGTTGGCTCCTGAAGTCGATGTAGAACACTTTGAGAAATACAGATTTAGAGTCATCCTTACATTATTGTTGTTTAATATTTGGAAACTCTATCTTACTTTTATAACTTCTATGCGTTTTGGTAAAGACGCACACAAACTATATTCCAAATCAAGACTAATATCTTTCTCTCTAGTTTTTCTGGTATATTTTTGAGTTCCTGTTTTACATCTGTTCTGAACTTTTCCTTCATTATTTGCATACAGTGGGTCAATAAATTATTGCCCCACCTAACAATTTACTAAAATATGTAATAAACAAAGAGTAATTTGAAATGGTAATAATACATTTGCATATACCAGAAACCGTAAAGCGATCCTTGAAAATACAGATTTCATTCTCTAAAGATTGAAAATGCAAGGCAATAAATTGTTGGTTCAGGAAAAATCCCGTTGTACTATACCACTCACTGTGGCTTTTCAGTTATTTATTTTTATCGAAGCACTTGCAATACTGGATACCAAAAATTAGAGAACTATTTTTAATCATGGATGAAAGTACAACACCATCGTTTCATCATCAGTAACAATTAATTGCAAAATTTCTTTTTTATTCGCTGTAAAAATTTTAATTATCAACATGCACGCTTCAATGGTACATGTTTAGTTGAATAGTCGCATTTTGGTTACTTTATTTTATTATTAAATGAGGGCTGGAAGAAGAATCCGTACAACACTCTTATATGAAAGCTACAATATTCTATTCGAAGGTTAGGGAATACAAAATTTTCAAAAATAACAATATTGTCTGCAGGCAATTTTTCTAGAGAATGAATAGTTTTGGATTATTTTCAAGAGAAGTTTGCACCATCTTTTTGCCTTCATTCCCACATTTGAAAAAGAAGATGAATAATATTATCTAAATAGTAGTTAATTTGAGAAAGTATTTGGTTCCCTTTGTCGAAAATTTAACTACCGAATGGTACTCAATTTTTCAAATGCTCATTATTTTTATTCATGCACTTGTGACTGATGGAATAACTACTACAGCTACCTAGTTCAAAATTTTAGTTGGCGGTGTCCCTTAGGCTTGTCCTATATTATACAATTAATGATGTTTAGTAGTATTACGGGGCGAAAAAGAGGGGGTAGATAGTAAGGAACATAAATTCGAAACCACTGACTTAGAGTATTTAAACAGAGAACTTGTTATGTTAAACCCTTAAATTGTTACTCAAGTACCGTTCCTAATAGAAAGGGTACTAGGAAAGTTTTGCAATATGACGAAACAATGAATCGTAGGAAACTGCTTGTTGCTGTATGTTAAGACATATTTATACGTGCATAGTAGCCGCCGCGCCATGTCGATGGGCTCACTTATTCTTTAACAGTGAGAATGTAAAGTGCTTGTGATAGCATCGTGGTCACGAAATGAGATAAGGGCAGTTTTGCGTTATAATTTCGTGCGTGGTTTAAACAAGGACCAGTGCTTAGAAGAAATGACTCTTGCACTAGGTGATGTTTATCCACATCGCACAACGATATTCAGGTGGTATAGAGAATTCTAAAGGAGAAATTTAACTGTGGAGGATGCTGAGAGGCCGGGAAGGCGACGAACGTCAGTTACTACTGTGAGGAAAATGCTTAGTGAGGATAGGCGAGTGACCTACCAACAGATAAAGGGCCTAAATGCACCAGCAATTCGTTCGATTCTGCATAGTCATTTGCGCGTGAAGAAACTTTGTTTTCTCTGGGTGCCACATCGACTGATTGAAGAGCAGATGACACGACGTGTGACTTGGTGCCGCCAAAGCCTGCACCGAATATTTGACCCCGACAGGAATGAAACTTCTCGAGCACCCTCCCCTGCTCCCTGAGGCTTTGCACTGTTCCCGCATGTAAAAATGAAGTTAAAAGGGAGGCGGTTTTCCAGTGATAAGGACCTTCTACGGGCTTGGGACAACGAGTGTGCTTTACTCCCTTGTGAAACTTGGCAGAACTGGTTTACTGTTTAAAAAAATTAAATAAACCCGCAGTGAATGTAAAAAGTATTCGACACATACGTAATTTTATTAAAAGACAAGACTACAGTCCTAATTTAAGGCAAAAAAGAACAAATAATTTATACTATATAAAGTTGGGTCTTATGCAAACATATATCAGTATACAAAATACAAAAGAAGTTAAAATTCTGGTAGATACACAAAAGAAGTCATAGACATTGAAAGTTTTAGTGAGCAATAAGTATTCGGATAATTTGCTTAACAAAAAAAACCAAAACAAAAAAGAATACTTAGTAGGGAAACCCTTGGTGTGCGCTTAAACGTCTTTGCATAGAATTAACTAATTTGGTGAAACTTGGAATATTATTCCAATCTTCTTGAAGGGCGCATTTTAATTCCGTCTTATTGGAAATATGACGTATTCTTAGGTTGATAATCCCATATGTGCTCAATGGGATTAATATCTGGACTCTGGGGAGGTGTTTCAAGCTGTTTTGGAGTGTTATACAGCAGCCACATCCTTGTATTCCACGCCTTATGTGTATTGTCTTGCATAAAAATGTAGTCACCATTTAATCCCATTTTCGCAACACTAAGCGGTAAATTAGTCTTTAAAATATCAATATACATTCTATGATCCATTATACCGTCTATAAAATGCAATGTACCGACACCAACAGCACTCGTGCACCCCCAGACAAGCACTGAACTGCCGCCTCCTTTAAAACTTGCACAGATATTTTTGCTATCGAGCTCACTATTTTTTTTCCGCCACACTAGACACTTACCATCAGACTTGAATATGTTAAATATAAATATAACTTTATTCCAAAACTCTGGAGGCGCGTTTTGGTATGTCTTAGCAAATTGTAAGCGTTTTATCTGGTTTACCTTATTTATCCAATATTTTCTCCGTGCCGTTCTGCCATGGTAACCGTTCTTTCGCAAAATATTTCTGATTGTACTATCACATACACTCACATCTGTACTTTTTCTTATTTCTGCATTCAATTTTGGTGCACTAAGTTTAGGGTTGGCCTTTATTTTTTTTAGAAGAGCGTTGACACCACGTCTACTCAACTTGGTTGGACGTCCTTTTCTGGGTTTATTATACAATCTACCGGTATAACAATATCTGTCTATGATAGACTGGATTGTTGAGTGAGCCCAGTTAACAATTTTTGAAATAGTACGCAATGATTTACATTGATTATGTAATCTAATTATAATCTTTCGCTCTTCAGGGGTTGTTTCCTTATTCTTACGGCCCATTTTGCCGTTAACATGTACTGCATCTACACAAGATGATAACTGATATACTACCGACGATGTGTACGCAAACTTCACGTGCAGTAGTTCGGTACTTTCCCGAATGTAGTAGGTAATTCCTCAAATATCGTACGTGTACGAATACTTATCGTGCGCAAGAAATATAAAAAATTGCTTACAGAGAGGTTTCTGAGGTGTAATTAAAATTTCTATCAAACTTCTTAAGTACAGCTATTCAATAATGGAATACACTGCTTGTTATTAATATGTTTTACAATTCCAATTACAATTACACGAATTATATGGCTTTTTATTACATTTAGCTCAGTGTACGAATACTTTTTACATTCATGTATATATCATTTATAGTTTCTCAGAGTTTAATATAACTAATAAAATATATTAGAACAATAAAATACATTACATCAGCACTTTATGGCTTAACCATAACAAATTAATAAAAAAATAATACGGAAAATATAACATTCCTCAGTTGCCAAATAATAAAATTGCAAATAGGTTTGCACGTACACCAATGATCGATTTGTGACACGTTCCGCTGTTTTTTTAAATCCCATCTTAGCGTTCTCAGAATGCGAATATGTTGATATCCGAGAATTCGACCACATTCTGAACAGACTACAAATCAAATAATCTCCCGAAACAACGCCTTTTTTTGGAAGAGCTGCATAATGTGTTATGAATTTACTAAAAAATATGTATTAAATAAAGCTGGAAACCGTTATATTAAAATCATATGTAACATGAGACTGGTACTTGAATTACTGCAATAAGTTTTCTAATATTTGTTATATTTAAGTTATTACGTCACGGTTTATATATAACTATATACACTGCAATCCAAAAGTATAAGAACAGGTGTCGATATATCAGAAAGAATATTAAATATAGAAAAAATGATAATTTTCATTAAATACATAAATCTTCTCAAAGGTTACATTTAGTATAGTCGTTATGTTGCCAATTAAGTACATTATTTCAAGTTATAATAGATATGTTTCTGTACGGGAAGAAATAATGCATTCAGTCAATGCAAAGTACATTCATTCAATTACGGTGTTTGATCACCTATTAGCAATGCGTCGAGTATGTTTACCAAACATTTTAAATATTTTAATGATTACTTCAAGAACTAATACTTTTGAATGAAATAAAACTTTTTTTTTATTTGATTCAAACTTCTTTTTACTAAACACTTTGTTATTTCAACATATTTATGTGTTAAACAAAAGCAGTTTGGCGTTTAAAATTAAATAATAACTTGTTAGTGCAAAATCTTCTTTGATACACGAAAGAAGATGGTGAATTTATTAAAACAACAAACTAATACACACAGTAGTGAGAGAACAGTACGTTCACTTCTCGGATAAAAGTGAAAGCACTTTCATTACTTTAATCACCATTCAATAATACATCTGTTAAACAAGTTAATAGCAACATGTGCATGTAAAAACACGACTAATTATCAAATAAAGCATAGCTAATCATAACTTTTGCCAAAAAAGCTAGTCAATATAGTCTGGCTTTGTCGATAAATTATACGCTCTTGGCGTCCTGATGAGTGTTACTATCGAAATGATATATATCTACATATATAATACAAAGTAGTTAGTCCATACAAGTCTGAACATAAATGCGTACGAAACAATATTAAATGAATTTTTTATCATTGTTAGAAGATAAGCATTTGTTCCTTTTCTTAAAATTCTCATAATTTAGTCCAGTGACGTTTTCTTTAAAGTAAAACAATTTGACAATTTCAAGTGTTTTCCCTCTGCATCATTTTATGTTTATTTAACTACTAGTTACTTCAACTTATGAAAAAATGATAATTAACAGTTTTATAAATAGACCTTGAAATGTGAGCTGTATATAAAATATACATAATGATTAGAGAGGGTAAAATGAGTGGCGCACATAAAATAAATATTAAGTTATAATTTACATAACGTTGTGAAACATTTACTATTTTAAGTAACGTTGTCGGTATTATCACAATGTGGATAAAATCGGTTAAGTATTTGTAGCATTAGGAATGTTTGCATAGTTGTTTCAGCAAACCGTGTTCGTACGGATCGACACCTTAAGAAACGTTACGCGCTTTTGCCGTCTCTAATAACGACACTAGTCTTTAAAATAAAGTTAGCTAATTGAAAATACAGCTAACAACTTTTGCGAGAAAAACTGAAATTGCTTTCCGAACAACCAAATGTTTGTTTAGACCTCATTTCTTCTTCTTTTCCTAATTTTATCCGGTACATGATTTATTTTAAAAATTCTGCATACACTTCTTAAGAGAACCATTTATATTATATTCACTGCTTTATTCTCTTTAATATTTATTTTAATTCGATTTAGCCAAAGAAACAGATGTATGCTCGCTCTATATTCTATAAGCTTATTTGATGCTTCTTCATTAGATGCCATGCGGCCAAATGCATATATCTCTGCATGTATTTGTTTTTTATTTGTAAATCCATGTGCAGCAGACTACGTACAGGTGTGATATGAAAATATATTTCTGTGGCATTCCATACTCTATACTTAAAAGTTTCAAAATTTCATGTTATTAAGTAGGTATAACATGTTATATAGAACGAATGGCTAGTTTAAATTGTTTCTGTAAACTCTCAATAAATTTTGAGTTATTAAAATTAAGTTATCTGGCCAAAAGTAATATTTTTGGTTTCAAAATATTTAACATTCTCGAGCAAATTAGCAAACTTCTGTATTTACTGTATCGAGATGTGAATTTTCCATAAAATTTTTATGATTAATAACGTATTCGGCGAGGTTATATGAATGTTTTCCTACAAGTGCATCCCTAAGATATTTCCCGTCATGTGATAAGTGGAGTAGGGGTGAAGAGAAGAGATTATTTATCTTTATAGACTGAAACACATGATACTCCTTTACGAAAACTTTTTGAAGCTATCTTCGAATGAAACAACAATATTAAACCTAACTACGATGTACTGCACAAGTTTGACATGTTACTATAGGTAAGGTGACAGCTGTAATAAATAGAAATAGTTAAACATTCCTGCTAATAAATAAGTTGCTAACAATTTAAAAAATATTGTTAATGGTAGTATATATATATATATATTTACTTTGTGACTAATCTTAGTAGCTATTAAATATTAGTAATACAAGTGAACAGAAGATAAGCGTAGAAGCGAAGAAGCATAATATTTACTGCACATCGCATGTATATGTAAGTTCTATGCTTAATCACACGTATTTTTTTGAAATAAGTTCATTAATGAAAACATGAATCATTGTACGTCAAGCTGGATCATTTCCGTCGATAATAATAGAAAAGGACTGATAAAATTCAATCTGCCAAATTAACTTCGCTGGTACCAAGAAGAGTTACTGGTTTTGGAAATTCATTGTACTTAATTATAGCTATTGATTCAGCTTTAAAATTATTGAGGAATATGTTTGAAAAGATACATACATCGTTGATTTGCTTTTTAGTCTAGACGCAAGAGCTAAAGTCACTTTAAATCAATTCAAAATTAAAAAAGTACAATTTATTTTCCCAATTACTAGAAATCATGAGAATACCTACTATTGGCACGCCAGGCCCTTATTTTTTTTTACTTTTTCGCAAAACACATAGTGCAAACTATATGAATAGATAATAGAGTAAGCATACATGAAACTCTGTTGCGATTATATTGCTTTACATAGAAAAAAAAAAGACAGGAACTAAAGTATAAGTAGTTGAACCCAAATATATTTTTATGATGAATTTAGTTATGGTAATCCGAATATTTGAACTCTTTGATCTTAATTATATAGAAGTTGTGAGACGATAAGCAACGTAATTATTTTTGAGCTTCGTTGTAACTATAACTTAAAAAATAAAAGAAAATTCAAATTTATACTTGAGTTTACATAAATATTTGCCTATTTTAAGAAAGAAATTACTTTTTTTTGGCTTATATTCTGAGATCTTGTCTTTGCAAAAATCAGAGTATATTCCTTATGTCACTTGTATTGGCAACAGTATCCTGATCACATATTTAAAAAAAGATGGAACTCTAAGAAAGCCTTGCCATAACCGCAATTTCGTAGTTCATTAAAAGTTTTTCTATTAACAAATCACTGTTCAGAGATTTTTACATGCCACTACTTTCTTAGAGTTTCGTCTTTTTTTAAATACGTGATCAGGTACTATAAAATCCAACCACTGTTATTTTCTTTAATACAATTTCACCCAATCGCGCAAGAATTTGAATCAAATATTTAAAGGCCTCTCAGTCCTTATTTAATTATATATAGAGTGAGGTTCGATAAAAAGTAACGATTTGGTGTTTGGTGATGAGTTTGTTGGGAGTTTTCAGTGTTGACTGAGAATGCGTTGTTAATGAGATAAAAAACACTGAATAACTTTAAGATAATCACAAATACGTGGAAACTTAAATTTTGAAATAGAACTCATTTTAAACATGTAATTGGTATGTCTGTAAATACACGACAACCATCGACACCACATGTAAATATATCCAGATCAGATATCAGTATAATAGCTCTTTCTATGTTTTATACAATATGTTGACACGGCGTGAAGTCATCTCTTGTGAATTGTTTCAAATTATCAACAAGATTCAAAGCTTCGTCATAAGAATGAATTAGCATTGCCTCCCTCTCTCGTCCAACACAAAAATGTATTGACCGACAAAGCGAGAACGTGTCTAACTCGCATGTCGGCAACAAAGTTCCCAGAGCGTGTATAGACGAACGCTGCCACCACGGCGATTTGCCGAATAAATGAATGTTAAAAGGAATCATTCAAATGTTAATAACATCCTGTCTACTACGTATGTTTCCGAGAATTCACACATCGTCAGGTAGACTTGTGTTATTAACGAACAACTATTTCGTAGAGTTCATCATATATTTTCGATACAGAAAATAATTAATTAACATTGCCTCCCTCTCTCGTTCAACACAAAAATGCATTGAACAACAAAGCAAGAACGCGTCTATCTCGCATGTCGGCAGCAAAGTTTCCAGAGCGTGTATGTAGTAGACTTTTAACATTCGTCATAAGAATTTAACATGTTAGATCCCTGGATACAAACTTTCATTTCATCTTTTGATTCACTTTTGCTATCTTTTTCATTGTCATTTTCCATGTTCCAGTTCAAGCTTTGAATGTTAACATTGTTGACTTCTGTTTATGTACTTTTGTCAATGGTTATGAAGACTCCCAAACTTATTATTTGGTCATAACTCTTAACAAATCGGAAAATGTTGACAAAGGTAGATCATCTTCAGGATCAAATTCGATTAAATAAATAATGATGCAGATTTTATATCGCCTATTTTTGATCAAACATATTTCAAAACTAGGTCTCTATGATAAAATTTAAAGGTTGAGAATCACTGGATTAATACTATTATGTGCACAAACGAGGATAGTTTGACAAGTAGTGAGAATGACATATAGGTGGCGCTCTAATTGGTAAAACGAATGCACTGTAATTTAAGTTGCCTATTTATATGTTTACATTCCGATATTTACATAAATTGGTTGATTAGTTTATTTTTGACAGCTGATTGAAAAAAGAAGCAACACGTCGTTTTGTTAAAATGGAAAAAGCACAGTATCGTGCGGTGATAAAATACTTCGTAATTAAGAGTATGAAAGCTACCGAAATAAAAGATGAGTTACGGGAAACATTAGGTGAATCTGCTCCATCATCCGCCACAATAAATAGATGGGTAAATGAATTTAAACGTGGTAGAACAAGCTGTGTTGATGAAGTGCCCTCTGGAGCACCCAAAATCGTGACTTATAAGGAAATGATTATAAAAATCCATAATATTATTACGCAAGATCGACGACTCAAAGTGAGAGAGATAGCAGACATTGTAAACATTCCAACAGAATGCGTACACCACATTTTAACGAAAGCGTTGGGCCTTTCTAAGCTTTCGGCAATATGGGTGCCGCGATTGCTTACGACTGATCAAAAGTTCACTCGTTTGCGCATTTCCAATGTGTGAGTGTTTGGACCTTTATAAGCGGAATCCGGTTGATTTTTGTAGGCGATTTGTTACTTGCGATGAGACTTGAATACACTACAGTACTCCCGAAACTAAACAACAGTCGAAACAATGGTTAGAACGTGGTTCTGCACCTTCAAAGAAAGCGAAAACAAGGTGATGGCATCAATTTTTTGGGATTCAAAGGGTATTCTGCTCATTGATTACCTTCAGAAAGGTGCCACAATAAACGGACAATATTATGCAGAACTTCTACAAAAATTAAATGTTGAGATTCGTGCTAAACGGCCAGGAATGGCAAAGAAAAAGATTATGTTTCACGAAGACAACGCTCCCTCGCATACCAACACAGTTGCGATGTCCAAAATCCACGAGTTGTATTTCCAATTAGTACCGCATGCGCCTTATTCGCCGGATCTAGCCCCTTCCGACTTCCACCAAAATTGAAAACGGCACTAGGTGGAAAGAAATTTTGGTCTAACGAGGAGCTTATCATCTTCGTAAATGAGTATTTTGCAAGCCTTCCGGAATCGCATTTTAGAGATGGCATGAGGTCATTGGAGCACCGTTGGAATAAATGTATTGCTCTTGTAGGAGAATATATTGAAAAATAAAAATTATTTTGTATTTAAAGAATTCGTTTTTCTTTTCCATTATCACTACTTGTCAAAGTACCCTCGTATGAATTGAATGAGAACTAAACTTGTGCCATTACTATTACTATTATTATTATTGCTGTTTTTATTAAAATAAAAAAATACTTTTGTGTAATAATGTAATATATATTTTCAATTGTGAATAGATTAAATGATTATTATAATTATGATTATAAGTATTGTACTAAAATGTGCAAAGAAAATAACCACAATACATATTCCACATATGTAGATTAAACCACTAGTGTATTCACAGTACATTCACAACAAAAAAGGTCACCCATTGATGACGTTTCCGTTCTTTGCAAATATTTACCATTTATAAACAGAAAATACTGCATAGTCATATTTCTAAGAATCAAGAGTAAAACAACAGTTACATGGGGAATACCACGGAAACAGGATGTACGTAGAATATTTGCCGCGCATAAATTTCTTATTTTCATTCTAATTACTCCAAAGATAGATTCACACACGTACTAGAATTGGCGGCTATTGAAAAGTTAAATGACCGAACTGTCATCCGTATACTCACCGACGAAATTCATTATTAAGTTAGACCGTCCAGAGAAAAATAAGAATTACAGTCATGATCCGTTTCTTTTTTGTTTCGTCCGTCGTAGGTTCTTCGATATTAGTTTCTGGCGAGCGGCAGATGTTACAACGTGTTTCAATTGTCGCGTGTGGATAATATAGCGGAAATGCATTGACCGAGAATATACGATAATAAACTATTATGTAACCGCTAGCTATGTAACGTTATCGTGTGATCATGCTTTTTGCACTTTTTTGTCCGTATAATGTCTATATTATGTTTATGTGGATGATGCAAATTGATTTCTTAGCATAGGCCAATTACCTATACATTGCATACTTGTATTTTTCACCGAACTTTTATATACGCACATGTCCCCCTGTACGTGCAAATAAATAAAAGCCGATTCGTTTCAACCATGAGTAAGCATTAATATTTTTAAATGTTACCATAACACGAAAATATAATATTTTGTGTTATCTACAATTATTGGTATGCTAAATATAAAAACTATTTAACTGGTTCGTTAAAATGACTCATATTAACGTACAAAGTACAGTTAAATATCTATTTACACGAACGCGATCAATTTACGAGAATTGGTAAATACACGTACAAATTTTCTTGGGAACAAATGGAATAAAGTCAGATATCAAAATTATAAATGTACAGTGGATCACAGTTTATTTCAACCACCCTTTTTAAAAAAGATAAAGTCGATATAACTTTTAAATGGAACAAGATATCGGAAAATTTTAAGTAGGATTTAATAAAACACTTTTTTATCTTCAAAAAACAATGTTTTGTTTATTCTAAAATTCACATTTTTCAAATTAAAAACTAAGAATAAAAAACAGGTACTTCAGTAGTCACAGCATATTTCAACTAGTAATAAAAATATAAATTTAACTATTAGTTTTCTATTTTTTTTTAAATTTTAAAATTTGGTATGACCTCATTTTTGGTCAATTACAGCTTTCGATCTGTTTTGCATAGAATATACTAATTTTCGTGTGGTTTCGCGAGTTATTTTCGACCATTCTTCATTCAGTGCTGTTATTAGATCATTCCGGTTTGAGATCTGATGTTGGCGGATGTTTTGGTCTATTATTGCCCACAGATTTTCTATGACATTTAGATCAGGTGATTACGCCGGCAGTTGCATCAAGTGGGGACAGTTCCAAATGAGCCAAGTCTGGACCGTAGCTGATTTATGTTTCGTGTCGTTGTGCTGATAGGAGCGAAACTCATCTCTAGTACCAAGTTTTTTGGCACTTTGCAGTAGATTGGCTTTTAAGATGTTGAGGTGTACGTTCTTGTCCATTGCATTTTCAATGAACTGCAAGTTTCCAACTCTACCTGAAGACATGCAGGGCCACACCATGACACTCCCACCACCGTATTTTATTGTTGGTTTTAAGCTTTTATTTTGCAGCTCTGTATTTGGCTTACGCCAGACGTAAGTTTGGCCATCAGGGCTGAAGATGTTAAATTTTGACTCATCCGCAAAAATTACATGCTCCCAAAAACTTGAGTAATGTGTTCTTTGGCGAATTTTAGTCGTGCAGCTTGATTTTTCTCATTTATAAATGTTTTTTTTCCGGGCTACTCTACCATTAAAGTCATGGTTTCTCAAGACGCGACGAATTGTTTCTGCACTGCAAGTTTTGTTTAAATTATTTTTAGCTTCTGCAGCTAATTTTGAAGTAGATAGCTTCGGGTTTTTCTTAATTTTTCTCACTATGTAACGCTCATCTGCTTCAATAAAAATTTTGTTTGGAGCCCTTTTCTGCCCTTATCGAGTACTCTATTTTCGTGCCTGAATCGATAAATAATACTTTGCACTGTCGAATCACCAAGACAAACCATTTCAGAAATTTTTCGACGAGAATAGCTATCTTTACAATGGCGAATAACTAATTCTCTTTGTTCAATTGTAGTGCGTCGTACCATTACTTAAAAATGTGTCTCCAAATCAACTAGATGTGAAAATCGCACTAAAAGCTTATTTAAGTAATTTAAAACATAACTGCAAACAATAATTCTTGCAAATTTACCGTTAATCTATAAGTGATGTCAATTAAACAGGTCTTAGAAGTAGCTGGTTTAAATAAGCTGTGACTACTGAAGTACCTATGTTTTCTATTTTTAGTTTTTAATTTTATAAAAATGAGAATTTTAGAATAAATAAAATATTTTTCTTTTTAAGATGAAAAAGTGTTTTATTAAATCCTGGCTTAAAATTTTCCGATATCTTGTTTCATTTAGAAGTTATATCGACTTTATCTTTTTCAAAGAGGGTGGTTGAAATAAGCAGTGATCCACTGTATATACAGTGAAAGCTCTGTATGTGGACTTCTTTCTCAGAAATTTGATAAAATGAAATTTATTCCTTTAATTTTCTTTACAAAATACAATTCAGTAAGTTAACGCTATTACATACGGATGCGGATATTATAATTTCAAACATTTCATACTAAAAATCTCTCACGGATTAACGGACAACTTGTGAATAAGATCGGTGATCTCCTGTTGTTCATTGACTCTTATTTAGTTCCAGATACCTACAAATCTGGATTATTTTCCTAATTATACAGCAGGTTGTATTTTATGATTGAAAAAATATATATCTACCGTTCATATAAGTTCGGACACTCAAATAAATTTAAAAAAAGGAAAAACAGTTAAACTAATTTATGTCAAAACTTAAAATTTTTATTGCATTATTGTTTATAGACGTTTATAAAGTATAATAATAAAAATTAAAGTAATTGTAAGGTTAAATAAACAAAGATGTGTTAAACATTTCGCTCATCGAAGAAACCTCCTTTTGCGCGAAGAACAACCCGTACAATTCGAGGCATCCGTTTCACAAGTTTTGCAAGGACTCAATTCGGTAAACTATTCCATGCTTCTTGCAATATGTTCCACTAGTGATTTGTTGAGGTAGGATACACTTTTCGGACCCTCCTCTCCAATTCATACCATAACAATTCTATGGTGTTTAGGTTGGGGCTTTGCGGTGACCATGTTCATTATTTGTAAGGTATTGTTTTGTTCGCTATTTAAGAAAGTCTTACATATTATTGCTGGGTACTTGGGTCAGTTGTCCTGCATAAACACAAAATTTTCGCCGATTAAACGTAGCCCCGATGGTATTGCATTTTCTTGCAATATGTCTAAATAACCCTCCTTTCGCAAAATACCCTCGATTCGCTTCAAGTTTCCTGTGCGGTGTAGTTTGTTTGATGGTTGGCAGTATACAATCCCGCAGCAGCTTTGATTCATCAGCCCTTTTCCAGTCATCCAGTGTTCAATATCTGTGAGTTTCTGCCCATTATTTTTTTTGCCTGTGTCTCCGTCGAAGTAAGGGTTTTATTACAGTAATGCGCCCGTGAAGATTTGCAGCTTTTCATCTTCTTTTCACCGTAGTAACAGAATTATTTCTTGTACAGTTGTGATTAATTTCTGCGGCGATTTCGGGTGTTGTCAGTCTCCTATTTCGTTTACTCAATATTTTTATATGCTCATCGTCGGTGGGAGATGTTATTCGCTTACGACAATCAATTTATTTATATGTGTCTTTTTGGAATTTAGTAAAAAGTTACAGAACGTTTTTCTAAACTTGTTGGTTTTCTTCTCACCATTTTAAGAAGTTCACATAAAAAAATACGGTCTTATCAGCGATGCGCACGCTAGCAAGCTTATTTGAAAACTAATGCATATTTCGGTACACAAGACTCTTTGGGGTAAGGCAGGCACGTTTCGCAAGTTTTTTACTTGCAATATTATCTCAAAAATAATCGTATTCATGGCGGTATGGTTATTCCAGGAGTTACCGCAGCGGTTCATAAAATATAATAGTTATTTGTAGATGCTCTAATAGATATATTTGCCTGCAATTGGTTATAAATCTCGTAAAGGACCTAATGTAAATATAAGCACAACTATATTATTTTCAGAAGAGTTTAATAAATTTCGTTCGAAGAATTTTGCAAAACTTTGGAGTCTTCCACATATTGTATGAGCACCATCGATGCATGTCGAATGAAGCTATCCCAAATGTCTAAGTTTATTAAGTTTCGTGCTGTCTGCTGTCAAAATTTTTAAGTAAATAACACACAGGAGCTTCTCGCGTTCATTTACTTCAGTGTTGGTAAACCCAAAATGCAAGTATTTCTGAGAATATTTTCTTGATCTTATCTTCGGAATAATGCTCGCCTGTTGATGTAAATTTCACTAGCTGTCCGAACTAATATGGACGGTAGTGTACTTTGTTTACAATGGTATCACAAAAAAAGGTTATCTCATTTTAAAAGCGAAGATGGAAAATGTGAATATTTGGAATAAAGAAGTCAGTTCAAAGTTAGTACAAAGGTTAATTACTAGTTAAAATGATACTAAAAAAAAGTATGCTTCTTTAAAAGAAAAGATGGAAATGATAAATGTTTTGAATAAAGAAAAGCTGTCGTTCGAAGTTAGTAAAAAGATTAGACTAGTTACCAGTTTACTTTCTATGGATAAAATACAATTATTATTGTAACATAAGGTAACAAAATAAATAGCATATCTGGTCTAAATGTCAACTTGGAAGTAATGTTTAACTTTATCCAAGATATGTGTGATTGCTACTTGGAGTTGAAGATTCAAGGTATTTACTTCTCGAATATGCCGACTAAATAGCTCAATTTCATCGCAAATAAATCATCTCGAAACTTCTAGGATTTGATCTGTTGTTTTCTTCTAGAAAAATGGCAATTTCGGATAGCTAATACTGTCAAACGCCTTGGTGAGGTCAACTAATATGCAGAGCACAAAAACATTCGCAATCCACAATATCATGTGCTTTTATTCCGTCATGTCCAGCCAATTTGTTCTTGTTAATATTCATAATAAAACAAAAAATCAGTTCCTAAGTCATTTCTATTAAATATAAAGATGGTTGCTAGCGAATATATATTGTTTGTTATTTTCTTCTCATAAAATTACTAAATTGACTTATCACATTTATGTGAAGTATAGGATGTTTCAAAAAGAATATAGGTATTTCGAATGCATATATTTATTAAACTTTAAGACATACGAATATGACACTTTACACACATATTTACGAACCTCTCAAGTTCAGATTACAGATGTTCAATATGTACTCCATCAGCGACACGAACAATACCACATCGATACTCAAATTCCTCCCATACTCGGGCATGGATGTCCTTCGCCATTGATGTTACGGCAGTACGGATCCGGTTCTTCAACTTTTCCAGGTTCTGTGGGAGTGGTGGTACATAAACGTTGTCTTTAACGAAACCCCACAGGAAGAAGTGACAGGGTGTCAAGTCCGGTGACCATGAAGCCCAGCTGAGACATGCTAAGTCGCAACCTCCTTGACGACCAATCCAACGGTTCAGTAGAGTTTCATTCAGATATTCACGCACTTGGCGACTCCAGTGAGAGAGTGTCCTGTCTTGTTGAAAAATGAAGTTGTCTTCGTGCAGCCTCGGAAACAATCAGTTTTGTAATATAGAGAGATACTGCTGACCATTAACCGTGTTTCCATCAAAGAAGAATGGGCGGTAAACAGATGATCGGGATGTTGCACGAAACACATTGATTTTAGGAGAATCTTGTACATGTTCAATGGCTACATGTGGGTTTTTTAGACCCAAAATTCGAACATTGTGTTTGTTTACCAGACTACTAACATGGAAAGTCGCTTTATCACTGAATAGATGCGTTGTGCGAAAGTGCTATCATTGTCAATAGCATCACGAATCTCGTTACAAAATGCCACACGTTTCCGTTTGTCGTCAGGACGCAGAGCTTGTAACAACTGTAACTTGTACGGCTTCATAACCAACCGACGTCTACGAACACGCCAAATTGTTATTGTAGGAAGTTGTAACTCCCGACTGGCACGACGAGTTGATGTTGAAGGATTACGTTGGAAAGCTGTTTGAATTCGTGCAACATTTTCTTCAGAAAAACGATGGCGGCCAGGAATCTTTCCTTTACATACACATCCTGTATCTACAAACTGTCGATACCATCTGCGAATGCTCCACCCATTCGGAGAATCAATTTGGTAGCTCAACCTGAAACTTCGCAAACTCGAGAACACAAAAATGATTTCTGCTGCGGAGTAGCATTAAACATATGACGGTTACCAAGAAAAACAGAAGACAACTGACAGCTATTAAATAAACTAAACTATGTATTCGTTTCTCCAATAGCCGAGCCAAGGCGCAGCGATCGATAGTTTGGACAAAATAATACTTTGTAATACGTATATTACATACATACTGTACTATCCAAGTGAGAACCAAAATCTATCAAACTTTCAGTAATATTCGCAGTGGTAGGATTATTATTTTTTTTTAATCAATATACGTTTGTCAGTTATAAATTTTGGAACAACCTTCGTTTTTCGTGGTGTCCGTGGCATTGTTCTATTGCAATAACGGAGATTTGTGGATCTCAGGCCATTTCTTACAAAGCGCCGGCCGTAATGGCCCAAATAAAAGATGAGAATAATATCCTGCGTTCATTGTCGATATGTAGGTAATCCATAAAAATAATCTCCACGCAATCCCAGAATACTTTTCTAAGCTATGAAACTGCATGTGCTTTAAGCGAAGGCTTTTCTTCGTGTTGGCGCCATTTTTCTTAACTGATTTTTGGTTTCAGGGTTGAAGTAATGCATCCATGTTTTATCAGCAGTTATTATCCGGTACCAAAATTAGTAGCCATAACGAGCTAAAAGGTCTTTAAATTGGCGTCATGTGCTGGATTTGTTAAACTTCTCTTCCGGTCCCAACAGCTTTGATACCCATCGGACTGAAACTGTATTCAGTCCCGTATGTTCGTGTAAAATCTCATGAATCTGTTGTATTCGCCTATTATTAGGAGGATTATTTTCTAGTGATGTTATGCCAGCTTTAAAACGATCAGCCCATCGATAAACAGTACTTTGAACGATTTCTGAAGGTTTCATACCATCTTTAAACAAAAAGGAAATGATTTAGTCATGTCGATTATGGTTGCGGTAGGGAAACAGGTCTGTATCAGTCAAGTAAATGCAGTAAACTAAACAACAATACACGGAGTAGCTGTGCAAATGTGTCAAGGCTTGTCGCTGTTCAACAGCGGAACTAGATTAGATTGTGAGCTGGAGCCAAAAATCTAGAACTTTTGAAATGCCCCTCGTATATCTAAAAAATTTTAAACGAAAATTTATAAATTCATTTGTGTTAGCAAATGTAAGTAAAAATATACCGCTCAAAAAGCAAAAGTACAATAACATACCAAATATAGCAAAGGGTTAAATTCGACTTAGCGATTTCATTTAATTTGTTACTTTACTACTGATAAATATCCAACGAATTTTTTTTAATAATGCGATTCTAAGAGTGGTATGCACATAGATAAATTTGTAGTTAATATGTTTGACATTATTAAATATTTACTCATGTAATGCAATATTTTTTTCGTTGGAATTACGCAATATTTTGATAATAAATAATTCGTATATACACAAAGTGAAACTGCAAAAGCATGTAAAACACATGATGAACGCCTTATAAAATCGACAATATACAATTATACACACATGCTAAAAGCTACAACAAACTTTAATTGAATTTAGTCTGTATATGTAAGTTCACTTTTTAGTGTTGCCTCCGATCTAATGATTGCAACGTGAAGTTTGTCATTTTTGACAATATACGAGGGAGCGTTTTTATATTCGCGGAATGAGCGGGTTGTAGAGGGGTGAGTAGGCGCATTGGGGGCGTGGCCTGTGCAGCGACTCATGATTAGTATAAATACGAAGTTTCATTGTTATTAGACAGTTAGTCTTTGAGCTATCGTCAACCAAGTAACATAATCAGGAGTGAAAAGTGAAATATGGAAAAAATCGAATATCGTGCCGTTATAAAGTTCCTTACCAGGCAAGGAAAATCAGTCGCGACCATAATGAATGAGATGTCATTGGTTTACGGCGACTCTTGTCCAGGAAAAACCATGGTGTACAAGTGGCATAGTTTATTTAAACAAGGAAGGGAATCCCTTGAAGACGACCCGAGGCCGGGCAGGAGCATTGAGGTGACCACGCCAGCACTTATCCAAAAAGTTGAACGAATTGTACTCGAAGATGCTCGACTAAAGAAGAAACAACTCGCAGAAATGGTTGGAGTATCCGATACAACAATTTTTAAAATCCTACACGATCATCTCGGCATGTCTAAGGTCAGCGCAAGATGGGTGCCGAGAATGCTCACGCCGCCGCAAAAACAACAGCGCATAGAGTGTTCGCGTGCATTTTTGGACCTCTGTAATGAAGACAAGGATGGTGTATTGAGTGGAATTGTTACTGGAGACGAAACTTGGGTTCATCATTATGAACCTGAGTCCAAACAAGACTCCATGCAGTGGCATAAAAAGGGCACAGCACCTCCCAAGAAATTTAAAGTGTCACAATCAGCTGGGAAACTCATGGCAACGGTATTTTGGGACTCGGAAGGAATATTGTTGATTGATTATAAAGATAAAGGTGTTTCTATAACCGGAGAATATTATGCTTCAATATTAGAGCGACTAAAAGAAGCCATTAAAGAGAAAAGACGGGGAAAATTGACAAAAGGTGTTCTGCTTTTGCACGACAACGCGCCCGTCCATAAGAGCCGCGTTGCGTTAGTTGCCCTGCATAAGGTGGGCTTCGAAATTGTGAATCACCCACCCTACAGCCCAAACCTGGCCCCGAGTGATTATTACCTGTTTCCGAAAATGAAAAAAGAGCTGCGGGGTAAAAAATTTACTGCCGATGATGAAGTCAAGGAGGCAGTTTCGGCGTATTTTGCAGATAAAGAGAAATCATTTTTTTATGAAGGTATAAATAAATTAATTGAAAGATGTGAAAAATGTATCCGTCTTGCAGGTGAATATATTGAAAAAGAAAAATAATTTGGTTTTTTTATTTCCACCCCTTGTCCCCCATTCCGCGAATATAAAAACGCTCCCTCGTATTTACCTTGACAGTTTTATTATCCGTTCGCTATTTCTATTGTTGACAGTAACTTAAAAATTTTATGTCAGGGAAAAAATGGAATTAATGCGCGGACATTTTTTCATAACTTTCGGCGTGGATTATCTCAATCATTGTGTCGACAAGCTGAATTCTTTATATGGTGATGAAGCACCATCGAAAACTACAGTATATCGTTGATACAGTGAATTCAAACTTGGACGACGTTCTTTGGACGATGAATTTGGTGAAGGTCGTCCCACAAATGTTGTTGTGTCGGAAAACATTAATGCAGTATCTGAATTGATATTGCACTATCGTCATGTGACATACTCTAGGTATTAATAACACCAGCGTAAATAAGATCCTGCATGAACATATAGCCGTTAAGAAGCTATGTTCACGTTGGGTACCACATTATTTGACAACCGCTCGAAAAGGACTCGTGTCGATTGGTGCCAAGAAATGCATAAAAGTACAATGGCGGTGCGTCAAAGAAACCGGATAGTAAACAGCAGTCGACTGAATGGGTGATGCGCCAAAACCAACACAAGCTGTTCACGCTCGAAATACATCAAAACAAATGGTAGCCTGTTTTTTCATAAAAATCGGTCACGTTGCAACCGTGCGCCTTTGGAGAGTTGTAGAATGGTTAATTCCGAATGGTACACAACTATTTGTTTGCCAAAAGTTTTTGAAGAAATAAGGAAAACAAACCGAAAACGACAGATTATTCTCCACCATGATAATGCGAGCTCTCACAGGTTGGTTCAAACAATTGAATATTTGACCGGGTAAAACTTTGAATTGATGAGCCATCCGCCGTACAGCCCTTATCTAGCACCCTATGATTTCTTTTTGTTCCCACACGTGAAGAATAAACTTCGTGGTTAACGGTTTTCTACGCCGGAAGGGGCAATTGAGGCATTAAAAACTCATATTTTGGAGATACCGACTTAACAGTGGCAGCAATGCTTTTCAGATTGGTTTAAACGAGTTCAAAAGTGCATTGATTTTCAAGGAGAATATTTTAAAAAGCAATAAAACTATTTTCGATAGTAAAAATTTTTTTTTGTTTGCTATTCCCGAAATATAAACGGCTACCCTCGTACTGCTAACCAATGACAATTTCTTTATATTTTTAAAACCAGCCATTGACTTTATATTAATTTACGCTTTTACTTACACTGAATAACAATAAGTACTGACGAAGATGTCTTCATAGGAAATGACAAATAATACAAACCGCGTTGTAAAACTAGATGAATATGCCTACAATATCTTGTTTTCAGTTATTCAATCAGATATAACAAAATAACAGAAAGTTTATGAATATCAACATATTGATCAATATTCGGCTGTTTTGAATCATTTTAATGCTTAATATCACACTTGAAAAATATAAAATTAATTAAATATTAATTTTATATTTTTCAAGTGTGATGACGATTTTTTCTTGACTAAACCAGGACGCCTTTCATTAATTTTTTACTTTAGTATGTGTAAAAGACTCGTGTAATATGTGACTGTGATGTTTTAACTTTTTAGAAAGCAATCAAGAAGAATGGTCTTTGAATTCCAAAAAATGGAAGCCATTACTTTTCGTGTAGATAGAATAGTCATCGGTTTTTTTAGGGAAGGAAAACCTTTGCGCCATCTGTTTAGATTGTTGTTTTGTTTCGGGTGAATAATGATGAATTCACGTCTCATCTATGATAATAAATCGACGCATAAAATTTACTTTACTTTTCGAAAACACTGACCAGTCACGGCACCCACCAAAAAAATATTTTACGTACTTTTCTTCATTAGACAATTTTAACAAGTCAACACGTGACTGTGTAAAGAAAATCATCAGCAAGTGAAGAATAAAACTTAACTAAAATGACCAAACTATTCTAATATATTTAAAATCTTCGTAGCAAAATTTTCTAACGCGGAATTTAATAATAAGTATTCCTTGATTACTAAACTTACTAATTTTTGTTAGGCTATGTGTCGAATAACAAATCTCGTAATGGAACAAGTAATTCAAGCAAACTTATACATTATACATTAGATTCGACATCATAGTTTAGTGTGGCGATAGTGGTCAGTCAGAGTATTATTGCTCATAAAAAATGATTGGATGCTGCAAAAGTTTTGTAATATTGTGCAACTGATTGTTGCACGTCTTGGTAAGTTCAGTGTAGGTTGAGGATCGTTCAAGCCTACACTATTGCCGAAGAGTCGGTTTCTCTATATTAGTAGCTTCCAAACTAATCAGTGTAAATAGTGTCACCTTAGTCAATGACGACGGACCAGGTGATTTTAGTTGTCTTAGTCAAAAACGACATTTCACAACTATTATATTATAAATTTACCATGGTTTGAATATTGATCAGTATATGAAGGAAATGGCTCTTATACTAAGAAATGATTGTCCACATCGTATGACCATATTCAGTTGATACAGTGTGCCAGAGAGAAAATTTCATCTTAGCAGATGCTCCGAGGCCAGGACGCCCTCACCTTATCCAATTACGAGAATATTAATGCTGTCAAGAAGATATTCGAGTTCGATAAGCGTGTTACTGTTAGACAGAAGAATTTATTTACCAGCAATTCGAATATCTTCAAGCGAGGAAGGTTTCCTGTTTTTGAGTACCATATGTCTTAGTTGACAAGCAGGTACCATGCCGCGTTTCATACAGCCACGAGAAACTCGAGAAGTTTTAAAATGGGATAGCTCATTATGCTAATAATATCATGACAGGTGTCGAGATCTGGCTTTATTATTATAACATACCTTCTAAAGCATATAACGATATTGGACTCTTTGAAGACGAAGACACTCTCGTTTTGTACGGAAATCTCATCCGTTAAGAATAAAATGGTAGCTATTTGCTATACTGTGAGAGAAATTTTGGAACGCGTGCTATTGGAACCACAAAACACAGTTGTTATAAATTAGTACACCGAGAAGTACTTGAAGCACTCAAAAACATTTGACTTTACTCGAGACTAGGCATTTATTTTTCTCACCACAACGATGCTGTGTCCAATCACTTCAACGTGTGCACCAAGTATTTAGTAAGAATTGGGATAAAGGTGCTAATCGACTTTACAGCTCAGATCTCTTCATACGACTTTGCATTGTTTCTCCATGTGAGAAACAGGCTCAAAGGGAGGAAGCTTTTTAACGCTGAGGATTTTCTTTGGATGAGGAATGACGTGTGTCTAGATTGTAGCAGAACTGTAAACAAGTTGGTTGAATGGCTTCGAAACATGGACAAGTGTATAGAATGTTATAAAATTTTTTTGAAAGACTGCATAAATTAAATCTATTTGCAGTTCCATCTGTATATACAAGCTCGATTTTGGGCAGCTCTATAGAAACTATTTTAGAAAAATGCTTTTTTGACTTTTTATATAAATGAATATTTCTTTTGAAAAAATTGTTACTTTTGCCTGAAGCACATAAGTATACATATGTGGATATTAATTTCAAATAACATCGGTTTTATATAGTCCGTCGGGAAGTTTGTTAAGGCGTTGCTTAAAAAAAATTTTTAAATGTTAGTATTTTTTCTTCACTTTCTTACAATATAAAATATTAACTAAATTACATTATAAAAGTTATTAAAAATACATTATTTTTGTTGCCAAGCAAAAAAGTTGTGGTTTATAGAATCTTAAATCGATTCTGATAAAACAAAATATACATCTTGTTATTCTTATATCGCCTTATTTAAAAATCTAAATGGTCAGTAATTTCTGAAAATAACAGCTCTTAATGTTACGTGGATAAAAAGTTATTTAACTTTGAAGTAGTTGATTAACATATACACCGCAAACAAAATTAAAGACTTTAATATTGGCGAAATATGAACTTAGACGATACTTACACCTCTCAGTACATACATACATTGTATTATGTAATTATGTATGTATAAGCCCCTTAAAGACAAGATCAAAACAGTAAGAATCACTATAATTATGATAACATTACATTTTGATCCTTTCGATAATATTGCTCGTTATTTTGGCAATAACTTTTAATGATATGACTTTATTAATCATAATAACACAGACCGTCTTTATTAAATATCAAGATAGCAATTTATTCTCAATGGTTAACCGCGTTCTGTATGCACTTGTCATCTAGACAATACAAGACTGCAACAGTAAACCAATCTAGATTGTAATTTAATACAGTGTTGTCTACTTGAGGCTGTTATTAACAAATATGTTATTAAAATAGTAAATAATTTCAAAGCAAGTTGCTTCATGATAACGTACGTACATACATGCATATGTATGTATATACTTAACTTACATATGTGCGTACATAGCATATATGTATGTATGTATGTGATACATGAATGTATGTGAACAATTATGTGTATATTTATTTAAAAATACGCTTGAAAATAATCATGACTTGTTTAAACGCAAATAAAACGGAATTTTCATTTCAAAATATTGTTACTGATAACAAAAAATTTACGTGGTTACTTATACAATATATTACGATAATAATGACTAAGTAATTACCAAAAATAGTACTAATTAATGAAAAGTCATGTGAACTTGCCGTGTTCATTTTAAAAGTCTATCAATATCATAAAAACAAAAAAAATCCCTACAAACACAGAAATCTACCAGATTTTAGGAGAGAAACGAGAAAAGTTAATAACAACCATCTATAGAAAAAAACAGAAGCAAAAATGTAGGAACATGTTTATTAATTTATAAATTTTAATACAGACACACAGTCAGTCACAAAACTGAAGAAACGAGCGATCATTTGCTTAGCAACACTTCGCGAACAAATAACTGATAGATTTTGATGGTGGATTGTTTAGTTTTAGGATCGAAACGTACGTAGATGATTGAATAATCTCGGTTGAAATTCTTTCCACTATTTCACACCAACTTGCTTTTGAGCTTCTGTTAAATCATCTGGAATCCAACGACTGCAAAACAAGCTTCCATATGTTCAAATGTTCATAAAAAAATTGTATGTATTACTTTCATGTCAATGGCCAAGAATACTTCAATTTCACGGCATGTCACATGCCGATCTCATTTAACCATTTCACGTACGGGATTAACACAAGTGGCAATAACAGGCGTCGATGGACGATCTTCAGATTCCTCCATATACTGTGAGAGGAATTTTGGAGCGTGTGCTGTTGGAACTACAAAAGACAGAACTTCCCGAAATTCGCCCCAAAGAGTGATGTGTCAACACTGGAATTCTAGAAACTACATTTAAGTACTCATTAACTGATTTAGAAATATTAAATTTTATGAATATGACGATTGGTAAAAGAAGGCACCACTTAAACTACTTGATTCCAAAAATATTACCGACAGGCCTCGTATAGACTAATTTCCAAAATGCATAGGAACCCTCGCTTACACTCGTATTAAATAAAATCCAATTTCCAGTGGAGCAAAATGCAGAAATATTTAGAAATTAAAACGTTTTTTTTTCATACAATGTGCGGATTGTTTACAATGCAAAGTTGGAAATGTAAAATATTGTTGCTTGCTGGCAACCATCCCTCCATGACTAATCAATTCTTCAGAATTCCAACTATTTAGGTAGTTTATCAGTAAGTGATCGTTGTTATTCCGCGAAATCATATATTACATCATCATCAAACGTTATCACAGCAGCATACAACTTATTTAATGTATCATAAAAAAGAACTAGAAATCTGAAAGAAAGTTTGTTTTGTGTATGGAAAGGACGATTTCCTATACTAACATCGAAAATTCGAAATAAATGTATGGAAGAAATAAGTGTTATTCCAGTTATTCTTCATAATATTTGTACTATTTTGAATAAGCGTGAACCACCATTATATATAGTGGAAGAAGAAAATAATTGAATTTGCTAATAATGTTTATATAAAAATTTTTTATGAAGCTGTAAGATCAATATTAACTAACCATATATTTTTATAAACCAACATGGATCAATCAACTCTTACCAACTTATGATAGATAGATAGAAATGGATTTTTATTATCATATTGATGAACAATTGTTGACGAAAAATGGACCCTGCCAGATCAAAAACAACACCAAACAGTCACACGTTCAGATGGAGAGGCTTTTCAACAATAATTCTTGGGTTTTCCGAGCCTCAAATGCGATAATTCTGCTTGTTAACGTAACCTCCGAGGTGAAAATGGGCCTCATCACTCAAGATGATTTTTCGCTGAAATTCCATATCAGTTTGATTCATTTCAAGGACCCAATCAGCAAAGACACGACGTTGTTGATGGTCGGTAGGCGTGAGTTCTTGTGTTAACTAACCTTTAAAAGTCTTAAGACCTAGGTCTTTATGCAAAATACGGTGTAATGTCGTTTGTGGAATGCCCAATTCCAAAGATCGACGAGAAATGGACAAACCTGGGTTTTCCTCAACGCTATGGGCTACAACAGCAATATTCTCAGTTGTTCTTGAGCGACGTGCACGAGTTCGATTCTTCACATCACTAACTTGTACCAACAGCCCAAATTTTTCCACCAGTTTCACAATTGCTGGCCCAGAAGATGCTTCACGACGACCCAAAAATGCTTTAGTTTGGCGAACTGTGACCGCGAAATTTTCACCATTTTTGTAGTGAATTTTAATAATTTCAGTGCGTTGTTGAAGCGTATATCGTTCCATCTTTATTAATGGCATAGTTTTTGCTGGTCATCTGTCGAGTAGCTACAGATTGAGTCATAACGACTGTTAAAATGGCGGCCTATTGAAAATGAAATGTCTTATTGGACACATTTTATATGTCACAAGAAAGTAACGATCCAATTGGACTCTAGATAAATATTGTTAAGTATGAGAATAGCGTATATTACCAACAGCACAGTATAGAAATTACGCAAATACTTGAACAACACTTTGTTATATTCGTCCAATTAGTCTATGCCCCTCAAGCGCCCATGTGTAATAGATCGTAATGTTTCCATTTAGGCAAACATTCAAAATTATACAGTTTTCACTACTAATCACAGAAGTGAAATTTAGGATACTGGCCAAGAAGCGTGTTGAAACGTGCTTTTATACACTCTGCCAACGATCGTTTTAATGCACGCGTAAACATGTTAACACAAATCTTAACACAGACGCAGGCATTAATTGCAGCATATACCTCGTGTATTGGAAAGTTATCACCACCACTCGTGTCAAAGCTAATTTCAAACGAAACCACGGTTTGTAATTTAGGAGGTTTAGGTCCTGGCTACTAGACAGCAGCCAATTTTCAGTGATAATGAAACTTGTAGCCAAATCTTAGTTTTCGTCATATAAGCTGAAACGGAATCTTGTTATAGCACTCTATGTGTAAAATGATTAAAGAAGCTCCTTTTAGTTTAGGAAGGACTGACGCCTTTTTCGTAGAAATGAAGATCGGTGACTTTTTCCATGTCAACATCAGTTCAGAGGTTTCACTAGATGGCTGGGTATATGTCATTTTGTTTAATAAATTTTTCTTATGGAGTCAAAATTTTTGCATTAGTAAAAAAGATATTTCTGTATCGATTATCAACTTACTTCTCCAACACGTTTTTTTCTACTCTGTTCTCCTGAAGAGCTGTGGTTGGTCAGTAATTATTCGAGATGTCATTTAAAAGCCAATTCCAATAGGTTTTAGGTTTATTTAACTAATACCACTTATTGATTTCTGAAGCTTATTCACTTTAGGAGCCATGACTTTTTGCATACGGAGCGGATTTCTCCAAATTCTAGCTTCAACAGTTTTAATAGATCGCGATTTTCGTATTGTGCGGGGCTGCTAGGACTGTTAACGGTCTTTCATGCCTCTAGTCTCCTTAAATAATTTAATACATCAATGCACAAACATTCTGCTAATTCTGAGTGGCCAGTGAATTTTCCATTTTATACTTATAGAGCGTTAAAACAGCGATACAGTTCTTCTTATCCGATCAATCCATAGTAAAAACAAAAGACAAATTCAATTTCTTTTCGCTGACAAATCATAATAAACTGAATTGTCAAAAACCATGTGTTAAATTCAAATGCATTCAATTCTGCTACTGGGAACATTGTATACATTCATTATTGTAAAAGTATTTATATGCCTACTGGGTCTATTCGGATGAAGGTGTATAATCATTTAAATAAAACCATAAAAATTGCTTTATCTGTTACAGTAATAATAAAAAACTAAAGCACTATTTTCGTTAATACATTTATATGATTAATAAATTTTATATAAAATAAAAACAAACTTCAAACTACAAAAATATAAACCACAGAATATTACAATAGATAGGAAGAATATACATGTACATCATCATCAACCACCAATATATTTTTAAACCAATTATTTTACAAAGGTGTTTCGTGCTCGTAACACCTTCATTAAGCTGCACGAAATTTTGGGGAGTTATATTAAACTGTCCGGGAAAAAGAGCGTTATTTCCTATCTCATTGGAGGAACAAAATATTGCAACTTTTCCTTTTTTGTATTTATTCAAGCACATAAGAGAGTACAGGACAAGAAACCAGCGTAAGGTAATAGCCTTCCTTTTCTTCCCTTACTTGCTTTATATACAAATTTTAACTTCCGTCCTGTTTCTTTCTCTTACTTATATATTAATTTTTTTCCTTCCACACGTAACAAAGTGAATATGTACTGGTAAAAGATTCCTAGTAATTTCGTGTATACCAAAAAGTTAACTCAATTTAATTTCAATAATTTTAGCTAGAAATGGGTGAAAGTACTTATTTGTCAAAATACGTGTGTTTCTATTTTTTTAATCAATTCTAAAAAAAAAGAAATTTTTCATATTTTCCACTTGTGAAGTTCTCATAACTATGTAATGGGTGTGCAACTTAATTCGGTTACTTTTCAATGGAGGTCGTTAGTTGTTATATATAGTTGATTATGACAGCTGTTTTTTTTTGTTGGAAAGGTTTGACTTCTGTCGTTACATTGTTTTGAATTTTGTATAACAACATTATTTTTTAGCTCATTGAAAATGTCTGAATTTGTGTTAAATAAACAACATTTGCGGGAAGTTTTAATTTTTTGCTTTAATTGGAAGAAAAGTGCAGCTGAAGCTCAACGATTGCTTGCAGAAGTGTATGGTGAATCTGCTCCAACAAAAAAAATGTGAATGATATCGACGGTCAACCAAAAAAGTTTGAAGGCGAGGAACTGGAGACATTACTGGATGAATATTTATGTCAAACGCAAGAAGAACTTGCAACAACGTTGGGAGTAACTTACCAAGTCATTTCAAAACGTTTAGAAGCATTGGGATTTATCCAAAAGCAAGGAAATTGGGTACCACAGGAATTGAAGTCAAGAGACGTTGAAAGACGATTTTATGTATCGCAAATGCTGCTTGAACGCCATAAAAAAAAGTCGTTTTTGCATCCAATCGTTAGTGGTGATGAAAAATGGATTCATTACGATAATCCAAAACGAAAAAAATCATATGTAAAGCCTGGCCAGCCATCAACATTAACGGCGAAGCCAAATATTAATGGTGCCAAGGTAATGCTGTCTATTTAGTGGGATTCGACGTTATCCATTATGAGCTGTTAAAACCTGGTAATTCTATTACGAACGAGCTGTACAGACAATTAATTCGTTTGAAGAGGGCAATCGCCGAAAAACGACCAGACATGAGTCTATAATATTCCATCATGACAACGCTCGGCCTCATGTTGCAAGACCAGTTAAAAACTTTTTGCAAAACAGCGGCTGGGAAGTTTTACCTCACCCGCCCAGACGTTGCCCCTTCTGACTATTATTTATTTCGATCGATGCAGAATGACCTTATTAGAACACGCTTCACTTCAGTTGAAGGAACCAAAAATTGGCTCAGTTCATTCTTAGCCTCAAAGGATGAACGGTTCTTTTGGGAAGGAATCCATCAATTGCCCGAAAGAAGGGGAAAAGATGTTGCTTTCGATGGACAGTACTTTGAATAATATGTTCATTCACTTTGATTATAAAATGAAGGCATTTTTTTACAAAGAAAGTAACCGAATTAAGTTGTACACCCATTAACTTCAACGTGGAATTTGTTTTTACATCACTTTGACTTTGACTTTGACATTTAATATAAAAAGCATGTTTTAATATTTAATGGAAAAATAAATTTAAAATAAAATTATTGCATACCTATATAAAATTATTAATTTTTCTAGCAAATTATGAACTTCGAACCTTCTTTTAATAATATAATTGAAATGTATTTATATCATTAAAAAAAATAAACAGGAAGCTATCTCTCTGAATACTAAGAAATCATCTTGCCTGTATATTCAGTGGAATGTCTGTAACTAAGCAATGTTTATGTATACGCGGTTACTTTAAGAGCTGTTAAGCTAAAGATGCTATTTGTCAACATGTTTTGGTACAAGATTAAGTGCTGAGTAACTATTATATAGCAAAGGATATTGCCAAAGAGAAAATAGGCTCAAGTAATGTAAACAAGATAATTCGATGAAATGAATTTACGAACAAAGAAAAATACCATTAATCAAATAGCATTACAAATTTACAAAATGTATGTACATTTATGTTTTAGATGTAGATGTAAATACATATTTTATTTTTATACTAAATAATATACGCAAAACAGTGTCAATTTACAAATAACCAAAATATAAATTTAAATTGAAGAAGTTGAAGAAAAGTAACCCCCTTACTGGTTGTCATCATCTGCAGCAGGAAATTTACGTGAGTACATCACTTTAACACTAACGTATTCAATTACTGTTGAGAATAAGAACTTAGTTGTCGAAACACGTATTCACATTCGAAAATTACATTATACTAAAGAGGATATTTTTGTTAAACTTCTAAACAGAAATGTATACCACTACAAAACTAAAAGAACATTATTAAGGTATTCCAGATAATAAATAAATAAGAATGATTCATAGAGGACTATAAATTAATTTGCCAAAATGTTGTTTCGGATAATAACATTCTTTTTATATTAGTCAAGACATTAAATTCCACGTGAGACACATGCCTTGCTTTTAAAGGAAAAAATCTCTTAGCTCGACAAATTAAAGAAATTAAATCAGTAATAATAATAATAATAATAATAATAATAACTTTATTGCCCAATAGATAACCACTTACAGGACAATGATATATGTATGTATGTATAAAAAAAGGAATCGATCGTACAGTACGATATACAAATAAACTTAAAAATTACCCAAAAAAAAAATATCAAACAATTTGCCCAATGTGTATTTTACACTTTACAATACTTGCACAACCTTGTCCTCCATTCCACCGCACTAAGAAGGGTTAATGTGTTTATTATAGTTCTTCACCATATGGTAAAACGGCGATCTGAACAATACATTAGTTCTAGCTCTTGGAGTAGCAAAAATATTAAAGTTTCTTGTTTTACACACACAGGCACATGAAAACGGATCTGTGAAACTAGGGAAGGAGAATCAATTTTATTGAGTAACAGATTATTAAAAAATTTGGCACTAGTCAATTCACGCCTGCAGCTAAACTTTGGAAATTATGACAGTCCAAAAGAGCAATATAATCCGTTCCGCGATTCGGATAAATACCAGACATTTTATAGGACAAGTGTTTAAGGAATTTTTTTTGCACCCGTTCAACTGCCAGATGTTGATGCACGTAATAAGGATACCAGACTATAGCAGCATATTCTAATTTGTTACGAACTAAGGTATAATATAATGTTTTTATTGTGTCGATGTTAGAGAAATTACGTGCAGATCTTATAAGAAACCCTGGAGACTTCGACGCTGGCAGACAGATAGTGGTTGTATGTGCCGAAAAAGTAAGTCTCGAATCATAGGTTATACCCAAGTCCACCATTTCTTCCTTTCTGGCGATGCTCTCAGACCCAGCAATGTATCTATAAATAACAGGATCTGTACATCTGCTATGTGTAACTACAGCACATTTTTGTACATTTAAATGCATATTATTGTGCTTACACCACTCAGAGATTATGCCCAGATTACTCTGCAGTTGTACGCAATCTTGATATGTACTTATCGTGTTATATATTTTAAGGTCGTCTGCATATGCCAGATACTGACAGTCTAGTTTAGCAAGAAGGTCATTAATATATATGTTAAATAATAATGGTCCGAGATTTGATCCTTGCGGAACTCCTGATGGCATAGCTATTGTAGTTGACGTATAACCATTATAAACAACATATCCAACTCTATTGGTTATGTATGAGGATATCAAATTTAAAAGCGATGGACAGAATCCAATCTGCTCCAACTTCGCAAGTATCAATCTATGATATATGGAATCAAACGCCTTGGAAAAATCCGTGTAAATAACGTCAACCTGCTGACGAGAATCCAAGACCGAGGAAATAAACTGTGTGACGTTGACTAAGTTTGTAGTTGTTGATCTGCCTGGTATAAATCCATGTTGATGAATAGACAGATAAAGCTGTAGGCGTGAATAAATTTTATTATATAAAATGTGTTCTAAAATTTTGGCAAAATTACATAAAATACTTATAGGTCGGTAGTTAGTTATCCGAAATAGAAAATATAAATCAACAACTACAGAACAGAAGGCAAAATTTCTTAAAAGGCGCAATCTTATAAGATTTACTTTTAGTTGTCTAATACTATATTAATCAATTAATTTTAATATAACACCTTTCTACAAGCGTATTCGTATTATTTCGACAACTCTGTTGTCATAATTAGCAGATAATTAATTACAGTGTCACACCTGGAATCACAGTAAAACCCATTGCAACACATTGTCGAAATACGTATACAGAATTTGAAAATTATTGTGGAAAGGGGTTATTATTAATTGATTAATTTAATTAACCACAGTCTCCATTAAAATTTAGCTAATACTATATTGTATAATACTGCTTTTAATTGTCCATTTTTCCATAAAAAACACGCGTTTTCTGGAATGTATCTATCGTGTAAAAATAACATTTCAACTTTTCATTTTTAATATGTTGGTCGTTTTATTCCAACTATAAATTTTATTCTTTTCTATTTGGGTTTTTCAGCCAGTATGCAATAATAAAACATTCAGTTCATATTAACGACGTTTCGGTTTTTTTTTTAAATATTTTAACTTGAAAAGGGGGTTAAAAACTCAAAACGTCGTTAATATGAACTGAGTGTTTTATTTCTTGTCCTGGTCAAAAAATCCAAATGCAAAAGAATAAAATTCATAATTTCCTACAGATTTTCTTTTTTCTTAATTTCTTACGATGATATAGCCATATGTCGTTTAAAGAGATTACATTATTATTCAAATTGCAGCGATATGGGCAGTGTATAAGTTACAAAATAAGTAGACAATATGGAGACATGCTTGTTGAAATTAATTGGATAAAAAATCGTAGTAAATAGTGAACAAATTTGTCGATATAAGTAAAATAATACATATAATAAGTAACTAAGGAGTTTAAAAACTATAATTTAATTAATAACAATATCAGAAGTGGTTGTTTAAAGAAAACACTAAGTGAGGAAATTAAGCAAACGCATGTGTGTAATAAGTCTAATAAGACTATTAAGTTTCGAAAAATATAGCAGAATATTATACAATAGTGGATATACAGCATAAGTATCTAGAAAAATCCTGTCAATAATATGAATAATAGCAAAAAACTTTTAAATGTTGTTAAACAATGCAAAAAAATCCCATTAAATTTCTGAAATAAAGTATTTTCTGGAGTCGGTACCATAAAATAGCTAACACATAACTCTTTTACCTAGAGACACAGTTCACAAGTGTTTAAATACTTTCGTTTTCTCGTACATTTCTTTCTCAATGAATAGGCAGATTAACATGAATATTATTAAATTTGTTTTGCATAAAACATTCTGAAAAGCAAAAACAAAAGGTTATATTTAAACACATGTTGAAAGTTATTTATTCATATTAGTAGCTGCTGCATGAATACTGTTGCTGCCTATTTTATATACAGAAACAAAATTGCTTCAAATAAAAATATATCAGTACTCCTCTAATGAATTATTTATTTGTGATAGTTATTCATAAATTTTCCCAAATAAGATTGCTTAGGTATAATATTATCATTATATTTATTATTTTTAAGTATGTATCAATAAAATACGTCCATTTGGAATTGGTTTTATAATGGGTTGTAATGAAAATTATAAAGTACAACTTAAAATATGAAGAGTGAATTCAAGTTTTATTTTATTAGGGCTTAAAATAAACTTGAAATGATTTCACACGAAATATCACATTGCAATTTATTTGCCGCATACTGAAAACAAGCTCTGAAAATTTTAGGAAATTCCAAATTGATAGTACATATATTTTCAGATAATCATTTCATTATTAAGATAAAGTTTTCGTTTTTTGAAATACACACGAATTATGTTCGTCAAAAGTACTTTTATATAAACAGTCTTTTAAGTATTACATTATAAAATGTTATTTTTGACCTTTTATTAAATGAATATTATTTTTAAAATACACCAATATAATTGTACTATTTTCACAAAATATACAGCCTTGGCCATATGTCTGAAGCACCCCCATAAACGTGCAATATTACCTGAACCCTAAGAACGTAATGAAAGGGGCCATTACTAATGTGTATATAATGACTGTTTACCAGGAAAATCTCAAGAAGTATACAAATATTCTGTAGTTTTAAGGTTTATTGCTGTTAGTTGATCTTTACTGTTCAATAAGTGAGGTGTATTAGAAACGATATTGTGTTATAAAATTGATTTAACCAGTTGTATTGAATATTGTGTTTTTGTATAGTGTTGTACATTGTGACAACATGCCTAGAAAACGGGAGTTAGATGTAATAGAGCGAAGTAAAGCAGTGTTATTACATACTCAAGGACTATCGCAATCAAAAATCGCGAAAATAATGAAGCGGTCGCGCTATGCCATCCAAGCGGCAATAAAACGTTTTAAAGAGACAGGTTCTTACGAAAATCGACCGAAAAGTGGACGAAAACGTATTACAACGGAGAGAGATGATCGATTTTTAACGCGACTTTCTCTGAAAAATCGTATGAAATCATCAAAAGATTTATCTGCAGAAATAAATGAGCGCCAAGGAACTTCTGTATCAGCGAGAACAGTGAGAAGACGACTGGTAGAAGTAAATATACATGGTCGTAAAGCTCGCCGCAAACCCTTATTGAGCGAGGAGCAGAAGAAAAAACGGTTGTTGTGGGCAAAAAAACACAAAAATTGGACAGTTGAGGATTGGTCCAAAATCATATGGTCCGACGAATCCAATGTAGAGGTATGATAAATTAATGCAGTTTTACTTTTGTGTTACATAAATATGATATTTTGAATGTGCTGAATAGTGAATTGGAATTTTTTGAACAGCTATTAATTTTTCTATATCTTACGTAGATTTTGCCAACACCTGGGGCTCAGTTTGTTCGTAGAAGACCGGGGGAAGCGTTTGAGCCACATTGTATTGTGCCTACAGTAAAGTATGGGGGTGGTAGCGTGATGATATGGGGATGCATGACCACTAAGGGTGTCGGCGAAGTGTACGTCTGTGAAGGCAGAATGAACAGCAGTAGGTACATCGATATGTTAGGAGAAGTACTAGAACCGTCTATTGTAAAGCTGTTCGATTCCGATGAAGAGGCCTACATTTTCCAGCAGGACAATGCACCCTGCCATAAATCCAAACGTACAATCGAGTGGTTTAGCGCAAATAACGTGCCCATATTCGAATGGCCGGCACAATCGCCGGATTTGTCGCCCATAGAAAATTTGTGGCGTATTTTAAAGAGAAATGTCGCAAAATATAGACATAAAAACAAAAACGAATTAAAAGCGAGGATATTTGAAGAATGGGAAAAGATTTCACCCGAGATATGTAGCAAATTAGTGGCTACAATGCCTAAACGGATACAAGCCGTTATCAAATGTCGCGGTGGTGCTACAAAATATTAATGTATATTATTAAATTTGCATTCAAAATGTATATACACTTGTAGTTTAATTTTTATACCTCCTAATTTCATTTTACATCCAAAACTTGAGGGTGCTTCAGACATATGGCCAAGGCTGTATACATAAGTCCATACATAATAAATCATCAAGGTAATTACCTCATTTACTTTCATATGTTTATTATCGTTTTATGAAAACAATAAAATTAATAAAATAAAAGTTTCGGTACCCAACTGGAAAGATATTTTTAAAGATTTTTAAGTATCTAATATTTTATACAGCGAAGGTAATGGTAAGTATATATTAATCTCGTGTATCTAAATCAATAAATTGTATAATATTTATTTCGAAATAAATATCAAGCGGTTTATTATACAATTTATATTTATATCTACCTATAAAAACTTGAAAGTATTGTATTATAAAACTTATTAATATTATTACTAAAACAATAAAATAAAATTACAGTTAATTTGTTTATTCATATAAAACATGCATAATTAAAATTCGTAAATATTAACAAACCTATACTTATTATAATTTGTAATAATTAAAATTCCGGTTGTAGTAAATACATTCATAAAGTAGTAAAAAAAACAAGCGTCAAAATGAATGAAGCCAATCATTCACTACGCCTCCATGCCCAAAAATTCATTAAGAAAAACGATTAGCATTTGTTTTCCATTGATTAATTTTGTTTACAATTTTTATCGACAATTTTATCAATTGCTCTTTACTTAATTGACAAATATAAGCCAGCTTAGCTTGTACAATAATTTATATGTACTTTGAAATAATATAATATAAATAACAACCCAAGGTAGTTACATTTCATTGGCGAATGAACTTTAGAGAAAAAAAACGAATAATAACAAGAAGGCAGCAAAACTCGTAATCAATAAATCTACAATTGCCCAAATGTATTTGTTGTAATATTATATGTACATGGTAATGAATTTAATTGTCCTAAATATTCTTAGGTAAAATTGAGTAAGAAGTTTGTAGTGTTTACATAATAAATCGTTGAAATCGAAAATACATGAAATAAATATTACTTAAAAAGTGATTTAAAAATTATGAAAGGTGATATATTTAATTAATAAAATAATTGTTGTTTTAAGTTATCACACTTTTATAACATGTTGCTTTAAATTGTAACGAATGTACACCCTAACATTATATATAAAACACATAAATTACTTACTTTTACTACCACAATCTGCACAAATATTGTTTCCCGCAATTTTTTGTAATTTTAACAATTCTTTTTCATTTCTATCTGCCATGGCACAAGAACTACATCACACTTTACGAGACTGTATGCATATATTCACACCAATACAAACTTATTTACTGTCCTCCATTTTTAAAACGATGCTAGGTTGTTTTGACATGTTTTGATTATCTCCAACCATAGACGGCTCGTCAATAGGGGTTCCTAAAATTTTTCATTTAAATAATTAAGTCTTGTAAAAAAATTAGAAGATTTCTCATATAGTATATAATTTACTTTTAATAATTAAGCTATACATTTTTATAATAAATACGTACATCGTTGGAAGAATAAACCAAATAATTTATTGGAATTGTGCAATGTATGGAAAATAACACATTTTTGACATTGGCATAAATCACAAGTTCATTCGAAATCATTGTTTTCACATTATTTCCTAACTGTTTTAAAATGTGGTCCGTAGTAAGTAATAATATTTTCAAACAAGCTGTTTCAAAAGCTGTTAATGCAAACGCTAGAACAATATCGACAACCTATTCATTGAACGCAACATTCAAAGTACAAGATGATAAAGATTTTTTGGAAAAAGTGGAAAATAGTAAAGATCCAGTAATTGTGGACTTTTTTGCGACGTAGGTATACTCATATCAAAGCTTTATTTTATTTTATATATGCAAATCATTATTTTTTACTTATTTACTTCTTTTAAACAGTTACTCATTATGACCAAGTTCTTATGTTAACATATTACTAATAAGTATCTACGTTTATATATTTTATAGATGGTGTGGTCCATGCAGAGCCTTAGAACCTCGCTTAGAGAATGTAGTAGCTAAACATAATGGTAAAATAACACTTGCAAAGGTAGATGTTGATTCTTTAGGTGAAGTTGCTGCAAAATATGAGGTCACTACAAAATTTTTACTTAAACAACATAATTTATTAGGTACTTACAGGTTGGAACAATTCCTGCATTAGTGGTTTTTCGTAATGGAAAAGTTCATGACCGTTTGATTGGATTGCAAGATGAGGATAAGTTAAGTATGTGGGTAGATAAAGTATTAGGAACAAAATAAATTGGTTGTAATTACAGAAGAAAAATATATGTATATAAAAGTTTGAGTTTGTCATATTATATATTAATAAATAAGTTATAGTGAATATAATATGTGTTATTGTTTTACCTGTCTTAGAAATCAATTCTTACATTTTCATTTTCCAATTGGAAATCCATGTAATATACGATTTTTGAAATTACCGCGTCTTTCATGCTCAAGTAAAACTAACCTTCAATTCTCATAAAATTTTCAAAGAGAATTTTTAAAGAAATTTTATAATGTCTGACTCTGACGAAGAAAACTATTGTTTTTATGGAAAAGCTCTTGAACCTTATGATGAAGGTAAATAGTTGTTTATTTACTTAATATTATTTACAATTATTTTTCTAATAGAAACAATCCCAAAGAAAAAGCCAATATCTGTAGAAGATCAAATAGCTACAGATACACATGGTAGACGTCGATTTCACGGTGCCTTCACGGGAGGCTTTTCTGCAGGTTTCTATAATACAGTTGGATCATTAGAGGGATGGAAACCAACTGAATTTAAAAGTTCTCGTGATGATAAAGCAATTACTAAACAATCAAAACCAGAAGATTTTATGGACGATGAAGATATCGGCGAGTATGGAATTGCTCCTCAAACTGTGCAAGCGACTAAAGATTATGCAACCAATAGAAAACGAAAGAAAAAAGTAAATATTAATTTATACCATAACTTTTTCACTAGCACAATTATTTGTTGACTTTAAAAACTGATTAATAATATGTAGTTCTTAAAATACAAAGTATCAAAACACTAAATATATAAGTGGATCCATCCCATTACATTAAGATGTTAATCGTAATGGAACAAAATCTTGAATAAAAATTTGGTATGAATATTTGAATTAAAAAATACTCAAATTCTATGATAAAAACAAATGTATATACTCATATTTTTAAAATTTTACAGTAAATATATATTCTGTAATGTTTACTAAGTTATACCAAATAATTTTGTTTGTTACAATATTTCACATAGGTATATTACCTTAATACATGATTTACTTACAAAAGTACAAAGAAAATAAGTACATTCTATTTCTTATAACCCGCTTATATACTTCATTTATTACAATTAGCTGCAATATCAAAATATTTTATTTACTATATTACATTCTATATTTTAGGTTTTTTCTGATGGACCAATTCCTGGTGAACCAGTATTGCATACTTTAATAAGTAGTGGTAATGAAACCATTGGTTATCTGCTAATGAAAAATATGGATTTAAAGCAAAGATCCAAAGAAATAGATAGAATTAATATAGAAGAACCTAAAGTATATGGTTGTGTAATGCCTAAAATATATGAAATAAAGAGGAATTTGGACAATGAAAATATAATACCTCAGATATATACAAACTTTATTAGACTTCCAAAAAGTAATACTTTTGGACTAGGTTACGAAGGTTTAAATAAATCACATTTAAATTTATTTAAATCAACTCATTTGGCTATTAAAGATAAAAATGATAAGAAACTATCAATTTCTGGACAAGCATTTGGTGTTGGTGCTTTTGAAAATGAGGATGAAGATATTTATGCCAAAGATGATATATCCCAGTATGATTTTGAGTTAACGAGTGAAAAGAAAATCTCTACTAAAGAGAAAAAAACTGATATAGTTTTTGATGCTTTTATTTTATCAAAAATTCCTTTACTACCAGTGCAAACATTTCCACCACCTACTCTTCCACATAGTTTCAGTGGAAAGCATAAAGTAAAAAAATCAAGATTTGAACCGATAGTTGAGGAAGAAATTGAAAGGAAGGATATGACAGCTTCAGTTAGGGCTAAATATATTGGTGAAGAGAGTATAGAAGACCCACAACCAAGTACATCTAGTGAAAGTGTGAACAGTAATTCCCTATCTTTGCAAAAAGAATCTGTAGTGATTGTTGAAGACCAATTTGATGGTGCAACTACACCTAGTACACAAGAAAATATTTCCTATCTTTTCCTCGATAAATTTGTTTCTGCATCACAACCAGAAAATCCACATGACATATTAGAAGAAGTTAAGAAAACTGAATCAGATCATGGTACAAAAGAAATGAGAGATGCTGCTAAATTGAAAATGTATGGGCCATTAACTAGGATTATCAATGACTGGCAACCTTGTAGTATGCTATGTAAAAGGTTCAATATTAAGGAGCCACTTTTAGAGTAAGTTTTTTTAATATTACCTGTTTAGTAAATTGCTAGGAAATATTCTCATAAAATACATTTGCCTGATTTAATTTTTTGCTTGTAGCAAAATTCTATAACGGTGAAAATTAGTTTATTCATTTGATTATTATAAAGTATTTAATATTCAATCAATATTGTTATTATTGTTACATATATATATTTATATATATTCCATAATTGATACAGTCCTGAAGATATTTATATAAAGCGTCTAATTCGTCTAAACTTGCACATATTGAGGTTATATTACGGTAATTAGTAAATAGTATTGCCTTTCATATACTAAGGCTCCGCAAAATGCTACAAGATGTTTAACTAAAAAGTTGGTTATTACCAAAGCAAATTAGTAGAATAATTTTGAATTTGAAGTAATTTTAGCGAAATATTTAGAAAGAATATTTGAGAGCTAACTAGTAAATTTTTTATCTTTTGGGCATAAATGGCAGAAATAACTTCATGAAAGGAGCTATAGTCCAAAAGTTTAATATAGAATAACTGAGCTGTAATCTAATTGGAGTTTCACCAGTTTAGAACTAGGAAGGCGGTATTTAGAACAATTTCCGATATTAAATAAAAATTAATAGAAAAAAGATAGGAGGAATTTTAGACAATTGTTCCAACATTTTTCTTAATCTATCTGTCCTGGAATTTATAAATCTATTAAAAAGCAAAATATTTATATTTTTAATTAAATCATATTGCGACACCCACTTTCTCAATTAATAACCAGTAGAATATTTTTTCAATGTTAAAAATATTCTTATTTGTATTCTACTTGTACTTGCCAATGTGTATAAACAAAGTAATTTCTGTCCAATACGAGAGTGATATGACAGAAAGTAAGACAAGAGATGAAACAAAGAAGGTTTTTATTCTTCAACTTCAACGCTGTTATGCTAGCAAGGCTGAAATTCCATTTTTGTAATGATTTGTCCACTGTTGCAATAAGTTTGCCTCCCCAAAAATTTTTCCCCAGCAAAGAAATGTTTGAGTTGGAGGAATAAGTGGTAATAGCTTTGGGCTAGATCTAGCGAATAGGGCGGTTTTTTTTGTAAACCATTTCTGCTTTTTCAGTGATTGTTTTCTTTAATTTTGCCGGTAGAGTGACAGTCCAATGCTTTGGCTCTGCAAGAAATTTTTCTCCCTCGAATCCCAAAAACGTGACCATTACCATGCCCGTCGATGGAAATGGCTTGGTATTCTTTGAGGAAAAGCTAATGTTTCCACTATTGAGAGCGCCATTTGAAATCAGAAAGATGCTAGCGAACCTAGATTTTACCAACCATATCCAATTCTCACTAAAAATCAGTCTAGTTCTTGTTAAACAACTTATCATAGCTCAAAATTCCTGGTACACACTTTGCTGACAGCTTTTGGATATATCCGACATTACATGTAAAATGTGATGTACACGTTCAATTAATATGCTAATAATGCTAACTTTCAAAGTTGTTGCAGTTATTGACACTTCTGGTCATTTAGATTGCGCAATCAAGTGACAAATCGTGGCTTTTCAAGAAGCATGGTCACCTAAAGTTTGTTGTATTAAGTAATAAATATTGGATTGTATTACGAATTGCTAATTTATCGATTTCAGGATTTTTCATTCAGACACTGTTTGCATTGCTGCAACTTTCAAATCAAATGACAGAAATTAATCTGATCCCATCTGCAAAAGATGAAAGAATTAGAATAAAATGCTAAGTTTTATTGGAAAGTGATGCTAGTAGTGGAGTCTCATTTCATGCCGAATTATTCTCTTAAAAGAAAAAAAATGTTGACAGTTTATTAACTTAGTACTAAATTTGTATGGTAATGTTTATTTACCTCTAAAAAGAATGAAATTCAAAACTTATGTAACATAAAACACAATAAGGAGATAAATTATTTGAACATACATTAAATGAGTTGAGTGAATTGGCCTTGATTCGGGTTCATCTTTAGTTGTTTCAGATTGACAGGTACATGAAAAACACAACGTTATATTTCAATTAAAGCTTTTAATAGATCCAGTATCAATTTAGAATATCTGTTTGTGTTATTTTCATATTAAGTGTGCGATTTTAATGCACGTTTACGGTTAAATTTTTCTTTTTTCCCGAATTCTCTATCAAAATGCTTCCATTATTTGAATCGATGGCATTTAAAACTAACTAAATTATCGTATCATAAGTTGTTCCTAAATAAGTAAATATAATCTTTTATTTTTTTTTGTAGCGATAGAAATACAAGAAATGAACGTAAGAAAAATCGTATAATTTTCGAGTATCAAAAGAACAATGATGAAAATATTACTTTGGAACCTGGATTAAAAATAATTGCTAAAAAGGAAAGTGAAGAATTGCCCCCAATAACAAATCCCATTCTAACATCAAATGGAGCGGATTTAAAACAAAACATGGTAGAAATAGAGAAACCGGCGGTTAATGTAGTTAACCTAACAAATCCTACAGAAGAGAAAAATAAGCCTCCGCCTGATATGACTGATAGACTTGACATCTCTAAAAATATAGATTTATTTAGAGCAGTTTTTCTCAGTAGCAGTGAATCAGAAGCTGAAGACGAAGAAAAGAAGGAAGAAGAGGAAAAAAGTAGGGAACATATGATGAAAGAAAACGTATTAAATGATTATTTAATTCCTAAAATAAAAAATACAAAAGAAGGTATATTATCACATATAAAAGTTAATCCATTGTTCCGAAAGAAAGATACTGAGTCAATAGAAACAAGTGTCAACAGGCAGCAGACTGAGGAAAATAGTGAAAAAGATGATGCAAAGCAAGAAATTTCCAAAATAGATATTGCAAAAGATGATAATATGTATGGTCCAGCACTACCAGATAAAATACAAGTATCTACTCATACCTATTTGCCGAATGTTGCAATGGATGAGGAATGGGTAGAAAAAGTTGACATCGAAAAGAAAAAATCTCATAAACATAAGAAAAAACATAAAAAAGAGAAGCGATATAAAAAAGAGCATAAATCAAAACATAAATAATGATTAATTATATAAATTAATTTTAAATATAACTGTGATATTTTATAGTTAATTTTGTTTTATTTTAGTTTTACATTGTATTTAAAAGGCTTTTGTTTGTTGAAAGATAAACTTAAAAAGTTTTTTTTTCGCAAGAAAGTAATAAAATTATGTTAAAATTACTTTGTATATTTAAGTTAATAAATACCGACTTTGATAAAACTTTATCTCGATGAAACCCTATAATTTGCAATATCAAAAAATATATAAACATTTTATGTAAACTCAATTGTTTTATTGTAACTGATTAGTTTTTCTGAGCAGAGGAAACGAATTTAGATTTTATATACAAGTTTATCTGTCTGAATTTTGGTTTACTTTATTTTAGAATATTTAATCTTATTTCTTGATATACGTAAATTTGTATTATGTATATTCTAAAAGAATGAAATTCGTTGTAACAGAAAAAATTTAATTCTTTTACAATCAAGTATAAATTGACGTATATAGTTTTAGGTCAAATATTGATTCTTTGGCAGTTTGGTCATACATCTATGTATGTATATCCTAATGCTACCTTTCAGTGTAGATCACAATACATCGACTATATCAATTATAATACCATTACCTTAACTACATTTCGATAATGTAAACAACTTTTTTATGTCACAAATTTTGAACGAATTCAGATAAATAGTAAAAACATAAAGTAAAAAAACTATAATTTTATAAAAATAAGATAGATAATTCCTTCTGTGCATTTCATATTTCACGAATTTATATAGACTGGTGTAGCGATGGACACATTTCAAACGATTATAGATTATGGAATTACAATAGGAAAAATAAAGTGAAACAGTTTGTAAATACACTGAAACCTGGTTAATCTGGTACGTAGACTTCCGCGGTCGTGGTCCATACTAGCTGTTTCTGGGTTTCCGGGCTGGAACCGCGTCACTTGTATATCTGCCGACGTTTTGTGCAGTAGTTCAGCTCTGAAGATGTCCCATACAAATGGGTACGAAACGTCAGCAGATATACAAGGGACACGGTTCCAGCCCGGAAACCCAGAAGCAGATAATAATGAAACCTGGTATCTATATATTGGGTCTGGGAAAAAGTTCGTGGCGTTTTTCCCGATAGATGGCATTGGTTGCCGATAACTAAAGAACAACAAGTCACAGCGACACCACCGACGGCTCGTTTTTTAGATGACCTTCCGAACGTTAGTTTGAGCGTAGAAACATTGTAATCGGTGCAGTGGTTGGAAAGTTATTCGCACTTGAAAATGGAGAAGAATAATGAGAAATTTCGCTATATTCTGCAATATTATTATGATAAGGGGAAGAACGCTGCGCAGGCTTGTGATAAAATTTGTGCTGTGTACGGTGAAGGTACTTTATCGAAATCTGTTGCGCGGAAATGGTTCGCTCGCTTTCGTTCTGGAAATTTCAATGTGAAAGATGAGTCACGCTCCGGTCGTCCAATCACTGAAAAATCTGATGAAATTCTTGAAAAAGTCCAACAAGATAAGCATATCAGCAGTGTCGATATTGGCATGGAGCTAGGCATTGACCACAAAACTGTTTTGAATCATTTACACAAAGCTGGTTACAAAAAAAAGCTTGACGTATGGGTTCCTCATGAGTTGAGCGTGAAAAACATGATTGACCGAATTAACATCTGCGATGCGCTGCTGAAACGGAATGAAATCGAGCCGTTTCTGAAACGTTTAATAACCGGAGATGAAGAATGGATTACGTACGATAATCGGAAGCGTAAAAGATCGTGGATAAAGGATGGTGAGCCGTCACAAGCGTTCGCTAAGCCAACATTGACGCCAAAAAAAGTGATGCTGTGTGTATGGTGGGACTGGAGGGGAATCGTCCACTACGAGCTACTTCCAACTGGTCAGACGATTGATTCTCAACTCTACTGTGCACAACTAGAGAGATTACGCCAGGCGATTGAAAGAAAACGGCCCGAATTGATTAATAGGAAAGGTGTTGTCTTCCATCATGACAACGCCCGACCACACACTTCTTTGATGACCCGTCAAAAATTGAGAGAGTTTGGTTGGGAAGTTTTGATGCACCCACCTTACAGTCCGGATATAGCACCCTCTGACTATCATCTGTTTCGATCTCTGCAGAACTCTCTCAATGGAATTAAGTTGGTTTCAAAAGAAGCCTGTGAAAACTACTTGATTCAGTTTTTCGACCAGAAACCACAGAAGTTTTTCACCGATGGGATCATGGATCTACCAAAAATATGGCGAAACATTGTCAATAATAATGGAGCATATTCGGTTTAAATGAATTCGTCCACGCGCCATGCGGGGACCAGTTGAATTTTACTGAAAAAACGCCACGAACTTTTTCCCAGACCCAATATTATCTAAAGCTTGCAAGCCTGTTTCTTGAAAATCATATCGGAAAGATCGTCTCCATTTAAATCAATGCACTTTATTAAGCACTTCCGGTAGTTGTAGAGGCGTCTCTATAGTTTGCCATCAATAGTCGCAACTTCGTTAGTAATAACTTGTTCTTGAATATTCGCAATACGCTTCTGACACACAAGGTCTTCCAAGAATCTCTATAGGAAAAAATCTGCGCCAGGAAGATCGGGTGACGGAACCGGTCAAGCGAAGTCTACAAAGCGAGAGATAACACTTCTGAACAGTCCACGAACAACGGCCAAACGGTCTCGGACTTTAAGAATATGTTTCGCATAAAAATCCCGCGTCCAAACAATACTTACAAAATCTCGGGGGTTGAGCTTCGCTTGACCGGCTTCTGAATAGTCCATCAGCAATGGCATTTCACGGGATGTGTGTCATGTGATTCAACGAACTTTCCAATAGAGCGACATATTCTGAATTAGCAGTTACTAGTTCTTCGTCGTCATTTAAAAAAATATATAGGCCAAAAATACTAACTGAATATAGACCGCCATTTTGGAAGAGTAGAACGGCTTTTCATCCACCTCTTTAGGGTTTACTAAAAACCACTACCGCATGTTTTGTTTGTTGGTGAAGCCCGAAAAATGATAGGTGTTTAATTCATGCTCTCTCGTCTCTGGGGTTGTTCCGAAACAATTTGCAATTTGTAAAGATAAAATTAGATCTCCTTAAGCGTCTAAAATGCACGACTGCTAGCATACCTGGCCTCGAGAAATGAGTTCAAAAGTTTCCCTCACATTACCATTATTTTTAAACTTTGTTACCGAAGCCAATAATGGTATTCCAAGTCGATATCTATGTCGACCAACATTAATGTCACGGCCAAAAAAAGGATTTCACTTCTGTCACAGACAAAGTTTTATAATAACTACAAACTGAGGTTCCAACCTTACATTTCGACTAATCATATGAAATAACACTCCGGCCCCAATTGCTCTCCTCTTTGTGCCGCACAGTACAAACTACTGCGTCTGCTAAATATTCAAGTTTGAAACTGCTAGTCAACTCCGTGCTACCTGCATTATGTATGTATGCACTAGGTAAAAAAACTATATTATTTTCATGAAAATGGAAAAATTTATTTATTCAAAGTATTGGCCATTTGATTCTACACATCTTGACCATCTTTCGGGCAATTTATGAATGCCATCCCAAAAAACCTGTTTGTCATTTAAGTAAAATTATTTATCGAGCCATTCTCTAACTTCTTTGAAATTGGCGAAGTACTGCGCGTGTCCCATTGATGCGAAAAGATGAGAGTCGTACGGAGCAAGGTCTGGAGAGTACTTTCAAGTGCTTTCAATGGTTTCTTAACCGGTTTTGCTGTATGAGACGGCGCGTTGTCCTGCTGTAAAATCACTTTACCGTGTATTTGGGCCCATTCTGGAAGTTTTTATCAAAACATGGTTCAAATTGACAATTTGTTGTCGGTAGCGATAAGTGTTAACTGTTTCACAAGGGTTCAATAGTTCGTAGTACACCATGCCCCTCTGGTCCCATCAAACACAGAGCATTATCTTGCGACCAAAACGATTTGGCCTCGGAGTCGATCGGCTCCAGAACCTCTTTTGAATTGTCGAAATCACGTCTCACACGTTTTTATGGTTGGAGCACGCTCACCGTAAGTTTCTACCAACAAACTATGACTTTCAGCGGTTTTTTTTCTTTTGATTAAAACAGAAAAGTAATGCGTGCCGCAAATGCACTTTTTCAGACAGGAAACTCGACATTTTCAAAGAGGTATAAATCTATGATAGTGTTATTTTCGCAAAATATTGGGTCTGGGAAAAAGTTCGTGGCGTTTTTTCAGTAAAATTCAACTGGTCCCCGCATGGCGCGTGGACGAATTCATTTAAACCGAATATGCTCCATTATTATCGACAATGTTTCGCCATTTTTTTGGTAGATCCATGATCCCATCGGTGAAAAACTTCTGTGGTTTCTGGTCGAAAAACTGAATCAAGTAGTTTTCACAGGCTTCTTTTGAAACCAACTTAATTCCATTGAGAGAGTTCTGCAGAGATCGAAACAGATGATAGTCAGAGGGTGCTATATCCGGACTGTAAGGTGGGTGCATCAAAACTTCCCAACCAAACTCTCTCAATTTTTGACGGGTCATCAAAGAAGTGTGTGGTCGGGCGTTGTCATGATGGAAGACAACACCTTTCCTATTAATCAATTCGGGCCGTTTTCTTTCAATCGCCTGGCGTAATCTCTCTAGTTGTGCACAGTAGAGTTGAGAATCAATCGTCTGACCAGTTGGAAGTAGCTCGTAGTGGACGATTCCCCTCCAGTCCCACCATACACACAGCATCACTTTTTTTGGCGTCAATGTTGGCTTAGCGAACGCTTGTGACGGCTCACCATCCTTTATCCACGATCTTTTACGCTTCCGATTATCGTACGTAATCCATTTTTCATCTCCGGTTATTAAACGTTTCAGAAACGGCTCGATTTCATTCCGTTTCAGCAGCGCATCGCAGATGTTAATTCGGTCCATCATGTTTTTCACGCTCAACTCATGAGGAACCCATACGTCAAGCTTTTTTTTGTAACCAGCTGTGTGTAAATGGTTCAAAACAGTTTTGTGGTCAATGCCTAGCTCCATGCCAATATCGACACTGCTGATATGCTTATCTTGTTGGACTTTTTCAAGAATTTCATCAGATTTTTCAGTGATTGGACGACCGGAGCGTGACTCATCTTTCACATTGAAATTTCCAGAACGAAAGCGAGCGAACCATTTCCGCGCAACAGATTTCGATAAAGTACCTTCACCGTACACAGCACAAATTTTATCACAAGCCTGCGCAGCGTTCTTCCCCTTATCATAATAATATTGCAGAATATAGCGAAATTTCTCATTATTCTTCTCCATTTTCAAGTGCGAATAACTTTCCAACCACTGCACCGATTACAATGTTTCTACGCTCAAACTAACGTTCGGAAGGTCATCTAAAAAACGAGCCGTCGGTGGTGTCGCTGTGACTTGTTGTTCTTTAGTTATCGGCAACCAATGCCATCTATCGGGAAAAACGCCACGAACTTTTTCCCAGACCCAATATAACGTGTATGGATGGCTTTGAAGCTTGATGTCAGTAGAATAAAATGATATATGTGTCAAATCATAACATTGCATATTTAAGCCTAGAAGCATCTGTTAGAAAAACCGATAATGACTTTCCAGTACACCTGGTATACAATAAAATAGAAAATTAAAAAACAATTAAACAACAGAAAGGCGCATTTCTTGACAAAAGTAATATTAAAATTACTTTGTTGTCCTTTAGATGATTATCTTCGGGTTCTTTTTGGAAAATTTATGCAGAATTTGATTAAATTTTAGTCTACTTTTACAAATTTTAATTAATGTATTAGCTATTTATAAAACAATTTTACGATGAAAACCAATGAAATAAACAAAAAAACTCACTTGTTGAAATTAAATATTAATTATATAAATAAAAATGGCAACACGAAACACGATCAAACTCTTTCAGAGACGACCAAGAATTTATTGCAAATTATTTTAAACACAATTACCCCTTTCTACGATGCCACACCTGTTCAAAGTTAGAAATTATTTTCTTGCAAAGGTTATTTATTATATGTATCAATAATGAAAAGAAGAAATGCACTGCAAAGTGAGAGGAAATAGCAACTGCTCTATGGTCCATCTGAGTATCTCAGACTAATGCAGAAGAATATATTTTACGCAAATTTTTCATATTTTACCTTGAAAGATAAAAATGAAAATTTCTTATTGTACCCAAATTTTTAGCAAACAAGTCTCTTGTACTATATTGGCAGTAAGTTATTTTTCTTTGTTTGTCGTTACATCTATTACGTCTATTTTACATACACAATAAATTTAGATGAAATGCTTTCTATGAGCCCAGAAGCACTTCGAATTACCAATATACTTTTATTTTTTGACGAGATATTTGATAGTGTTAATGGATTTTGAATTTTGCCTTAATCTGGCAAAAAAATTTATTGAGCTGCTTCATAAAGAAAACTACAGGATATGTTATTTTTGAAATCTAATGGAAGTTTAACAAAACCTTAAACATTTTTATTTTTACTTTAAAAGTTTTGTTATATTGGATAAAATGTAAACAGTTTAGAATCAAAATTATTGGCCAGAATGTTTGAGGATTCCATCGTCGAAAATGTTTTCAAAATAATGAGATTGGTGGTGGGAATGCTAATCTATCATTTTCAATTTTTTAACATTTTTTAAAAGTTTTCCAGTAACCATTTTTGTTTCAGGAAAATCGATAGGAAGTAAGTGCGAAAATGATGAATGCGCGAACCTTTTTGCATCATTAAAAAAGTTTATTATATATGATGTGCTGAATGACAAACCTGAGCCTGATTATGTGTGTACTTTTGTCGTACACAATATTAAAAATATTTGTTAACGCAGTATTGACAAGGCAGTATTAGACTATGGGGTTGCTTTTATTTCAAAGCATTTATTAAAAACAAACAAAATGATTGTATAAAAGCCTGAATGTGAAGTGAACAACACTCATACACTAGGGGAATATAAAGGCAGCAATTTTTTGTATTGCAATGAATCTCAAATCAATGTTTTGTACATTATTTAAATTATAAATTTGATTCTTTTGGGTTACGATTTTTCGACCAGCAGCGGATAATAAAAACACTTAGTTTATATTCATGTTTCGGGGTGGTGTGGAGTTTCCACCTTTCTCAAGTTATTTATTTAATTGTTTTTCTTTTTTAACCTGCAATACATCGAATTTATATATATGTATATATTATAATTTTGTAATAGCATTTAAAAGTATTAATATTTATAAACACGTTTATTTTTTTCTTGTTGAATGTTGTAAATTTTTCAAAAACACAAATATTTTAAATTAATAAATTTATATTGTGTTTTTCTGCGTTTATTTTTGGTACGGAACTGACAAAACTGTTATGTATATTTGATAAAAGTCTAATCTGCAGACATGCGATATGTTTTTCGTTCCTTTTTCCTCCGGTATTTATGTATGAGTGTCAAGGGTTCATATGTGCATACGTATTTGTATATTCACGCTGATATATGTATGTGTATACAGGGAGACGAAGACAAATTATTTCCTAAGAATTAAATTATTATAAAGGTCGTTAAGATTGATATTTCAACTTTCGTTAATGTTTTATCTTTTATATATATATATCATTTCTTTAATTAGATATGCGTTTATTGTTAGTGCTTTCTATTTCTATTATTTAAATTATAAGAGTTTTAAAACGTGGTGCCTAGTAAGTAAAAATATTTTCAAACAAGCTACGAGGGAGCGTTTTTATATTCGCGGAATGAGCGGGTTGTAGAGGGGTGAGTAGGCGCATTGGGGGCGTGGCCTGTGCAGCGACTCATGATTAGTATAAATACGAAGTTTCATTGTTATTAGACAGTTAGTCTTTGAGCTATCGTCAACCAAGTAACATAATCAGGAGTGAAAAGTGAAATATGGAAAAAATCGAATATCGTGCCGTTATAAAGTTCCTTACCAGACAAGGAAAATCAGTCGCGACCATAATGAATGAGATGTCATTGGTTTACGGCGACTCTTGTCCAGGAAAAACCATGGTGTACAAGTGGCATAGTTTATTTAAACAAGGAAGGGAATCCCTTGAAGACGACCCGAGGCCGGGCAGGCGCATTGAGGTGACCACGCCAGCACTTATCCAAAAAGTTGAACAAATTGTACTCGAAGATGCTCGACTAAAGAAGAAACAACTCGCAGAAATGGTTGGAGTATCCGATACAACAATTTTTAAAATCCTACACTATCATCTCGGCATGTCTAAGGTCAGCGCAAGATGGGTGCCGAGAATGCTCACGCCGCTGCAAAAACAACAGCGCGTAGAGTGTTCGCGTGCATTTTTGGACCTCTGTAATGAAGACAAGGATGGTGTATTGAGTGGAATTGTTACTGGAGACGAAACTTGGGTTCATCATTATGAACCTGAGTCCAAACAAGACTCCATGCAGTGGCATAAAAAGGGCACAGCACCTCCCAAGAAATTTAAAGTGTCACAATCAGTTGGGAAACTCATGGCAACGGTATTTTGGGACTCGGAAGGAATATTGTTGATTGATTATAAAGATAAAGGTGTTTCTATAACCGGAGAATATTACGCTTCAATATTAGAGCGACTAAAAGAAGCCATTAAAGAGAAAAGACGGGGAAAATTGACAAAAGGTGTTCTGCTTTTGCACGACAACGCGCCTGTCCACAAGAGCCGCGTTGCGTTAGCTGCCCTGCATAAGGTGAGCTTCGAAATTGTGAATCACCCACCCTACAGCCCAGACCTGGCCCCGAGTGATTATTACCTGTTTCCGAAAATGAAAAAAGAGCTGCGGGGTAAAAAATTTACTGCCGATGATGAAGTCAAGGAGGCAGTTTCGGCGTATTTTGCAGATAAAGAGAAATCATTTTTTTATGAGGGTATAAATAAATTAATTGAAAGATGTGAAAAATTTATCCGTCTTGCAGGTGAATATATTGAAAAAGAAAAATAATTTGGTTTTTTTATTTCCACCCCTTGTCCCCCATTCCGCGAATATAAAAACGCTCCCTCGTATTTAACAATTTCCAAGTAGAAAATTGTCAAGCTCCAGTAATTGTGAAATTTTTTTCGACGTAGGTATATCTACTCATATCGCAGCATTAATAATTATTGTTTATTTAGTTTTTTCAAATGATTACTCATCCTTATTAAATTTATATACTATGTTACTAATCGGTAATTACTTTTATACATATTATAGATTTTATGATCCACGCAAAGCTATTGACCTATTTGGAAAATGTAATAGCTAAGCATAATAGTAAAATAACGCAAGTGTAAATGTTTTGCCTTTTAGATGAAATTAGATAAAAACATAAAGGTAACTACAAAACTTTCGTTTAAACAAAGTAATTTATCATCTACTTACAGGCTGGAAGATATCCTGCATTATCGCTTTTTTGTAATGGAAAAGAACTTTTGATCTTAATGGAATTGTTTTTTCTTTCATTTTTCATTATATTGTACAGTGTCCCTATTAAATTATGGACACTTTAATGATTTTTATAATAAAACTTACAAATTGATAGTTTGCAGCTAACTACTTGTAATGTCATATAATTCTCAAGTGGCTCCATATCTAGTAGAGAATCGCAAGAAAATTGTTCTGAATTTTTACCAGGCAACGACTGTCCTAAGAGAAATACAATTATGAAGTTTTTAAAAATTAATAAAAACTAAATTAATTTAATATACGCCAAATGACACAGTTTTGACTATATAATAAATATTACATATTGATTTTATCTAATCTATAATAACATATGTATACAATAACACACCACGAGTTTAAATGTTTCTTCAGTTACAATGTATGTAGTGTATCTAGTGTATGTCATAACACATGGATCAATAAGTCCCGAGACTAACAATGAAAACAACATTTTTTTTGCAAAATTTTTTTTTATTCATCAACATAATCACCTTTTAGGGTGATACAATGGTTCCAACGCTTTTCCAATTTTTCAATACCATGTTTATAAAAAAATTTATCTTTCGCTTCAAAATAAGCTTCAGTTTCAGCGATGACCTCCTCATTTGAGCCAAATCTTTTTCCCTGGAGCATTTTTTTAAGATCAGCAAAGAGCCACTAGTCACTGGGGGCTAAATCTGCTGAATATGGGGGGTGGGGAAGCAGATCAAAACCCAATTCGTTCAATTTTGCCATTGTTTTCATCGACTTGTGGCAGTGTGCATTGTCTTGGTGAAAAAGGATTTTTTTCTCTGCATGTGCGGTCGTTTTTTTGCGATTTCCTCCTTCAAAAGCACCAGTAAGTCAATATAATAATCACTGTTGATCGATTTACCTTTTTCGAGGTAGTCAATGAAAATCACGCCATGTGTATCCCAAAAAACTGACGCCAGGACTTTGCCAGCTGACTGCTGCGTTTTCGGACGTTTCGGACGGCTTTCGCCAGCTGTGCGCCACTCAGATGACTGCCGCTTCGACTCTGGAGTGTAGTGATGTATCCATGTTTCGTCCATGGTCACGTAACGACGCAAGAAATCTTTTTTGTTGCGAGTAAATAGCGATAAACAGCTTTCTGAATCATCGACTCGTTGCTGTTTTTGTTCCATCGAGAGCAATCGCGGCACCCACTTGGAAAAAACCTTTTTCATGCTCAATTTTTCATGAAGGATAGTAAATACACTTCCATATGATATCTGTGTCATCTCAGCAATCTCACGGAGCTTCACTTTACGATCTTTTATTATAATTTTTGTCACTTCACTCACAGTTTCCGGTGTAACGGCTTCCACAGGTCTACCCGAGCGTTCCGCGTCATTTGTGTCGGTACGACCACGTTTAAACTCGGCAAACCACCGACAAATCGTTGCTTTTGATGGACAAGAGTCCGGGTAACATTTTTCAATCCATTGTTTTGCTTGCGTGGTGTTTTTACCCATTAAAAAACAATGTTTTATCAGAACACGAAACTCGGTTTTTTCCATTGTTTAAACAAACTACAAAACGACTTTACTCCAACCTCGATAACTCAGCTGTTTCTGGTCCGATCGACTTAAAATTTTGACACGTTTCAAGCAAAGGTTAGTACTCTAGAAAGACGTGGTTACTGGTTTATTACGAGCGCCATCTATGGGTTAGTCTCGGGACTTATTGATCCATGTGTTATTTGTTTCATTCCGGTATCATTTAATTATGATTTAGTGACGGTGTAAAGAAATCCTTAATTCTACATATCGTAAGTTTTTATTTGTAATTAGCAACTGAGTTTTTTCTTAACTGTTTACACGTTTATTTCTTTCACATTGTTTATATTTTTCGAATACTCCAAAACTGTTTAAGCATTATTTAGTGTTTTTCCTATTGTTACTGTAGCTCAACCTACTTTCCTTTGTTTGTTTTTCTTAAAGTCCCTGCAACTAACTGCAAGAGTGTGTGTTCTTTTTTATTCCTCCCAACTTTTAATTTATTTTTGTTAATTATTTGTTATGAACCCATCAAACTTTAGTTGTTGCGGTAAAGCAGATTAGCCTCACAAAATCGTCACTTGCAGTATTTCCAATGCAAAAGCTCGTAAGAGTAATTCCAAAACATTGGGATTGTCTTATCTTTATCCTGACTGTTCGCAGCTTGGTGGCGACTTAAACAGTTTAAAAGCTATTATTATGAATTTATAAAAAACGTTTAAGTCTAGCATATTGTAACCTCCTGCGTTTAGTGTTTCCTCAGTCGATATGGAAGAGATGTGAGATGTGAAAAACGTTGAAGTTCACATATCTCGTCTGGGTAAGTTCGATCCTAAAGATCCCAAACGGTCTCAGACTTTAAGGACATGTTTTGCATAAAAGTCTCACGTCCAAACAATACTTTCGAAATCTTGCGGGTTGAGAATTGATAAATTGCGCAATTTTCTGTTCTCTAGAGATCGGAAATTAGTACAGGACTAGTATATTCCTACTATCGTATCGTCGGAAAACTAAAAATCCCCAAGAAATCTCTCGTTAGACTGAATGCATATTATCAGAATACTGGTGGTCTGTGATCTAAATTTCGTCTTTTATCCAAATGCTTGTGAATTCAATTATGATTTAATATTGATTATATGAACGTGGTTCGATAATTTCCTTTCTATTAAGCTGTTATCAGATCTAGCAAGAAATACACAATGGTCGGTGCTTCGACTGGTAGTGGTGTTCTTGTAGCATCATTAACGAGTTAATGAACATATTTGGGAAAACGAATGGAAAAAATCCTCAAATTGGCTGGTTCGTTATGTATTTGCAGCGGTCAGGAATTTTACCAAAGTTAGTGATCAATGGGTGCCGAAAGATTTGTTTGATGAACAGGGGCAGAAACTAGTTCAAATTTCGTAATAACGTTTTCAAAATGGAGATGATTTTTTATCTTGCATAATTACTGTGGATGAATTTTGGGTACGCCATAACATTGCAGAAAGTAAACAGGTCAGCATGGATTAACACCACTTAAATTTTGAACTGTTAAAACATAGAAAACAATCCGCACACAGGCAAAGTATTAGTTATGGAATTTTGGCATAACCAATGTCTAATTCTGGTAGATTCGCTAACTGACGGAAAAATGTCAATACAGACTATTACAGTCAACTGTTTTCTAACTTTAGAGACTGTAAGAACAAGACGAAGCTGATTATTGATTAAAGTCATCATTCTTCTTCAAGATAATGCCCGTCTACATGTTACCCGTCTAACACCGAGAACGTTCGAACAGATGCAATGGTAATTGTTACTTCATCCGTCATATAGTTCAGTGTTATCAGTCTGCGACAATCACATTTTTGGACCCCTTAAGCACCTCAAGCAGGCACTGGGGAGCAAGGAATTCAAGTCAGGTGAGAATGTGATGAATGCTATGCACGTAACCAAAAGACCTTCAGTGGTATTCGCTAGTTACACGAGCTTTGCAACAAATGTATAATAGAGCAGATATTATATTGAAAATAAAATTTGTTTTATCTGTCTTGTTATTTTTATTGCTATTCAAGAAAGTACAAGTCAGAGTATACTCGTTTTGTAATTAGTACACTTACATTTTTGCTTTGAAATATTAACGTGTGTAAATTTTTTAATTTATTTCATGGCTATACAATAATATTGAAAACAATTTCCGGACAGAAATATGATTCACCAGCAAATTGTTACGTGCGTGACCTCGACTTCAACACTCAATATTACATTTGTAGAGATCGCAAATGTAGTCTGCGACGAAGTAGAAGTAGTGAACGCAACAATAAATAGTACAAACAGGTATAACTTATTAAAATATTTACAAAAGTATTGTCTAAGGAAAGTTTACGAGATATCTGTTCTCTGATCGAGTCAATTTAAATCTCACAGTTAAAATTAGACGCGAAAAAATATTTAAACATTTCGATATTCATGGTACATAGTTCTTACTCAAAGTCGTCTACACTGTTAACTTACATATTTTAAGAATTTTGAGATTTATTTACGTCCGCGCTAATCTTTCAATTTGTAAATTAAGCAGATACATCTTACGAGATTATATCAATTACTTTCATAGCATTTCTGGAGTAGAGATAGAGTATCAAGTTGAGACATGTTTTATGCGTTATTTGTACCTATATAGTACCTATATAGAAGATACCGGTGAGTACGTACAATTAAGACCAGTAAAAGATTTTCAAGCTAAATACAGGTATGGCTTATATATGTATATTCAAAAAAGTCAGTAAAGACTAAAGATGTAAAATACTTTATATATTTTATATTATGAAGGAATATATAATAATCGTCTATATAAATATCATAAACACTAATAGCAATAAAATAGATTATATTGTTGTTAATCCTAGACACCTAACCTTCATCTACACCTCATTAAACATTTTCTATAACATGTTTTTCATTTATTTTAAACATCAGATGTTTTTGTTTTTTATTACAAAATGCATAGCAGGCTTTGTATTTATGAATGAAAAATTTAATTAAGGTTAATTGGAAAATATACTAGTTTATAACAATTCAAGTTCGATACTATACATTAAGTTATCAAAAAGGGTAAGTACTTAAAAATAAAAAATAATATTATCTTAAAACAGCTTTTAATTTTTTGGCAAAACAAAATAATGAAATAGTAAGTAATATGAAAAAAATTCAAACTAGTTTTTGGAACCGCATTTTGAACAAGAATCAACTTTGTGTTCACCACAAATCGCAATGTTACACTTTGAGCAAACACCCTTCGTCATACGTTCTTTTTTATAGAAACACATTCCACGTGCTTTTCTCGTTTTTATATTTTGTGTATTGTTTCACCCGGGGTCATCCACGGAAGTTGACTGACTTTCACTTTGGCCTTAACCTTCGGCACTGAATCTAAAATTACAAATTTAATTTTTCACGAGTGTGGGCATTGTAGGGATTTACAGTCGTGATTTCAGCCAGGGCACTGCAAGTTGTGATTTTTTTCATAAAATGGAGGTATTACTGCAATATATAATATAGCTATTGATACATTCTATATTTAGCATACTATAGAAAACGTACATTAGCCACCGATTCGTTTTTCTGCTGCATAATATCACAGAGATAATATCACACCATTATTAAATTCTATTGTGTGTGCTTTCTTGTTTCATCGTTGAATGTACCTTCCTCATTACAGGAAGATAAAAGATAAACCATTTTTGTCGGCTTGGGCTTCTAGGAAAGAAGTGTGAGAGTGCATTCATAACAGAATATAGCAGTGCCAACTTTTCTCGATCGAGTATTTTTCATCTTGTTGGGTATTTTTCCGCCAAGTCCCTATTATTGTCAACTTATAAGGTTGTTGGAGTAACTGCTTCTCTAGTGGTATTGACGTAAACCAATTGTCTGTGGTTACGTTTCTGTTTGTACCACATATTTATATTACGTGTTAGTTTCTTGACGAAGTACTCTCCCAGAGGTACTCCTGCTGTGTCAGTCACTTTTCCAAGGTAACTCGCGCCACTGCCGCACGTCTTTTCTAACTTGATGCCGTACTTTGCGGGTTTGTTTGGGATATACCTACGAAATTTACAGCTACCACTGAAAGCCAATAGAGTAATAAGTATTTCCCAGATATTCCTAATGAGTGTGAATGGATCAATATTTTGTTGTTATAATCTGAATGTCTTATCATCGAATTGAAGGCATCGCAGAAGGAAATCAAATTTCTCTTTACTCATACATGCCACGTATCTCGTATCAGAATACTCTGTGTCGAACTGTTCACTGATGGCCAGAATACCAACGAGCGCTTTGATTTCTTCTATGTTAGTAGAGTTTTATGTAAATGAATTTTTTTCATAGCTTTGTTCTTTTTATAAAAAAATAAAGAAATTCATCAAAAATCTGTTTGTAGAAAAAAACTGCCCCACGTTGTATGCGTCAATTTGTTACGTTCTCTCTACACTAGACTCTAGTAGCACCACAAGCCCGTATGCTAGTATTGCTTACCTTAAAAAACTTACAATTTTTCGCTATTGCTAGGGAGGAACTAGCCAGTGAATTCGGTTAGTAAGAGGGGTTCTTGTATAAAAGTTCTTAAGGGACATCACAGCATTTAATCCCTAGAAGTATCCTTGCTAATGCTGAAGCACATGGATCTTTCGATACGTGTCAATGGCAAACAAACAAAATTGGGCAATACAAAAATAAAACGCTGAAAGTGAAATGGGAAGAAAACTCGTGAACAACTTTTAACAGTCAACTCATTTATTAGCAAGAATGCAGATCTAATGAACAATCACTCTCAAGTACCCCATGATTAACCATGGTCAACCCTAGCATACGAGATCTCAGAGTTCCTAATAAAGTTTTACTAACAAATAAATAATATAGAAAGGAACGATTCTGGTAATTAAGATAGAAAAGTTATTTACAAAATTTCCAGTTAATTGTTAAGTTTGAACGAGTAATACGAAAATCTCAGATCTACAAGGATACTTTGACAAGTAATGAGAATGACACATAGGTGGCGCTCTAATTGGTAAAACAAATGCACTATTTTTTAGGTCGCCTATTTATATGTATGTTTACACTCCGATATTTAGATAAATCGGTTGATTAGTTTATTTTTGACAGCTGATTGATAAAGAAGCAACACGTCGTTTTGTTAAAATGGAAAAAGCAGAGTATCGTGCGGTGATTAAATACTTCGTAATTAAGGGTATGAAAGCTACCGAAATAAAAGATGAGTTGCGGGAAACATTAGGTGAATCTGCTCCATCATCCGCCACAATAAGTAGATGGGTAAATTAATTTAAACGTGGCAGAACAAGCTGTGTTGATGAAGCGCGCTCTGGAGCACCCGAAATCGTGACTTCTAAGGAAATGATTATAAAAATCCATAATATTATTACGCAAGATCGACGACTCAAAGTGAGAGAGATAGTAGACATGGTAAACATTTCAACAGAACGCGTACACCACATTTTAAATAAAGAATTGGGCCTTTCCAAGCTTTCGGCAATATGGGTGCCGCGATTGCTTACGACTGATCAAAAGTTCACTCGTTTGCGCATTTCCAATGAGTGTTTGGACCTTTATAAGCGGAATCCGGTTGATTTTTGTAGGCGATTTGTTACTTGCGATGAAACTTGGATCCACTACAGTACACCCGAATCTAAACAACAGTCGAAACAATGATTAGAACATGGTTCTGCACCTCCAAAGAAAGCGAAAACCACTTTATCGGCAAAGACGGTGATGGCATCAATTTTTTGGGATTCAAAGGGCATTTTGCTCATTGATTAACTTCAGAAATGCGCCACAATAAACGGACAATATTATACAGAACTTCTAAAAAAATTAAAAGATTCTGTTTCACCAAAACAACGCTCCCTCGCATACCAGCACAGTTGCGATGTCCAAAATCAACGAGTTGCATTTCCAATTAGTACCGCATGCGCCTTATTCGCTGGATCTAGCCCCTTTCGACTTCCATCTTTTTCCAAAACTGAAAACGGTACTAGGTGGAAAGAAATGTTCGTCTAACAACGAGATTATCATCTTCGTAAATGAGTATTTTCCAAGCCGTCCGGAATCGCATTTTAGAGATGGCATAAGGGCATTGGAGCACCGTTGGAATAAATGTATTGCTCTTTTAGGAGAATATATTGAAAAATAAAAATTATTTTGTATTTAAAAAATTCGTTTTTCTTTTCCATTCTCATTACTTGTCAAACTACCCTCGTAAAGTTATCTGTGTAAATACTAGCCAAATACTAACATTAAATGGTATTTCAGATCTAAAGTTATTTATGTAAATACCAGTCAATTACTAATATTAAATGAATGTTACTAGTATTTCAGATTTAAAGTTATTTGTGTAAATACCATTCAATTGCTAACGTAAATGAATGATACTGGTATTTTAGATTTAAAGTTATTTGTGTAAATACCAACCAATTACTAACATTAAATGAATAACACTGGTATTTGAAATCTAAAGTAATTATGGTATATACATATATTTACTAGCAAAATAATTAGTGACAAAATAGGGCTATTCTAGTAAGTAGATACCTAATAATACTAAGCTAATTAATATACAAAAGATCTTTTAATAATTTCTTAATCGATAAATAATGTCTTATGGGTTGAGCTGGATACGAATGAAGTTTACATGAACTTGCATTAACCTTATATTGTATTTATTGGCTGAAGGCCTATTCACTGAATATGATAAATAATAAACGATCAACTACTTATGACACTGATCATACTAATCAGCTGGCGGAAATTGATCCACACAAGTGGTTTTAACAGGATTTTTCTACTAACAAAATGTGCTAATTTTGACGAAATTAAACTTAGCGTTTTCCTCGCAGTAACTTAAATTAAAACACCATGAAGAAAGGCGGCTACATATATGTACGTGTACGCACTAACACAAAACAGTTCGTTCGGAAATGCCTTTCTCGAATGAAAAAATACAAAAAAGACACACGATAAAATGTATTTCCGGCCCCATGTATTTATTTTTAAAAAATCATTATTTTGTGAAATTCGATGGAAGGGTAGTCCGAGTCTTTAGATAGGGGGCAACTACATTGAAATTTCTAATTAACATGTAATTAAAGGAAATAGCAACGACGGAGGTTACTTAATAAGAAACCACACTTACGGCTCACTAGCGAGATGGCACTAATGATATCGTAAAAGAGAAATAAAAATTACTTTAGTCAATTTTTATTAATTAATTACAATATAAAGGGCCGCTGGCGTTCTTCAGAATTCAAAATTGTAAATTTTAATATACATTTACCAACTATATATGTACTTCTTTAGTACATACTTTCACCGCGTACTTTAATATTTATTTACATACTATTAGTATATACTACTAATATATCAGGTTGTTACATATGAAATGTCCGATTTTATAAGGAATAAAAAAAGTCTAAATTTAAAAAAATATAAATATTTGTTCTGCAAAATAGTCTCCATTTACATCAATAGTTTGTTGCCAACGGCCTGGAAGCTGAAAAATTCCCTTTGAAAAGAAATCTAGATTTTGACGGCTCACATATTGCTCAAACACTGCTATTAAAGACTCCCAGTCAGGGAAGTCCCTATTTTTTAAGTGATTGTCTAAACTTCGGAAAAAATGAAAATCAGTTGGTGAAAGGTCAGGTGAATAAGGTGGGTGAGGGAGAATTTCGTAACCAAATTCCGAAAGTTTTTGGATTGTTTGTCGTGTAACATGAGGTCTTGCATTATCATGAAGAAGTATGGGTCCATGTCTATTGACTAGTGAGGGCTGCAAGCGGCTCAATTTTCCATGCATAGTTTCCAGTTCGGCACAATAGGACGCTGCCGTGATGGTTTCACCAGGTTGCAAAAATGAATAGTGAATAATACCCTTACTGGTCCACCATACAGTCACCATAATTTTTCGCGGGTGAAGTAATGCTCGTGCATGCTGTCTTGGTGCTTCACCTCGATCTAACCATTGTCCTGACCGTCTCCGATTATCATAAAGTATCCACTTTTCGTCACACGTTACCACTCGATGAGGAAACGGTTCAACTTTTTGTCGATTAGCCAAAGAGGTAGCCACCTCTAATGGGCGGAGCTTCTTGGCTTCCGTTAATTGGTGTGGCACCCATCGATCGAGTTTCTTCACTTTGCCAATCGAAGAAAGGTGACGACTAATGGTGGCAATGGACACTTGAAATGTTTCTGCAAGGCTACGCACTGTTGTCGACGGATTACTTTCAACTTCTACACGCTCACATAGCTCGTCGTCATTAACGGTGCTACGCCTATATCCGCGAGGCTCATTTGCCAAATCAAAATTTCCCTCGCCGAATTTTTTAAACCATCGTCGTAATGTGCGTTCATTATACGTGGTTTCACCGAATGTCTGATTAATTTCTCGCGTTGGTGCAGCTGCATTTAATACCTTTTTAAATTGAAAGAGGTAAATTGCCCGAATATCTCTTGCCGACAGCATTTCCATAGGCGAGACAAGGACAGGTGTATTAATCTTTCCAAGAAATGGAACAGGTACACATTTCAAAATAAATACCCTTTTCTGCAAATACAATAATAATTTTCACGAAAAACATACACGTCTTCACACAGGTGCGATTCAGTTCAGACTGAAGGAGAAAACGGACATTACATTTGTAACAACCTGATACTATTATCATATTCTGTAATTTTGGAAATAAAGTACATATTCATATTCCTCCTTATTAAATTAGTATTACATAAATTTTACATTATAAAATTGTTTTAGACATACTTTAAAAATTCAAAATTTGACTTGCCAAAATAATGAAGCTATTACAAATACCTTATTATTTGTAAATTCTAACTGTTGAAAACTTATTCACATCCTTCATTTTATCTCAGAAAATTTTATCTCCTTATATTTTTAATGAGTTTACATCATTCCCAATTTTTATAAACAATTGCACAGGCCAACCATGAAAAAACTTTTTTTATAAATTTGGTTCCCCTTTATGTTTTTTGACGTGCTGAATCCGAAAATGAACGTTAATATACTACAGGCCGTAAAGTTTCATCGCACGTTTATTATTTATGCATTGTAAACGTATAATAATACCTGTTTTGAAGTTTTTAGGCAATCAGAAAGACCCTAATTACGAAAATATACATAGTTCAAAACATGTTGAAAATATTTCGAGAACTTGGATGGAACATGAGCGTGAAGGTGCATTTTTTACACTCACGTTTAAATTTTTTGTCTGACAATCTTGGAACTGTAAGTAAGGAACAAGGGGAGCCTTTCCACCAAGATATAGAGGAGATGGAGAAACGGTATCAGCGTCGTTGGAATGTCAACATGATGGGAGATTATTTTTGTACCCTTCTACAAGCAACTACAGAAGCATCATGTAAACGGAAAAGCAACACTCGAACTTTTACCGTGAAGAGGTTGAGGAAATACAAAACTTTGGATTAATAAGTAAAAAAACTGTTCATATTCAAATTTGCACTATCATCGTAATAATAAAATGTTAAATTTTTCAATTATACTCTAATAATAAATTACGTATCTTTAAATCTTAACTATATTTTTTAATACTATCATACCCTACAAAAGATAAAGATTGCGAAAAATTGGTACGTGGTAGAAAAAAACTGATTGAAAATTTGGATTCAGCACATCAAAATACATAAGAATCAGGTTGAGCTTTGAAAAAAGTTTTTAAAAGTATGTATTGGTTGGCCTGTGTTATCAACTATTTGCTAATTTCTTATATAATCTTATCCTTTTATAATAATTAGTTTATATACAATTCCTTAATCAACATTCATATAATTTTACCATTACTTCAGCTTGTTAGAACTACACTTATTCTTTTTATCAACTAGTAACTTAATTAAAATAATTACATGCATTATATAATAATTTATTAAATCCTTTTATTTAATTTTTAGACAAAGCTATATGAAAAATCTTTCTGCAAATAAATATATACAATTACATTATAAAGAAAATATTCATACATGAAAGTCATGTACATTTATAGATGTATGTACAAGTTTATTTACATGTGCCACTTAACTATGAGTATTATTACATTCATCATAAGTTATTTTAGTATTTAATATTGTTAAATTAAAGTAAATTTAGAAACATATCAGAACTTAATAAGTCAATTATCTTAATTTATGTAAATGTTTCAATCGTTAAGACATTTAAAATAGTATTTATATCTTTATTAACTTGTATCTCAGTATAATCATTATTTCTTATTATAATCACATCTCTTGCATAATACATAATATAACAGCATGTATTAACTTCCAAGCAAAATAACTCCTGACTAGCGTATGATAATGTTAATTTATTTTTCAGTTCAAGCGATTCATAAAACGACTGAATAATGCGTATCAGTGCGTAATGTTAACAATGTAAGGTATGTGTATCTATAAACTATTAACATCTATTTAATAAATGCTAAAGAACGGCAATGTTGTAGTTAACACCATTACACAAATGTTCATATACATCGCATTAAGAACATTCATTAAAATTTTTTACAACCACATTTCAAAAAGCGAAGACGAAATTTTTGGAATGCTTGAATAATGTGTTACTGATAACGGTAAAAGTAATAATCTATGTTGACTTAGTTGTTTTAGCAAGAACACCTTGAACTCAATTGCTGTAGTCGATATTATTTTCAGTATATATATATATATATATATATACTTATAACTACATAATACGTTTTCGTTAAAAATTAGACGAACGATTTTCATAAGAAATAATAATAAATGCGGAAGACTACTGGTTATTTTTAGTCGACAGTGGCAATTAACCGATTTTTAAAAGAATGTCACTTTTTACAGACCAAAACTACTTATTACAACAATTCATATATTTCTTCAGGGTCTAAATATTAGTATTCTATTACATAATACATTCATATCTTATTGTTAATAATAAAAAGACATGCAATAATAATTAAATTGAAATATTATTTAAACCTTTTAAATAAATATGTAACATATTTTGTTTAATATTGTAGTATTATAAACTTTAATTTTAACAACAGTGTCTCTGATGAAGACAAAAAAATGTACTTCTATCGATAACAGAGCTATACGTGGGTTGTCTTTTAAGTTTTGCATATAAAACTGGAATAAAACAGTAGATAGCTTTTAAAGACTTAATTTTTCGAAGTACTCTTCTCGAAAATTAACGGACTTTTGTATGCGTTCGAACCAACTCTGGCTGAAGTTGTTCCACTCGTTTGTAGGTACAGTCAAAATTGCGTTTTTGAAGACATCGACTGCTCCTTCTGACGACTGGAATCTTTGATCACGCAGTCCGTCCTTGATTTTCGGAAAGGTAGAAAAATCATTGGGGCTTATGTAGGTCCAGACTGTATTGAAAATTGTCTAACAATTCTACGTTTTGTTGCGTTAAAAATTCTCGTGTGTTGTGTGTAAACTTGCATTGTCTTGGTGGAGGATGATTCGTCCTTCAGGGTTGGTTTTTCGAAGCTCAGCGGTGACTTGCGGTAAACAAATGGTTGTATACCAATCGGCAGTAACCGTTCTTTGATCTTGCAAAGGAATTGTTGTTACATGACCTGCTTTCGAGACAAATGTCGCAATCATTTTTTGGAGACACTTCGAGAACGGATGACTTTTGTCGGCTTTTCTTCATCTTGGGACAGACAGATGACTGGCGTATATTTTGAGGTTCGTATGAGTAAATCCATGATTCATCACCACTGACAATGTTGTACACATTTTTAGAGTTTCCGGTGTTGAAGCGGTCTAGAGTTTTTGACATCAACTCGTCCTAGCTGCAACGGGAAACTAATTTTTTTACACACAATTCTTTATACAAAATTGTTTCAACCTGGCGATATGTCACATGTCGATCTTCGTTGATGATCCTACGCACAATATCTGAGTGACTGCCGTTTTTGGTGAACCTGCTCTTGGATCGTCGCTAAGGCTAACGAAAAATTGTTGACTGATATGTTGACTCAAACTAATTAATTTTATTGCAGTTTTTGATTCTCCTGGTCACGCATATCTTTTATGCTCACATCACCACCTTATTGCAAGCAACCTAGCGAAAAATCGTGACTTTCGATGGAGTGTTATCGCGTAAAGTTTGTTCCATGTTAGTCAAAATTTCAGATGTTTTTAGTCTTTTAAATACTAAATATTGGATAGTATTACGAATTTATTTAGACACTACTACACGCTAATCGTTTCTTGGGCCACATTTAATGCTTCTGCCATTTTTTTTTGAGTTTGGGTTGGATGTTCATCCAATAACTCCTGCAATTTCGCATCTTCAAACTTTTTGGGTCTACCGGAACGTTCTTTGTCTTGACCACTTTTGAATTGTCGAAACCACAACTCACATGTTTTTATGGTTGGAGCATGCTCATCGTAGGTTTCTACCAGCAAACGATGACTTTCGACGGCGTTTTCTTTTTAATTAAATAAGAAAAGTAATGCGTACCGCAAATGCACTTTTCCAGGCACGAAATTTTCAAAGAGGAATAAATTTACGCTAGTGTTACTTTCACAAACTATAACATATATGGCTTCGAAGCTTGATGTCAGTAGAATAAAATGACATACACGCATATCTGTCAAATCGTAACATTGAATACTTAAGACTAGCGACATCTGTTAGAAAAACCGGTATATACGAAGGTAGTATGATAAGTAGTGAGAATGGAAAAGAAAAACGAATTTTTTAAATATGATACAAAATAATTTTTATTTTTCAATATATTCTCTCAAAAGAGCAATACATTTATTCCAACAGTGCTTCGATGCCCTTATGCCATCTCTAAAATGCGATTTCGGAAGGCTTGCAAAATAATGATTTACGAAGATGATAAGCTCGTCGTTAGATGAAAATTTCTTTCCAACTAGTGCCGTTTTCATTTTTGGAAAAAGGTGGAAGTCGGAAGGGGCTAGATCCGGCGAACAAGGCGCATGCGGTACTAATTGGAAATGCAACATTTAATTTTTGTAGAAGTTCTGCATAATATTGTCCGTTTATTGTGGCACCTTTCTGAAGGTAATCAATGAGCAAAATGCCCTTTGAATCCCAAAAAATTGATGCCATCCCCTTGTTTGCCGATAAAGTGGTTTCCGCATTCTTTGGAGGTGCAGAACTTTTGATTAGTCGTAAGCAATCGCGGCACCCATCTTGCCGAAAGCTTGAAAAGGCTCAATTCTTTCGTTAAAACGTGGTGTACACGTTCTGTTGAAATGTTTACCATGTCTGATATCTCTCTCACTTTGAGTCGTAATATTATTATGGATTTTTATAATCATTTCCTTAGAAGTCACGATTTTGGGTGCTCCAGAGCGCGCTTCATCAACACAGCTTGTTCTACCACGTTTAAATTCATTTACCCATCTACTTATTGTGGCGGAAGATGGAGCAGATTCACCTAATGTTTCCCATAACTCACCTTTTATTTCGGAGCTTTCATACCCTTAATTAAGAAGTATATAATCACCGCACGATACTCTGCTTTTTCCATTTTAACAAAACGACGTGTTGCTTCTTTTCATCAGCTGTCAAAAATAAACTAATCAACCGATTTATCTAAATATCGGAATGTAAACATATAAATAGGCAACCTAAATTACAGTGCATTTGTTATACCAATTAGAGCGCCACCTATGTGTCATTCTCACTACTTGTCAAACTATCCTCGTATCTCATTTAAGAGAATTAATTTTTAGTAAAATGCGATTTAACTCTATATGAAACAATAACAACAAACATATAAATAACGAAAGTAGTGTCGGATGTAATGTTTTCGATGAAAGGTTATATTACAGTCGTTATGGTTAATTCACTGTTATATATAAGTAATGTACGTGTGTTATTGATAAAAAATATTAATGTACTAATAGATACTAAAATAATTTTAAATTTATATATGAAGATGTCAATACTCTGTTCGTTGAACTGTTTAAAAAAAATATTAGTTCAAATAGAACTATGACAATACGTCTAGACATTATGAATTCGATCACTAATAAATATTCGCGATGATATTTATATAATCGTGATGAAATAGCGAAATTTTATACACGAATATTGTACAATTAAGGCAGAAGTATTGAAAGTATTACCAAATATAGTTACTAAATGTTGGCAGTTTTACAACGACCCATACTTAGCTAATTTCTAATATTAACCTTTCTAGAGCAAAATGATGTGACTGATCTTACACAATTACAATGATTTTTGTACAATCAATGTTTAACATTTTTGTCAATGACGTGATATAATTAGTTCTGAAAAATTACTTTTCGCAGATGATCTTAAGATCTTTACAAGTGTTGTGTCTCATAAGGAATGCATAACTTTACAACATGACATCAACAACTTACACAACTTGTACGATATATTACAAACGATATCTCACTAAATAACGAGTCTTTCATTAGGCGCTTCCTATCTTTAAATTTAAATGAAACAAAGTGTATGTGAGATATCATCATAATTTTTTATTCGTTTAAAAGGCCTATCGATGCTATTATGTATGGAATATAACATCGTGCAAATATCTGTCGCAGCTTCGCTGGGTGGCGTGCTTCCGAAATGTCAAATTTTTCATGACTCTGGCGCATAAATCAGACCGATGGCATGGGTATATTGGCTTTGAAGGTCGCTGAGGTTTGTGGCTTATTCGCCTGCGACTTAAGAAAACCCCACAAGAAAAAGTCTAACGGTGTCAAATCGCATGATCTCGGTGTCCAGTGGTGACCACCACGTGAAATGACCATGCCCTCAAATCGCTCGTGAAGAATGTCCAATGTGGCATGAGCTGTGTGGTACGTAGCGTCGTCCTGTTGAAACCACATGTCGTTAGTGTCCATATCATCCAATTCTGGTCAAAAGAAAGGCCGAGTTCTTATGAGGGATGCGAAATCAACTGCCCCGGATTCTCCTGCACACTCTCACGGACAGCGGCGATGTTTTCAGCAGATCTTGAGTTTCGTCGTCGGTCAGGTATTGGTTCATTGTTTACTGAACCAGTGGACATAAATTTATTCACCACATTGCAATTAGTCCTCTAGGTAGGACGATTATGGCAACCGTAAAATGGGCGAAGCGCGCGAAACGTTGCCCGAATAGAACACCCATTTTGATAAAATAATTTTATCATTTGTACTTATTGTTGAACGCTATATCCGTTGATGGTGATTTGGAAAAACAGACTGAATAAATGGCAGCCAATTCGACGGATATAGCATCAACGATATGGCCGCTATCAACTGCCAAAGTTCGGAAGTCCCTATTGGAAGACCCTTATAAACAAATATAAAATTATATCTTTTAATCGTCGTTCTAATTTTTTACATATTGACTGCACATTGAATAATAATCTATCTCGATGTAAATTATTAGAGACTTAGATGTTATATTCGATTCTACTTTTTTTAAAAATTAGAATCCATTAACTTTATAACAAATACTGCCAAAAATCCCTTGACTTTATTTTTAGAAACTGCAACTGTTTCACAAACACAAGTACTCTGAAATGCCCTATACTGTACCTTATTCAAGAGCATCGGGTTGAGATTATTCAGAGAAGATTCGTCAACTTCCTATGATATTAAGTTGAACACATATACCCCCCACGCAACTTGGATCATGCATTACTGCTATCTAGATTTGATATAACATTTCTTTAATTTAAGAGAATAAGTTTTAGCACCACCTACAATATCTTCATAAAATCCTCTATAATACTGTAAATTGTCCAGCTTAACTTTATAATTCCTAATTTTAATTATTTGAAAAAATTATTTCAATGAAAGGTGATTATTTTAATCGCTTCTCATATTCTTTATTATATATTAACTTTCGAATCATGTTTACTTTTAAATAACAGGAATTTTCCGCTCAACTTCATTAAAATTATCATCTTTAAACTCTTTTATTAACAATATAAGTAAAATAACAAAAATTGTCTAATTACCCTTTCAAAATGATTTTGTTGAAGAGATGTGTTAAGTACGAGGGTTAATTGTTAAACAAGATCCATTTGTGAATGAGAGTGGGAATGACGCGCGATCGCTACTGCGCGCATGCGCTTCCGCTACCAGCGTACTTTGCGTGTGTTAAAATGCCGTATGCCTACGATCTGTAATTCAATTCTTGAGAGCAAAAAACTTGGCAGCTGCGGAAATTCATCATTAGATTTGTGAAATGTACGGTAATAATGCTATGAATTATAGTAAAGTTCGAAAGTGGATGAGAGAGAATGTTTAAGGACGGGAGAGAGGGTTAATGTGTATGATGAGCTACCTCGAGATCGATCTTCTCTGATTTTTGAAGATTTGGTTCGCGACGTGGACAACAATTCGAGATGACCGCCGATCCGCCGAAAATTATAATATCAATTGATTTTCCATATATTTCAAAGTCAGTTTTGTACACCATTATTTCGGAGAAATTGTATGGAAAATTGTGCTGTCGGTGGATTCTATGACTGCTTTCTGATGATTATATAACAAATAGATTGGGCTTTATCGTTTTGACTCGAAAGAGATGAATTTTTGGACTACATCGTTACAGGAGGTGACACTTGAGTGTCTCACATGACTTCTAAATCCAAGTTGCAGTCAATGAAATGGCGCGAAGTGAAGGTCAAATAGACAATCATGGCAATTGTCTTTTGGAATAGGGAAGGAATTTCATTAGTGGAATTCATGGCGAGCAGCACAACATTCAATTCTGATGCGTATGGTGTGATCTCGAGAAAACTCCGGCGTGCCATATAAAACAAGCAGCGTGGCCTACTGTCTTTCGGTGTGATCAATGCAAGGCCACATGTTTCTGCGCAAACACAACGTTTATATTCGCTAGTCTTTTGGATGGGAACAACTGGATCATCCATTCTTCAGTCTAAATCTTGCACCTAGTCATTTTCACCTCTTTCGGTACTTAAAGAAGTTCCTTGGTGGTCAACGGTTCAACGACGACAAAGAAGTGAAAACTGCAGTTATTGGGCTTCTTCAGAGGCGGCAGATTTCTTTGATGTCGGAATTCAAAAACTTGTTGAACGGTATGACAAGTATTTGCACAAAAATGAAAATTATGTAGAAAAGTAGATAATATGGAAGTAAATATATTTCAGTGATATTTACAATATTCCTCCTTATTGAAAGAAGAACCTTATTTAAAAAATAATATCGTAGTTAAGTTAAAATGTGGAAGTATGGCTAACAACAAATAACTTTTAATGCAGCACTGAAAGAAAACCTGCTAGTCTTAATCTATAGGATAATACACACGCTTCTTCGACAACTTGAAAATATTGGCCAACCTAGTTTTGGAAGTATTATCATATTCACTATACTTTCTAGATATAACGCCTACAAATCTTTTAAAAATAATTACCAGAAAGATGGAAGTTTGTGGTACAAAATAATGGGAAATGTATACATTGGTGATTATTTCTTTAAATATACTATGTGACAAAAAAGGAATCATTCAGTAAAAGTATATATTTTCAATCAAGTTTTGCAATATTCACTTTATGTAGTCCAATATTACAACTCTTTTCAATATTGTTTTGCTGGCGATAATTTGGGTGTCTTCAAACTCTTGGCATTTTAATATACTAACACACAACTATAGACTGTTGCAACAGAATCACAAAACAAAACTGATCCAAAATAAAGAAAATAAATACAAATTTTTTCGCTAGAGTTTTGCAAAAGAAGGCAAAAGTTTGTAGTTTTTCTTTTTAATTTGTTATACCCAATGTCGGAGGGAGTAGCAGCGTGTATTGGTTTACGTGAAGTGGCAATTTATTACTGAATTTTCTCTGCAAAGGGTATGAATTTTTCAATAAAATTGTATTCATTTATTATTCTTAACACAATAAATATTTCTACAATTTTTTTAAAAAAATATGTACGTTATTGGGTGATTTTATTATACATATAATATAAATGTGGCTATTTAAGAAAGATGACCGAAGTTTCTAAGAGGTGTAATATACACAGTGAGTTCTTCCAAACCTAATGGGCATATTGATATAATGTTTTATTAAAGCACACTCCCAGCCTGGTTTAGGGTCGCAATCAAAACTTAAGATTAATATAAACAGGTGTTGCCCTTGTGTACATATTAAGTTAATACTATAAATATAAAGAAAATAACTCCCAGTTTACATAAAATATAAATAAATAAGCCAACAATAGAATCCTACACAAATTGAAAGCAAATAACCAACATTTCAAGAAGTTGCAACCTATATAAAATAGAATAAATAATAAATAAAATATGCTGTCATGGGAAACAAAATGTGAATATTGCTGTGCTACATTTAAATAAATTGAGCTTGATGATGTTTAGATACAAAAAAATAGTAAATATATATATATAAGAAAAACTAGTGAAGAAAAGATATTTGAAATATTGCGTGATGCAATTTCATCTGGATATATATTTCAAGAAAACAATGACCTCAAACATTCAACCAGTGCCTTACATAACTTCTGCATACAAATATGCATATATAAGGTACCGAAAAGAGAAAAGTTTACTAACGAGAACGCTTTGGCCAATGCAATCCCTGGACGTCTGTTACAGAGCTTTTTTGGGACGAATTAAATCGTAAGATGAAACATTTGAATCCGGAGAGTGTAAATAACTTGTAGAGGGACTTATAATCTAAGTAAACGGCGTTTCCGAAACTATTAAATTTGTACATTGAGAAAATGCCAAAAGTTTGCGTCGCAACTATCTAGGCAAAAGGCGGACATATTTTTGAACGACTAAAATAGTATTAAGAATTATTAAATCTCTGGCATTATTTTATTTCTATATGTTGATATTTTTACATTTATGTATATAACGGGTAGCGACATATATACATATGTACATACATATACAGTACATAATAAACTGCTGTAACATTTAGTATTTTATTTTACGACAAAAAACTAGAAACAAATAACTTCATAGCTCATCATGCGAAAGTTGGATGATCCGAATTATAAATCAATGAGGTAATCCGATGTTCTCAAATATGTAGAACAGTATCTAGAACAGTAAGAGCGTACGTAAGTTTACGTTCATTCCTTAGAGGCACAGGTGCAATAAACTTTGTTTCTAATCGGGTATTCCAAAAGTTTTTCAAGAACGATTGCGAGTAGATATCTCTGAGAATTAAAGTATTACGACCGTCATAGCTTACCTAATTCGAGGATTACAGTTCTCAACTATATTAGAAACAATATTGAATTAGCATTATGTATACTAACATTTATGTAACTCTAATAATTTACATTTTATTCATGGAAGCTCTGCATTACTTGGTAAATATTTATAATATATTTTACGGCGAAATATATTTAAATGGAACTAATTTTTGTTGCTCAACCAAAATTCATTTTCTTTCCATATGTATTGCACATATATACGAGGGCGTATCAGTAATTAATGAGCCTAGACAAGAAAATAACTTTTTAGAAAAAATTAAATTAAATTTTTCAACGTATTCTCCTCATAACTCATTACATTTAGTTCACCGAAGTCATTAATTCCTTCAGAAAAGTAAGCTTCATCAAACTGTTCGAAATAAGAGTTAATATTGGTGATTATTCTACTCAAATCTTCTGACGCTGAGCTTTTTTCAATTTTCAGGTTTAGAAAGAAGAAAAGATATAAGGGAGTTAAATCTTGCGAATAAAAACTTGATGAAGAAGCAATTCATGAATTTTTGTCACTGCACTAGTTGAAGTGTAAACGCATACATTATTCTGAAAAAAAAACACTCGTTTCTCCTTTAAGTGAGGCCTTTTGCATTGTATTTTATTGTATTGTGCAGTTAATCAAAAGTTTTATTTCAGGTGCGTTATGAAACCAACATATGCTAGTATCTAGGTTTCATCTGCTCTTATTTTTCGGTACCAAAAGTCTTTCGTATCATGTTTTAAGTTCTCTAAAAGTAGAGTGTTGAAGTAGGTTCTCACAAATGCGGCATCTTGTACATTATTATTTCATACTCAATTCATTTTGCAAAATCGAAAACACTGATCCATATGAAATGTATCGAGTATCTGTTACTTCTAATTTTTTTCGGTGCTCATCTAGCACCATATCGTCTACATTTTTAATAATTTCTGAAATATGCGTTGTTCACCAAATATCCAGCTACGTTTAAATTTAGATGTTCACCGTTTTATGGTTGCAATCGATGGAGTCCCCGTAAATAGATCCCAGATCTGTTTTGAATTCATCATTTGTTTTCTTCTTTAAAAATAAAAACTTAATCACTGATTGGTGCGTTTTCCACGTTTCAAAACAAGCTAGAAACAATTCACTTTCTATTCAAATAACAAGCGTCCTTACGATTGGAGAGAACATGAATTTTGATTGTTATGTTTTGAAGAATTATCAAGTAGAAAAACGAAGGCTTACACCAGGCTTACTAATTACTTATCCGGTTTCATTATGAAATCTAAAAGATAGAGCTGATAATTAGACTACATTAAAAGTATTTCAGTAAAGATATATAAGCATATAAATGCTAATAAAGCATCGATCCTCCTGTTTCTTAAGCATTCAGTTACTTCACTAGACGTACTTGAAATAAGCAAATCCATGGTAACCTGTGGAATGCTATCCCAAGTTAATAAAATCCATTGTTGAAAAACGTCTATATTGTTTGGGAATGGTTTTAAATCATTTTTTCCACTATTGTACCATACCTCGTACGTATTCGTTTGGTGACATGTCCGACAAACGAGAAGACCGTGGAAGCTGATCTACATTAGCAGCATTAATAAAGAACTCCCTAGAATCTATTTTTATGACAGATAGTCTCACATATGCATATTATATTTTAATAAGAGACGTATTACTGTTCAGAGCGTTTCTAGCAGTTTTGCGACCACCGTCAAATCATAAACAATATCGAGATTTGTCATTAAAAACGACTTGATTCTATTCCTCATTGTAGGGTAACCTTTCATTACATCATTTTGGCCTTACAAATTTATGGAATGTAAACAAAGCAATAGTCATACGATTTAGGTCCAAAAGATTTAATTCTTCGATATGTAGGTAGCAGGAATATGTAATGGTCGGCAAAGAATGACCCTAAGAAGCCACAAGCTAAAAAGCACGATTTTTGCAGTGAGTAATGTATTTTGGATCATAAACATTGTCTCATTAGTTTCTGTCCATCTTCATCGACATAGAATAAGTGTAACGTCACTACATCCTACATGACCAATTCCAACGCAAATAAATAATCTGGCTTCTCATGTGCCAATTATCTTATCACATTAAAATTTCGCAGGTTATCGAATAGGATATATTCTTTTACAATCTACTAGCATCATATAAACCTATAACTATTCTTTACAATGAGATTTAAGTAAATAAATGTACATAGACAAATAGATTTTTTAGTTAATTTCCAACACTTAATTAATAGCTCGCATCTTATTAGAATTTGCATCGTTTATTAACATGAACAAAATATACATTTTCTGAAAATTTAATTACAATTTACCAACGTTTATTGGTTGTACATTTATTTATTATGGCCAGTATATTAGTTGGATTAGGACCAAATGAATTTTGTCAGAAGTACCGATGCTTTTTAATAATGATAATAATATTGATTGTCCAACAGATGACAAAAGTACATCCAAATACAGGATCAAAAAATATAGCATAAAAAATGCCAAGGCAATTTATTTAATATTAATAGCAAGTGCAATAACCTAAAAAGAATATATCGTAGACATACAAAAGGTAAATCAAATTAACTTTAATTCAAAACTTATATAAGTGTAAATAAAAGTATAAATAAATACAAATCTAAAATGCTAACTACAAACCCAAATATAGTAAGTAATACAAAAAATAAATAAATAAAGTAATAATAATTGGTTTTTAATTAAATTTAAAAATGATGGTAGGGAAACAAAATGTACATCAATTGAAAAATTGAAGTAATTGTTAAAAATCGCCAAACTCGTGATGAGGGTGCAATAAGCATTAAATTAGTTCTCGCTAAGGGACAGTAGGTGTTAGAATGACGCCCAGAATATTGTGTTACTGCGAAAATTTCTTATTAGCGCCAGTACAACAATTATATTATCACATAAGCTAAAAAAACCTCGTATCAGTCTGATTATGGCGTTTCTGAAAAAATTGTATTATAAACAAATTCAAAAGGTTATGGTCGAAACTTCGTTCAGAATGTATCTAGTATTGCTTCAAGTGGACGTCAAAAAGCGACGCTCAATTCTTTCATGTGCCTCAGAAGAAGTATTACAGAAAAGCGATCATACTAATGAACAATATTCAAGCTTTAATCGAACGTACGCAAAATAGGGACTAGTAAATAATTGAATATAATCAATATAATTGTTTAGTGTTATGAATAACGAATCCCGACGATTTTAATGATGAAGAAATTATATTTTTTAGATGATATGTGATTGTTAATTTGCGATCAAGCGAGACACCTAGATCTATAATAATGTCGCAATGATTTAAATCTATATTATTAACATAAGCATATTAATAACAGCAGTACTTCGTTTATATGAAACAACATTGTATTTGGATATATTTAAATCCTATCATTAAAAAGAACATACACTTTTGACGCAATATCAATACAGTTTTTGAAAGGGTTTTTTCCAACTCAAAATTTCGTTCAGCACATACACAATGAGATATCGCGACACACAACTGCCATAGTAGTTGTGTATATACGATATTTTTTAATCTTTCAAAAGCCTTGATACTATAAGTCCTAAAATTTTAAATATTGGACAAACTAGGTATCCACCGTCCAGAAAATCTCAATTACTGATGAATTTCATGTCAAGAAAGTCGTCTAAAGTAAAAACTAAAGCATTTTACACTTTTTATAGTGAGGCTGGTACACATATGGCAGTATACTGTGTTCTTAGTTTTTCTTACTGTATGTCAACGATCTATAAACTGATAGAGTATTAATGTATGCTGACGATACAACTATTATTGTCTCTCGTAAGTGTTTTAAAACAATTGGGAAAAAGGTGAATAATACCATCAGTGATTTCTATAAATGGTGTCTGAGCAATCAATTAGTACCAAATGCTGAAAAGTTTCAGATTGTTTAATTTACATGCCTTTATAAAAATTCGGAAATCACCAAAATAAAAACAGATATAGAAGAGTTTACTATTATATGTGAGATGTTTTTAAGTAAGTACTGTTTTTAAATATGGCGCAGTCGTCGTTCTGTCCAAGCGGTAAATGCCGCCAATGTTGAAATACGCGTTATGATTCGTTTTCTGCGTGCGAAAGGCGTGAAAGCGGTTGAAATTTATCAACAGAATAGTGAAGTAAATGGAGAACACACTATGAACGAAGCAATGGTACGAAAATAGGTTAGAACAATTGAAGATGGACGTACTAATGTTCATAATGAGGAGCTTAGGGCGCGACAGTCGATTATTACTTTCTATTTTCTATTTTCTTGAAAGTTGCATCAAAATGTTCATGATTAGGAGGCTAGGGGGCGACCGTCAGTCATTACTGAAGAGTTATGTAGAAAGTTTTCTGTTTTCTCGAAATTTGCATCAAAAAAGTTCGAGAAGACAGGTGTTCTTAATGAAACTGTGACAAATGCAAAATTGCATTTGTGTTCTTTTTATATCAAAACGATATTTACTTAAAAAGCGCGCCTCGTAGATAGCATCATTTAGGTACAATAATTGATAGAAAGATAGCTTTCAATACTAGCTCGATGAAAGATGTAATAAATTGAGTGCTTTCTTTGCCATTCGTTCATTGAAAAATAACTTAAATAGATATTAATTGTTAGAAATGTATAACGTTTACCTGGTACATAGACTTCCGTGGTCGTGGTCCATACTATCTTCTTCTGGGCTTCCGGGCTGGAACCGCGTCACTGCTATAACTGCCGACGTTTCGTACCCACTTGTCTGGGACGTCTTCTGGACTCAACTACTGCTACTATCTGTCGCACTGAAACCGAAGTGAGAAATTGATTTCGAAATGAAATTTTGAAAAATAATTAAAAAATATTTTTCCATGAAAAGGATACCTATATTTTTCAAGTAATATTTTTTACTACTAAGTTACGCTATCTAAAAAAGGAAACATATTTGAATATTTTAAACAATTATACGAGTAGTAGAACAAAACGTAGCAGTTATAAAAAATAAGTCTTCCTACAAACCCTGAATTTTATAAAAATTAAAGTAGGCAAATTATATTTTTACTAAAAATATTTCAAATTTATAAAATATTTAATATACCGACATCATGCCAACGTTGTTTAATCATAAACATTTCAATTTATATTAATTTAGTTTCTTAATTTGTAGATTTTAAAAATAATTATATTTCGCTATCAATGGTAAAGTTTATGTTTCGTAATTAGATTAATCTTTCAAAGTCGTAACAATTAATGTGCGGCGTATAAAAATAATTACGAGCAAGATTTGTAAAAAGATAAAGTGTACTTATTTATTCATATAGTTTTTATAATGCCTTGGTCAATGAACTTCGCCTCAAGGTTACGTTAAATGAAACGTTTGGTAAAAGTGATTCATTCGTGTTTCCTTAATTCTCAACTTGAACTCATGTGTTATCATCTGCAATTATTTCACAATAACGTTTCTATACCTGTGCCACTTACTGTGTAAGAAAACAATGCTTTTTTTATAAAAGAGCATTGTATACATTTGTGATTGCAAAGTGAAAACATATTCAAATATTTGTCTTTATTTAAATACACTTTAAATTGCACATTAAAATTTTCGAAACGTAGTGCTTATGGATGCATCTGTAAATACATTAACAGAAGATAATTAAATATATATAGTCCACTTTTCAATTTAGGTACATATATACACTGGCTCAAAAAGTTTCCGCACAAATTACAATGAAGTATAATGTTCAGAAGTTTATTGCATCATATAAAGAAAGCAATAATCAGAAAAGTGTATTGCGCTCTCTCTTAAATAAGGCTTTTAAAATAAAGATGTCCATTTCTAGAAGTTAGTATTGCATTGACAACGATATATTTTCTATAGAGCTCGCGTTGGAGGACAAAGTAGTGATCTAAGACTTAAACTTATTGACTTATTGCAATATTTGTAATGATTGCAGATATTTTCTATAAACTTCAATCATCCCCTTAGTTTAAATGCCAAAGGGCAGTGAGGGTACGCAGTTTTCGATAATCGTGTGCGTGTTGTTGTTGGAAATGCACTTTTATATTAACTGCTCTGACGAAAACGAATTTTGTAATAACTTTCTTGTTGTACGCATTATTTACGGCATAAAAAATTATATTCGAAACAATATTTTTTGTAGAAGAACAGTTTTACCAAATTCGTATGACGAGAACGACAATTACAAATCTATCCATAATAACAACTAATTGTGCACTAGCGTTTTATAGCGTCATTATTTTTCTGCTTATCTGTTAAAGTTGACTTCAACTCGTTCATTATTTTGTGCTTTATAACGTGCTTAGCTAGAAAAAATGAATTTCATGAAATTAGAACATCGTAACATCATCAATTTGTTTGTTAAAGGAACAAAATTCCCACGAACAAATGATCGCAGTGTATGAGGACGAGACTGCGTCATTGGTTAAAGTTAAAAATTGGCCAAAACCATTTCAAATGAATAGTAAACACATTGAAGAAGATCTAAGAAGCAAAAAGCTTTCTGACGCAACCAATCCTCATGCTTAGCTGAAAGTTTAAACAATGGTTCTCGAAGTTCGTGGTCTGAAAGTTTCTGGCATTGCTATAGTACTAAATATACCGTGCTTTCATATTAAAATGCTACAAACACCGTATCATATTATATTCGGGTCTAGATACCGAATGCCGATCAGAATGTAAAGTGGTGGGGCGCGAGTCAGTCGAATCACAGCAACGACTGACTACAGATTACAGATTAAATAGTTGTTCGTGGTACTTGGCGGAAGGTCTATCACTGACTGTTCAAATTGTTTACATCCAAAAATTATTAAATTATAATTATTTTTAACTGTACAATTAGGTATTTTTACAATAAGTTTCGCATTAGACTAAAAGACGTTTTCTAATCAAATGTTTAAAAATTAAAAAAACTCTTAAAGAAGCTAAGAAATAAAATAACTTTTCGGAACTTAAAAAATACTCTTTAAACAGAAAATAAATATAACTTGCCAAAACTTATAAAATGTACTCAATGACATTAGAAGTGTTACACCTAGAAGGAATAGTTTCCTGGACGTGATTTTTTGGTAATGTGATAAGCTTAAGTCAAGAATGAAACGATCAGATTTCCAAGAAATTTTATTAACATTAATTTGAAAAAAAATCAATAATGTGTTTGGCGACCCCGTAGCTGTAGACACTCCTGTACACGTCTAGGCATCGACAAAATAAGATGGTCGATGTCTGCTTGTGGCATCTCGTTCCAAGCAACTTGAACTTGGTGGATTAACTGTGCCAGAGTTTGTGAAGGATGGTTCAAATTGGTCAGTCTTCTCCCCATTATGTCCCACACATATTCGATGGGATTTAAATCCGGTGAACGGGGTGGCCACGGCAAAACATTAACGCCAGCTTCTCGTAGAAAGTCCATAGTACGACGAGCAATATGTGGACGCGCGTTGTCTTGCTGAAAAAGGACGTGTGGACGGCCATCTAGATAAGGCAATAAAGTGGTTTGTAGGACGTCATCAACATAACGCGCAGCTGTCAGACTGCCCCGAATAAACAGAAGAGGTGATCGGCTTCCATATGCAATAGCCCCCCAAACCATTACTCCAACAGTCCTGTGCACATGCCTCTCAACAGCAAATTCAATATCACGTCGCTCTCCACGACGGCGTCTTACCCTCTGACGGCCATCATGCATGCCTAGGCAGAATCGCGATTCGTCGCTGAATACGACATTATGCCATTCTGCTTCCCAATGCTGTCGTTCTCTGCACCAGTCCAAACGTTGACGACGATGGTCTGCAGTCAAAGGAAGGACTAATCGTGGACGGTATGAAGCAAGTCCAAAAGCTCGAATGCGGCGATATAATGTTCGCATACTGACAATGCGACCTTCTACATCAAACCATTGGTCACAGAGTTGGCGCGTAGTAGCAAAACGGTCTCGCAGAGCTAGTAGTCTGAAGTGCCTGTCTTGACGCTCTGCGGTACGCCTCGGTTGACCTGTTGGTCTGTTTCGTGTTCCTCTACCTTCTTCTGTCCACACCCTACACACACGTCATTGCAGTGGAACCAACACGGCGGGCAATTTCGCGGTAGGCCAAACCGACTTCTCTAAAAGCAACAATTCTATATTGTTGATATTGTTGACGCCTTCGAATTGGAGGCACTTTGTTACGCTTAATAGAAGTAGGCGAAGACACAATAACTGAAAAAAAAAAACTTGTACTTATCAGCTCTGATAAACCGGTTTTTTAACAACTCAATAAAAGAAAAAACTTTTTTTTTGCAAAAACTGTCAAACATAAAACGATACAATTGTTATCATAACAAGCTGTCAATATAATCATTCTGTTGTCAAAAGCACAATTCCAGGAAATTGTTCCTTCTAGGTGTAACAATTCTAATGTCATTGATATACTTTTTAAATACAGAAAATAAATTCAATTAATTAAATTCTCAAATGTCCCTCCTGCTTGCGCTAAACAGTACCCCAATCTATTATAAAATTCATTTCGAACATTGGCCAGTACAAGAGGAATAATAATTTGGAATTAGTGTTCGATATTAATCCGTAATTCTTCCAAATTATTAGCCCTTTCGTTTTGATGCCCATATAACTTTGATTTTATGTAACCCCATAAAAAAAGTCATTAGGGGCTGAGTCTGGTGACCTTGGTGGCCAGCGAATTGTACCACTATTAGATATAACTCTTTGGGGTAATATATTATTTAAATATTCATTCACAATTCTAGTTCCATGGGCCGGACAACCATCATGCTGGAACCATACGTTCTCTAAATTGGGATTAATAGTTCTCAAAGCAGGGACAATGTGGTTTCGAAGAAGATTCAAATATATTTCCCCATTTAAATTTCCTTCGATAAAGAATAGATCAACAATGTTATTCCCATAAATACCAGCCCAAACATTCAATTTTTCAGGATACTGTCTCCTCGTATTCAATTGTCGATACTCGTTTTCAATAGACCAATATCGAAGATTCGACGGATTGTGTTTACCGTGTAACGGAAACGTGGATTCATCGGTAAACACGATAGTCTCAATGAAGTGTTCATTCGCATTTATACGTTCTACTACAGTTTCACAAAATTCCATTCTGCGGTGTTGATCACCATGAAAAATTTCCTGATGAGTTTGGTATTTATAGGATGTGTATTTATTTTTCTTTAATATCTTATGAACTTTACCCACGCTAATACCTATCTCTTCTGATATTTTAGATATAGTAATATTGGAATTTTCTTCGACCATTGCGCACGCCATGACTTCCTGCATTTCTTTATCGTTATTTATTCTCCGTATTTTATGACATTTACATTCCAAAATGAAACCTTCTGATTTAAACTTTTTAACTACTAATGATATTGTTATTAATGCAGGAAAGGGACGATCTATAGACTTTTCAGAGAAAAGGCGCTGGATACGCCGTAAAGAATTACCTTTCAAAGCCCATGTTATGATTTGAATTTTTTCTTCCAATGTATACATTGTCAAAGTAATATAATTAAAAAAATATTTAAATTTAAAGGTCTTACCGTAACACACTCTCCCAAATGCAAACCACGAATGACCGTTAATACGATATCGATACGCCTACAGTCAAATTAGTGGTGGGGCTGCAGCTAGTACGATCAGTAGTCAGTTATAGTCATTATATTCGGCAGCTAGACCCGAATATAATATAGTACAGTTTTCGTAGCAAGGTAAAATGAATGCACGGTATATAAACCAAGCGTTTTATTAAAGAACTGCATTATATATATATATATATATATATATATATATATATAAGTAAAGTTTCTGTAAGGTGAGTTCCAAGTAACAAACTTTTCAAAATAATTTGACACTTTCGAATGCTGATCTTTCTCTAAAATAGTGACGAGCGACAAAACCGGGATCACTGGCATCTAGAAATTAAATTAGAGTCTATGCAATAGGTCCATAAGAATCTTCAGTTGCAAAACTCATATGTGCGATTAAATGCAGTAAATGTTAACTACTAATAAATAGCACATTGTAGCATTAAAGTGGTGTGTATATACAAATAAGCGTGTGTATTCACACAGCACATCGTTCGTTTATTGTTTGTTATTTTCTTACTTAGCATTGCTTCTACTGTTTAGTTGAGCAACTACCGAGTAGCGAAGATGACGTTTCTGGTGCGTAGGAGAATCTGATAACTCATTTTTTACTTTCAACTGTCTGTTATTGGCTTACACAAGCGATCTGAAGATGATTCATAAAACGTTTAACTTATAAAATCGTTCACATCTACAAAAAATGTGCCATCGAAAATTATACGTCAATATACTAGATATTGACGTATAATTTTTCTACGGGTTTAAGTGTTTAATTTTTGCTTATTTTATTACTATAATAGAATTTTGTATAATCTTGAAAATAACTAGAATTATATTAGATTGCATGTCTCATTAAAGTACATTTTATATATACAGTCTTTTAAATAGCATTATGTTACTCATTATCATCGTAATAGACTTTCTGACAGTACTCTGTAAATCCCTTGTAAAGTTAGGCCATTGTTTTCTAAAAAACTGTTTTCCCTGAGCTAAAAATAGATCTCAGAAAATGTGGAAGGATTCTTTAAGTCAGAGGACTTCCACCTTTATTTAGAATTTTATAAGAGTTTTGACTCGTTTTTGCAATGCCACAAAAAGACTCCGTTCCTATCAGAGCCATAGACGTTGCTTGTCGGGGCAGTTCATCAAACTTTCTATTATTCCTATAGCTTCCGTGACCTAAAACTCAGATTATTGTGACTTTTGAGAGTTTATTGAGGAGGCACAACAATGCCATACAAGCTTAGAATTCACTTGCATCGAATCTAGCGTCTTTAGTATTGCTTGTCCCATCTTGTCGATTAATTTACCCAAAACAGTAACTTAGGTTCGCCAGTTCCATCGTCCTGATTGTACAGGTGGAACTTTTTGCAATTCATTCTCTTCTGGTATACGTAATTATTCAATAGTTATCGAAATACAAAATTTCTGAACTTTGCCACTCGATTTCTCTACAAGGCAGTTCGTCTTAATTTCGTCTTATTTATGGTAATTTATGATGGTCAATAACTTACTTGGCTTACAAGATTGACATTCATTTGCATTGTCTTGTAGGGTACTGACCTTGTTTCTCATTGTATAATGATATATCCCTTCAAGCCTTTATATGTCACACTACCAACTTCCATTTGGTTAATTTCTGGTTACCATGCTTATCATACGCCTAATTACCCTTGTGTATAATTATATAATCATTCTTGTAACAACTTCCCTATTTTTCACGCGCATCTGCTTACACCTTTCTGGAGCAGTTACTTTATTAGTGGTTTTTAAATATGAAAAAGATTCAACCTAATATAAAATTCCAAGTTACTGTACTTTCTATTTTTTTTGGTTTGTTGATAAAATTCAATTTCAGTTTAGAATTGTCAAATTGAATTTAATTTATAATTGAGGAAAATGCTTCGAGAAATTAAATGTGTGCTAATAAAAATTTTATCGGGTATACTTTATTATCATACGAAAGAACCATTCTCGACATTTATTTTTTGAATTTATCCTGACGATAAAAATATAAATTCGTAATTTATAAATACTGATTTACAATATCACTATCAGTAAAATCACAATTTTGACAGGAAATTAATCCATAACTAAATATTTTATTAATTATTAATTAAACATGAAATTTTAATTTATTTAATATTAGATATAAAGAATTAATATATTTTCATTCACTGAAATTATATAAGGGTGTTTCATTTGGAGATACTTCTTTCAAAAATAAAAAAATAAAAACTTCGATTCTATGGGATATCCTTTATTATCATACAAAAGAACAATTCCTGACATTTACATATTAAAAATTATTTCCTTCAAATGTTAGCCGTAACTGCATCGAACATGATCCATTCTGAAGTTACAATTTTCAATGACGCGCTCGAGCATTTCAAGTGGTATTTGGCGAATAACACGAGTAATGTTGGCTTTCAATTGCTCAATCGTAACTGGCTTATCCATGTAGACTTTGGACTCTACGTAGCCCCAAAGAGAAAAGTCTAAAAGTGCGATATCGCATGATCTAGGCGGTCATCGCACAGACCCATTACATGAAATTAAATGTTCGCCAAACCGTTCTCGCAATAAAGACATGCGTTCACGGGCTATGTGGCAAGTAGTGTTGTTTAGAATCAAATGCCAATATCGCGGGCTTCAATTTCAGGCAGCAAATAGTCCGTTATCATAGCTCTATAACAGGCGCCATTCACAGTTACGTTGCGGTTGTCTTCGTTTTTGAAGAAATATGGACCGATGATTCCACTTGCCCATATACCATGATTTTGTCTGGACGTAATGGCAGTTCTTGAACCTCTTTGGATTGCTCTTCACTCCAAATATGGCAATTGTGCTTATTAATGTAATCATTAAGCCAGAAATTGGCGTCATCACTGAACAAATTTTTGGCGGAAAGCAATGGATCTTCTTCAAGCTTTTCAAGAACCCTAAGACTGAAACGGTGACGATTCAAATTTCGGTCGCTTTCAATTCTTGAACGAGTTGAATTTTGTATGTTTTTTAAAAGAGAATCTTACGTAAAATACACCAAGTTGTCGCATACGACAAGCAAAGCTGTTGAGATCTACGTCGAATATTCTTCACGATCATCGCGTACACTCTCAGCTACCATCGCTATATTTTCTTCACTACGTGCTGGATGTAGTCTATTTGGTCGCGTATTATTCAATAATGAAAATTGCGTTTCAAATTTTTCAATGATATAACAAATTGTGCGTTCGGTGGGCTGATTATGTAGACCATAAGTTGCTCTAAGCGCACGAAACACATTTCTCTTGAAACGCCGATTTTCGTATTACGACTGAATAATTAGTAGACGCTGTGCCGGGCTGAATCTTTTCATAATAAAATGTCACAATACTTAAGTAAAATACTGTCAAAAAATCGCTATTGAAAGAAATACAAACATCATAATGAATCACCCATTATAATATAAGATATAAATCTTCTTCGAGTTATATGTACATATCTCATTGCTTTTTTAATGGCGTAGTTTATAAATTCTAGGAATTGCACATACGGGAGACGAACATAATTATGTAAAATACACCATAATGCAATACATGTATGATAATGTTTCTGTTTAAATATTTACAAAATACAGGTATATAAATATGTATATCAATTTCGGATAATTTTTATTCTTTTTATAGAAGTTGATTCAAACTGTTACGTAATTCGAAACACTATGAAATGAAAACTATACATAAATACATTTTAATGATTTAATTAGACTTTAAAAATACATTATATTAATTAACGAAAATATACTTTGATAAATATCGCTAATGCTCATAATCGGCTTGTTTTTTGAGTGTTTACTGTACATTTTATCTTAAATATTCATCTTAAAATTACTAAACGTATTTCCTAAATTTTGTAAGAGGCCCTAATCCATATAAAATACTATGTAATGTAATTATGTGAAGAAAATGTTTTAATAGTTGTGTAGCAATTATCATATCATAATAAATATAATCAATGTTAGGTCTAAAAGCCTGAAAGTACGTATACATACATACATACATATCAGTGGTGTATAATCAATATACATAAAATAAAGAATAATTTATTGTTTTATTACTTTAAATAACAAAATTATTCGTATCTTTTTGTGTAATTTACATGCATAGAATAAATACATCTTAACGCAAGATAATCATATTTAATCGATGCATGCTATGAAATTTAGAAATATCCCATCAAATTTAAAAATGATATTAAAATTTATATAAATTATTGGAAACTTAAAAAGGGTAAAGTAATTGCGTTTATTCATTACATCTGCAACTTTTCCAGATTTTTGGAAAATTAGTAGAGAAACTCGTACTTGTACGAGGCTGGTCCCAGAAGTACCAGACCCAAAAAAGAAAATACAAAAATTTTGGAAAGAAATATATTTATTTTTCAACATAATCTCCTTTCAGCTCTATACACTTTTTCCAGTGGTGTTCAATAAGTTCGATGCCCTTTTTATAATAAGAACTGTCTTTCTCTTCAAAATAGCCATTAACTGCCGACATCACTCTTTTATCGTTGTTTTTTTTACCACTGATACATTTTTTCAAGTTTGGGAACAGAAAATAATCCGAGGGGGCTAAATCTGGCAAATAGGATGCGTGAGGTAGTAATTCAAACTTTAATTCATTAATTTTGGCCATGACAATAACGTACTTGTGAGCCGGTGCATTTGTCTTGATGAAACAATACTTCCAGCTCAAATGTTGCAATAAGTTCGTATAATACTCGCCGTTGATAGTTTTTTCCTTTTCAAGGAAGTCAATGAAAATTAATCCACGCGCACCAAAAAAACCGTTGCCATGACTTTACCTGCAGATGGAACGGTCTTCGCCTTCTTTGGAGCTAGTTCTCCCTTCTGAGTCCATTGTTTTGATTATTCTTTTGTCTCTGGCGTGAAGTGATGGACCCATATTCCATCCATGGTTATGAAACTGCGCAAAAATTCTGCTTTGTTGCTACGAAACTACGCTAAACACTCAACACCATACTATTTTGCTCGAGTGTGAGTAAACGCGGCGCCCATCTTGCACACAGCTTTCTCATGTCCAAATTTTCAGATAATATGCGATGTACCGCACTTTTTGAAATGCCTACTATGTCTGTTAGCTCGCGCACTTTTAGTCGACGATCATCCAGTACCGCTTTATGGATTTTCGTCACCTTATTTGGTCGACCACTGCGATGCTCACCTTGGCAGCTCGCGCGGCCTCGTTTAAACTCTGCTGCCCAATACTTCACTGTTGTAAACGAAGGAGCAGACTCACCCAGAGTAGAATTCAGTTCAGCTTTTGTAACGGTTGGACTAAGGCTTTTCAAATAAAAGTATTGTATCACGTAACGATGACCAATTTTCTCCATTTTTAAAAATTCACTGGAAACGTTCACTATTAATAACTGCCAAATAAATACTAAACAACGTGGCGTCTTCAAACTTGAAACATATCCTTTATAGATTGTATACTTTCTAGTACAGTACATATTTTTCAAACAACCACCCCCATCTCTAGGTCAGGTCAGGTACTTATGGGACCACCCTCGTAGAATGAAATCGTGAAGATATTCTCAGCTAGCGACAACAAAATATTTTATCAAATTTTTCAACAATTTCTGCATCAAGAAATACATACACGAACTAAATCATCACGGATTCACCCAGAGCGGATCCACTGTTACTTATTTAACTAATGTTACTCAGAATATCCGTGAAGCTATTGGTAAACGTGTTCAAGTTGACGCTATTTATATTGATTTGAAATCTTTAACCTTATTGATTATACCGGTGTTTTTGATTAACTTTTCGTTAGCTTAACATTATTGATTATCCATACTTTTATTGACTAAATTTGTGTTAGCTTCAATCTCAGGCTCTTTTTAAATTTTACATGACTAAGAGATCTAAATATTTTTCGCAAAATTTTGTAGTTCCTTCCTGGCTACTGTATGTGCCTAACCTCGACAGACGTTGTTTTTGATTATGAAATGAAATTTCTGTTCACAAATCCGATTCTATTTTACAAGTAAGTTGCTAGTTTTTCAAAAAAATCTAGAAAAATAGCAAGTGTAACAAGGAAACACAGTTACTTTATCCTCCTTATATTTCCAATAACTTATATAAATTTAAATATTATTTCTAAATTTCACAGGATATTTTTAAATTTCCTAATATCTTGCATTTATTCTATTGTATATATGTATGTAAGTTTACAAAAATATATAAATAATTTTTTCATTTAAACTAATAAAACAATAAATTATTTTTTATTTTATGCTGTTTCTAAGGGTATATTAAATCATTTTTATTAAAGACTCGAGTCGCAATTTATCAACATGGCTATCATAAAAATTATATTCTATGATTTCTTCGTTGTAAATTGCTCCTCAGGAGCTCAGAGCTGGTGTGTGAGTACCCAAGCATAGGTATAAGGCGACGTGCCGAAAGTTACATGGCCACGGGGTAGGCAGATGTAACTTGGGCGATGGTCATTAGAAAAGGTAAACATGTAAGTTGGGCTGAATGATCACACCAGCCCGCCACGGCTATATGTAATTTGGGACGTTTTTAATTAAAATATATATATTTTCAAGTAATTAGTGATTGCAAAAATGGGAAACTTGTTTTACAAACAGCAGTCTATTAATTTTATTTTCATTGTATAAATTTAACATATTATTTAGAAAAGACCTATTTTTGCCGTTAGAATTTGGTTTATTCATAATTTGAACACTGTTTATTTTAATACTTACATCTACTTGAAATTCCAACAATGTTTCTACAAATATGTACAAAGAAGGATGACTAGTGTAAAAACTAGAATTGAAATGCGAATGAAAAGATTCGCATCCATTCGTAGTACGAGTTATACTTGATGATCTTGAAGCCCAAAGTTCAGGTGGAAACAGAGCTTCTTCGTCGATGTATGTGTCAACTAAATAATCGGAGTATTTTGCTACTCTTGGATCAATCGGCTGAATAGTAACCGAATCTGCAACGTAACAATCAGCTACTTCATTTGGGTTCAAATATTGAATTTCAATTGTGTATTTCAACCACCTTCCAATTTGAGACTCCTTATTCTTATATTCAGGGACTAACCCTAATTGTTGGATTTTTTTCCACCAAGACTGATTTAAATGAAATCTACACCGAACAATAAGAATATCAGACCAAATTTTCTTTACAGCCACATGAATTGCTTTCTCAAAGTCTACTGTAACTTGTTTTGGTTTAAATTGTATACTACTTGAACTGCAAAAATCCACTAGTGCTTTTATGCACTGTTCATACGTTCCCGCATATTTATCTTTAAGTAAGCCAAAAGCGAGCGGAGTGTGCATTTTCATATCCATGAATTGTAAAAAGTTGTTTGAAAAATTTGGTACAATAAGTAAACGTCCATGCATATAAATGTAGTCACAGTTGCACAGGAACGATAAATTTTTTGCACAGTGGGTACAATCCCGGGCTGCATGTACATGCCCCGCACATTGAGGTAAAGGTGGATATTTTTTTCTGCGGGCGTTGTAAGCACTTCGTTTAATACATTTTAAGTCCGACACAGATATGTTTACCTCATTCATATTCTGAAGTACTTGTTGACAAAGTTTTGAAGACTTTTGTGAAATATCTTCTGTCGCTTTCCTTTTGCAAGCACTATTAACAATTTTCTTATCAATCAGAATTTTGCCTTACTATAATTCTATCACTTCCTTCGCAAACAATAAAAATATTGGTCCTACATGAAGTACTCTTGGAGGTACACCGCCATTTCCTTTCACCACACTTCAGCAAATCTGATTAACAAAAAGTATACGTTTGAAAAATCAAAAGAACTTGACCACACACACTAAGGATTTCTCGTAATTGACTCATGATATTTACACTTCGTGAACTAAATAACTCTTTAAACTCACAGGATGAATTGAATACTGTCCGTATATATTTATATATATGGGGGGGGGGGGGAGTTTCTTTAAACTTATTAAATTAACGATTAGGTAAATAAAATCCTAAATTCTAGAAACAATTAAGTGGCGGAGACCCTGTTCGTGTGAATATTAATTATTAATTCCTATCCTACTTAATTACATAAATGCTTTTAATTTTAATTGCTGTAATCCTTCGGCCCAACTTACATACTAAGAATGTTAGCTGACTAATCTTCGAGAATTAAATAATGAATTGCCCAAATGGGAACTACCGTAGTTAACTTTCCCTTGAAGGTATCCGGCGTTACATCCATTACTGCTCGTGGGAATAGCAAAGATAATGTACAGAACAGAACCCAAAAAAGACATGCGAGGGATTTCACAGCTGTAATGCAAGAACCTGTATGAGCAAACAAGCTAGAAAGGCAAGAATAAAACAGGGTCGTTTACATAGATAAGGATACATACAGCTGCGAGGATCAACACTGTAGAGGAGCTTGACTTGCCATTAGGCAACATTTGTAACCCCCCAAGTTACTATATTAACCTCCTAACTAGGGGGAGCGCGACAATTACAATTTATTGATAACTTTTCGTTACCGCAACATTTTTCTGCTTTATTTAAGAAATGTCTTTCGTATATAGCTCTAACTGATTACTTGCTCTTTCTGGAGACCTCAGATTTTGTCTCATTTTCTAGCATAGGTCGAAAAATAGATTATTGCTGAAATAAAGAGCCTCATATGAGACAGTTACAAATTATACAGTATTTATATCAAAAAACTGTTACTACTGACTGGCATACAACCATGTGTTTGCCGCAAGTCATCCCCGAACTTCGAAAAACCAACCCCAAAGGACGAATCATCTTCCACCAAGACAAAGCAAGTTCGTATACAGCACACAAGGCATTTGAATTTTTAACGCATCAAAACGTCAAATTGTTGAACCATCTTCCGTACAGTCCGAACCTAATTCCCAACGATTTCTTTACTTTTCCGAAAATCAAAAACGGACTGCGTGATCAAAGGTTCCAGTCATCAGAAGGAGCAGTCAATACCTTCAAAAACGCAATTTTGACTGTACCAACAAACGAATGGAACAACTGCTTCCAGAGTTCGTTCGAGCGCATGCAAAAGTGCATTAATCATCGTGGAGAATACTTCGAAAGACAATGAAGTTGTTAAAAGTATCTACTACTTTATTCCAGTTTTATATGCAAAACTTAAAAGACTATCCACGTATTTGACAGAATGATAGTTCATTTACGAATATTAGTTTTGAAATATTGCTTAATACCACTAGATTAGAAATATTTCTGTGGAATATTTTATTCAAAATTTCTAGGAAGAAGTGTATTATTCTAACACTATTTTAACATTTTAACCTATATGTTCATTTCTTGCGAAGATATTTATATTTTGCTTCATATTTACCCGAATGTTGACCCCCTTGACCGTATAATTAAGAGTGCAACGGACCCGTAACGTAAGTAAAGAATTTTTTATCGAAATACTGCAACTGGAAGTTATTTGAAGAAGAAATATTTAACGAAATTCGTAACGCACGATTTCATTTAAAATCCAAATTTATTTAAAATCGAATTTACTATAAATATAAGTGCTAGGTTTAGTTTCACGTTTTTAAGTATTGATTTTTGTTGGAAACGTTAACATCATTCTAAAAAAGTTATGTATTAATATTTAAACTTATACAAGTAAAAATAACAGTCAGCCGTTAAAATAAGCTAATTAACGAATTGACTCTATACTCTAGTACTTACGACTGGATGTAATTTGCAATTAACTTTCAAAAATATGTAAATTTAGATAATGCAGTTCTAATTCTAAAACAAAACTTCCGAACGACCAGGTACTTGTTAGGTAAATTTGATGGCCATTAGCAACAAGTTTAAATGTATACTGAATATGTATAATCTCGGGGATATTCCTGCATTTCCGCTGACAAAAAAAAACTAATACATGCATAATTTATGTATGGTGTAATAAACAAAATAGAATATGAGTCAAGAGTTAACTCGAAAGTAATTTGATATTTTACTTTATAATTTAGGCACTGGAATTAGAGTTCAAATTTATGTCGTACTTAAATTAGATATCTACTTTTCATGTTTTCCTGTTCATGGTCAGTAAAACTTATGAGTTTATCTCTTATCTACACTAAGTTTAATTTAAAACTAATTAGGTGTATTCGTATATTATTATTTAGGCTTAAGCTTATAATTATAAAATTTTCTATAATAAAATAACATATGACATAACATACAATTTAAATTGAAATATTAGGAGTTGCTTAAAATATTATACCAATTATCAGTTTTAATTTCAGTCTTCTAAGTTATTGTTGTATGTATAAACATAGACATGTATGCAAATTCTTTACATTATAGCATGTTAAAGAATTAGTATTTCAAACAAAACTTTTTAGTAAGTTTTATGATATATTAATGCCGGTGGATAACCTTTCGTTTCAACGATGGTTCTTTAATTTAGAATATTTAGATAAGCGTGGAAAATATTCACTTAATATTTAGTGGAAGTAAAGGGTGTTTCAAATTTCGCGGTTTTTTTAAAGAATAAATAAAACACATAATTTGCATTCACTTTCAAAAACTTTTTATTGGTAATTGAAGTATCAGTTATGACATTTATATGCGAAAAATATCTGCCAAATAGCCTCCTCTTGCAGCTCCACAGACGTCCACTATTTTATTAAAATTTTCAATGACATTTTGATATAATTGAGGCTCTGTCTCACCAACGACACGAATAATTTCATCTTTCAAAGCAGGGATTGAAATGTGGATTGTTTTTATAAAGTCGAATTTTCTCATAACCCCAAAGAAAATATTTGATCAATAAGGTTGATATATAACCCCTTTCCACAATTAACTATTTGTAAATTCTGTATACGCATTTCGACAACCAAGTTGTCATCATCAGCAGATAATTTCAAAGTGTCGCACCTTGTAAAACACGGCGAAAAAATTGTACGAAAAATACACTCCGTACGCGATCCGCACCGTTGAAAACCAAGATGTGCACTGTGCCAAATCACATGATCTTGCTGGCCAATTAACATCACCGTTTCTTGAGATTACACGTCCAGGAAATTTTTCTCTCAATAAATCAATTAATTCGTGTGCAAAGTGAGGTGTAGCGCCATTCTGGTGAAACCACATATCCTCTAGATCAATATTCATTAATTTGGGCCACAAAAATTCGGCTATCATCCGATTATATCAATCACCATTGACAGTTACAGCTTCACCAGCAGCATTTTCAAAGAAGTAAGGTCCAATTACAACATTTTTTGAGAAAAATCAGCTGGCTGTTCATTGATGAAATTGACAAATGAACGACGTTTTAAATGATCTAATGGCTTCAGTTTCTGTGTTATTTGAATCTTATATGCCTTCAGAGCTAAATCCTTGTGTAAAATACGCCATGTTGTTGATCTACTAAGTCCAAGTTGTTGTAAACGTTGTCTAATTGACATTTCAGGATCTTCAGCAACACTTTCACGAACCAAACCAATATTTTCTTGTGAACGACTACTATGACTATATTTTTCACTTTTTTGATCTTCCACGGAACCGGTCTCTTGAAATTTTTTAATAAGTCGACCAATAGTGCTTTCAAATGGACGATTACGTAAACCATAAAATTCACGTAATTTTCTAAAAACTCTTTTCACAGAACACTGATTTTCATAAAATAATTCAACAATTTGAACGCGTTGTTGTACCGTGTACGAAGCCATTTTTATAACTGTCATACATCGTACTTTTTAAATACCCACATACCCAGACAAATTCAGTGTACCATCTACATATATATATATATATATATATATATATATATATATATATATATAACCAGAAACTCTGGCGAAATTAGTAAAGACGATGTCGAGGTTGTGCCAGGTAGTAATAAAAGCTAAAGTGTCATATTGGCGAATGAAAAATTTAAACAAATTTAAAATATTTGTTAAAATTTTTAGAAGATTTTAAAATACAGGGTGTCTATAAAAGAACTCCGGGGTTTAAAAAATTAATATTTTTTAAACTATAAAAGATAGCAAAATTTGATCAATTCCTTTGAAACAAGCAGCTCAAAGAGTTTTACTCATACCAATTGGGAATGTTTCTCTCAACAGTTGGCAGCGCTGCGGAGCGTTGACCTTGAAATGACGTAGCGGCTGCGGCAGGCAGTCAGTGTCGTCTGGACTGCCGCGCTATGGCGACGCCTCAACAAAAGGCTCAATGTGTTATTTGGCTCATAGAAACTAATTCTGTTGTTTTTGTACAAAGAAACTTTCGACGTAGCTATGGTGTTGACCCGCCTACAGACAAAACAATTCGTCAGTGGTTATGTGCGTTCAAGGAAACAGGAAGTGTTTTGAAGCAAAAGTCGCCGGGTAGGCCGCGTGTGTCTCAAGAGAATGTGGACAGAATCCGAGCTTCATGCACTCGAAGCCCTAAGAAATCGTTAACAAGACGCAGTCTGGACTTGGGGTTACCAAGATCAACAGTCCATAAGGTAATTCGTAAAAGACTTCGTTTAACTGCCTACAAGATACAACTTTTACACCATATCAAACCGGCAGACAAGGTTAAGAGATTCGAATTTTCTGTTTCCATGCTGGATAAAATTGATGAAGATAATGATTTTTTAAAAAGTGTGGTTTTTAGTGATGAAGCTACATTTCATGTGAACGGAACTGTAAACAGGCATAATTGCAGAATTTGGGGTTCAGAGCCGCCCCATGAGTTTATTGAGTACGAACGTGACACGCCCAAAGTGAATGTTTGGTGTGCTCTTATGCGTGACAGAGTCATAGGTCCCTTCATTTTTGTCGAAAGGAATATCAATGGTGATGTCTATTGTGACATGTTAGAGGAGTATGTTTATCCTCAGTTGGATGACATTGAGGCGGAGAAAGGTTTAGTTTACTTCCAACAAGATGGGGCGCCGCCACGCTTCAGTTTGCGTGTGCGTGAGTCACTGGACGCTCGTTTCGGCAACAGGTGGATTGGAAGGGAAGGACCTATTCCATGGCCACCAAGGAGCCCTGATATGACTCCGTTGGACTTTTTCTTCTGGGGGCATATCAAGAATCTTGTGTATGCGGAGAAAATTCGAAATGTTCGCCATCTCAGGGAACGAATAGAGAATTGCGTGGCGTCCGTTCCCCCAGACATGCTCGCCAGGACATGGGAAGAGGTAGAATACCGTTTCGACGTGTGCCGTGCCACTCACGGAGCTCACATTGAACTTCACTAAGTTGTTAAAAAATCTTGAAAATGTAAGCTTTCTAATCATGTATAAAACATGTATGTACGTTTTTTACTTTATTAAAATATTTTGTCTTAAAACCCCGGAGTTCTTTTATAGACACCCTGTATTTTGTATAAACGTATAATGAAATTTTAATTTTGCAGTAAGTATTACATTTGTTTTTCTATAATTCTTTTGGTGGACAAACACTTGTTTCATTTCACAATATTATTTTTCAACATTATCTCCCTTAATTTCACCTGTCACATGTCCTGCAACGACTTTATTCTATCAGAAAGAAAAATTGCTTCAGTTGGTTATCGCCTGCAAAGTGATATCCTCTGTGGTCTTTCTTCGAATATTTAAATAAAAAGAAGTCGACCGGAGCCATATCCGAAATATAAGCTGGCTAGTCCAGCTTCAAGAAGTTGGATATTTTTGGTCAATAGTAGTAAGTAATTTTATTAACATATTACCGTAGGTAACTGTTATTAATCTAATCTCTTTTGACATGTGTTCAATTAGAATAACTCTTGTTTGGCCTTAAAAGGTGGCCATGATCTTTCTAGCTGAAGAATCTGCGCGGACCTTTTTTTGGAGGCGAAGCATTTTTATGGGCCAATCGCATGTTCTCTTATTTTATTTCTGGATCCCAGTAATGTACTCCAGTCTCATCGCATGTAATTGTCTTAGAGATAATTCAGCATCCATATCAAAAAATGTCAAACGTTTTAAGAAATATCTTTGTTAAGCAGTTTCTGTTCGGGAGTACAAACTTGCATTACTGAAATTTTACTCATGTCTAGTTTATCGTGAAGACGTTTTAAAACGCTTAATTCAAATATATGTATAATAACGGGTGTTTTTTTTAGAGGTATAGAACTTTAAGTTGGCAACACTTTTTTAACTGGCGGCCATTTTGTCAGCTGTTAAGTGATTTATATTTAGTTTGGTTTGTCATTTCAACATGAATAGACTGACGCCTGAACAACGCTTGCAAATTGTGCAAATTTATTTTGAAAATCATGGTTCTGTTCGAAATACGTATCGCGCAATACGTCAATATTACGGTCAACATAATCGTCCATCAGAGCAATTAATTCGATTAACTATGGAACGTTTTCGCACCACGTATACTCTAAATGATAACACGCATCCAGAGAGACGTCGTACAGTGCGTACAGAAGAAGTCATTGCTGCTGTAGAACGTAGCGTAGAGGAAGACCCGAATCAGTCTATCCGCCATCGTGCACAGGAATTGGATATGTGTCCATCCACTTTATGGAAGATTTTGCTGAAAGATCTAGGTTTGCGTGCTTACAAAATCCAACTCGTGCAAGAATTGAAGCCACACGATCACCTAGCAAGGCGTAGATTCGGTGAATGGGCCCAAAACAAGATTGCCGTTGATCCCGATTTTCATAATCGAATTTTGTTTAGCGATGAAGCTCACTTTTGGTTGAATGGATACGTCAATAAACAAAACTGCCGTATTTGGAGTGATGATAATCCTCAAGTGTATGTTGAGACACCGTTATATCCAGAAAAACTGACTGTTTGGTGTGCTTTATGGGCTGGTGTAATAATTGGTCCGTACTTCTTTAAAAACGAAGCTGGCCAGAACGTTACAGTCAATGGTGACCGCTATAGAGCCATGATTACTGACTTTTTCGTTCTTCAATTGAACAATCATGATGTGCAGGAGTTGTGGTTTCAACAAGACGGCGCAACATGTCACACAACTCGTGCCACAATTGATTTATTGAAGTTTCACGTTTCGGACCCGTGAATTGGCCTCCAAGATCGTGCGATTTAACGCCGCTTGACTATTTTCTGTGGGGATATGTGAAGTCGCTAGTCTACGCCGATAAGCCCGAAACGATTGACCACTTGGAAGACAACATTCGCCGCGCTATTGCCGATATACGGCCACAAATGTTGGAAAAAGTCATCGAAAATTGGCCCTCCAGATTAGACTACGTCCGAGCCAGCCGTGGCGGTCATATGCCAGAAGTCATATTTAAATTATAATGCCAGAAGATTATCTTTCGAATAAAGTAAATTTCATGTCAATTTAAAAAAGTCATATTTGTTTTATTCCATTTCAAAGTTCTATACCTCTAAAAAAAACACCCGTTATATAATGCTTTAGCAATGGGATAAACTTTTAAAACAGCGATATTTTAGAACCATTATTTTCACTTTTATACAAGCTTAGTTGCGTCTAAAAACCTTTTGTTTCTTTGGTCATCTTTTATGGATTCTTGATCCACCTATTTTGATGAATATTTTATTTTTAGTTAGTATAGATTTCTTCTAGATGGTTTATAAGAATTAAGGACTTTCTAAGTTTATGCGTATAAATGAAATTTCTTTTTACATTATTACAATTATGTTTTTATAGAATTTTCATTAGCCGAACAACAAATAACGAACTTAGAATTTTATGACCACAAAATTGGTCCATACGAAAAATTAAATTTATTTACTACTGCAAACATTATTATTATTAAAATAATTAAATAGCAAGAAAAATATTTTATCACCGACAAGCACATAAGTTCGATAACCCTAAAATTGAAGAAGTTTACGCGCTAGCTATGTAATAACAAACAAAATAAAAGAAAACACTTAACTGTCTAAAGACCATTCGGACTTTTCACAGTCTCTCCTTTTTTTCTTCCCTTTAGGTGTTTTCAATCGACTAATTAAGGTGGGTACATATACTCGTAGTACCTGTTTTTCTGCAGTGGTCGGAAAATAAGTCGTTAAATGCCTTAGCCCTTCACTGTATAAACGCAGATATTCAACAAAAAAACCTATAATATGGTAAACTTAATTAACACATAAACTTATCGAGGGAAGAAAACTTCTTTCTATCTTACCAGTAAATATGTATAACAGAAGGGTTTTTTTACACTTCTGAGGTACTCGTCAAAACGTCGGAAGTCCAATAACTAATTCATAACAAAAAGATAATTAGATAATTATAGTTTGAAAACGTAAAATTAAATGAATATTTTTCACAACGTTCTCTTACGTGCCATATTCTTAAATACGGGTGTGTCACGCTTTCCTCCGAAAAATGTGCAGCCTACGACACAAAAAGAAAAAGAATTAAAAACCATAACTAAAAATATGAACATATACACGCGTACAAACGATACGTAAAAAAAATTGTAATGTGAAGGATTTTTAAATGAATTAAAAGTAAAATGTTCATATACAGACTGGCCACGAAGTCTTGAATTATCAAATAAAGCTTAAAGTACAAAGGATAACAACGTAATCGTAACAAGCATTGATTCGTAACAAATGTTGTATTGTACTCTGGGAAATTTCGCGTTATATTGACTATATTGTGGGATGTGACGTTATTCAAAGGAAAAGAGTGATTTTCGATTTAATTATATTATTTGACTGCCGTTTCATTTTTGCACGACAGACGTTTAAATTTTATAGTGTAGCACAAAAGTCACTCCTATGTGCAGTGTGGACCATAAAGTTCTTTTAGAACGTTACTCGATGGATTTCTTAAATACACAGAAATGTGCATCATTTATATATGCATAAACTGGTCAGTAATAAAATTGATTTGTCACGCTTGTTTTCGTGTTTATGTTTTTTAGTTCCCAGGATATCTTCCAGATACTCAAACACTTTCTACACACCCTCAACTACTTAAAAAGATATTAACGAACATATTTGTTTAATACCGTTGCGATTGTTAAGTTATCTGATTGCTCATATCCAATTTTACATCAGGAAAGCATGTGTAGATTTGTCTTTCTGATTTTGGTGCCCTTTTCTAACTAAAAAAATCTATACTAACTAAAAATGATACATTGGTCGAAATAGGTGGTTCATGAATCCATGGAAGATGACCAAAGAAGCAGAAGGCTTTTAGATGCAATCAATGTTTGTATGAAAGTTTGAACAATGGTTCTTAAATATCGTTGTTTGTTTCTACCATTGCTAAAACACTATATACATTTGAATCAAGCGTTTTAAAACTTCTTCACGATAAGTAAATGAGAAGAATCAATTTTATTAGTGACCAGTTTATACAGTATTGCGCAAATTAATGGAATCATGACTATTTTTTTTAGTTTTCTGCATGTGGCAATATTGTTAGGTCAGTTCTGGCAGTAGTTTTATGTCAAAAAACATAACCTATATCACTGGGAACACATTACACAGTTATTCAGTGCGTTTTAGAGAGTTTGTTCAGATATACTCTTTCAAAATTCAAAATTTGATTTATATTGTGCTTTTAGCGGTTGTTCGCGATATGGATATCACGCCCAGAAAACGTGAGAAGATTGTGACATTAAGTGAGCACACTTCAATGACACAGAGAGATATTGCTCAGGAATGTGGTGTTAGTCAAGGAGCAGTAAGCAAGATCCTAAAGTAAAAAAGGATACCGGAATAGTTGAAGTGAAACGAGCGGGAAAATGTGGGAGAAAGAGGAAGATGACACCCCAGGATGACACTTTTTCGTCAGAAATAGCAAGCTGAACCCAAGAAAAACTAGTTTTGAACTACAAAAAGATTTAGCCAACGCCGGAGTGAAAGTGCATGACTCGACAGTTCGTAGGAAATTTTTAGGGTCTGAAAGAAAAGCCATTCGACCACAGAAGAAGCAACTCCTCACTCAACGAATGATGAAGCAGAAGTTTATTTGGGCCAACAAATATGCCTGATGGAATGAGGAAGACTGGAGAAAGGTGTTGTTCTCAGACGAGTCCCATTTTTTGGTGCAGGGGCAGCGATCAAAATTCGTGAAAAAAGTGGAGATGTACAAAAAACATCCTGTAAAGAAGAAGTTTTGGGGATATTTTTCGTATGGGGGACTGGATCGCTGGTGCTTATAGAAGCCAAGAAGAGCTATTGGATAAGTATTTGGGAAAAGATCTAAAGAAATGTGAGCCAAACGGAGGTGCAATTTTCCAACAGGACTCAGATCCATACCACAAATCGAAGGTTATGGTCAAATATTTCAAGGAAAAAGGAATAACTCTCCTCGATTGGCGTGGCAATTCTCCAGACTTAAACCTAATTGAAAATCTGTGGGCCATTTGTAAGGCTAAGTTACATAAAATGGACTGTACAATGAAGACAAAATTGATAGAAGCAGTAATTCAGGTGTGGTTTCGGGACGAAAAAATAAATGAAAACTGTCAAAAATTAATAGATTTCATGCCGAAAAGAGTTCAGGCTGTCATCGCAGCCAAAGGAGGGCATATCTCTCATTAAATTACTAGTAATTTATAATTTTATACCATCTCATCGTGATTATATGACAAATAAACGGTTTTCTTAGTTATATTGTGTTAATTTGCACAATACTGTATATAAACGATGCACTCCCAACATTTCTGTGTATTTACGAAATCCATAGAGTGACGTTCTAAAAGAACTTTATGGTCTATATTACACATAGGAAGAAAATCGAAATCCTGCGGCGTACGAATGACATATTCAAGTGACTTTTATGCTACACTATAAAATTTAAACATGTGTCGTGCAAAAATGAAACGGCAGTCAAATAATATAATTAAATCGAAAATCACTTTTTTCCTTTGAATAACGTCACATCCCACAATATAGTCAATATAACGCGAAATTCCCGAGAGTACGATACAGAATTTGTTACGATTCAACGCTTGTTACGATTACGTTGTTATCCTTTGTAATTTAAGTTTTGTTTGATAATTCAAGACTTCGTGGGCAGCCTGTATATGACGATTTTAGTTACATTTTATTTTTAGTTCGTTTAAAAATTCTTCACGTTACAATTTTTTTACATATCGTTTTTGCGCGTGTATCAGTTCATATTTTTAGTTGTCGTTTTTAAGTTTTTTTCTTTCTGTTTCGTAGGCTGCACATTTTTCGGAGGAAATCGTGACACGCTCGTGTTTAAGAATATGACCAGTAAAAGAATGTTGTGAAAAATATTCACTTAATTTTACGTTTTGAAACTATGATTATTTAATTATCTTTTTGTTATGAATTAGTTATTGGACTTCCGATGTTTTGACGAGTACCTCAGGAGTGAAATAAAGCCCTTCTGTTATACATATTTAATGGTAAGATTGAAAGTAGTTTCCTTCTCTCGATAAGTTTATGTGTTAATTCGGCTTACCATATTACAGGTTTTTTTCTGTTGAATATCTGCTTTTATACAGTGAAGGGTTAAGGCATTCAACGAATTATTTTCCGAGCAATGCAGAAAAACAGATACTATATATATCCACTTTAATTAGTCGATTTAAAACACCTGAAGGGTAGAAAAAAAGGAGAAACTGAAAAGTCCGAAAGGTCTTCAGACAGTTAAGTGTTTTTTTATTTTGTTGGTTATTATATAACTATCGCGTAAACTACTTCAATTTTAGGGTTATCGAACTTTATGTGCTTATCGGTTATAAAATATTTTTCTTACTATTTAATTGGTTACACAATAATAATTTTTACAGTCGTAAATAAATTTAATTTTTCTTGTGGACAAATTTTATGATCTACGTCACTTAAAATTCTAAGTTTGTCGTTTATTCTTCGCCTAATGAAAATTGTATAATTGTATCTCCTCCGTCTCCCCTACCCTACTAAGCTTTCATTATTTTATTAAGAAATAAACTTTCCTTATCACGCACATGTTACCTTGCACTAATGACTCATCAACGTTTCACCTGTTGATCGACACTGAGCTGGTTGAAATTTTAAAGAATAGAATGGCGCTTGTTTTTTTTTGCTTAACGGATTTGTGCTACTGTGGGTTAAACGATCCACATTCTAAATCGGCTGAGCTGGAGACAAAACTTGATCTTACATTTTTTCACTCCAAGATGAGTTCCTGGAAGAAGTGCGAGAGATAAGAGCTTCCGCAGAGGCTCGCAAGCGCTATTTATCTCTCATATTGCACTTATTAATATTAAGTTTACTGATTTTGCACCAACCTATTCTCATGTCAAGACCACGCTCCTTAAATTTTTAAGTCATCTGTATAAGCTAGCACTGAGTAAGGAATGGATATAATCAAGTCATTAATAAATATACTGAATAGAATTGGGAGAGATTCTTTGCGGCACGCTAGAAGTGGCCAAATAAGTATAGGATGTAAATCCATTGCAGCATGCAAAATTCGGTGTTTGCTTCAAATAATCGTTTAGCAATGTAAGGAAGTCAGAACCAATATCAAACGAGCTCAGCTTCTTCAATTGTGTCAAATGCACCTGTTTTCATGTGCATTTGACACAATACAGGATGTATACATATTATCCATCTGCTTCCTATTATCTGGTTTCAATGCAATTTCTTAAATGATTACCGCAAAGACCGTAATAATTAACCAAACTTATTTATTTTAACTTTTATTATTAATTTTACAAATTATAGGTTCTTTCCTTTTCAAAGTACTCTCGTTCCCTATTCCCACACTTTTCCAAACAGTATTTCCATCTTACGAAATAATCCTGGAAAGTTTCTTTTGAAACGTGTTTCAAAATCTGTGATGAATTTGTTTTAATGTCATCAGTGAACTGAAAATGGGGTTCTTTCAGCACTGATTTTAATTCGGGAAATAAAAATAAATCGAATGGAGTAAGGTCTAGCGAGTAGGGGAGTGAGGGAGTACAATGATCAATTGTTAAAGAGCCGTTTGCTTCTTCTCTTGAAATTCTCATAATTTAATCCAGTAATCTATTATAACTGTATTTTCCTTAATTCAACTTATGAAAAAATTACATCCAATTTGAATTGTTTTTTCAAGCGTGGTAACAGATTTTTCGGTAGCCTTTACTGGACGTTCTGAAACATTTTTTAATTATTACGAGGGTGGGCGTTTATATTTCGGGAATAGCAAACAAAAAAAAATTTTTTATTATCGAAAATAGTTTAATTGCTTTTCAAAATATTCTCCTTGGAAATCAATGCACTTTTGCATTCGTTTAAAGCAATCCGAAAAGCATTGCTGCCACCGTGAAGACAGTATCTCCAAAATATGAGTTTTGAATGCCTCAACTGCCTCTTCCGGCGTAGAAAAGCGTTGACCACGAAGTTATTCTTCACGTGTTAGAACAAAAAGAAATCACAGGGTGTTAGACCAGGGCTATGACGGGGGAGGGTTCATTCACTTCAATGTTTTGCCCTGTCAAATATTCCATTGTTTGAACCGACATGTGAGAGCTCGCATTGTCATGGTGGAGAATGATCTGTCGTTTTCGGTTTGTTTTCTTTATTTCTTCAAAAACTTTTGGCAAACAAGTAGTTGTCTACCATTCGGAATTGACCGTTCTAAAACTTTTTTAAGGCACGTTACATACGTATAGATCCACGATTCATCACCTGTGACGACTTTATAAATGTTCTTTGAAGCACCGCCATTGTATTTTTTGTGCGTTTCTTGGCACCAATCGACGCGAATCCTTTTGTGAGCCGTTGTAAAATTATGTGGTACCCAACGTGAACACAGCTTCTTAACGGCTAAATGTTCATGCAGGATCCTATGCACGCTGGTGTTACTAATACCTAGAGATGCCTCGATCTCACGGTACGCCACATGACGGTCTTGTATTATCAATTCAGACACTGCATTAATGTTTTTCGACACAACATTTGTGGGACGACCTTCACGAAATTCATCGCACAAAGACCGCCGTCCAAGTTTGAATTCACTATACCAACGACATACTGTAGTTTTCGATGGTGTTTCATCATCATATAAAGAATTCAGCTCGTCGATGCATTTTTGTTAAGATAATCCACGCCGAAAGTTATGAAAAGTAATTGCACGAAAATGTTTGCCAGTTAATTTCATTTTTTCGCTGACATAAAATTTTAAAGTTACTGTCAAAAATAGGAAAAGCGACTGAATAATAAAACTGTCAAGGTAAATATATTGTCAAAAACGACAAGCTTCACGATACAATCATCGGACCGGAGATAACACCAACAGTGTTGCCAGTTTCCGAAATATAAACGGTTACCCTCGTATCTATTATAGTCGGCGATGGGTTATCTCACCAACTTATTTAGGTACATTCTTTTCGACACGATGAGCGTTTTTATTGAAATCCTAGGTGGACGAAACTGTTATTGTCAGGCTTTTCATTTTAGGATAAATTTTTTGATTTTGATATTCTTATGTGTAGTTGATAACAGGACTGATTTCTTTTTTTTTGGGTGCATAGGAGCAAATCGTTTTGTCTGTTGTTTTCTAAATAGTGCTGATGTTATTTGACGGTCTTTATTGGATTTGAATTTCTTAGGTATTTAAGTTTTATTCAATTTCAATGTACCTACTGCCGCAAATTTCTTTTAGTGTAATTCGTTTCTTAATTCTGTAATCAGCAGCCAATTATATTAATGTGAACTAACAAATTTTATATTCTTTTTCCCCCTCTCATATAAAAATGATAAAATGTATGTGAATCGCACATGCACATAATTTGTAGACTGTATCTGACCCGTTGTCATATACATCTTCGAAGCGTACATTTCATCAAAATATGTATAGTAGTGATTAACTTTTACGAAATAAATTAATTAAAGAAACGTTTCCTAAGCATTCTAGTGAGGTCTGGAGATAAATATATATTATGCAACATAAAAATTATTGAGCATTAACAATTGTTGTGTTAGGTAGCCAAGTATTAAATGGAGATTTATGGGAAATGTGAGTGCACTAATTTAATTTAATTAGTATTAGCTTTTTTACAATTTTCTAAGAATGTGGTCGGCCTTGACTAATAAGACAGTTAAAGGTTAAGAGAGAGTCAATTTTTTAATAAAAGTGGAAACTTTTACTGATGCACATAAAAAATAAATTGGTAAAGAATGCAGAAAATATTATTGGAAAATATAAGTGTGGTATCAGACAGAATGGTACAGTAGATTGGATCTATACACTATGTGAAATACAGGCGAATACAAGAAGTTAATACTGTGATTATTAATTGAATTGATAAAGCAAGTCCGTGTTGAGAGGAAAGGAAGGAAGTGCACAAAAAACTAGGAAAAGTGGGATAATATGATGTAGATAACATTGCAGAAACGTCAACAGAGTGAAAATAAATAATAGCATGATATGGAGATTCGTCGTCTCTAGTATAATTTAGTTTACTATTTAAAAAATTGATTAAGGACGCTAAAATTAATAAAACAGGACTTTTTATCGAATAAAACCTCAGCGCCTTAAATTTGTGGATGATCTAGTAGTTTTAGCTAGGAGTAAAGAGGAATTAAAGAATGTAATAGACTAAAAGCAAGAAGAACTCCTCTTTAATATGGAAAAATCGAATATATGAAATTTATAAGAAAAATTCAGAGACAATGGGTGTTTAAAAGCAGATGAGGAGAAAATTCACAAATTCATGGAAATCGAATAGTTCACATGCCTAAATTTATAAGAACACTAAATATAGGAGAGGAAATTTAGAGGAATAATAGTCAGAAGACGGTAGATGTGGGCACTGCAGTGGATTTTGACAAGCAGTGTAAAGATAACATATAAGACAGAAGTAAGACCAATAGTGTCTTTGCATTTGAAAGGTGGGCCTTGAATCAAACAAAGCAAACGCAATCGCAAATATGGAAAAGGAATATGTCAAGGAAGTTATTTGCAGGAAGGAAAATGAGAAAGGAATTGTTAAAAAGAACGCATCAGGAGCGGAAAATATATATAAGGAAGGAAGTATAGTAGCCATCGTAAGATTGGGTTGGATGAGACGCAGAAAAGGTTTTTTAAGAAAAGTTTCTAAAGATGCTAATGACATACATATACAATAGGAGAAAAAGAATAATTAAATCAAAAAGATAAAGATATAAAATAACTGGATGAAAATTAAAACAAAGTACAAGGAGAAATTGAGAAATATTAAGCTTCGAGTTTACAAGTATTATAGTACAAATTTCAAAGAAATTGTAGGCATTTCATTTGGAAATTAAAACCTATAATTATTGTTTGATCTAGAGTGTTTGCTATCATTTAATACTATACATTCCGTCTAATGCTAATATCCTCCACGATCGACGACGTTATTGAAAAGTTGAATGGCTGTGGTAGTTAGTGAACATTCTTACATGCATAAGTAAGACACATATTACATGAGCATTACAAATGAGAAAGCTCTCAGTTACGTAGGTTGCCCGATTGTTAACAAACGATAAAAAATGAAAGTACAGAACATTCAAAACAGTGAATTCTTGCACCGCTTCTTCACTATTATTGTGATGCGGCTTCATCACTATACACCCGAAAGAAAGCAACCGGTTTTCATGTGCTGAAGAAGTAAAAAAACAGTTCCATCAACTAGAAATTGCCTATTGTTTTTTGGTATTCTTATCGTACAGTAATTGTTGACTATATTAAGAAAAAGAAAAGCCTCATAGGAGAGTCCTACGTGTCATTATTGAACAAGACATTCATTTATCAATAATTTTACAAAACTGTTTGATCCATCTTTCAAATTACCTTCACACGCACCTTATTCGTTAGACTTGGGGACTAATCCCTTCTTCTTCTTCAGCTTGAGGAAATGGTTGGCTGGAAACAAATTCTGGTCAAACAATGAGATAATGTCTAAGACAAATGTATATTTTGAGGACCTCGTTAAACAGCACTATATGAAGAGTGAGCAGAGCTGGACTAAGTACGTAGAACTAACTGGAAGGGAATTATGTAGAAAACTAAATACTTTGGAAATACAACTATTTCTTTTGTTAAGTCAAGAACATTTTACTTCCAATTCATAATCAACATGTGTTTTCTTGACCTATAGCCTTCATTTAATAAATTCAGTTTAAATTCGTGAAGTCAATACTTTTTGACGAACGGTTTTACCTGTCTTGGAAAGTGGACCATTTCTGATATCTGATAAGGGATTCACTTTGACGAAAATCATTAGTACAGCTTGTCCGTTATATAACAGCCTTATCGTTATTTCGACAAACCGTATGATCCGAAATCCTACTTAGTTAAATTTTTTATACTAACCAGGTTGATAAAAGTACAGCATTAGTTATTATTACGCCAAATGAGGGACTACTTCTTAAATGTATGTTTCTTTTTCCAAAATTAAATAAATTTAATCTATTATTTCGACAAGGCAAAGCTACTAATGTTCAAAACTTAATTCATTCTTAATTTTTTGTTTATAGAATGAGTTTGCTAGTGGCGACACCCTATATATATATATATATATATATATATATATATATATATATATTTCAAAAAGAATATATGTATTACAAAGTATTATCGATCGCTGTGCCTCGGCTCGGCTATTGGAGAAACGAATACATAGTCTAGTTTATTTAATAGCCGCTAGATATCAGTTGTTTTCTGTTTTTCTTGGTAACCATGTTACAAAACTGGTTGTTTCCGTGGCTGCAGGAAGACAACTTCATTTTTCAACAAGACGGGGCACCCCCTCACTGGAGTCGCCAAGTGCGTGATTATTTGAATGAAACTCTACCGAACTGTTGGATTGGTCGTCAAGGAACTGGCGACTTAGCATGTCTTAGCTAGGCTCCACGGTCACCGGATTTGACACCCTGTGACTTCTTCCTGTGGGGTTTCGTTAAAGACAACGTTTATGTACCATCACTCCCACAGAACTTGGAAGAGCTGAAGAACCGGATCCGTACTGTCACATCAGTGACGAAGGAGATGCTTGCCCGAGTATGGGAGGAGTTTGAGTATCGATGTGATATTGTTCGTGTCGCTAATGGAGGACATATTGAACGTCTGTAATCTGAACTTGAGAGGTTCGTAAATATGTGTGTAAGGTTTCATATTCGTATGTCTTGAAGTTTAATAAATATATGCATTCGAAATACGTATATTCTTTTTGAAACATCCTGTTTATATACATATATATATATATATATATTTGGTGGCAGAAAGAAATACGTATAGAACGACATTTGTTTTGTGAGCTGAGATAATTACGGTAAATGTATAATTTTTTAATTAAGCAATTGCACAATGTTGCTTTATGTTGTGCGACGATCAAGGTCAATGACGTGCGCGTTTCTAAACCGAAAATAATCTTCTGAAATACGTTTTGGTATTGCTATTTTTGTAATTTCATTACTAACAATATATATTGTTTCAATCGTTTGTATATGTATGGAAAAACATCAAATTTTGTTGTAATTTTAGCGTCTTTTCTGTTACAGCAATATTTTATATTTACGTACGTATGTACATATTCCTATGTATCTTAAACCTCGCGTAATTGAGGAAGGTTAGTAAATAAACAGAGCAAAATCTAAATTAATGAGAATTAAACTCCTGCTAGGATTATTATATATCTTGAGATTCAATCTTAATTATTGGTTTGGGAGAGGTCCTCTATTAAACTAAGCTTTGCAATCTATAAATCATATATTATTCGTGTAAATATTACAATAATTTTAATTTATTTAATGAAAAACACATTATTGTTTATAACTGATATCGTTAATTCAACATTTCAACATTAAATTCAACAAATATCATGTAGATACATATATAATATACTGGAAATAAAAACAAATCATTTAGCATATTATATACTGTTTAAGTTTAAGAATGTTATATACTAAATTAAATAAATGCTTAAACAAAACAATGAATCCTGAACGAACTTTATTTCCGATTGACATAAAACTGTTATTAACAGTTTGGGATGTCTTTTAAGTTTTGTATAGTGGGACATATGTAGAGGACGCCACTAATGAAATGTCAGTACTAAAAATTAACCTAAATCCAAAGTTCAGTGCGATACGTGTAGTGTTGTAGCTACAACGAACTGTCAAAGTTGACAAGTTAGAGAACATTTTCATAGAATAATTTTCGAAGACAATTATCTCAACAAGAATGCCCCACTGAGTTGGTTTCTGTTTTCGGCAATGAAGCACCACATCAGTCAACTATTTCTCGTTGGTATTAGTAGTCTTAGCGACGATCCAGGAGCAGGTTTTCCAAAAACGACAGTCACTCAGAAAAACGTCGATCATCAACGAAGATCGACATGTGACATATCGCCAGATTGAAGCATTATTGGGGACCTCAATTCAAAAAATTCTGCATTAAGAATTGTGTGTAAAAAAATTAGTTTCCCGCTGGATACCGCATCTGTTGACCGAAGAACAGAAAGCAGTGATGAATCTTGGATTTACTCATTCGAGCTAGAAAATAAAAGCCAGTCGTCTGTCTGGCTGTTCCAAGGTGAAGAAAAGCCATCGAAAGTCATCTGTCTTCAAAAGGATGGTCGCGATATTTGTCTCGAAAGCAGGTCATGTAGCAACAATTCTTCTACAAGAACAAAGATTAGTGTACAACCATATGTTTCCCGCAAATCATCGCTGAACTTCGAAAAACCCACCACGAACGACGAATCATCCTCTACCAAGGTAATGCAAGTGCACACACAGCACGCAACACAATTGAATTTTTAACGCAGGAGCAGTCGATACCTTCAAAAACGCAATTTTAACTGTACCGACAAACGAATGGAACAACTGCTTTCAGAGTTGGTTCGAGCGCATCCAAAAGTGCATTAATCTTCGTGGAGAATACTTCGCGGCTAGATATCTTCTTCGTATAGGAAGTGGAAAATCTTGTAACTCAACTGTAATGCCGCTATTGGTGTGGATATCACGCCCCAACTAATAGTCTAAGCGCCTTATTAATCTGTTTATTTGTATTGCAATATATTGTACAGGAATAGTCAAATGATAATCTTAAATAGGCTCTATAAACATTCTTTAATATGTCAAAGTCAGTACCCCATATTACTTTAAATCAAATTCAGGGCTTTCTCGCATTTATCCATATTAATACTACAATTAATACTATCCACGTGTTTTTTGTAGTCATTTTTTGTCCAGCACGTGAGCAGTCTATCGCATACTAAGCATTTCGCTTTTACACCATCGTATATTCAATTCGGAAGTTCACAAACCAACTTATTTATTGTGTTAGATAACGTTAGTTTTTCAACCAACGTAACCGCGACGTAATTCTATACAACGTACAAAACTCCGTACAAGTGAACCCCTCCGAACAAAGATGCACATTGCATTACATACATATATATATATCAGCGACGAAACCTCTACGTTTATACATACATAAATATTCCATTCTTGTCGTATTATAATATTTCCACTTTTTGTATTGCTTTGTTCATCATATTTATTTGAAAAATCTGTTTAATTTTAATTGGAAGTAAATGTAAATAAAACATTCTACTTGAAAGTTGTGAATGACTATAAAAATTAACCGTTAATGCACTGTAACATACATACATGTCTTCAATTTAAAAATAAACGCTTCGTCATTACATTTGAAAAGGTAAATAGCTAACGGCGGTAAATAGTTGCTATATCAATACATTTTTCCATTCTGTTGTTTTTTTCGTTATGATCACTCCATTCTCGAAAATACAGTTATTTCTAATCATATTCATACACTGCCTGTTGATAAAAACGGCAAACGTCGACATTATATGAAAAAGTATTTATTTACGTATGCAATATATAATCGACAATATAAATTAAGATGTGGTTGCTGTGTAGATTCAATATACGAGGGTAGTTTGACAAGTAGTGAGAATGGAAAAGAAAAACGAATTTTTTAAATACAAAATAATTTTTATTTTTCAATATATTCTCCTAAAAGAGCGATACATTTATTCCATCGGTGCTCCAATGCCCTTATGCCATCTCTAAAATGCGATTCCGAAAGGCTTGCAAAATACTCATTTACGAAGATGATAAGCTCGTCGTTAGACGAAAATTTCTTTCCACCTAGTGCCGTTTTCAATTTTGGAAAAAGATGGAAGTCGGAAGGGGCTAGATCCGGCGAATAAGGCGCATGCGGTTTTCGCTTTCTTTGGAGGTGCGGAACCACGTTCAAACCATTGTTTCTACTGTTGTTTAGTTTCGGGTGTACTGTAGTGTATCCAAGTTTCATCACAGGTAACAAATCGCCTACAAAAATCAACCAGATGCCGTTTATAAAGATCCAAACGCTCATTAGAAATGCACAAACTAGTGAACTTTTGATCAGTCGTAAGCAATCGCGGCACCCATCTTGCCGAAAGCTTGGAAAGGCCCAATTCTTTCGTTAAAATGTGGTGTACGCATTCTGTTGAAATGTTTACCATGTCTGCTATTTCTCTCACTTCCAGTCGTCGATCTTGCGTGATAATATTATGGATTTTTATAATCATTTCCTTAGAAGTTACGATTTTGGGTGCTCCAGAGCGCGCTTTATCAACACAGCTTGTTCTACCACGTTTAAATTAATTTACTCATCTACTTATTGTGGCGAATGATGGAGCAGATTCACCTAATGTTTCCCGTAACTCATCTTTTATTTTGGTAGCTTTCATACCCTTAATTACGAAGTATTTAATCACCGCACGATACTCTGCTTTTTCCATTTTAACAAAACGAAGTGTTGCTTCTTTTTAAATCAGCTGTCAAAAATAAACTAATCAACCGATTTATCTAAATATCGGAATGTAAACATATAAATAGGCAACCTAAATTACAGTGCATTTGTTTTACCAATTAGCGCGCCACCTATGTGTCATTCTCACTACTTGTCAAACTATCCTCGTAAATGTACACTTTCATCAATCAATAAAAAACCGCATATAATTTTATGAATTTGAAAATTATTAATATATGTATTGGAATGTATAATAAATGGTAATGCTAATAAAGACGAAAACTCCATGATCAAAGGTTGAAAAATCTTCCGAGCAACCAGCGACAGGAATCGAAAGGGGGTAAACGTTTGTCGATATCGCAGATATCATGAGTTACGCAAAGATGTCTCGCATAAGTGGATTGTTAATTGCGTGAGATGTAGTGGCAATTAAATCGGGTTTATACTGAGTAGATGGATGAAGTATACCCATAACAATTTAGTACACATAATCTTAATGTATCAACTGATTAGACACCATTGACCCAAACAAAATGATTCTTTAGTGCATTTTTAATATCATCAATAATTAATTATCAAATGATATTTGGGTAGGTAATATTTACATAAGGTCGATTCATCTGATATGTGCAGTTTAGTGAATTTTTCATATGTATTTTCAATATTTGCAAAGGGATGCAACTCTAGCTCGCCTCTACGTGGTGCATCCTGGGTAAAGCTAAGGAGGAGGAGGAGTGAAAACATAGGCAATTCAGACTCTTCAGCTATAGGACCTCCTGGAAAGTATAGAGTACATACCGACGATGGCGCCTACACCTTTTTTGAGACTGTCTGGCTGTGTACTTGGCCAAAATCGAAATAAATAAATAATAATATTTGTAACTAATACAAGAACAACTATTCATTAAAAACGAAATAAGAAGGAACTTAAGCTAAACCCCGAACAATAACAACGACGACTGTGGCATAGAAATAAATATATCAAAAGAAATTAACTTGTTTATGAATAGAGACCGTCTTAGCTGCGAAAAACCGCAATAAAAAAAGTGCATTTCGATTCAAGGAAAACCAGCGCATGCATGAAGAATGTAAGTAGACACGTTAAAAAGCCACACGCATTCTGTGCAAACATAGTAGACTCTACACAAAATTAGCCGGGAAATAAACAAAAAACAAAACTGCAATGAAAAATAATAAAATATAATTCTTAACATAAAAGACTGAAGCACGTGAAGGTAACAGCTCTTAATAAATCATTTTTAATGTTACTCATATATGACCATAAAATATCCAAATACTCATCACATAAATTTTGCACAACCTTTGAAGAAACATTTAACTTAAGTATGCTTTTTATGAGGAATTACTTAAAATGACATATGATAATAATAACGACAATAATATTATTAATAATAATTATACACAATGAACCATCTACCCTATATGAACAATATGAAACTATTTGTCTCATATAAAACACAAATACGAAGACTTTTAAAAAAAACAGAAGAATTTACCAAAGATATTGGTATGGAATTTGAAATAGCCAAATGCAAAACGTTATAAAGGGTTTCCCAATAGGGATACAACAATTTTGTCTTTTAATACGAACACACTCTTGAACGTTTTTTATGATCTGTCAACGTCAAAATATCAGTCAGTTCAAAAACGAGAAACGTTTGGAAATTATTAAAAATTACTACCGCAATTCTTGGTTGGTGGTCGTACTTTAAGAGGTTGAGGTTACTTAAATTTTCGGTGGTAATAATCGTCCCACTTGATAGGCTGTGCATGCTATAGTGGATAAATTCGAGTCCATAGATGTTCCTGTGCCAGTGAGTGAACGCACCGGTCGAAGTAAACGCAGCGGTAAGTGCTTGAGTTCAAAATTACCAAAACCGGTTGATACCACGCCGTTCACAGGAATTAGAATTCCTCAAACCACATTGCGAATTTTGCGTAAAAATATTGGCATATATCCTTACAAGATCAAATTAACTCACGAACTTAAACGTCTTGATCATCCGAAGAGCCGAAACTTCTCCGATTGGGCTCTGTTAAACTCTAAAGAAAATCCTGAATTTCATCGAAAAATCATCTTCAGCAATGAAGCTCATTTTTGGCTTAATAGCTCTGTCAAAAAGCAAAATATGCGTTATTGGACAGCAACAAATCCACAGATTCCATTACAACCACAAAAAGTGGTCGTGTGGTGTGGATTTCATGCCTGAGGTGTGATTGGACCCTATTTTTTCGTCTATGAACATGATCGCCATGATACGGTCAATGGAATTCGCTCTCATGCCATTTTGAAAGACTATTTTTTGGACAGAAGAATATCAGTGATATGTGGTTCCGACAAAATGGTACCACATGCTACACAGCTTCTCAAACAATTGATCTATTGAAGGGGAAGTTCACCTGGAACAAATAAGCCAAATAAATAAGCCAATAACTCGATTATTCTACGTTATATTTAAATACAAAATTGTTAAATCCTTATTTAAAAACCCGATATATCGAAAGAGAAGTACATATTTAAAACTCTTGGGAGTAAAGAGACACTTAACAACGAAATTATCACAAATATGCTGCCGGAAGAAACTTATAAGTACTTGAGGTTAGAATAAAATGAAAAAATAGGCTATTTATATGTAAAACAACAAATTAAAAGAAAATACTAATAAAGATAAACAACTAAGTACATATATTGAAATCAAAGCTTAACTCCAGAAACATACATATATAAAGCAATTACTACATACGCAATATTAGCTCTCACATATAAAAAAAATCTAAAGAAAGTTTACATCATAGACATCGCTGTACCAAATGATACAAACATTACACAAAAAAATAGAGAAAATAGTAAAATGTACACCACTTACAATCGAATCAAAAGAGTTTTGGAATCTAAAAGAAGAAACAATGGCACCGATTATCATGTCAGTAACAAGTATTACAACAAAGCAATTTCTCTTTCTTCATCACATACAAACTCTAGAAATAAATCCACCTATACAAACAAACATAAAATAACAGCAATAGTCAGAAAATTTCTTAATCAACAATAGATCTTATAATCTGAATAATGTTCAGCACAATCATACAGACCTCATAAAACTTGTAGTAAATACCGTTTTGTGATGGATAATAAAAACTGTAAAATATCAGCCATGTACAGTTCGAGTCCAAACCTATAAATATGTGAGTGGAGTGAAAAGTTTAAAGTAATAATAATTCATAGTTTCTTTTATTATGATATTTATTTCCAAAATATTTATTTTGAAATATATGTACATAAACATGTATGTAATCAACGTACATATCTACAAATAACTTTCGATTTCTGTGGAATGTGAAAAATGAAAGTATACATAATAATTAGCTCGTAATTATTGTTCATACATACATATTCACTATTAAAAGTTTATTAGGTATGTTTTGTAAATATTTTGTTTTAGAATAATTAAGCGACCTTCAGTTACATATTTGGTTAAGTATCCGTAAATACAAGTATTGATTATCTCATTTACTAGAAAATATTCTTTAAAAACATTAATATTTACACAAATAGAAAATATTACTTCTACAACATACATATTATAAAACATTTACTTCATTTTAGGAAAATCAAAATATAATTTCGGTGTAACAAACATTTCATTACTCATTCTACTGGCAAACGTTGCGAAATGTTTTGTAAACATACGAAATCAACTCTTCCCAAATATGCATATAATCTACTGTATTAAAAAGTATAATTTAAATTTAGAGATTTCATGTCACAGATAAATAAATAAAAATAGGTAACAACAATACTGATTACGTCTATGTTATGAATCGTAATTGCACTTTTCAAGGTGATTTTTCTAAATGCGGTGTACATATCTTAGAAGTGAATCGCAAGCCGTAAAATAAATACTTTTCTAATTTGCGAAATATGTTTTTATCATCATTTATAACAGAAACATCTATAAAACGAATTTTAAATAGCTATAGTATTTGTATTGCAATAAAAATGTTTTAAATATTCTTGTTTATCCCTTTGAAGTAGTGACAGCGTATAAGTTTGTTAAAAATACTCTTTTACAAATTATGAGAAATCAAAGTTTAATATAAACATGAAATGTGTACTCGAAAAATTATTGTACCAGGTGTACCGGAAAGTCACTACTGGTTTTCCCGCAAAAAAACTACAAAATTCTCAAGAAAATGAAAAAATGTATTTAGTCAAAGTATTGGCCATTTGATTCTATACATATTGTCTATCTGCCAGGTAATTTATGGATGCTATCCCAAGAAAACTGTTTGTCCTTTGAGCAAAACCATTTATCGAGCCATTTTCTAACTTGTTTGAAATTGGCGAAATACTGGCCTGCAAGCGCGTGCCCGTCTCGTTGATGTGAAAAGGTGGTAGTCGAACAGGGCAATGTTTGAAGAGTATGGAAGATGCGATATTATGCCCCATCCAAGTATTTTCGATGCTTCCATGAACAGTTCTGCTGGCGCGTTATCGTACCGTAAAATCACTTTACCCTATCTTCAAGATCATTCTGGACGTTTTTCTATCAATGCATGGTTCATACTGATAATTTGTTGTCGGTAGCGATTAATATTAACTGTTTCACCAGGTTTCAATAGTTCGTAATACACCACGCCACTCTGGTCCCACCAAGCACAGAGTATTGTCTTATGACCAAAACGATTTGGCTTTGGAGTCGATGGGCCGGCTTCGCCAGGTGATATCCATAATTTTTTTGCGGTTAGGGTTTTCGAAATAAATCCGCTTTTATTCACCCATCACTATTCGAATCAGGAATGCCTTCCGAACATACCTTTGAAGCAGCATTTCACAGCCGATTTTTCGATTTTCCATTCGTCTGTCATTCAATTGATGTGGCACCCATTTTCTCATCTTTTGGATTATTCCCATTGCTCGTAATCGGTCGCTAGTCGTTTCTTGGATCACATTTAATGCTTCCGCTAATTATTTTCGAATTTGGGTTAGGTCTTCATCCAATAACTCCCGCAGTTTCGCATCTTCAAATTTTTTAGGTCTACCAGAACGTTCTTTGTCTTGCACATCGAAATCACCACTTTTGAATTGTCGAAACTACGCCTCATATGTTTTTATGATTGGAGCATGCTCGCCGTAAGTTTCTACCAGCAAACGAAGACTTTCAGAGGCTCTTTTCTTTTGATTAAATAAGAAAAGTAATGTATGCCGCAATAGCACTTTTTCATTCACGAAACTCTACATTTTCAAAGAGGTATAAATCTATGACAGTGTTACTTTCGCAAAATATAAGATGTTAGAAAAATTGTTAATGACTTTCTGGTACACCTGGTAATTATTAGTTTTAATATTATAGTGCGTGAGTACGTGAGACGTATTTCTTCAGTCTCAACTAATTATATTTCTAATTAAAATTAAAAGTAAATAAATACTGGGTTATTTAACATGTGTCATATTAAATGTTTATACAAAAATTATTTTGTATAAACAGATTGTAAATGGAGACCAAATAAATAAGAAAATTGGGTAACTCTTAAGTTTAGTCTTCATTTGAAATACATACTTACTAATTAAAATTTGTCGTGGTCCATACTATTTTCTGTGTTAGAGTTATTTAGAAATGATAAAAGCAAACGTCAGAAAAATATTTATATCTTCATGTTTTAAACTTGTCGATATTTCATGCTTTGGCCAAATTCCTTGTAGAAAATTGTAATGCAGGAAGAGTGATATGTAAATTAGTTATCTATTCTAAGTGATTAAAACTTGTATGTTGCAAACTTAACTTTTGTATACCAAAAAATGTTTTCATTTTATAAATAATTAAGTCGATAGTTATAAATCACCATTTTTTAGATCATCCATCGATAAAATTGGTGGAATTTTATCGACATTTTTTTATTTTACTTAGATTAATTTGGAGTGCTTTCGTAATATTTTGTCATTATTGTATATAAACAAATTAATTGATACAAATTTACTGCTTAAATGTATACAATGTACAGTACCGTTATTTTAATAGATAAAAATAGAGAACACGAATGAACATGTTTATTTAAATTTAGGTAACTTTCGCTACTTTCGTTTTAAAGTTAGATATTAATAAATATGAAGTAATTAGATATATTATGATTACAGCTTTATTGTAAAGAAAGGATTAATTCTGAATTATTTTATGACTATCGAAGACCTGTTTTGATAGAAAATGTAAAAAAAGCAAATTTTTTAAATGACATTAATGCATTTTAAACTGCTTTTAAATAATATTTGACAGGTGACCTACTTTCAAGAAGTCGCTTCACAGATAAGTGAAAACCTGCATGGTATCTAAATTAAAATCCAGTAACAGTAATGTTTGAAATTATTTTTCGAAAGAAACCATTTATAGTTACTTTCCTAACACATCACGTATGATATGTAAGAGCACACACACATCATACATAATGAAAGTCTTCAACAGTTCTGTGTTGGAAATGCCATAAGTTAATTAAACGAACCGATGTTATAAATATTACAAAATGAATAATTAGTGTATTTTAATGAATATAATTATTAGATAGTACAGCATTAAAGTCACTCCACGACAGTTTATAATTATTATAATACAGATCATTGTCAACCAGGTATAATAGAAGTTCTTTTTGATTTGAAAGCTTAATATGAGACTGAGTTAATGTTCTTAGAAAGTATTGATTAGTTCTATTCACAAGCCTACGAGGACTTTTTTTAATATACAAAATTATTTAAAAGTAGCCTATTACGAGATCAAATCTGTAATTAGTAGAATTGGTGCTGCAAGTGTTTGGGTCAATAGCACGTGCTTCGAAGAAATGCAAGGGATTTAAAAATGAGTAAATGTAACTAAACACTTATATCTTTTAGCAACGTTCTCAGCATCTACGAGGGTGGTCCCATAAGTACCCGGCCTGACCTAGAGATGGCGGTAGTTGTTTGAAAAATATTACAGTGCACAATCTGAAAGCATATGTTTCAAGTTTGAAGACGCCACATTATTTAGTATTTGTTTAACAGCCTCAGTAGTGAACGTTTTCAGTGAATTTGTAAAAATGGAGAAAATTGCTCATTGTTACGTGATACAATGCTTTTATTTGAAAGGCCTTAGCCCAACCCATATAAAAGCTGAACTGGATTCTACTATGGGTGAGTCTGCTCCTTCGTTTGCGACAGTGAAATATTGGGTAGTAGAGTTTAAACGAGGCCGTACGAGCTGCCAAGACGGGCATCGCAGTAGTCGACCGAAGCGGTACTGGATGATCGTCAACTGAAAGTGCGCGATCTAGCAGACATAGTAGGTATTTCAAAAAATGCGGTACATCGCACATTATCTGAAAATTTGGACATATAAGCTGTGTGCAAGATGGATGCCCCGTTTGCTCACATTCGAGCAAAAACAATGTCGTGAAGATATTTCAATTAAGTGTTTAGCGAAGTTTCACAGCAACAAAACAGAATTTTTGCGCCGTTTCATAACCATGGATGAAATATGGGTCCATCACTGCAATTTCATGGCATCGTTTTTTTTGGATGCGCGTGGAATAATTTTCATTGACTACCTTGAGAAAGAAAAAACTATCAATGCCAAGTATTATGCGAATCTATAGCAACGTTTGAGCGAAGAAATCAAGCAAAAACGGCCGCATTTGACTAAGAAGAAAGTGTTATTTCATCAAGACAATGCACCAGCTGACAAATCCGTTATTGCAAAGGCCAAAATTAATGAATTAATGTTTGAATTGTTGCCTCATGCACCCTATTCGCCAGATTTAGCTCCGTCGGGATATTTTATCTGTTACCAAACTTGAAAAAAAACTCAGTGGTCAAAAATTTTCCAACGATGAAGAAGTGATGTCGGTAGTTAATGGCCATTTTGAGGAGCAAGACAGTTCTTATTATAAAGAGGGTATCAAATTTATTGAACATCGCTGGAAAAAGTGTATAGAGCTGAAAGGAGATTATGTTGAAAAATAAATATATTTCTTTCCAAAATTTTTGTGTTTTCCTTGTTGGGTCGGGTACTTCTGGGACCACCCTCGTAGATGCACGAGGTGGATAATATCAATTAAATATTTGTAACATCTGGTACATTTCAACAGTTTCTACATGTAGCTGTGTTCACCGTGAGCAATAAATATCTTTATATACAAAGAACGATTGTTCGACATCGAATAACGAAATACTTGCATAATTAAAGTGATCGTTGTTCATACTTAACGGATTTGTAAACTCATTAGTAAGTAGTAAGTTCAGGCGACTACTAGTTCCAGGAAAACAGAAGCGAACTTTTACTACTACGCGTAATTGATAATAAGGTCTCTTAAAGTGCCATACATTCCTATATATGAGTACGTTTTAAATACGACTGTTATAAATTAGTTAAAGGAAAACTCTCCGATTTTCTGCGGTCGATTTAATCATCTCAAACCTTTTAATACCAGAAATAGGTGGAAAATGGTTTTCCACCTATTTCTAAGGAATCTATAAGCCTGAACTTGAATAAATTCTGAGGTTGAGAAGATTTTCTTGTCAGTGACTTCAGTACTGTAATGAAATCTATAGATATGTTAGGGCCCTCAATATTGCTATTTTAGAAAAGCCGTTAAACTACATAAAATGTACATGTAATTTAATTTCACGATTTTATTCTTTGCTTTACCATGGCTTCGACTCTGGTAGCCCTGCCATCCGTGATGTTTTGATGCACTCTTTAGTATCTTCCTTATTACCCATACCTTTTTAATGTTTATAATTAATTGTTGTTTCGTGTTATTATCTCTCATGTAAATGACACTCTTTAAAGTATTTCATACATTCTTGATCGCGAAACTTTCCTGGTCACGATAGTAGTAGTATATCTATCGCTTCCAAAAAATCCTTAATAGACATCGCCGTATGGCCCCTGTCGTTGGGCAAAGCCTAATGCTTCAACATGATCCTACACAAATATATATGTATGTATGTATAAAGGCCTTTATTAAGGTTGGCATACGGCATAAGTATTTTCTAAAACATGTTATATTGTTCTTGTTCTATGATTCTGTAAACAAAATTAAGTCATGGTTCCTTTGACGTTATATATGATTATATAATAACCGACAGGGGCTGCTTCACGAATTTTACTAAACGTTCTTCATTAAAACGTTCTCAAGGACGTCCTCTATCTGCGTTGCTGAATATAATAATTTAAATGAATTGGATTTCTTTTTTGTGGCCTTTTGGGTTCGTATGCGTTTTTTCACTTTGAAGAGTTAATGTTGGTTTCCATTAAAGTGTGTACTTGCAATGATAACTTGTTGTTAAAGTGTGTGATTTTATAGGCAAAGCATACACCATACGAAAGTTCAGAGAAATGTTAATGTCGAGGACGCGCGACTCGTTTAAAAAGCAGTTTGTTTTCAAATGTAGATGGATGTGGTCGCATAATCATGAAGTAAATTATTACTTGTTTTTGCAGCCTTGTTATGTGTCACCACATCCAACTATATTTGGACAAAAATTGCTTTCCTACATTCTAATATACCGACAGTCATATTCGATGTATTGTATTCAACTGCAAACAACATTAAAGCCAAATTTCATCGAGCAATTGCGGCGCCTTAAATACCATATTGTAAATTTGCACACCATTTTGTTTTTATATTGGGTATGTGCATTATTTTTCAATTATATTCTAAGATCGCTAATATTATTTCGTTAGATACAGAACCTTCATTCTCTAAATACAATAGATAATAGCATTTTCACCGCTTCATAGATCTTTCAATGAATAGACGATGAGAGAAATGTTTGTGATACAATACTACGAGTACATCAGTTTTTTTATATCAATCTATTACACAAAAACGTGAAGAACAGAAGATTTAATCATTTCATCATTCAAGTTCATTTTTTTGTGATCACACCTTAACTTTGGATTTCTAGTGCGTCACTGGCTTCCCTGCAAAATCATCGACCTTGTTACCATATTCTAAGGTAAAGTGATAATATAATTGTTTCCAAGATAAAATCCAACAGTAAGTTATATTGAAATCTTTACACCTGAAGTTGTTTACGATTTAAATAAATTATTGTAGTTACAAAATCTATGTAAATTTACAAACATATTTTTCGATAATAAGAATTGCATGTCATTTTTATGTTAATGAGCATTTTATTTAGGTTTAAAATAGATATAATTGTAATTTAAATAAATTTATTCATTATGACAAGAACGATTAATATTAATGTGTAACAAGTTTAAAAGTTTGTAGTAAATGTATAAACCAATCTTGTACGTAGACTTCCGCGGTCCTGGTCCATGCTATCTGCTTCTGGGCTTCCGAGCTGGAAACGCGTCACTTGTATATCTGCCGACGTTTCGTGTCCATTTGTATGGGACATCTTCAGGGCTGAACTACTGCACTGAAACTGATAGTTATGCTATTGCGTATAATTCAGTTTCAGTGCAGTAGTTCAGCCCTGAAGTTGTCCCATACAAATGGGTACGAAACGTCGGCACACATAGAACGCGGTTCCAGCCCGGAAGCCCAGAAGCAGATGGCATAAATGTATAAACTTTTTATTTTAAAATGTAGCAACTTTTCGTATAAACATATACTTTTCATAAAAAAATATTTACATCAAATGTTTTATTTTGATATATTTATTATGTATATTATACAATTTATTTATACATTTGATAAATGTTTATGTACACGTATGACGAGTCCCATATATATTTCACTGCGTTTTACTCGATATATATCTTCGATATTTTCAAACAACATTACTTTGCAGATAAGAATTTTAGATGGCTCTAATATTTTGGCCAAGTACTGTAAGAGAATAGTCGTTCTTGTTATATAGAACTTGCACACTAGTTAGATATAATATTAATTAGTAACCTTGTATACTTTCGCAATGTATTGACGAATTAATAGGTAAAAAAAGTAAATAGTAAATCATCCGTCAATATCAGTTCCTCGCATCTTATATTAGGTGCGCAACTAAGTTCTCGCTGTTTTTCAAGAGATGGCGAGAGTAGTAAGGGCTGGTCGATTGTGACATAACCAAAACCTCATAAACCAAGCTTAGACATATGGTAAACAAACCGCTTTGACACATTAGTGGTTTTGTTTATGCGTCATATACTTTTGGTTGTGTGAAAATGTCTGATTTTGTGTCAAATAATCGTCATTTGCGGGAAGTGTTGCTTTTCTTCTTTCATTCAAAGAAAACGGCGGCTGAAGCGCATCGAGAACTCCAAAAAGTTTACAGAGATGCTGCTCTAAGTGAAAAAACGTGCCGTGATCGGTTCCGTTGCTTCAAAGACGGTGATTTTGATGTTGACGACCGTTCGCGTAAAGGAAGACCAAAAACCTTCGAAGACGCTGAATTGGAGGCATTGCTCGATGAGGATCCGTGCCAAACGCAAAAAGAGCATGCTTCAGCATTAGGAGTTACCAGTCAAGCCATTTCCGAGCGATTGCATGTGTTGGGAATGATTCAAAAACATTAACAAACATGATTTGAAGCCAAGAGACGTTGAGCGTCGTTTTTTCGCCTGTGAACAACTGCTCCAGCGGCGAAAAAGGAAAGGGTTTTTTCATCGCATCGTTACGTGTGATGAAAAATGGATTCATTACAGCAACCCAAAAAGAACAAAATCATGGGGACGTCATCGGTTCGGCCGAATATTCACGCTGCGAAGGTTTTGCTGTGTATTTGGTGGGACCAGGGCGGTGTTATTTATTATGAGCTGTTGAAACCGAACGAAACCATCACTGGGGAACGGTATCGAACTCAATTGATGCGACTGAGCCGAGCACTGCGTGAAAAGCGGCCACAATACGAACAGAGGCACGAAAAAGTGATTCTACAGCATGACAACGCTCGGCCTCACGTTGCCAAACCCGTTGAAACGTACTTAGAAACGCTCAAATGGGAGGCCCTACCCCACCCGCCATATTCCCCAGATATTGCACCGTCCGATTATTACTTGTTCCGTTCGATGGCATATGATCTAGCTAATCAGCAGTTCCGCTCATATGAAGATATCTCAAAATGGCTTGATTCGTGGATAGCCTCAAAAGACGAGCACTTCTACCGTGACGGTATTTGAGCTCTGCCAGAAAGATGGGAAAAAGTTGTCGCTAGCGATGGGCAATATTTCGAATGATTCATTTGTAAACATTTTTTCACAATAAAGTTGCATTTTCATCAAAAAAACAGCGAGGACTTAGTTGCGCACCTGGTAAGTAACGTAAAAATCTTCGGTTTCGCAGTAGCGGACAGTCTCATCAGGAAGGCTGCATAAGTGCTATTATAGAAAAATAAATAATGTTTGTAGGAAAACGATTAAGAAATTTATTTACACCCGGTGCAGTTAACAATCCACATTTGTGAGGCATTTTTGCGTCATTAGCATGATGCCAAGCTATCGGCAATTCCTAACCGCCTTCATCAACCATCGGTTTCGGTCGCTGCTTACCAGGAAGATTGTTCTACCTTACTAACAAATATAACTTAGCACAATTAACATATTTTTCACGAAAACTTTAATTGTACTTGTTATTATAACTTTATAAATAAAGAAAGATTTATCGTGTGTTTCTATTTAAAATAAGTTATAAAACATGATTCAAAATTGTAGCAGTTTCATCGCAAACCAAATTTATTTGCAGGTTGATAAAAAGTTACCTTACTTTAAATCGTTTTTGTAAATATCCGTAATCGAATTACTTACAAGTATGAGGAGGAACGACACATTCTGGGCAAAGTCTATTTATTTTCTCTGTCTGTATAAATATTTATTACTGATATTTACAGTAATTTAAGAGCCGTAACAAATTCAATGTATGATAAAACTAATCTAAAAATATCGGAAAAACTTGTCATTCCTAGAAAATATATCTTTTGTATATGTTATACCATAGCGTATAATCTATACACCTTCCAAAAAAGTGTTCTTTAATTTGTTTATTGATTTACTTTGCTAAAATTAAATTCGGTAAATACTTTATATACATAACGGATCAGCGCCTTGTCTCCATCAAAATAAACTTGGGCTTTTTCCTAGAATTTAAATATATAAACTGTCTATAAGTTAAATACATTTAACGAAATTATCAAAATAATAAATAAGCGTAAGATAACTAGATCAACATTTCAGTAAATAATAATAATTACAATGGAAGTTAAAAAAAATAATAATCTGATTGTTTAATATTCGCCAGGATTTAGAAATATGGTGCTAATTTTACAATAATTGAAAATATTAATTAAATCAGTTTAAAGTTATTCAGAATCCTTTAATGTATAATCATTATATTATATTTATTTATAAAAAAAATAGTACAATAACATAAACATGCTAGAAATACGTCACTATCTAAATAAACTAATATACATATATGTAAGCAGGTAATTTTGATGGAGCCTGTGGTTGATTAACTTAATCACCGAAGGTTGATATATAACCCATTTTCACATTAATTTTCGTATTCTGTATGTGTATTTCGACAACTAAGTTGTCATAATCAGCAGATAAGTAAGCAGCGTTCCACCTGGAAAACCAAGGCAAAATACATAGCTGTACGAAACAAATTCCGCGCACGATCTGTACCGTTCAAAGCTAAAACGCATACTCAGTGTGGAAAGGGGTTATATATCAACCTTCAGTGATTAAACTAATATATAATGTAGATTACACAGAGAATAAGAAGTCATTAATACTATAACAGTTTAAAGATAACAGATATTCTTCATCTTGGCGTCCGGTTTTGAACCTCATCTTCCACAATTCTGGTATCGACGTTTCGTCACCACTTGTATGGGATATCTTCAGGGCTTAACGCAAGCGCGACTGTTAAGCCCTGAAGATACTAGCGTTGTTGGTGTTTCCACTATTGTCAATGACTAGCTTAAATTTAATAAAGTTAGCGGCAGGTGGGTTCCAAAACAACTTTCAGCGGAACACGGCACAAAACATTTCAGATTTGCAGAAAACTCCGTCTGCGCTATGAGTATGAAGGCGATGACTTTGCCATGTATCATAACAATTGATAAGACCTGGGTACAATACCACTATATTCCAGAAAGCAAGAATGTTAGCATAGAATGGCGTTACTCAAGCTCACATTCGCCTAAAAAATTCAAAACACAACCATCAGCCGGAAAAGTGATGGCGACTGTATTCTGAGACGCTATTGGACCAATTTGCGCCGCTTTCTCGAAGAAAGGAAAATAATTAATTCAGCTCATTACAGTGAGCTTTGAGAAGAGGTTAAGCCAGCTATACGAACAAAACGGCGCGATCTCTAAAGTAAGAGCATCATTCTTCTAGAGGACAGCACTTCTCACGTACGGCCCATCTGACAAACAATGCTCAAACTATGTTGGAAAGTTCTGACTCACGCCTATATAGCCCGGACTTTCCCCGAGTAACTATCATCTCTTTGGCTATTCAAGTTCAAGTTATTTAGAGGCAAGCTATTTACCTCTAATGAAAAGTGGAGGATGCGACGTAAAATTAGCTACGTCGTCAATCAAAAGAATTTTTTTCGAAGGAAATGCAGGAGCTACCAGACCGCTGGGACAAATGTATTTTAAAGAGGGGTTGTTATATAGAAAAATTATATATATATATATATATATATATATATATATATATATATAATATACATTTAGACCAGAAAGAATAAAATGCAGGTCAAATTTGAATCACCCTCGTATATTTATAGACATATAAGAGAGTTTTTAGACAATAATGGCCATACAGGGTTAGCAGGCACTTAGATCTAAAAAGATCTTTACAAGAATCACGGTGTTTTCAATTATATATAATTCTGACCTTTTTCTGTAATGAAAAATTTTTTCCGGCGTCAGCTGATATTTTTCAATGCATGATACCGTAGCGTATACGCGATACGATTGAAATAATAAAAGGTTAATGAATATCAGTATTACATGACTTTAAGTTGCCTAGCAAAATATGTTCTAACTCAATTATTACGAATAAAATCAATATCAGAATATAATATATAATATTAAAGAATGTTTGCCACTTCGGGATTCTATATTTAGGGCATACTTGGTTTTATTATGAAAGTAAATCAAGCTAGTCTTATTGATACTCCTTACCAATTGGTTGATATTCATCCAACACCTAATATATAAAAAAGTAAGTTTTGCTTCTTTCTTTAGTGTCGGAGGTCATTAATATATTAATGTTACCTGCATATTAAGTAATCTGATAAATAAAACTGATATAGGATAACAAATTATTAATATAAATCAGAAGCAGAGTAGGGCTTGGTATAGGATCCTGAGGTATACCTAGAGCGATAAAAATTTAGACATAATTTGGTATATAAGATCTTTTATTAAAATAATAAAGAGAGTTCCCAAATTAAACCATTGACACGCCATTGATGAAAATGTGTTGATGTCTATTACTTAATTTTTGCTGGGTTAGATCAAAAGATATAAATTACAGTGGTATCGAATTTAAAAGTCATAAGCTTGAACGAAATATAATTCTGTACTTCGTAATGATCTTGAAACGCAACATCATTATTAAAGGAGAATTTCGAAGGCTGTTTAAGCACAAAAGAGATGGAAATCTGACGAAGCAAGATCAGGAGAATAAATTGTATGTAAAATGACCTCCCAATAGAATTTTTGAATAATCGTTTAGTTATGTTAACGGCGTAAGGGCAAGCGTTAACGTGTTGCCAAACGACTTGATGATATCTTCCTGGTGCTTTTCTTGAATTGCGTTCGAATTGTTTAGGGTAAATTTCAACAATGATGGTTACATATTCGATAGCGATTTTTTTCAAGGCACTTTCATCTTAGAAACCAAAAATACTAGGAACTTATTGACTAGAAGATGCTCTGTAATTTTTTTGAAGATTGTTGAAACACTATTTTTGTAGTCAATTTTGTATGAATTCCTTTAAGATGGTATCTTTAATGGAGTTCATATAAAATGTAATTGTTTTAATCTAATGATAACTGTACATTAACTAAATCCTTAAAACCATTTCTTTTCTTCCCATATTTCTCAATTTGTAAGTATCCCTCGGAGAGATCAGATATTTAATACGATACGTAGCACAATGTGTAAGGATAATCTTTCGGAAATAAGATTCGATACTAGCACTAACATAGTAAAAGTTAGCCTTATGGTTAGAAAAGTAGTCCATAAACTCAATTCATTGTACAGTTCAATTTTTTGTTTTCTAAAGGACTAAATACATTTGAATTTTGGTTCTTATACAACAACACTTCTTCGAAAACCATAATTTATTACTGATAGAAGCATCGAAGATGATAAGATAATAATACTATCAAAAAGTGAATCAACTCTGGAAATTATCAATACAATTAATGATATTGTTTTGAACTGCTAAAAGACTAGTGTCGAGGAGATAATTGAGTTAAACAAGGTATTGTGAACATGAAGTAAAAGATTACTTTAAAAACTAATATTTTTGAGTCAAATATTTCAACATATTTATGTTTTAAATAAAACTAGTTTTGTGTTTAAAATAAAATTATAACTTGTTAGTGCAAAATTTTCTTTGATACAAGAAAGAACGTAGGACTTATTAAAACAACAGAATAATAAATTGAATATATAAAGTAACGAACGTCCATTTCTCGGATAGATGGTGGACAGTACACCATTTGTTCACCAAGCCAGTTGTTAATTGTCAAATAATTAGTGATTAATGAATAAAAACTTGCCTTGTAAAGCCAACATCAGATAGTCTGAGTTTGTTGATAGTTACACTTGGTAGGTGTAGCAATCGAATCGAATATATATATATATATATATATATATATATATAACAAGCTATACAGTGGACAGATCATGATAGCCTTCCCCAAAGAAAGCCATCCATCGATGGATTAGTTAGTAGCTAAAATTTAAATTAATAATTTTCATAATTTATTTGTAAAGGGCTGTAAGCAATAAAGGAATTTCTGAAAAACGCTATGGAACGATTCACAAAAAGTTTCCCTTCATTACATCACCAGTTAAATTTTCCGCGAAAAACGGTACCAATAGAGATTTTTAGGTTGCGTCTTGCTCACTTTATTCGCCAAAACTCGAAGTGCTTTTCACTTATTCCCAAAACTTAATTATTTTTACTGGAAAGAAGTTTCGATTGAATGAAAATACCGTTGCAGCAACGCAACAGTACTTCGAAGCTCTTGAGAAGGATCATAGATTAACGCTGTTATATTTATTGTACAATATGTTAGCAACAATCGTAAACAATATATCCACAACAGCTAAAACATTTAACGAAAAAGAAACCCTAAACTACTCTTGTCAAAGTCTAAACTACTCAATCGAAAAAGACACCAATTTTAATAGTGGCGTTTTGTAATCAATGTTGTGGATTATTTTACAGGTAAAGGATGAATATCATACGTGAATCAAGATGCGCGTATTCGAGTAAATATTGATGTCGGCAACTTGTAGTTAGTCGTCAAATGTTGATGTTGTGGTCTTCTCTAACAATACCGTGTATACGAAGATTAATTTATTTTATGACGGATATTAATAGATGTATATACACATTTCTTACTTATAAGTATACTGGTAATCAATTCGATCTAATGTAATGTAAGCATTAGAAACCGTAAAATATTTAGTGATAGATAACTCGCTTTCCTAGTCTATATAATACACAAAATAAAAAAATCAACAATTGTGTGGTATCATTATTATACGTTGACTATTACATTTGTTTAAATGTCTTAGTAACAATGGAATTCTATTTTTATTCATACTGTTAATGAAAATCAATAAGAGACGCTTGTTGAAAAGCTTTCTGTGTAGGAGTCAGTAGTTGCATGAAGTTGTGAAACATATTACAATTATATTAGAAAGTGCATTGTCATTTACAACGTCATGAAATTAAACTATTTTTTTTATTATTTACGGTATGCATTTTTGTATATTTAATATTAATACCATTAACTATATATACACATATATACATATGCATATTCCCATACCAAAACAGTATAGATTTCATTATATTTTAGCTGTATTCCCTGAACACATTTAAATCTTTTGAAGAAAGGTTTTCGTAAGTTGAGTTTCTTGAACTTCTTGGTTCAAGGATGGGAAATGATGCAAGTAGATGTGGTCGCTTAATCGTAGAATAAATTATTCCTTAAAGGTTATCTGTCGCACATCAGACTCACTTTCTATATACGGTGTTGACTCCCATACCTTTATGTATCATTCTCTGTGTGAATGATCTTGATTCATCTTTACCTTCTTGGCTTGTCTTCCCCATAAAAAGTTTTTCCTTGCAGATTTAGAATTTCTCCCATGTTCTTTCCTACATTTGTTTGGGATTTACTCTGTACCTTCTCCATACCATTCCTATAAGCAAAAAGGCAAATAGCAGTTAGCCACATTAGTGCCCTGCTTGACTGGATAAGGATAAGGATACATTTAAGGGTGTTGCGATTGATGCTCCAGAGGAACGTTAACTACTATACGTATCTGTGACCATGCAATTTTCGACAGGTAAATTTTTCTATTTTAAATATTTTGATATATGAGTGTTTGAAAAATTCTATCTGTTTGTAATATACGCACGAAGAAGTAATTAGTTTATGTATTTATATATGAGCAGCACCAAGTAATTGATTTAATACACAATATTTATTATTGCTTACTAAGTACATATATTTCGTATAATGTTTTCTTAGTTTATCATTTGCTTTGATTACTTCTTGCTTATTCTACTTGGTTTGTCAAAAATAATCAATTTTTTACGTTAAAATCAATATCCTAGAAAATACGAGGGTAGTTTGACAAGTAGTGAGAATGGAAAAGAAACACGAATTTTTTAAATACAAAATAATTTTTATTTTTCAATATATTCTCCTAAAAGAGCAATACATTTATTCCAACGGTGCTCCAATGCCCTTATGCCATCTCTAAAATGCGATTCCGGAAGGCTTGCAAAATACTTATTTACGAAGATGATAAGATCGTCGTTAGACGAAAATTTCTTTCCACCTAGTGCCGTTTTTAATTTTGGAAAAAGGTGGAAGTCGGAAGGGGCTAGATCCGGCGAATAAGGCGCATGCGGTACTAATTGGAAATGCAACTCGTGGATTCTGGACATCGCAACTGTGCTGGTATGCGAGGGAACATTATCTTGGTGAAACAGAATCTTCTTCTTTGCCATTCCTGGCCGTTTAGCACGAATCTCTACATTTAATTTTTGTAGAAGTTCTGCATAATACTGTGCGTTTATCGTGGCACCTTTCTGAAGGCAATCAATGAGCAAAATGCCCTTTGAATCCCAAAAAATTGATGCCATCACCTTGTTTGCCGATAAAGTGGTTTTCGCTTTCTTTGGAACTACAGAACCACGTTCTAACCATTGTTTCGACTGCTGTTTAGTTTTGGGTGTACCGTAGTGTATCCAAGTGTCATGGCAAGTAACAAATCGCCTATAAAAATCAACCGGATTCCGCTTATAAAGGTCCAAACACTCATTGGAAATGCGCAAACGAGTGAACTTTTTATCAGTCGTAAGCAATCGCGGCACCCATCTTGCCGAAAGCTTGGAAAGGTCCAATTCTTTCGTTAAAATGTGGTGTACGCGTTCTGTTGAAATGTTTACCATGTCTGCTATCTCTCTCACTTTGAGTCGTCGATCTTGCGTAATAATATTATGGATTTTTATAATCATTTCCTTAGAAGTCAAGATTTTGGGTGCTCCAGAGCGCGCTTCATCACCACAGCTTGTTCTACCACGTTTAAATTCATTTACCCATCTACTTATTGTGGCGGATGATGGAGCAGATTCACCTAATGTTGCCCGTAACTCATCTTTTATTTCGGTAGCTTTCATAACCTTAATTACGAAGTATTTAATCACCGCACGATACTCTGCTTTTTCCATTTTAACAAAACGACGCGTTGCTTCTTTTTCAATCAGCTGTGAAAAATAAACTAATCAACCGATTTATCTAAATATCGGAATGTAAACATATAAATAGGCAACCTAAACTACAGTGCATTTGTTTTACCAATTAGAGCGCCACCATGTGTCATTCTCACTACTTGTCAAACTATCCTCGTATGCTTGCAAATGTAAATTCTTATATTTATAGCATTTACACTTATCGTAACAAATGTGGACAGTGATGTGATGGAGATAGTGAGACATTCAAAGTTTTTCTGGGAAGATGTGCAAAAAGATGTACACAGGATTGCGAAATGGTAAGAAAAGTAAAGAAAAATATTCGGAAGATTAACAGATAAGTGTAAAGGAACAAACTACATATTACAGTTTGACTATCAAACTCCATTTAAAGTGTGTTGATGATATGGTATGTGAAATAGAATTGAGGGAGTATCATCAGTAATCCATAAATGCAAATCCAATACATTTACATTGTTTAAATCCAATTTTTAATGTAAAAAAAACCAAAAGAAATAACATTTCGGATGAATAGGATCATCATTCATCTTTGAAACAAAAAGTTCAAGAAGCTATTCGTTCATTTTTAAAGACCTTCTTTCTAAAGGTTTAAAGATCTCTGGGAAATACAATTAAAATAATAGCGAAAGCTATACTGCTTTGGCAAAGAAATTTACTTCAAAACAATTATATGAATTATCTACATGTTTGTTAAATGTTACGTGTACAGTCAACAAAATATATGTCCTGCCCCTAAAAGCGAATTATGTATGACGGCCGGTACGTTTATAATGTATTTACCAAAATTCCGATAACGTTTTGAAGAAGCTATTGTTATTGTTCGCCATGTTTATCATTATGAATCTCTTCTATTTAAAAAAAAAGATTAAATATGTATTAAATACCTAAGTAAAAATATAAATCTTTTATGAAAATGATTTCTATACATATTATTAAACTAATAATAACAGTCTATTATTCACTCAAAATTAATGCATAAAACACTTATTGCAAATTCGTAAAAGCGAATTCGATAATGAATAAGCAAAAACATGCTTTACTTCTAACTGTACATTCTTTAGTTGCTTTGAAGGAGAATACAACCATTTACTAAAATGATTAACCTAATTAAATTTCAGCATAATATCCACGTTCAATAATTAAAACAGAATAGCTTGCATAAAATATGTTTCAACAATGATATTACGATTATAAACTATTTCTTTTAAACGTCTATCAAACTGCAAATAATCAATCTAAATTTGTTTCCATACTAATTTTCATTCATTTTTTAAAGAAAATTTGAAAATAAACTTTGCTTAAGACTATCAAATTTTTTAAAAACTATCAAAAGCTTGAATGAAGACTGTAGATCGCTTTCAAGCAAGTCCAAATATATACATATAATTCGGTGTCAAATAGTATAGAATACATAGTAATTTAAATTAATAATCCACCCTAAAGGATGTTTTTAACAAAAACTTCGAATTTTATTGTTTACTCAAACAATCGCCTTGTCAATGAACAAATCCAAATTCGATATTTTTTGCACGCGTAACGTTATGTAATATATCGCAGCATGCTTCTATAGCCAAACATTTTATATTTTGTTAAATCATTTTTGCTTATTATGTTAGTTATAAACAGCCGTAAGTTATGAACGTATGAGAACAATTCAAATGTTAATAACACCGTGTTTACCACGCGTTTCGCGTAATAAACTCTTTTCAGGCAAACTATGCTATTATTAACGAATTTATTCTCTGCAGATTATCGTATCGTTTGCGATAAAGTAAAAAAGATGATTTCGTTAGGACAATTGCATATTTGGACGGTAGAGGAAGGTATTGTTTTTTCAGCCGTAAGTTCTGTCTATATTTGTTTGTTTTCTTATTACATTTAATTCAGTTGCATAATTACTAATAAAAATTGCTATGATCTTTACAAAAAAGAAAATAAATAATATGGATAGTAGAACATAAATTAGAATTATTTTTTTAATAGATTTATATTTTTGCTTCGAAGTAAAACACATATCCTTTAAATTCTTATTTGGAAATAGAAGTGGCTCATAATATGTAAATATAAAAAATAATAACAATGATAGCTTCAAAGCGTTATCGGAGCTTTTGTAAATATACTATAGACATACAGATCGTCTTAGATAATTCGCTTTTAAGGATAGGATATAAATCATTTTGCTGACTCCTAGGTAGGTGTGTACACGACGATAAGCCCGATACATATTTCAACACGTGCTACTCTGTTACAACATTAGGAAGCGCGGTTTTAATTATTATTGTTTATTTTAACAAATAGTAAACACTTGTAGACAAACGAAGATGCAATTACTGGTAATATTCCATACTGTAATCCTCAGCGTTGCTCTTACAACTTTCTGAATTTTGAAAATTCCCTCTATATGTTTTGTATTGCTCCTTAATAAAATACAATTATTGATAATTGAGTTCAGGTTTGTTATTTCGGCAGTCCTTCAAATCTAATATGATTGTCGTGCTTAATTCATTACAGAGATAATTTACATGTGCATTCCAATTTAAACTTGAGTCCATATACATTTCCAGCACTTTGGTATTATTTAATCTATCTACGCAATAACATGAACACTGTATTTGTAATACCAAATTTGTTCAATGCATTTTCATATATTTGTATACATACGTAAGTATATGGATTGGTCAACAGATTTTTCCCATTATGTTTATTAATTAATTTGATAAAGCCTAAATTTAATTCCTTTTCAATCAAATACGATAAGGTAGTTAGCGTGACCTACTTTTATTACATTGTATACATTATTTATCAATTGTACCATTTTTTCTAAGATTACGTGTTAATGAATGAAATCTATTAATTAATATAAATATTAATCTTTTATGAAAATGATTACTATGCATATTATTATATATTAAACCAATAATAACATTCTATTATTCAGTCAAAATTAGTGCATAAAAATACTTATTGCAAAAACATGCTTTACTTCTAACTGTACATTCTTTAGTTATATTGAAAGAGAATACAACCATTTACTAAAATGTTTAACCTAATTGAAGTTCAGCAAAATATGCACATTCAATACACATAAACACATAAAAATTAATAGCTTGCATAAAATATGTTTTAACAGTGTTATTACAATTATAAGCTGTTTCTTTTAAACGTCTATCAAACTGCAAATAATCAATCTAAATTTGTTTCCATACTAATTGTCATTCATTTTTTAAAGAAAATATGACAATGAACTTGGCTTAAGACTATCAAAAGCTTGAATAAAGACTGTAGATCGCTTGCAAACAAGCCCAAATATAATCATTTCGATCAAGTAGTATAGAATAGATAGTAATTTAAATTAATAATCCACCCTAAAGGATGTTTTTAGCAAAAACTTTTGCACGCATAACGTTATCTAATACAACGTGTTTCAAAAAGAATATACGTATTAAAAAGTATTATTTAGTCCATCCAGCTATTGGAGAAACGAATACATAGTCTAGTTTATTTAATAGCCGCTAGATGTCAGTTGTCTTCTGTTTTTCTTGGTAACCGTCGTATGTTCAAAATGGCTACTTCGCAGCAGAAATTATTTTGTGTTCTCGAGTTTGCGAAATGCGTGATTACAGTGCAAAGACGTTTCAGGCTAAGCTACCAAATTGATCCTCCGAATGGGTGGAACATTCGCAGATGGTATCGACAGTTTGTAGATCTCAGTAATGAGACTAATAAATTACACAGGATGTGTATGTAAAGGAAAGAGTCCTGGTCGCCCTCTTGTTTCTGAAGAAAACGTTGCAAGAATTCAAACTGCTTTCCAACGTAATCCTTCAAAATCAACTCGTCGTGCCAGTCGGGAGTTACAACTGCCTACAACAACAATTTGGCGTGTTTTGAGACGGCGGTTGGTTATGAAGCCGTACAACTTACAGTTGTTACAATCTCTGCATCCTGATGACAAACTGAAGCGTGTGGCACTTTGTAACGAGACTCATGATGCTATTGATAATGATAACACTTTAGCACAACGCATCGTGTTCAGTGATGAAGCGAATGGAAAGTCGCTTCAGGCAGTTAGTAGTCTGGTAAACAAGCACAATGTTCGAATTTGGGGTCTACAGAACTCACAGGCAGTCATTGAATATGTACGAGATTCAAATAAAATCAATATGTTTTGTGCGATATCCCGATCATCTGTTTACGGCCCATTCTTCTTTGATCGAAACACAGTTAACGGTCAGCAGTAACTCGGTATGTTACAAAACTGATTGTTTCAGAGGGTGCATGAAGACAACTTCATTTTTCAAGACGGGGTACACCAAGTGCCTGAATATCTGAATGAAACTCTACCGAACCGTTGGATTGGCCGTCAAGGAGCTCGCGACTTAGCATGTCTCAACTGGGCTGCACGGTCACCGAATTTGACACCCTGTGACTTCTTCCTGTGGGGTTTCGTTAAAGACAACGTTTATGTACCACCACTCCCACAGAACCTGGAAAAGTTGAAGAATCGAATCCGAACATTAGTGACGAAGGACGTGCTTGCCCGAGTATGGGAGAAATTTGAGTATCGATGTGATACTATTCGTGTCGCTGATGGAGGACATATTGGACATCTGTAATTTGAACTTGAGAGGTTCGTAAATGTGTGTAAAGTTTCATATTCGTATGTTTTAAAGTTTAATAAATATGTATATGCATTCGAAATATGTATATTCTTTTTAAAACACCCTGTATATCTCAGCATACGTCTATAACCAAACACTTTATACTTAGTTAAATCATTTTTTGCTTATTATTATAAATTATGATCGTCTGAGAATAATGCTTATGTTAGGAACACCGTGTTTAACATGCATTTTGAGTAATAAACTCTTTTCAGGCAAACTAATTTATTCTCCGTGGGTTATCCTATCCTTTGCGATAAATGAAAAAGATGATTTCGTGTGGACAATTGCATATTTGGATGGTAAAGGGAGGAGGTATTGTTTTTTCGGTAGTAAGTTATGTTTATACTTGTTTATTTTCTTATTACATTTAATTCCATTGCATGATTACTAATAAAGGTTGCTATAATCTTTACAACAAAAATGAAAAATAGATAATAGAACATAAATTAGGAATCATTTTCGTAAAAGGTTTATATTTTTGCTTAATAATAAAACACATATCCCTTCAAATTTTTATTTGAAAATAGAAGTGATTCATATTACACAGACATAGCGAACAATGACAATGATCGCTTCAAAGCGTTATCGGAGTTTTTGTAAATACACTATAGACGTCCAGATCGTCTTAGATAATTCGCTTTTAAGGATAGGATATAAATCATTTTGCTGACTGTACCTAGGTAGGCATGTACACGACGATAAGCCCGATACATATTTCAAACACGTGCTACTTTGTTAACATATTAGGAAGCGCGGCTTTAATTATTATTGCTTACATTAGCAAATAGTAAACACTTGTAAACAAACGAAGATGGAATTACTAGCATTTTCAATTCTATAGCATTCTGAATTTTGAAAATTTGCTCTCTGTGTTCTGTATTGCTCCTTAATAAAATACAATTTTTAATAACTTGAGTTCAGGTTTGTTATTTCTGCAGTTCTTCGAATTTGATTGTTGGATTTAATTTATTACAGAGATAGTTTCCATGTGCATTTCAATTTTAACTTTAGTCTATATACATTCTAGGCACCTTGACATTACTTATTTTGTCTACGCAATAACATGAACACTATATTTGTGATACCAAATCTGTGCAATGCATTTTTTATACATTTGTATGTATACGCAAGTATACGCATACATTGGTCAATGGATTTTCCCTATTGTGTTCATAATTAATTCGATAAAGCGTAAATTTAATTCCTTTTCAATCAAATAAGATAAGTTAGGTAGCGTTACCTACTTTTATTACTTTGTATACATTATTTAACAATCGTACCATTTTTTCTAAGATTACATGAATGAAATCTATTAATTAATATAAACTAAGTACAAATCCTTGGCATATGTACTTTTATTTTGCAATTAATCGACATGCAAAATTATATATGGTCATGTAAATTTAAAAGTTTTGCTAATTTGCAATTAATTCAATAAATTTCTTAAAGTCAATATAGAAAGTAAAATGTCAGCTTCCCAATTTCTACAATAATTTTGTTATAACCGCGGGCAATTTTCCTTCAGCAAGGCAGCGTAATACATTTACACGACAAGACACTGCTCGCAAATTGCCGCTTAATAATAGCAGTAACGTGACCTGTTCTTGTTCGCAAGTTGATAATAACGAAATCTCGCGTGAAAGTACTTGCATTGAATAGCGAAGCGACTTCTAATATTTTAGGATAAAAGTTTGCACATTCATTAAGAAAGATATGTGCAAATATCGATGAAATAAATACCTTCTTATTTTAGTAGGGTAATTGTTTCAACACATATTTTATTATATTCGTGTATTCGATTACAAACAAAGTGCAAATAGTCTTTCCTTTAAATTACATAACGGAATGGGTGATTCATTATGATATATTTTTTTCAATAGCGATTTTTTGACAGATAAAGCGTGAGTCGTGTCAAACTTTCACGCTATTTTAGTTAAGTTATTATGGAAAGACTCAGGCCGGCACAGCGTCTACAAATTATTCAGCTGTATTACGAAAATCAGCGCTCTACGCAAAATGTGTTTCGTGCGCTTAGAGCAACTTATGGTCTATGTAATCGGCCCACAGAACGCACAATTCGCTATATCATCGAAAAATGTGAAACACAATTTTCATTCTTGAATAATACGCGACTAAATAGACCACATCCAGCACGTAGTGAAGAAAATATAGCGATAGTAGCTGAGAGCGCAATGATCGTGAAGAATCGATTCGACGTAGATCTCAACAGCTTGGAGTACTTTACATAAGGATGTTGGCTTAAAAGCATACAAAATTCAACTCGTTCAAGAATTGAAAGCGGCCGACCTTTCGAATCGTCACTCTTGGGCTCTTGAAAAGTTTGAAAAAGATCCACTGTTTTCGATCAAAATTTTGTTCAGCGATGAGACCTATTTCTAGCTCAATGACTACGTTAATAAGCACAACTGCCGTATTTGGAGTAAAGAGCAACCCGAAGAGGTTCAAAAGCTGTCATTACATCTAGACAAAACCACGGGTTTGGTGTGGTTTATAGACAAGTGGAATAATCGGTCTATATTTTTTCTACAATGAAGACGGTCACAACGTAACTGTGAATGGCGCCCTGATAACAGACTATTTGCTACCTGAAATCGAAACCCGTGATCTAGAAGATTCCAATAAGACGGCGTTACTTGCCACACAGTCCGTAAAAGCATGGCTTTATTTCGAGAACAACTTGGTCTACAAGGTTAAGCCAGCTACGATTGAGCAATTGCAAGTCAACATTACTCGAATTATTCGCCAAATATCACTTGAAATGTTCGAATGCGTCATCGAAAATTGAAACTTCTGAATGAACCATGTTAGACGCAGTTACAGCCAAAGTTTGAAGGAAATAATTTATAATAATATATATAATATAATATAATACAAGATAAAATTGAAGTTTTTATTTTTTTTTATTTTCGAAAGAGGTACCTCCAAATGAATCACCTCTAGTAACTACAATTATAAAAACAAATACAAAATCTTGCTGACTTCGTCGTCGTTTCTATCAATCTTTTGATATCTATACTGGCAGCTTTTCAAAATCTGCTATTAGATAGATTCTCTCCATTGCTTTTTTTACTTATATATGAGTCATGTTCACCAGTGGGTGAACCTCACACATATGTGCTCCATTGGTTATGACAAATTCTTGTAATATTGCTGTTTACATAACCGTCCACGGTTAAAATTTGATTGGTTCTCTATCACGATGGCTTCTCTAATGGTTTTTCGATGGTAGTTCTTCGTAGTAGCTAATACTTTCGCGTCTTCAAAGATTCTGTATGTCAATTCTCGTGGACATATTCTCTAACCTCTGATTGTCCAATACTCCCCTTTGTTTATTATTTTGAGTTCAATTCTTCGTTCAATTGATTTCCTCTGACTCTTGAAAAGCTATGTAGAACGGTAGTTGCAGTACTAAAATTTGCTTTCGCATTATTCTTCGTCAGTATCCTTCCTATCTTCTCAGTTACTTTAGATATGTAAGGTGGGCGGATGAGTCCTCTAGCTGGTTCCGCTGGGTTTCCTTAGGGCTCTTCTTATGTATTACTATATTATATATAATAACTGATAAGCGCATTACTCGACTTTGAATAATATTAAAGGCCAAACAGTCTGCATGAAATATAACAATTGCAATCTTCGCATAAGCAGCCAGTGCTAACATATATTTTCTATGTGATAAGATGGACGGATATAAAATTTGGTGGCTTGAATTGAGAAAATAAATCTGAGACTGCAAAGAATCGAGATCCTCCCCCATCTTACGGAGTGTTAGACCTTCCACCTAAAAAAAGGGTACAAAACTATTACAAACAAGTAATATAGAGGACTACTTTAGAACCAAAGCCAATAAGAGTAATATGTGGAGTAGACAAAGAAATAACGACGATGAAAACTTGCGCTCCATGAAAAGTATGTCACTCACATCGAAATGGAACTCAACGTAGTTATATTATAGCTTTAGAGAATGGTACTTGGTCGCATGTTCTCTATTATTTCCTAAAATACATCTAGACAGACACAAAAAGCTAACAGCTATCATTCACGTGCATTTTAGAAAGGTGTATATGGTCTTATATGATAGAATACCGAATTATTAATATAACGCCCCCCCCCCTCCCCCTATTATGCGAAAGTCAAGATGTGAAGAAGATAATAGTGGACAAGTCTATCCTGAACAACAGGTCCGATATAGTGCTGAGTATGAATAGTCTTCCTTAATTTGGCGAAAGGCAATTAAGTTGGCTAGGAAGAACGAAGGAAAGGAATTTACAAAACTAGAGTTTAGCGAAACAATAAAGTTGGACTGCCATAACTGAGATGGGGGAATCAACTACGATAGGACGCAGGAAAGAGAGGAATTCGGCGGAGCGAGGCAATTAGTACAGAATAGAAACACAGAGAGACACACATCTTTTCATCTTTCTGACAAACTTTTAATATCCGTTGTCCAAAATTCATTTATATATGACGAAAAACATTTTTCCAATATCGTTCTGATTTTGTCTCAAAAATTCTTATTTCTTCAGACAATTTTGGAAATTGATGAATAAGTTGGTGATCAGATTTTAGCAAATATAAGAGCGGAGTATCACTTACTGTTAAAACTTCGCTAGATTTTATACCGTCATCCTTCCTTCTTATGGAGAGGCATGTTCCTGATCTTGAAACTAAGGACGATCGTTTTTCTTCTATCACTGACTTAAAACGCTCAAATTGATCGCAGCCGATCTACTTTATTTTGTTTGGTTTGTTCCGAGTTCCAAGTTAACACTTTACACTTAACGTCAAAAAATAAATTATTACTTAGTATTTCTTATTTTCTTATCAACTGTTTTCAGCGCTTTATACGCGCTTTCGTAATAGCAAATCGTTAATCTCTATTCGGTCCAAAAAATGCCAATTCCATAGATATGAAGAAAAACACATGCTTTTCCTAGGATGTGAATTTTTCTGGTGGTAAACAATGTTAATGAAAGTTGAATGACCAAGTTCAAGCTTCTCAACTCCTTCCTCAACAGTTACAATGGGCTTTTATTTCCTCATCGAGTTCAATAGGTTCTCTACGTCATTGTTTTCTGAGTTTTAGTGAGTTTCTTCTAAAACCATCTTACGCTCGTTGTTCATTCTCCATATACTGCTCTGGTAGTCTCCGCACTAAAATAAGAACAAGGTGTATTTAATACGAACTTTCATAAGAAGATAGTTTACTCCCACTTCCTTTGACATCTGTTGCATAAAATTGAAAATAATCGTATTGTTTATAGGATAAGCCAATATATTTGTTTGATTTAAAATGAAATCAAAACAAAATCCAATATCTTAACGTGATGCTAATTCAGTTGCAGTTGTGTATTGGACATGCGCGTGATATGTATTTTCGTTTGCAGATTTATAACATAATTATTTGATTAGACTTTTTAGATACAAAAATAAGTGGCTATATTTTAAGTAAGTTCATGTTTGTTTATTTATAATGCACAGGTAATACATTCACATTCATGTAGGTAAAACGCTTAATTAACATTTTTGACTAAATAACCTGTAATAAATGTACGTGTGTATGTATAGACTCTGTACAAGAGTAAAGAGCAGATATAGTCTGTGTTTATAAACTTGGCAAAGGAACTAATACAGAAAATTTTACCAATAGATATTTTTATTTTCAAATAACGAAATCTAACCTTGCCACCAATTTATGTTAACCACCCACGGCTTAACCTATATAAAATGTAATTTTCCAGATGCCTTTCACTTTTTTTTATGACACGTGGAAAAATTGTATTTTTAGAAAAGTAAATAATTGATATACAATTTTCATTAAAATGGCATTAGTTTTCAATAAATAAATTTAGTATCCTAATGATGGGCCGTTTTAAATTAAATATACAATTAGGTAATAAGTTCCGTTACAAACGGTAATGTACAGATTAAAGTAAATGTTTGATTTGGTAATAAACACGTTCATTAGAGTCCTCTTTCTTGATTGAATCAAAAGCCTAAATTACGTATCTCATCACATATAACGATCATCTTATTATTCATTTTGATTTTTCTGTTAGTTACGAGTACAGCCTTTATATTCATTGGAATCTATAATTAAAACAGTATATTTGATAGCAACAGAAAGAAATTTTCCGATACAATAAGAGATATGCATTCATTATTTATATGCAAAGATGCGAATATTGGGCTGCACGTCACGAACATAGGCATGGAAAGTTCTGCAAATGTTCTATTCTTAGTTATGATTTGCTTGCCGACTAGAATGAAACTATCGAGCACATACGTATAGACTATCTAAATCTAAAGCAAAGATATATGGAAATTATTTTTTGAAAATAGTATAGCTTAACTAGATGTATGCACTTCTCCAATTTGAAAAGCATATTAGAAAATAATCACTATTGCTGCAATCTCTCTACAGATATTCTCTTTCAGAGCATTTATTATTCTCGAAAAGGTATAGTAAACATAAGATTTTAGGTATCTCCATAAGAAAAAGTTAGATGAAGTTAGATCAAGTGAACTTGGAGGCCAAACTATGTCACTGTATTTGCAAATTAATTTATCTGGAAAAATCTCCCTCACTTTGTTGTATGGGTAGTTGCCTCATTTTGCTTAAAGTGCCGTTGTATTCGTCTAAACTGTAGTCTTGGTGCTATGTATGACTTTTGACGGGCTTATTTTGAGTTGTTTGAACTCCAATAGCACATTTTGTGTTTATTTACGTATCCTTTAACATGAATATGTGCGTCATCTCTAAAAATAATAACTGGAATTATTATCTAAACGGAATAAATGATTAACAACTTCGCGCAGAATTAAATAAAAGAGCACCAACATTGATATGCGGAAATGTGGAAGCGAGTTCTGTGGACGGACGAATCCAAGTTCCAAGTGTTTAGAAGTAATTGGCGCGTTTTTGTTCGCAGACTAGTTGGCGAAAGGACCAGAATGTGTTGTGCCAAGTTAAACACGGCGGAGGTTTAGTTCTTGTTTAGGGATCATTTTCTTTTGATGTGTTGGAGATTTGCATAGAATTGATGGAATTTTAAGAAAACAAGGGTATTTGAAAATTTTGAAAGACGCAATTCCGTTCGAAATTGAATTGATAGGAGAAGGTTTTTATTTCCAACAAGTTAATGACCACAACCATAGTGCTAAACTTTGTAAAGACTATGTGAAACAAACAGAAGAAGGACTTATTGTAAATATGGTTTGGTCCGCAGGATCGCCCGGTATGAATCCTACCGAGTTACCGTAAGCTAGCCAGAAATATGAGAGAACACTGTCCAAAATCGCAGCAACAGCCTCATTTTTATTCGTATATATATTGTTTTACCAAAAGCATTCCATTTTTTAGTAATTTACCTATAGTGATCCCTCATTTATGGCCGGTAGTGTACATGCAACCAAACCAAAATATAAATATCATTATAAATGTACATGGGTATACGTACGAGGATAGTTTGACAAGTAGTGAGAATGACACATAGGTGACGCTTTAATTGGTAAAACAAATGCACTGTAATTTAGGTTGCCTATTTATATGTTTATATTCCGATATTTAGATAAATCGGTTGATTAGTTTATGTTTGACAGCTGATTGAAAAAGAAGCAACACGTCGTTTTGTTAAAATGGAAAAAGCAGAGTATCGTGCGGTGATTATATACTTCTTAATTAAGGGTATGAAAGCTACCGAAATAAAAGATGAGTTGCGGGAAACATTAAGTGAATCTGCTCCATCATCCGCCACAATAAGTAGATGGGTAAATGAATTTAAGCGTGGTAGAACAAGCTGTGTTGATGAAGCGCGCTCTGAAGCACCCAAAATCGTGACTTCTAAGAAAATGATTATAAAAAACCTTAATATTATTACGCAAGATCGACGACTCAAAGTGAGAGAGATAGCAGACATGGTAAACATTTCAACAGAACGCGTACACCACATTTTAACGAAAGAATTGAGCCTTTCCAAGTTTTCGGCAAGATGGGTGCCGCGATTGCTTACGACTGATCAAAAGTTCACTCGTTTGCGCATTTCCAATGAGTGTTTGGACCTTTATAAGTGGAATCCGATTGATTTTTGTAGGCGATTTGTTACTTACGATGAAACTTTGATACGTACAGTACACCCGAACCTAAACAATAGTCGAAACAATGGTTAGAACGTGGTTCTGCAGTTCCGAAGAAAGCGAAAACCACTTTATCGGCAAACAAGGTGACGGCATCAATTTTTTGGGATTCAAAGGGGATTTTGCTCAATGATTACCTTCAGAAAGGTCCACAATAAACGGACAATATTATGCAGAACTTCTACAAAAATTAAATGTTGAGATTCGTGCTAAACGGCCAGGAATGGCAAAGAAAAAGATTCAGTTTCACCAAGACAACGCTCCCTCGCATACCAGTACAGTTGCGGTGTCCAAAATCCACGAGTTGCAGTTCCAATTAGTACCGCATGCGCCTTATTCGCCGGATCTAGCCCCTTCCGACTTCCACCATTTTCCAAAATTGAAAACGGCACTAGGTGGAAAGAAATTTTCGTCTAACGACGATCTTATCATCTTCGTAAATAAGTATTTTGCAAGCCTTCCGGAATCGCATTTTAGAGATGGCATAAGGGCATTGGAGCACTGTTGGAATAAATGTATTGCTCTTTTAGGAGAATATATTGAAAAATAAAAATTATTTTGTATTTAAAAAATTCGTTTTTCTTTTCCATTCTCACTACCTTCGTATATGTATTACACAATAGATAAGCACTGTAAGTTGAATTTGTTTAACCAGGACAAACTTAGTTAAAATCATATCCTTAAATATTTACCAACAGTGCATTAACCACACACACAAAACATAGATCATGCACATTCTGAAGAAATGCATTATATTAATATATGTAAGTGTTCTGCTTTTAGTTTAGCTTAATAATCAATCCATATATTTTCTTTACCTTGTGTCTATTTACAAAAATAATTTTCACATCAATTATTAAAATTCGTTCCGTATACAATATTATTAAAGAAATAATTTCAACAAATAAACTGTTAAATTACCTTTACTTACTTTTTATTCGCTTCAGGTTATTTAAATTAGTAATATTCTTTTATAAAGGCGAGTACATTTAATGCTATTTACATATTAATTCAGGTTACTACACTTCATTTTGTTTAATATAGCGTTGTTAATGTCTCTATATGCTGCATTAAGTTTTTATTATTCTTTGATTTTCGAATATTTATCAGATATTAAGATCAAGAGAGATCAGAAATTACACGTGCAGTAATACTAATTTATATGTAATGGTTATTTGTTGTTTAACCATATTACTTTCATTTATTTCAACCAGCAAACGAGCATTTTTATCCTCTTGCTATTAGATGTTAATAAAAAAAAGTGATGATATTACCTTACTAAACAACAAAGCAACAATACAAAATACGAGGTGTGGCAAATAAATAACGAGACTGATGTGAGAAATGTTATTTATTGCAAATAAACTTACATTTAACTTTTATCCCCTTCAACATACACTCCTCCCCTATCTATATACCACTGTATACGTGCCTTCCATTGTCCAAAACAATGCTGTAGTTAATCGGTTGTCAGCCTCAACTGCCGTTTTTGCTTTTCCACGTTCAACAGACTGAAACTGTGTTCAATTTAATGCACTTTTCACTTTGGGAACAGGTAGTAGTCATATAGTGCGAGATCTAGTGAATACGGAGGATGATCAGGCACAGCAATGCGCTTGCATGGTAAAAACTGCTTCACAGATAAGGCACCATTTTTACACAAACTTTTGTCATATTTAATTCATCACGCAAAATGGTATTTTATTGTTTGTTTTTTAATGTTTACCATATCATCCTAATGCTCAGACGTCGGTATTTCCGCACAATTTTATTAATTTTTCTGAACGTTCCTATCAGTTCTTGCAGTTACAAGTCGACTAGGACATTCATCATCTTCGACCTCTTCCCGACCTTCAGAAAACCGTTTGTGCCGACTTTATTTTTCTATTATTCTTTAAATATCTGTTGGAAGTGTTATTACCCTCTAGTGCAGTCATGTCTAGAGACCATATCCTCTATATTCTGTGATTGCCAACATCAGACAGAAAAATATATAGGCTAGCAATTTACGAGTACTGGAATTCGTTTGTTCAAGGGAAACGTAAAGAATAGTGGAAGAAGATTATTACTGTGGATAAAACTTTGCGGATAATGATTATAATTTGTAGATAAAGCAGAAGAGGATACCATTCCTAAAAAAGAGGATCACTACCACAAAGAAGCGCATGCATAAAAATCTGTCGCTAAAACTAGCTATGGTATAGCAGTTTTTAATATAAGCGGAAGATAATTACGCATAGGGTTCGTATGGTACCACAGTAATAGCCAATTATTATAAAAAAAAATTGATGAAGAATCACATTTATATAAAACGACTTGAGTTTATAAAGTGTAAGCTTTACCACTAGACTTGCCTATACGTGATTGCCAATTTGATGAAGAATCACATTTATATAAAACGACTTGAGTTTATAAAGTGTAAGCTTTGCCACTATACTTGCCTATACATGATTGCCAAAACGAAAACCACCCCTTCCGTATTATAGAATCTCGAAGAAATATCTTACTAAGAGTCAAACCACTGACAGATCGTATTCTGCTAATCTACCAGACATGCGTAGGGAGCGTTGAAAAGAGCTGGAATTGCCCATGAAATACAAAATTCTGCATTCTGACAAAAATAAAAAAACCGTCAATTGAGATTTCTGGTTGTACCTCATCCTGCCTATTTGCCAGATCTAATTTCGGCTTATTTTTTAAATTAATCTTTTGTTGCTGCAAATAAATTCCAATCGGATGAAGGGCTTTGAAGATTTTCAAAAAGTTCATTATAGAAATGTCATTTTAGGATCGTTGGTACAAGTGCGTACAAGTTGAAGGGAAATATGTTGAAAGACAAAATGCCCTAATTCGTTTGTTTCATTTCAGTCTAAACAACCTCGTATATAATATGAATAATTCTGTTATAATTTTCGGTAACTTTCTGGCAAAAAATCTTAATTTTTAAATAATAATTCATTTTATTGTTATAATACAATATTTTAAATACAAACGAATCATTTCTAACATTTCGGAAACAACAAATTCCGGAAATAGTTTTCAGTTTTTTCAGAATATTGACTGACATATCGTCAAATTGCTGAATGCTTTAACTACGCCGTCTAGTAATAATAATCGACTAATTCTTTAAATATCAACCAAATTATCTTTTGTAAGATATAATTTTGTATTAGAGAACGTAGAAATTTTTCGTCACGAATTCATACAATAACGCACAGTCAGGAGTTACACATATGATACGAATATTTTACGTAGGAAATCACCCACGTTTGCTTCGTTAAATTCCGCCGATGAATAATAAGCGCCTTCCGAAAGGTAACCTAGTGTTTTAGTTGAAACTTCCTGTTCGTCATTGTTGACCATTAACGTCTTCAATAAACGAGCAAACGATTTATAATTTTATATCCTACATATACAAAGGGTACTAGGAAAGTTTTGCAATACAGCTTTGTTTATTTAATTTTTTCAAAGTAATTTCCTTTACACTCAATACACCTCTCCATGGTAGAGTAAAGCACACTCGTTGTCCTAAGCCCGCAGAAGGTCCTCATTACTGGAAAACCGCCTCCCTTTTAGCTTCATTTTCACATGCGGGAACAGTGCAAAGTCGCAGGGAGCAAGATCTGGACTGTAGGGAGAGTGCTCGAGAAGTTTCAATCCTATCGTGGTCAAATATTCGATGCAGGCTTTGGCGCGGTGAGCTGGAGTATTATCGTGATGGAGGAAGCAGGTGTCCATTTTTGACTTTAGTCGCAGGTTTTTCTTAGATCCAATGACTTTAGGCAGGCACTGTTCAGTATACCACTTAGCTGTGACTGTCTTCTGTGTGTCCAATATGACGCGTTCCACTATTCCACTCGATTTGAGAAATACAGCTATCATTTTCTTCTTTACAGAACTTTGTTTTGAGCCTTAGTCGCCACATCGTAATAGTACAGACAAGTCTCTTCACCTGTCGGGATATTGTTCACATACCGAGATTGTCCCTTATTAAACTTTTTAAGCATCCCCCGGCACCAAGTCACATGTCGTGTCTTCAATCAGTCGATGCGGCTCCCAGAGAGAACAAGTTTCTTCACGTGCAAACAATCATGAAGAATCGAACGAATTGCTGGTGCATTTAGGAATGAAGTATCCTCTATCTGTTGGTAGGTCACTCGCCTGTCCTCGCCAAGTATTTTCCTCTTAGTAGTAACGTCTTCCTCCGTAACTGATGTTCGTGGCCTTCCCGGCCTCTCAGCATCCTCCATAGTTAAATTTCTCCTTTGGAATTCTCTATACTACCTGAATATCGTTGTGCGATGTGAATAAACATCACCTAGTGCAAGAGTAATTTCTTCGAAGCACTGGGCTATGTCTAAACCACGCACGAAATTATAACGCTAAACTGCCCTTATCTCATTTCGTGACCAAGATGCCAAGCACTTTTCACTCTTACTGCTAATGAATAACTGAACCCATCGACATGGCGCGGCGGCTACTATACACGTATGAACATGTCTCAACATGCAGCAACAAGCAGCTTTCTACGATTCATTGTTGCGTCATATTGCAAAACTTTCCTAGTACCCTTTGTATATTATATACTACAAAATGCTGGTAAATTCAAACTATTATAATTAATTTGGCGTATGTGAAATCTAGTTCATTGCAAATTAATAGATTGTCGATAAAGCCATGCCATTAAGATGTAGTTTGCAGACTACAATAAAACATTTATTAGGGGATGTCGGGGATAGAGTTGCAATGTGAATGTTTTGCTAAATTTTATACCATTTTTATCTACTTTGATTTGTTTATTTTTTTTTAGAATCATCAAGTTCAGGAAAATTGAAGATTCGACATTGCACACTTTCATTACTCGGCATCCTCAGTAAATATTTTTTGCAATTGTTCACAAACAACATTACTTTCATTTAAATTTTCATCAGAAATCATTGATTTTAGAATTTTCACTGCTTGTACAAGGATGTCTATTATAGATTTCGATGTAGAAATGTCTGTTTCACACGCAGAGTGAATATTACACGTCCAATTAATAATTAATATTAAGAGAACGTCTATTGAAATATTCTTGCTTTAATAGAAGACATAGTCGTACATAATTGATCAATATGAGAATTACGAAGTGGGCAAGTTACTATTTTAACTTCCTCCACTCGTGTACTATAATATTTTGCAATTGCAAATGAAGAGAAAAGTCAACGGATGGGTTAACAAAATGAGCACAAAAGAAAAATACATCCGGCACACAATAAATATAATTCAAAAACACCGTCTGCATATACAGATCTAAACAGGCATAGTAAAACCATTTTGATTTGTAGGTAGAAATATAACACGCGAGTGATAGCAATAATTTCTTATTTTTTTACGATTAGGTAGTTAATAATCAAATTCAGTACGCTAATTAGAAAGACGAAAATTAGTTTACGAATTTTATTTAAATATTACCTATTTTTAGTACAAAACTGTACAAAATGCAGAAAAACAGCTGTGTTAAACACATCCTACACGTTTTCCATTTTTTTACTATGTATGAATCATGGTGAACAGATTTCTGCGAAATCTATAATACGAGGGTCCTACAGAAGTGGTAAAACGTCGATAACTGCAAAAATTCCTATGTCGCAACTAAAAAAACAGGAAGATATTATGGATACCCATCTAGAAAGCGCAGGCACAAAGATTTGAATAAAATCAAATTAAAAGTCTATATTAAAGAAGTTCAAAAAATATTACAACTCTCAATAACTGAAAGCTTGTCTATTTTACAAAGTAATGCTAATAATTTTTTTATGGTCTGCTTCGGGGGTTTTACGTGGCTGGTGGCAATGTTGTCGACCGCTTGATGTTGAGGACAAATTTTCTTCGATAAATGTGGCAATTCTCACTCTGAGAATATAAACTAGTCCCTAAAATAACTTCTATTTTAATTTTTAACTGTTCATATCTTTCATACAAACGGTACTAGGTAAGTTTTGCAATATGACGTAACAATGAATCGTAGGAATCCGCTTGTTGCTGCATGTTCATACGTGCATAGTAGAGGCCGCGCCATGTCGGTGGGCTCAGTTATTCATTAGCAGTGAGGGTGTAAAGTATTAGGTGCGCAACTAAGTTCTTGCTGTTTTTTTGATGAAAATGCAACTTTATTGTGAAAAAATGTTTACAAATGAATCATTCAAAATATTGCCCATCGCTAGCGAAAACTTTTCCATCTTTATGGCAGAGCTCGAATACCGTCACGGTAGAAGTGTTCGTCTTTTGAGGCTATCCACGAATCAAGCCATTTTGAGATGTCTTCATATGAGCGGAACTGCTGATTAGCCAGACCATGTGCCATCGAACGGAAGTAATAATCAGACGGTGCAATATCTGAGGAATATGGCGGGTGGGGTAGGACCTCCCATTTGAGCATTTCTAAGTAGGTTTTAACTGGTTTGGCAACGTGAGGCCGAGCGTTGTCATGCTGAAGAATCACTTTTTCGTGCCTCTGCTCGTATTGTGGCCGCTTTTCGCGCAGTGCCCGGCTCAATCGCATCAATTGAGTTCGATACCGTTCCCCAGTGATGGTTTCGTTCGGTTTCAACAGCTCATAATAAATAACACCGCCCTGGTCCCACCAAATACATAGCAAAACCTTCGTAGCGTGAATATTCGGCTGAACCGACGACGTTGAAGCATGACCGGGCAGTCCCCATGATTTTGCTCTCTTTGGGTTGCTATAATGAATCCATTTTTCATCACCCGTAACGATGCGATGAAGAAAATCCTTCCTTTTTTACCGCTGGAGCAGTTGTTCACAGGCGAAAAAACGATGCTCAACGTCTCTTGGCTTCAAATCATAAGGAACCCAAGTTTCTTGTTTTTGAATCATTCCCAATGCATGCAATCACTGGGAAATGGCTTGGCGGGTAATTCCTAATGCTAAAGCAAGCTCTTTTTGCGTTTGGCACGGATCTTCATCGAGCAATGCCTCCAATTCAGCGTCTTCGAAGGTTTTTGGTCTTCCTTCACGCGAACGGTCGTCAACATTGGAATCACCGTCTTTGAAGCGATGGAACCGATCACGGCACGTTGTTTCACTTAGAGCAGCATCTCCGTAAACTTTTTGGAGTTCTCGATGCGCTTCAGCCGCTGTTTTCTTCGACTGAAAGAAGAAAAGCAACACTTCCCGCAAATGACGATTATTTGGCACAAAGTCAGACATTTGCACACAACCCAAAGTATATGACGCAAAAACAAAATCACTACTGTGTTAAAGCGGTTTGTTTACCATATGTCTAAGCTTGGTTCATGACGTTTTGGTTATGTCACAATCGACCAGCACTTACTACTGGAGCCATCTCTTGAAAAACAGCGAGAACTTAGTTGCGCACCTAATACTTGCGATGGCATCGTGGTCACGAAATGAGATAAAGGCAGTTTTGCGTTATAATTTCGTGCGTGGTTTAAACATAGACCAGTGCTTCGAAGAAATGACTTTTGCACTAGGTGATGTTTGACCACATCGCACAAGGATATTCAGGTGGTATAGAGAATTCCAAAGGGGAAATTTAACTGTGGAGGATGCTGAGAGGCTGGGAAGGCCACGAACGTCAGTTACGGAGGAAAACGTTACTACTGTGAGGAAAATGCTTGGCGAGGACAGGCGAGTGGCCTACCAATAGATAGAAGGTACTTCAGGCCTAAATGCAGTTCGTTCGATTCTGCATGATCATTTGCACGTGAAGAAACTTTGTTCTCTCTGAGTGCCGCATCGACTGACTGAAGAACAGATGACACGACGTGAGACTTGGTGCCGGGAGATGCTAAAAAGATTCAATAAGGGACAATCTCGGTATGTGAATAACATCGTGACAGGTGACGAGACTTGGCTGTACTATTACGATGTGCCGACCAAAGTTCAAAACAAAGTTTGGATCTTTGATGATGGGGACACCCGATCTGTAAAGAAGAAAATGATTGCTGTATTTTTCAAATCGAGTGGAATTGTGGAACGCCTCGCTTTGGACACACAGAAGACAGTCACAGCTAAGTGGTATACTGAATAGTGCCTGCCTAAAGTCATTGAATCTATGAGGAACCTGCGGCCAAAATCAAGAATGGACACCTGATTTCTCCATCACGATAATGCTCCAGCACACCGCGTCAAAGTCTGCACCGAATATTTGACCACGATAAGATTGAAACTTCTCGAACACCCTACAGTCCAGATCTTGCTCCCTGCGACTTTGCGCTGTTCCCGCATGTGAAAATGAAGCTAAAAAAGAGGCGGTTTCCCAGTGATGAGGACCTTCTGCGGGCTTGGGACAACGAGTGTGCTTTACTCTCTAGTGAAACTTGGCAGAACTGGTTTCGGAGGATGGAGAGGTGTATTGAGTGTAGAGGAAATTATTTTGAAAAAATTAAATAAACAAAGCTGTGTTGCAAAACTTTCCTAGTACCATTTGTATTGCGCATAGTGCATGAGTTTATTTATAAAAATACAAAGTATAAAATTATCGTACCTGTAATTTAGCCATAAAACACTAAACAAAACAAACACTTCAAGGGTTCTAACATTTCTGAATAAATTTTGCTTATATAAACGCATTATACTATCCCTTCACCTAAAGTAAAGGGATTAGCGATCTCAAAACTTAATATTATACTATGAATGAAATAAATAATATACATATGTATATTGCTGGCTAACAATCTCTGTATTTAAGAAATACGCACATTTATTTTTCCGAGAAAGTACAATAAAATGTACTAAAATATATTTTTCATCATAACTGAGACCTGAGTTAATTTAATTATGAAATACTCTATGTAAATACTTACGCAATACTATGTATATTACATTTGAAAATTACTATCAAAATGGTACATTCACCATTCGAATGAAATGCAAAATAGAGATATATAATATAATAATCACAAAATTAATGAAGAAATATTGAGTATTTGGTCGCTATTCATTTTGACTGTAAAATTATCGAACTCCTTCTTACAGTGTAAGTAATAAGCATTTAATTAGTTCTGTAATGTTTGTCTGACACGAAAATATGTTTTGCAGTCATACAAGTTTTTGGAATTATATGTATAATGAAGAGTAAATTTCAGTTTAAAACATACTGGTTTGTTTCGAAATACACCAGAAGAATGCAGTCGGGTTAATAAACCTCATTCGCAAATTGAAACTAGTTTGATATCTCTTTTTGCATAAACATTCTAAGTACATCATTGGAAAGAGAAAGTTTTTGAAAATCGCGGTTGAGATACCCGCAAAAATTCGTTAACAACAGTAATTTTTCTTCTTAGTTAATTAACTATTAACGTCCATTTTTATTTCTAATTTTTATTTTGTTTCCATGGTAATAAGTAACAATTTTCCTTTTAACGACTAAAATAATTGCATGTAAAGCTAGACGACTAATTGCGGATAAAGTTAGTTTGAAGTCTGCGGTTAAGTCCGTGAAATAAAGGAGGAGAAAATGATATTACAGTAATTCTAAGAAATGCGAATTCAAAATATACTATGCTTTTAAACATATTACTTTTCCGTAAGTCGATACAACTACAAAATAGTAGAAGAATTTCACATTAAATAATATTGTAATAATAATTGAATCCAGAGTACCTTCTTTGTTTATATGCTTACAATTTCTTGAATCACTTCTAAAATGGGTGTAATTTAATCAAAAGAGAAAGTTATAGAGAAATGATATCATTATCTATAGTTACCAAGTGTTCTTGTAATAATTACCAACACGAGCGCTTAAAGTTTTGTATGTAGACTTAATTAATTCACTGTATACCGGGTGTACCGGAAAGTCATTACCGGTATTTTCGTGAAAAAACTACATAATTTTCAAGAAAATGGAAAAATTTATTTATCCAAAGTATTGATCATTTGATTCTACATATCTTATCCATTTTTCAGGCAATTTATGAATGTCATCCCAAACTGTTTGTCCTTTGAGCAAAATCATTTATCGAGCCATTTTTTAACTTCGAAATTGGCGAAGTGCTGCTCTTCAAGCGCGTGTTCCATTGATGCGAACAGGTGAAGTGCTGGAGAGTACGGCGTGTGCGACATTATGCCCCATCCAAGTGGTTTCAACGCTGCCCTGACCGGTTTTGTTGTATGAAACAGCGTGTTATCTTGCTGTAAAATCACTTTACCGTGTCTTCGGGCCTATGCTAGACGTTTTTCTGTAAATACATGGTTCAAATTGATAATTTGTTGTCGTTAGCGATCAGTATTAACTGTTTCACCAGATTCAACAGTTCGTAATACACCACGCCACTCTGGTCCCACTAAACACAGAGCATTGTCTTGTGATTAAAAGGATTTGGCTTTGGGATCGATGGGCCGGCTTCGCCAGGCGATAGCCGTGATTTTTCGCACTTAGGGTTTTTCAAATAAATCCGTTTTTTATCACCCGTCACTATTCGCTGCAGAAATGACTTCCGACCATACTTTTGAAGCAGCATTTCTCAAATGATTTTTCGATTTTCCTTTTGTCTATCATTCAATTAATGTGGCACCCATTTTTGCATCTTTTGAAATCTCCCATTGCTCATAATCGATCGCTAATCGTTTCTTGGGCCACATTTAACGCTTCTTACAATTGTGTTTGGGTTTGGGTTGGAGCTTCATCCAATAATTCCTGCAGTTTCGCATCTTCAAACTTTTTCGGCCTACCAGGCAATTTTTTGTCTTGCACATCGAAATCACCACTTTTGAATTGTCGAAATCTTGTCTCACATGTTTTTATGGTTGAAGCATGTTCACTGTAAGTTTCTACCAGCAAATGATGACATTCAGCGGCTTTTTTCTCTTGATTAAATTAGAAAAGTAATGCGTGCCGCAAATGCACTTTTTCAGACACGAAACTCGACATTATCAAAAAGGTATAAATCTGTGATGGTGTTACTTTCGCAAAATATAACATGTATGGCTTTGAAGTTTGTTGTCAGTAGAATAAAGTGGCATAGGTGGCAAATTATAACATTACATACTTATGCCTAGCGACATCTATTAGAAAAATCGGTAATGACTTTCCGGTACACCTGGTATACTGTTATGACATTCTCTACCTCATAATTATATGGTTGCACAATATCGTCAGTATTTTTATGACTAGAGTGTGTATTAAGATAATATCGTATGTGCAGAATTGGAAAGAATGACCAATCCTCCAACTAAAATTATTTATTAGCTTGATAGATTAATGTTTCAACAAATCTACAACCAAATTTTGTATCTACGAGGTGTGGCTATTAAATAACGAGACTGGCGCTGTAAAACATTTTATTTTGATTTCATACATATTTACTTATTATCACCTTCAATATACACCCGTCCTCTATCCTTACAACGCTCCATGCGAATCTTCCATTGTTCGAAACAGTGCTGGAAGTCTTCGTCTCTCAGATTCTTCAGAACGCGTGCCGCTTTCGCTTTCACAGCTTCGACGGCCTCAAATTTTGTTCCCTTTAATTCAGATTTTACCTTAGGAAACAGATAGAAGTCGCACGGTGCAAGATCCGGCGAATAAGCCGGACGGTCTAACACTGGGATGCTGTCCTTGGCTAGAAACCTCTTGACTGACAATGCGGAATGAGCCGGTGCATTGTCTTGGTGGAGAATCCATGACTTGTCCTTCCACAATTCGGGTCGTTTTTTCCTTATTCTTTCACGGAGTTGAGCAAGAACGTGAAGGTAGTAATCTTGATTAATAGTTTGGCCTTCAGGAACCCAGTGAAGATACACAATCCCATGAATATAGAAAAAAACAATCATCATTGTTTTGAATCTTGAAAACGCTTAAACCACTCAAAAACACTGCACGCGATAAACATTTATTGCCATTTACTTCTTTCAATAAATTATAAGTTTCGGTAGCGGTTTTTCCAAGTTTCATGAGAAATTTTACAACAATTCGTTGTTCTATTGTTACACTTAACATTTTTCCGGCGAAACAAAAAGACAACTCTAATGCTAACGACGGCTACGTCTATACTGATTTGTTTACAGAGGCGAGAGGTACGGCATTCGAAAGAGAAGGCTTCACGATAAATAGCTGTCAGTCGTTGGCGTTTGACGCATGCGCTCTTCTTCTGCACCAGCGTCAGTCTCGTTATTTAAGAGCCACACCTCGTATATCTACGTACACATATGCGATGTTATTTAACATATGTATAATAATAGTGTGAAAAGCTTTTTGAATGTAATTATGCGTGGATGTTAGTGTCAGTGGGTTTGTTATGAAGCTCTGAACAAAGACAAGGTGAGACGCAAATAGCTATTTAAACGGTACTTGACGCAATAAGTCACTTTAATTCGTATTTTGACTAATAAAAGAAAACGCAAGATAATGTCTAGCCAAACAAGTAAATAAATTTTCGATCTACGTGTAAAAAAAGCAGTCGGAGGTTCAATAGTGAATAAAAACAAGTTCAAGGATGTGATTTTGTTAGTGTTGCAGGTATTCGTATTTTATAATTGGAAATCGTATCTATGTGCCAAATTATGAATTAATTTTAATCATCGCAAATCCCTTCTCCGCACTTAACTATATACTATATATAAATTGTTTGGTTTACATTTTACTGATTTCCAATGTAGGAGTAATACATTTATTTATAATTCTATTATGGTTACATTACGAAAAAGGATTTTTAACAAAATTTTCTATTTCTTATTTTAGATATAAAATATTTTTTCTACCGTAGCGTCTAAAGTCTACAAAATATATTTAAAATCATATGTTTTTATTCAAAATCATAGGACGATTAGATACAGAGTTAAACTCCTTCAACAGACTCGTCAAAACAATAGCCGCAAAACATCATACACATCATCAACATTCTACAGTAGAACGGTTTACATCTTCAGAGAAGTAGGAGGAAAAGATTTCATTAATATAAAAAATTCACACTACTATCAAGTAAGTAGCCTCAGAACATACTTTCTGCCCATAAGAAACAAAATCCTTCACGAAACAATAGTAGAAGCACAACAAAATCATATCATTAAATCTAAGTAATGCAAATTTCAATCCAGAAGAATATATAATAAGCAACAACAATAAAATTTAAACCTGTAAAATTAAAATTATGCATGGAACACATCCCTATCAAATAACATAAATGTATTGACAAACAAGAAATCAAGTAATCAATGAAAGTCGGAAATATTTATGTAGAAATTGGAGATGTCGTGTTGCAATACAAGATTGAGTTGTGGATAGTAAATATGTCATAAAACAAAACGCAACTGATGTTCCTGTATATAACGCTCATAACATTCAACAAAAGTATAGAAAGAAATATAATAAAGGGCTTGATATACGAGGGTGGTCCCATAAGTACCCGGCCTGACCTAGAGATAGCGGTAGTTGATTTAAAAATATCACTGTATTAGAAAGTACACAATCTATAAAGCATATGTTTTAAGTTTGAAGTCGCCACATTGTTTAGTATTTGTTTGACAGCCATCAATAATGAACGTTTTCAGTGAATTTGTAGAATGGGTAAAAAATTGGTAATCGTTACGTGATACAATACTTTTATTTGAAAGGCCTCAACCCAACCGATATAAAAGCTGAACTGGATTTTACTCTGGGTGAGTCTCCTCCTTCGTGTACAACAGTGAAATATTGGGTAGCAGTGTTTAAACGAGGCCGTACGAGCTGCCAAGGCGAGCAATGCAGTGGTCGACCAAATGAAGTGACGACTCCAGAAATGGTGAAGAAAATCCACAAAGCGGTACTGGATGATCATCAACTGAAAGTGCGCGAGCTAGCAGATATAGTAGGCATTTCAAAAAGTGCGGTACATCGCATATTATCTGAAAATTTGGATTAGGAAAGCTGTGTGGAAGATGGGTGCCGCGTTTGCTCACACTCGAGCAAAATAGTATCGCGAAGATGTTTCAATTGAGTGTTTAGCGAAGTTTCGCAGCAACAAAGCGCCCTTTCATAACCATGGATGGAACACGGGTCCATCATTTCACGCCAGAGACAAAAGAATAATCAAAACAATGGACTCAAAAGGGAGAACTGGCTCCAAAAAAGGCGAAGACCGTTGCATCTGCAGGCAGGGTCATGGCAACGGCTTTTTGGGGTGCGCGTGGATTAATTTTCATTGGCTACCTTGAAAAGGAAAAACTATCAACGGCGAGTATTATACGAACTTATTGCAACACTTGAGCGAAGAAATCAAGCAAAAACGGCCGAACTTGGCTAAGAAGAAAGTGTTGTTTCATCAAGACAATGCACCGACTCACAAATCCGTTATTGTTATGGCCAAAATTAATGAATTAAAGTTTGAATTGCTACCTCATGCACCTTATTCGCCAGATTTAGCCCATTCGGACTATTTTCTGCTCTCAAACTTGAAAAAATGTCTCAGTGGTCAAAGATTTTCCAACGATGAAGAAGTGAAGTCGGTAGTTAATGGCCATTTTGAGGAGCAAGACAGTTCTTATCATAAAAAGTGTATCGAACTTATTGAACATCGTTGGAAAAAGTGTATAGAGCTGAGGGGAGATTATGTTGAAAAATAAATATATTTCTTTCCAAAATTTTTGTGTTTTCTTTGTTAGGTCGGGTACTTCTGGAGCCACCCTCGTGAATATATGTGTGTATGCGTGTGAGCGTGTGTATGCGTGCGAGTATGCGTTGGAGAGTGCGTATTATAATACAGAAAATGGTTAGAGATATAGAACATTACAAAGCTTGTAATAATTTACTGTTGTTGTTGATGTATAAAAACATCGCCGCGTATAGTCCGAACTCAAACTCAGATATTTGAATTGAGTGAAAAGTTTCCCAACGTTAGGGTGAAGAAGTGCAAGAAATGTATGGCATAATAATAATAATCCTTAATGCTAAATAGAACGCCACAATTACAGGAAGCAGATAATACGATACTATGGTAATTTAATCTCAATTAAATTATTCTTAAGAGTAGATCAATAAATTAACAAATATAAAATTGATAACAAAACAAATGCAAATGAATCATTAATTTATTAAAAAGAATTTTCTGTAAAACATATAAAATATTCATGGACTCCAACAGTTTGAAACCACCACCTTTAATAACTATCATTCATTTCATGAAAATAATTATTCCTAATTAGAGCGCTGGGACAGATGTTTTGTAAATATTCTATGTATAGAATCTCTTTATTCAAAATTTCCTGCTTTTTTAATATTTTCAAATTAGAACGTTATATACTAAAGCTTATATTTTTCAAGACGCAAAGATGAGAAAATTAACAATATTGACAATTTGTTAAAATTTAAATACAGAAAATTCAATCTTTAAATTTAACAATGCATTTAACGAAAGTTAATACAATTGATGAAAAAGAAATTTCACGTTTAAAGTATTATTCAATATTTAATACGTTAAGGTGTTTCACGATGGTTGCTGAAGTTGGCCTTAAGTCAATATTTCTGAAATAGGTATAAAGACGCATAATTAAACACAAAACTTTACAAGTAGACAAATAGTTTCTACTTGTGGTTGAAAAATAATTCTGAGTCAAATAGTACACTTAAGTCACTGACTTCAGTGTTCCTCTTAAGATATAATGCATTATTGATAAAGTGCATTGTCATTGCTAGAAATTCATGCAGAACTGGTGTAAGTTACAAAACAATATTTGTTTAACGTTTAATTACGAGGATAGCCATTTATATTTCGGGAATAGCAAAAAAAAAGTTTTTATTATCGAAAATAGTTTCATTGCTTTTCAAAATATTCTCCTTAAAAATCAATGCACCTTTGCATTTGTTTAAACCAATCTGAAAAGCTACTGTGAAGGCGGTATCTCCAAAATATGAGTTTTGAATGCCTCAACTGCCTCTTCCGGCATAGAAAACCGTTGACCACCAAGTTTATTCTTCACGCGTGGGAACTAAAAGATCACAGGATGCTAGATCAGGGCCGTACGGCGGATGGCTCATCAATTCCATGTTTTGCCCGGTCAAATATTCAATTGTTTGAACTGACCTGTGAGAGCTCATATTGTCATTGTGGAGAATGATCTGTCGTTTTCAGTTTGTTTTCCTTATTTATTCAAAACCTTTTGGCAAACAAATAGTTATGTACCATTCGGAATTAACCGTTCTACAACTCTTTAAAGGCACAGTTGCAACGTGACCGGGTTTTTCCGAAAAAACAGGCTACCATTTGTTTGTTATGATGTGCTTCGAGCGAGAACAACTTTTGTTGGTTTTGGCTCATATTGGAATACCCACACAGTCGATTGCTGTTTACTATCGGTCTCATACGTCTAGATCCAAGATTCATCACCTGTAACGACCTTATAAATGTTCTTTGAAGCACCAGCATTTTATTTTTTGTGCATTTTTGGCACCAATCGACGCGAGTCCTTAACGGATAAATGTTCATGCAGAATCTTATGGATGCTGGTGTTACTAATACCTAGAGATGCCTCGATCTCATGATACTTCACATGACGGTCTTGGATTATCAATTCAGACACAAGAACATTTGTGAGACGACCTTCACGAAATTCATCGTGCAAAGACCGCCGTCCAAGTTTGAATTCATTATACTAACGATATACTGTAGTTTTCGATGGTACTTCATCACCATATAAAGAATTCAGCTCGTCGATGTATTCTTGTTGAGATAATCCACGCTGAAAGTTATGAAAATAATTGCACGAAAATGTTCGCGGGTTAATTCTATTTTTTCGCTGACATAAAATCTTCAAGTTACTGTCAACAATAGAAATAGCAACCGGATAATAAAACTATCAAGGTAAATATTTTGTCATAAATCACAAGCTTCCCGATGTTGCTAGTTCCCGAAATATAAACGGCTACCCTCGTATAATTTAAAAGTGATGTACTAATTGACATTATTTAAATTACCATGTGCCATTGGCATTAATTATTTCAGAGTAAATCTTTAAATCGTCTACATAGACTTATTCTAGACAGATGATAGTGTAACTTCAAGAAGCTGATATACTGGTTTAGTTTTCCTTGTTGAATAAATTAATCAATTTCACCAGTACGCTTCCGGCTGTCAAATCCCTGCTTTATGACTTAATGTAAACTTTGTTGAAATGGTGCCCTGTTCCTGTCTACTTATAGAAACTGAGATGAATTCCTGCGTATATCTAAGCACAGTATGCTCGTCAGAAAAAGTGACTTTAATAGGCCTCCGTGTATTGTGATTAAACTGTACATATTTTCCCAGACTAAAAGCTTTAATAACAATCGTGGATGCATTCAGACATTTTAATATGTTCTCCACAGACGTTATATCAACTACAATCTGGTCAGCTTTTCAAAAGTTGTCCAATTCGGAAATATTGCAAATTATTATGTCATTGTTTCACTGTTCACGGTTATTTGTTGGATAATCTTACATTTATTCGCCATGTCTCGATTAATATCGGTGGAGCCATGCGAAGCAGAGAATTTTGTTTTTAAAAACTAGTATAATTTTGTAACGGATTTACTAATGAGTTCAACTCATACATATTATTTAATTGTAATTTAAAGTCCTTTGTGATCCTTAGCTTTCAGATACGAATGTGTTCTAACACGAGATGAACCATTGTAGACAGTATAAATAGGATTCTTACATAAGTCTCATATAATGTCTTTTTCCAACGAAAGATTGGATGAACAACTAAATAATAAATATTCATTCACTATGTAATGTAAACCCGCTTGAACGCTCAACGATTAAAAAAAAACGTATAGATGTTCTTATTATTTGTTATATAATAAAGTCAATCTTATTACTAAAACTTTCTCTTATATTCATACAAATACATATACACACACGTGTACGTCTACATATAATTTTACAATAGCAGCTTAATAAGCACTATCAATTTTATCAAAGAGCAAATCTAAATTGTATCAATCAAAAAGTAAACTTTCCTCATTAGTTCGCTTGAAATATTAATTAAATTCATAACCATACAAGTCAACTGTAAAGATACACTCCTATTTCTTTGAAATGTCAGTTCGCAGTTAATAAAATTGTCATCGTAAAATTAATAACATTAGAGTCCTTCAATTGTTTCAAGACACTAACTCAGGTAACTATGCTAAATTATTATCTCAAAATTAATAATATTCGATACATAAATAACACCGTAAAAATATTGACATTACATATACCCTCAATTAAGTATCTAGAATGTCTTAAAAATATGTTGAAATTCCAGCGTCTCTTGTATAACTAAATCGCGACCTACATTAATCGTAGGGAAAGTATTTTTATATCAACGAAAACATTTCAATAAGTAACTACCTGTACTCGGATGTACGTATAAAGTAAATAAGCTCAAGTCAAGTATGATAATTTTGTGACTGCGTAAAAAATTATTTAGTTCTACATATTTTGGTGAAATGCGAGATTAAAGCGTGAATTTTACATATACTTATATTGATATGTACTGAAGTCTAATTACATTTTCTCCACAAAAATTGAATAAAATTTTGATAAAATATCCACTGTGGTTATATCGTAGAGTGGAAGAAATAAAAAAAACCCTTAAGCAAATGCATATATTTGATATGGACTGAAAAGAAATCTCCCAGAGCAACACCAATCTTCAAAAAAGTAACTTTGTAAATCCTTTTTAAGGTTAAAGAATAAGCTACATTAGATCTCAGAAAAGATGAACAATATATTTTGAGTACATAATATTGTGCTTTCCCGGAAAGGTGAATTTACATATTTCTTAAATATCTACAATATACGAGTACATTCACAGTCTGTCGCAGAGAAAACAGAACTTTTTAAAAATAAAAACAAACGCTTACTATTTTGGTAAAATTCGTTTATTTTATTCAAAGTAGTCGTCTTCGGCTTCAATACAACGTTTTGCACTGTAAATTAACATAACGAATGGATTTTTAAGTTCATCTTTAGAGATATCTTTCAAGATCGCCGTCGACGCCTTTTTAATAGCTTCGACGTCGGCATAACGCTGTCCTTTCATCGGCAATATAGTTTGGAGAATAGATAGAATACGCACGGCAGCAAATCCGGTGAATATGGTGACTGGTACAAAATTAGTGATAAGCATCGAGCGATGAAATGGTGTATTATCATGTAACAAACGCTAGCTATTATTTTCACGATATTGAGGGCGCACACGACGAGTACGCGCCATAACACGCTTCATAACACCAAGATAATAACGTTTCCTTTGCATTTACCATTTCCTTACGAAGCAGGGCTCTGACCTGTTGGACTGGCCTTGTTGTTTGCATTATCGAAAAGATATAAAACAAAACCCAAAAACAATAAGACAAAAGGAAAAAACAAATGAGCTTGAGCATTAAGTTTCTTATTATGAGCCAACCTATTTCAATATCAATTTCGACGAGTGTACTTGAACCAACAATACTAAAATATTATTATGTCATTGTAGACATGAGTTTTTGCTATTCGGATTTTATTTTCTGTAATGTACAAGTGAAATAAATATATAACTAGACAGGGAATTTATGGCATTTTTATGGATTATTTTCTGTAATGTACAAGTGAAATAAATATATAACTAGACAGGGAATTTATGGCATTTTTATGGATGTAACATTTTTAAATCATGAGCATTTTCTTCGAGCGATGATTTTGTTTCATTTTCTATTAATCAAAAACGATCGACGATTTAAACAAAACTGCTTTTGGTAATGAAGCATCATTATAACAACCATGTTTTGTTGTACCAAAAACTTAAATTTAGTCGTAATAACTTTAGTGATGAATTTCGTGATGGTCGACCAATAACATCGAAAACAGCAGAAAACATTGATTCTATTCGACAAATAATAACAACAAACCATCGTGTAACATATAAGTAAATTGAATCACACTTGGGAATTGACATGAAATATTTACATTTTATATGATTACTTTTGTGTTAAAAATTATGTTTACGTGGAATTTCCTACAATTTAAGTGAAGGATATAAAGAAGCTCGTGGTAAACGCTTTAAACGATTTAACTCAGTAATATCAAATTTGTTATGCGACATCATTAGTGGTGAAGAAAGTTGGATACACGCATATGAACTTGAAACGAAATAGTAGTCAATTGTTTGGATATTTCAAGATAAAATAAAGTCGTCAGAAGTTACACGTTGCAGCAGTTGCTTATTTTCCACAAGTGTTCTCCGAAATGCGAAAAAGAAACAGTAAACATCGTATCGTTCTGCGCCAGGACAATGCAAGCTTTCGCACGACTCTTAACGCATAGATTTATGGCAGAAATAAATAATAAAATTTAGCTTTGATCGTGGCAATTTTTCCTTTATTAGTTAATCCTAGGAGTCTACCTGTTTGTGTAAAGAATTGACTCCATATGTAAAAATTTGATTTTCTTTATGTAACCCTTTGTCCTTGCTTGCTTCCTTAGAGGTAGAAAGTGGCTAATGGTTTCCACCAACACGAATATACAAGAGATAAGGTAATAATTAAAAATTAACTTCGTAGTCAACGTTTATCAACACCATAGAATGTAGTAGACGCGTTTAAAAATGTAATTTTAAGTGTATCGCCTTCTGAATGGAAAAAATGTTTTGGTGTTTGGTTTATGGGCATGAAAAAGTGTATAGATTGTAAAAGGGACTATTTTGAAAAACATTAAAGTAATTTTTTATTTGTAAACATTTTCGTCTTTATCTCGAAATTTAAGCAGCAGCCCTCGTAGATACAAATTAAGTGCTAAATAATCTAGATTGTTAAAATTATGATTTAGATAGACTTTTAAATAAATACTAATTTATATTCTATACACACTCCTAAAGTATGAGCTCTTAAAATGTCAAACCTGAAATACTGGAAATTTTGATACATTAGGAATTTATTAAGAATTTCGTATATAATTAGTATAATAGTTTCAGATTTCCGATAACCTTCTCTGTCTTAAATTTGTCACTCCTTTAAAAGAAACGAGAGTTGAATTCAGAAGCTTTTCTCATTATATAATTACTGAGTGCATTGGAAACCAGGTTGCAAGCATATGGGAACATAATATGTATGTATGTATATACATATTACGCGTATAAGTTAATTTGCAGCTGCTTTTGTTGTTCTCATTGTGTAGACTATCGTTTGTGTCCTACCTTGACATTAGAAGAGAAAGTGTTCTACATTCGATATTTAGAACATTAAGTGTATTATCAAGTGAAATTTTTGCCACAAATACTATTCAAAAGCGTTTTATAGTTTACATAATATTAAATCTAATAATCATATAGTGAGAACAGCTAATTAAATCCAATATTCAATTCAACTAATTGACCTATTTTATTACTACATATGACTAGGTTCATTTACAATTATAGATAACGCAATTTCTATAATATTGAACTGAGACTAGTGTGCTGACTTATGAGTAACTAATCATTAATAGGCCGATGTTAATTCATTTTGTAATTTGTGGTTAAACGACGATTTTCAAGTACATATTTAAGTAAGAAATTCTAGAAATGAAAAACAGATGATTGCGATTCAAGTCTAACATGTTTCTGTTAAAATTTTTCATTTTGGTTAGAAAAAGATCGACCATACCGTCTGGCGAAATATCCACAGCATGATTTGAATACTTTATAACTTTTTTATTTCAAGAGTTAATTTATTTTGTTTTTTAAATACAGTGTGTGTACCAGGTGTACCGGAAAGTTTTTCTAATAGTTGTCTCTAGGCTTAAGTATGCAATGTTATGATTTGACACATATGCCATTTTATTCTACTGGCATCAAACTTCAAAGCCGTACATGTTGTATTGTGCGAAAGCAACACTGTCATAGATTTATATCTCTTTGAAAATGTCGAGTTTCGTGCCTGTAAAAGTGCATTGGCGTCACGCATTACTTTTCTTATTTAATCAAAAAAAAAAGGCGCTGAAAGTCATTTTTTGTTGGTGGAAACTTAGGTGAGCACACTCCAATCATAAAAACATGTGAGGCGTGGTTTCGACAATAGTGATTTTGATGTGCAAGACAAAGAACGTTCTAGTAGACCGAAAAAATTTGAAGATGTGAAACTGCAGGATGAAGATCTAACCTAAACTCAAAAACAATTGGCAAAAGCGTTAAATGTGACCCAAGAAACGATTAGCGACCGATTACAAGCAATGGAAAAAATCCAAAAGATGGGAAAATGAGTGCCACATCAATTGAATGACAGGTAAACGGAAAATCGAACAATCATCTGTGAAATGCACTTTCAAAGGTATGATCGGAAGTCGTTTCTGTATTGAATAGTGATGGCTAATGAAAAATTAATTTATTTTGAAAATCGTAAGCTCAAAAAATAGGGAAACATCCAGAATAAGACCGAAGACACGATAAAGTGATTTTACGGCACAATAACGCGCCGTCTCATACAGCAAAACCGGTCAAGGAAGCGTTGAAAACAATTGAATGGGACATAATATCGCACACGCCGTACTCTCCAGAACTTGCCCCGTTCGACTATCACCTTTTCGCATTAACGGGACATGCGCTTGCAGAGTAGCGCCAATTTCGAAGAAGTTAGAAAATGGCTCGACGAATAATTTTGCTCAAAGGGCAAACAGTTTGGGATGGCATCCATAAATTGCCTGAAAGATGGACAAGATGGACAAGATGTGTAGAATCAAATGACCAATACTTTGAATAAATAAATTTTTCCATTTTCTTGGAATATGTAGTTTTTCTAGGAAAGAACTGGTAATGACTTTTCGGTACACCTAGTACACTACCGTCCATAAATTTAATACCATCATATAAAAGTATACTGTTACTATAAAAGAAAATAAATTCTTCAGTTTTACTTAAAAAATTTATTTGCAGAACAAAAACTACATAACATAAAATCTAGAAATATTTAAGTGCTAATGTAAATTATATTTTACTCTCGCCAAAATAACTGCCCCTTTGGCTTAGCGATTCGAATGCGTGGTATACGGTCTATTATTTGCAAGTAGTTTCCCTCTAATTTCATTATTACAAACGTTTTGTAAAGCAGTTCAAAAACTTCACTATCTATTACTATTCTTGATCGTTCACTGCATTTGCGATCACAAAGTTAAGTAGTATCACATGGATCAATAAGTCCCGAGACTAACCCATAGATGGCGCTCGTAGTAAACCAGTAACCACGTCTTTCTAGAGTACTAACCTTTGCTTGAAACGTGTCAAAATTTTAAGTCGATCGGACCAGAAACAGCTGAGTTATCGAGGTTGGAGTAAAGTCGTTTTGTAGTTTGTTTAAACAATGGAAAAAACCGAGTTTCGTGTTCTGATAAAACATTGTTTTTTAATGGGTAAAAACACCACGCAAGCAAAACAATGGATTGAAAAATGTTACCCGGACTCTTGTCCATCAAAAGCAACGATTTGTCGGTGGTTTGCCGAGTTTAAACGTGGTCGTACCGACACAAATGACGCGGAACGCTCGGGTAGACCTGTGGAAGCCGTTACACCGGAAAATGTGAGTGAAGTGACAAAAATTATAATGGAAGGTCGTAAAGTGAAGCTCCGGGAGATTGCTGAGATGACACAGATATCATATGGAAGTGTATTTACTATCCTTCATGAAAAATTGAGCATGAAAAAGGTTTTTTCCAAGTGGGTGCCGCGATTGCTTTCGATGGAACAAAAACAGCAACGAGTCGATGATTCAGAAAGCTGTTTATCGCTATTTACTCGCAACAAAAAAGATTTCTTGCGTCGTTACGTGACCATGGACGAAACATGGATACATCACTACACTCCAGAGTCGAAGCGGCAGTCATCTGAGTGGCGCACATGGCGTGATTTTCATTGACTACCTCGAAAAAGGTAAATCGATTAACAGTGATTATTATATTGACTTACTGGTGCTTTTGAAGGAGTAAATCCAAAAAAAACGACCGCACATGCAGAGAAAAAAAATCCTTTTTCACCAAGACAATGCACCCTGCCACAAGTCGATGAAAACAATGGCAAAATTGAACGAATTGGGTTTTGATCTGCTTCCCCACCCCCCATATTCGCCAGATTTAGCCCCCAGTGACTACTGGCTCTTTGCTGATCTTAAAAAAATGCTCCAGGGAACAAGATTTGGCTCAAATGAGGAGGTCATCGCTGAAACTGAAGCTTATTTTGAAGCGAAAGATAAATTTTTTTATAAACATGGTATTGAAAAATTGGAAAAGCGTTGGAACCATTGTATCACCCTAAAAGGTGATTATGTTGATGAATAAAAAAAAAATTTGCAAAAAAAATGTTGTTTTCATTGTTAGTCTCGGGACTTATTGATCCATGTGTTATCTTCCATTCTTGTAACAGTTTATCGTACGTATGTACATATGTATATTCCGAAATTTTTGTTGTCACGCAATTTCTCTTTTGGATAATTTTATTTCGTGCATAGCTATAGTCCGCGACCGATATTATGGTCGGTAGTGTATATGCGTAGGCCATGATATATTTATAAAGCGTTTTCTAAATGAATTGAATAAAATCTCTCACTCTCTATATTTTCATTAATTTTGCTTAATACAATTACTCAAGAATAAAAAATTTAGTGCTAACAAAGTTCATAAATTATTATCAAATAGAATAAGATAGTCTATGAAGTAAACAAAAGTTATTCTGGACAAATAATCTAAAAAACAAGACCTCCTAATACTCAATATTTCAAACTACGAGTCTATTGAAACTATAATTACATCGCTCTAACTGGTTTCACAATAATTAATAGTCACCAAATGACCATGTTTGCTATTACGCAAATTTCTTAATACAAGAAAATTATCTCGTGCACGAATAGGAACACCTATGAATAAAACACGAACGCACACTCGTTATCACCCACACAACGAAGTTTTTACAAATTGACACCTGTTGACTAAAGTATCGTACGGACGAACATTGGATACTACATCTCGATTTCGAACAAGACTGACGAAGAAGTACTAATAGCACTAAATGGTAAGCACCTTGAAACGATATCCAAATATTGACTTTTAAATTTGTAGAATCGGACTCGTGTTCGGATCATATATCGAAAAAGATGTACATACGTAAATAATTTATTTCCTAATAAACAATTTATATGCGCAAATAAAGAATAAATTAGTATTTGAAAGAAAATTAGATAAAACAAGCAACTTCCTTCAATACGTATTTTATTAATTAGGTAATATGCAACGTTTTTTTTAAAGAGAAACAATGGAAAGTTAAAGAAATTCTCGTAAATAATAATTAATCGTAAGTTTTGTAATTAAACCATAATTTTAAATAGATATTATTTCGACAAATGCATTGTACAGAAAAATGTGTACGTGTGTACAGTTCGTGACAAAAATAATATCTCCCCATGATATCTGCTAAATATCAATACTACTTCAAAGGCAAATTCGTAGAAATGAATAAAAGCAAGTATTAAAAATGTCAGTACTTAAAATAGCACAGTTAGATTAGAAATAGATTCTACTTCTTTTGAAAAAGAAATGTTGATATCTTAGAACACTTATCAAAATATTTCTTCCTGTTTTTATATATCTGTGTCACAACCACAAAGCCCAAATATTTCCCGATATCTAAACTATTTCAAATAAAGAATAACTCTGAAAGAAAAATTTGATTCAATACGTATTTTACTAACTAGAAACACGCAAGGTGTTTTTTAAAGGGAAACAATCGAATCTTTAAGAAATTCTCATAAATTTTAATTCGAAATTTTATAAACAAACTATAATTTTAAATAGATATAAAATAGACAGTATTGTTGATAAAGGCATTCTACGCAGGAAATTATGAGGGGATTAAAAATTTTCAATCTTTCCACAATATCTTAAACTTTTATAAAAAATTAAAAGAAGCAGCAGGATATATCGAAAGAAAAACTTTTTCATGATATCAAATGAAAACAATGGAATCGCTCCCAATGTCAAGGAACGAAAGAAAATCTGGAAAGATTATATCGGAACCTTATTTTCAGATGAAAGGATAGTAAGTGGAACTGAAAATACAGCAAACGATTTGAAAGAGTCCTTAATAACAAAGGAAGAGATTGCAAAAGCCATACACACATTAAAAAACAACAAAGCACCTGGTCCTGATGATGTACTAGTCGAACTCATTAAGCTTTTAGATGGCAAAAGCATTGACGCCCTTTATAGGTTTTTTAATAGAATACTCGATAGCCAGTACTCTGGTCAATGTCGTTCATCAACTTTTTACCTATACTGATTTAGTAATCCCACTAGACACAGTTTGAAATTATTGCTCAAAATTACATACCAGCGAATATTAATACGAACAAACTATAAGTGGGACACAGATGGGGTTTAGATAGGACTTAGGTATCAGCAAAGTTTTAGTTTTAACAAAATTGTTATGATGAAAGGGAAAGTGTCGCTTTGCTTTAAAGATTTCGAAAAGGTGATCGATAGGATACAATATCATAAGATATTGAGAACTTTGAGGCAAATGGATACAGACCAAAAACATTCAATACATAGAAGGCTTATATTTAAATTAAGTAGCTTCAATCAAGGTCGACTGGGAAACAAGAGGGATCATAGGAATATGTAGAGGAATCTGACAAGGATGCGTTCTTACGTCTATTCTATTTAAATATTGATTAGGAATACTTTCTACGAAGCTTTCGAAGATATCGAAAAATATCAAAGTCAACGGGGTATGTATCAACAACATTCCCTATACTAACAACTCTTTTAATTCCTATATTAATTCCTTCGATAACATCGAGTATCTTCAATGCCTTGTCAGTATAGTCGGAGGAAACAGCAATAGGTCTCAAAATAAACACCAAAAAAACAACAATTCGTTGTTATTAATATCAGACATGTTCAGGAACATTTTCAATCTAACATATGAGGGACTACAAATTGAACGTGTAGACGAGTTTAAATATCGAGAATTAGGCATCAGATCTGGAAGTAACATGTAGCATAAAAGTGCCCGCATTAGGCAGGATTTATATTATATATTTATTGGACATTAAAAGCGACCACAATGAATAAGCTTAAAGCCTCTGAAATGTAGATAGGCTGCAGAATACTCAAGATAGCATGAACATCACGAGTAACAAACCAGAATGTCCTTAAAAGAAGAAAAATTTCATATGCAGAACACATTACGTAACACAAAATATCGATAGACCGGACTGCGAACGATAGAGTATTTGATATATAAGTGCATCTAGAGATAGACAAGCACTCATTAATGGAGATAACTATTTTGTATTATGACTACCAAATTTGAAGTAACTTTTAAGTCTTCGATTGCCTATGCTTCAATATTTCCCGATATGTAATTATTTCAGCAAAAATCGTTTAAAATATTTTGTACTAAGATTACTAAAATTTGAGGTAAGTTTTAAGTTTTTCATTGCCTATGGTTCAATAACACCATCCAACATAATACGAAGGCTGAAACATCAGTAGTACTACCATTCACTTAATCTTATCCCAACAATGCCACCATTGTTCAAAGACATAGCGGAAGCTATTCTTTGAGAGCTTCTTCAAAATGGCCTCCAAATTTTTAATAGCATTCATTTCTCTCATTGTTCCGTTTGAATTCTCCATCATTTAAGGCTTTCTTTTATTTGGGGATACAGATATAAATCGCATGAGGTTATATTAGAATTATATGTAATTTGCCAGTGAGCATTATCGTATTAAAAGTTTCACTTTCAGATCAATTCGAATCGTTTTTTAAGAAAGTTATTCTTCATTTACCAACGCAAAACTTCTTTATAATAACTAGTGATACTGTAGTATCCTGTGGAACTCTATGTGTATACACCATACACCAGCATTTGAAAAATATTACGACCGTAGTTTTAGAGAAAGTTTTCCACCCAGGTGCTTTTTTTTGTAATAGTCTTTGTCTAACAGTTGTGAGCTCTACTGCCTCACAAAGAACCTAAATTTCATCCGCAGTAATAATGATCTTTCACAATTCTTTACCTTCTTCTTGAATACATTGTTTCCAGTACACAAATCGCAATTCGCGTTTTTATTCGATGTTAAGAAACGTGAAATCCACCCAGCACAATCTCTAGACATATTAAATGTCCATGTAAAAGGATGACACCACTTCCAGCAGATAATGTCAGAGAATTGCGGGGTATTGAAATCAAATCACTACTTCACTCTTGATGGTTTCTTCAGTTAGCACACTAACTGGAGCAACTGGATCGCTTTGCAAATAGTCCAATCATCTTTATGTCAAAATAAGTAGATTTCGTCATAGACGATTTCCCAAAAGTCACCTCAAAAACACAGAATTTTATGGCATATGTTTGCTCTCATCTAATTTGTCGTGAGGCACGATAAATAAATTCAGTCTTAGATTTCGCTGAAATGCTCTCATACGTTTGATAAAACTGTATTTGTGTTCTTGGTTGTAGTTACAACATTGTATACCGATCATTGTCACCAACGTGAAAGTGAAGGATGGTTTGACATCCCTTACTTAGGAATTAAATTAAAGTTATGGAGACTTAAACCCGAGAGGTGTGTTTAATGGCAGAACAATTCTCAATCGCATTGATCGAAAAAATTGGTAACAGCTTGTATTGCATGCATCTAAACTGTAAAACCATGAGTTAGTTCTGAAGAAAGCGTTGCTCTTATTAACTCATGGCTGATTTGAATTTAGTTTATTCTTTACCACGAAGTCACGATCGTACTCGAATACTCGAAAACAATATAAATTACACATTGCTTGTGTAATTTAATAAAAACCTCATGTAGTGTAATAATATATCATATTGAAAATAGATAAGGCCAGGAGAACGCATCGTGATACATACATAAGCCTCTTCAAAATATTGAGTATATACGAGTATATTTTCTGTTGCAAATAGTTGATTGTTGAGTTCGTTACTTTGTGAAATTCCATTAAACTATGGAATAAATAAAACGCTTTGTCTAAATTTTACACTGTATTATATATTTGTTTTTATTTATATTATTATTACTTTACGTTTTTATTTATTTCATCTTATCCGTATTCAGTGGGATATATTATTTCATTATATGAGGTTTGTATCAAATTACACGAGCAATGCGAAATTTATATTATTTTCGAGTACGATTGTGACTTTACATTAAAGAAAGCTAAATTCAGTAAGCTATGAGAAAATAACTGACACTAAGATAAATTACTTAAGATATTTCCATCATATTTTGTCGTCTTTCATAGAAGATTCTTACCTACATTGCCACTATTCTGTAAAACAAAATGCACATTGCATTACATGTAAGCCCTTGGAAATTTTGATGAGACTATTATTCTGTATGGCCTTTAGCACAAGATTTATTCAACTCGGTTATTTCTGTTTCGAAAACATTGTGACAACAACACGACATCAAACCTTTAACTAATCTTTTACTAAATCCGAAGAATTCTAAATAAATTTAATTAATCTTTTGCTACGTAATCTATGACTTGCGAACACTCCTGCAATACGCTTGAGTTCAACTTGTCGATCTTTCAAAATGATGTCATTGATAGAATTAGTACTTTCCGTGATTGGTACCAAAAATTTGTCTTCCAGAGCGGTGCTCAATTTTGACATCAAATCTTCCCTTTTGAAATTCCACAACTGAGTTTCTAACATTAGTATGACGGACACCGATGATCAAAGATTGTTATTATATCAATACTTAATAACTGACCGAAACTCAATTCTTTCAAAGTCTAGCTTGTTCTCAGACATGTTGTTTTCAAAAATTTATTGTTCTATCACTGTTCAACTTATATCAAACTTTGACAATTTATTTTCAAAACTTCATAGTTGTAATCATAGCAACAACATTCAACGTTGTCAACTAGAAACTTTGCAACTATATTCAGTCTTCCATGCGATTCAGCTTCAATCATGCTATCTCTCCTATCTCATCAAGTATTCAAATCTTTAATAGATTTTAATCTATGGAAAGAGAAAAAAGGGCACAAGAAGCCCAATCAGACAAGTACACTAGAGTACACGGCATGTTGTTTTTAACAAAGAACTACTATATGATGAAAGCGGTATGTGGACGCGCGTTGTCATAGTGGAGAATTTTGTCGTTCCTGATAGTATTCTGTATTAATCGTCTGACCTGCGTTACAAACACACCACATTGTGTTTGGGTGTAATGTTTTGGTGTAAGGATGATTGTTAGTCGTCATAAAGTTTATTCTTCTGGTCGTTTATAAATGCGCATGAAATAGAAAAAGAACTAACTCAAAGCATAAGCAACCCTATTCAATTCCATTACATGGCGTTTCTACAGTAGTGTTTCCAGTACTAAAATTCTAATCCTCGTATAACGCAAATCTTTATTACGAAGTAATCCTGTGGTAATTTGAAACGTTTCCAAAATCTGTACAATAATCACCTATAAACCCAGTTAAACAAATGAAGTGTCCATGCCAATATACAGCAGAAGCAGACACAAATTTAGTCAGGGAGTCAAGAGAGCTTCGGTACATAACCTGTATCCCTCTTTTGCCTTCCGGCATCGAGGAGCTGATTGCCCCAAATCACAGTTAGTTATTTTTCACTGATCACCCAACAACTGTCCACGGTAATGTCTGTTTATTTATGTCAATTTCAACACCATTAGTTTAATTGAATTTCCTATATCTAAATTCGTCTGTACTGTAAAGCATGTGACGAGTTTTGATTTTAGTTTTTGACAAATATGACCGTTAATACTAAGCTTAATATTTAGATCTTATCGATTTTGCTATTTTTAAAATAGTTATGTTTCTGCTTTAAAATTAACATTTCTCTTTCGTAATAGTTGCGTAATATTATTTTTTGATGGTACTATTTATTTTATTAAAATTCTGCCATAACTGCTAGGGAAAATTATATTTGTTATACACAGTATGTGGCATAGAAAACGTTGTTAAAATAATAATTCTTAGCGGCGCCATCTATTAAAAAAAATATGCGTCGATAAAGTAGATCTTTCATCAATGTTATGTCAAAATATCATGACATTTGCATCATTAGAAGCAGAGAAATTGCGTATAAAGTAACAGTGTATATTTGGAATTGGTCGAAAAATAAATTTTGAACAAAGCAAATATTAAGTTCTGTTTTAAACTGGGTAAATCGTTTACTGAAACGAGACCAAGCGCCAAAGCTCTGAATGAAAGCATTCAAGCGAAGACTGAAAAAAAGCCGTTCGGAGAAGTCAAAAGTGAAGACAATGTTATTTGTTTTTCTGATTCGAAAGGTATAGTGCACAAAGAGTTTGTACTAACTAGTCAAACAGTCAATGTTGTATGTTATCTTAGCGTCTTTTGGCGCATATTCATCATGTGCGTCCTCAATATCGTGAAAATGGTAGCTGGCGTTTGTTACATGATAATGCACCATCTCATCGCTCGACGCTTAACACTGATTTTCTAACTACAAATAGAATTTTAACCATCAACCGTTCACCGTATTCACCGGATTTAGCCTCCTGTGATTTCCATCTATTCCACAAACTACATTTACTAATAAAAGGACAGCGTTATGCCGACGTCGACAGCAATCTTGAAGGACATTTCTAAAGATGAACTTAAAAATTTATTCGACTTGAATAAAATAAATGAATTTTACCAAAATAGTATGCTTTTGTTTTTATATTAAAAAGTTCAGTTTTCTCTGCAACAGACTGTATGTTGTAACTGGATAGTCTCTTATAATATACCATCAAAAAACTATTTGCAGTTTCATGTTTTGTATTGTTAATTATTTACCACTTCCTTTTCCGAGAAGAATTCCCAAAATATTCATTTTTATAAATAACTCATTATGTTATTTAGATGTTATGCAGAGAGCAAGCGAGACATTTCGAGATGTGTAACAGAATAATTAAATATAGAAATATAACAACTAATTACAATTAAAAATGTATTATTAGCTTATTAGGCTAAATGATTATTGTTACTAGTTGGATAGTCGCCAGACAGTAGCTTGTATTCGTTAATTTATGTTTAAAATAAGAGGTATCTGAGAAACCTTTTTCTGATGTGTTCTAAAGAATTCTAAATGTCGTAAAGTTTATTTATATACAGTTTTCTATATAGCAATCTGAAGGGAATATGATGGACATTCAGTTGATTTTCTTGTAATTATTTACCTATATTCAGAGCATTGGCTGCAAAAACTGTTACAATAAAAGGTATGAAGCTACTTTAACTTAATTATAAGTCAGAAGTAATAAAAAGAACATTTATATTAGACGAAATAATTACCTGGACTTGAAGCGAATCCGAACTGGGCAAAAATCCAATAATATTTAAGCGTTTAAATGCTAGTGGAAGAAAAAAGACACGTTTTTTGATTATTTTCAAGCTAACATTTAATTTTTATTGAATTAAGATAATTCAAAATTCAGTAAACTATTGAACTTAATTTTTTCATAAGTTGAATTCACCAATACAGTTAAATGAACATAAAGTAGTGTATAGGAGAAAACAAAACATTTGTAATTTTGTCATTGAAATAAAATAATTTTATATTTTTATGTGTTTTCTCCTATACACTACTTTATGTTCATTTAACTGTATTGGTGAATTCAACTTATGAAAAAATTAAGTTCAATATTTGATCAATAAGGTTGATATATAACCCCTTTCCACAATTAACTATTTGTAAATTCTGTATACGCATTTCGACAACCAAGTTGTCATCATCAGCAGATAATTTCAAAGTGTCGCACCTGGTAAAACACGGCGAAAAAATTGTACGAAAAATAAACTCCGTACGCGATCCGCACCGTTGAAAACCAAGATGTGCACTGTGTCTGTTTCACAAGATTTTTAAAAAATACTTTTACTTAAACTAACATGCACTACATTGAAAAAGGTTATTATGGTCAAGAAGTGTCTGTGTGATTTATGTGTGTTTTATGATATTGTTCCTCCTGTCTTTCAGTAGAGAGAAGAGAGGGGTTTGCAGAGGCCCGGCGTTATTAAAGTTTACCACATGGCTTAAATTCTTTAAGATGTGCATGCTTTCATACGCGTCCAGTTCGCGATAATTGTACACTTTCTTTATCAAATGTAAACAATCCATATTAACACTGTGGTTATTTTCTAATACATGTCTCGCTATACCCGATTTTTCCGGTCGGTTGAATTTTATGTGCGAAAGGTGTTCTTTATACCTGGTTTCGATCGATCTTTTAGTTTGGCCGATGTATTGTCTATTGCACTCTAAACATTCAATTCGGTAGATTCCCGATTTTTTATTCTCTTCAATTTTGTCTTTTGCATTTCCTAACAGCATTTTAAGGGTATTATTGGGGCGGGAACATACTTTAAACCCGTGATCTTTAAAAATACTATTCAGATTTTTTGTCACACGATGGAAAGGTAAACAAACAAAATGCTTTTCCCGATTGCTCTGTGGTGAAAGACATGTGGTGTCACGGATTGTTTTTCTTATGTTGGCCTTTCTAATTAATCCATTGATTATTTCCGAATCGAAACCGTTGTATACCGCGATATTCTTAATGAGGTTCAATTCTCTTTCATATCTTACTTTTGTTAGTGGGAAATTGATCAAACGATTAATCAGAAAATTGAATGAAGCCATCTTCTGTTGCATGCTGTGATTTGAGTCAGCCGTAATGAATCTATTGACATTGGTTTCTTTTCGGAAAATATCAATTTCTATTTTGAGATCATTCTTAATAACTAAGGTGTCCAAAAAAGGCAACTTGTCATTGTTTTCTTTTTCTACTGTGAATTTAATTGTCGGGAATTTTGAATTTAACTGTTTAACGAAATCATTTAAGTTGCATTTTTGTGTATTGAAAACCGCGAAAATATCATCGACATACCTGACCCAAATTCTAGGAAAATATTTAGCTTTATTTTTTAGTTCTATTTCAAAGTTACTCATAAACAGGTCCGCTATGAATGGAGAAAGACAATTGCCCATTGCAGTTCCCTGTTTTTGTTCATAGAACTTCCCTTCGAACTGAAAACAATTTTGGGACATGCAAAGGTTTGTTAATTTCACGTATTCCTTTATTTTCTCTGGTTCAATCTTATTTTTGTGAAGCAGTTCTTCTAAATATTTTAAAGTTTCTGGGATCGGTACCGAAGGAAACAATGACGTTACGTCAAATGAAACTAAAATTTCTCCTTTTTCTAATTTACAATCTTTGATCCTTTGGATAAATTCCACTGAATTATTGACTGAGAGACTTTCAAGTTTTTCGGGCAAATTTTTGTATTCATTCACTAGCCATTTCGATATCAAGTAAGTAGGGGAGTTGATCCCTGAGACAATTGGTCTCATTGAGTTGCCTGGTTTGTGTATTTTAGGCAAACAATATAGTGAATGTACGAAAACTCCATTACCAAAAATGATTAGGGACACAAAAAACGCGTTAAAAAGTTGTTCAAAGTTAATAACCCCGAATCTGAATTATAGGCTAAGTGTAAGTAATCCGTTGATCCCTAGACTATATTGTTTACCTAAAATACACAAACCAGGCAACTCAATGAGACCAATTGTCTCAGGGATCAACTCCCCTACTTACTTGATATCGAAATGGCTAGTGAATGAATACAAAAATTTGCCCGAAAAACTTGAAAGTCTCTCAGTCAATAATTCAGTGGAATTTATCCAAAGGATCAAAGATTGTAAATTAGAAAAAGGAGAAATTTTAGTTTCATTTGACGTAACGTCATTGTTTCCTTCGGTACCGATCCCAGAAACTTTAAAATATTTAGAAGAACTGCTTCACAAAAATAAGATCGAACCAGAGAAAATAAAGGAATACGTGAAATTAACAAACCTTTGCATGTCCCAAAATTGTTTTCAGTTCGAAGGGAAGTTCTATGAACAAAAACAGGGAACTGCAATGGGCAATTGTCTTTCTCCATTCATAGCGGACCTGTTTATGAGTAACTTTGAAATAGAACTAAAAAATAAAGCTAAATATTTTCCTAGAATTTGGGTCAGGTATGTCGATGATATTTTCGCGGTTTTCAATACACAAAAATGCAACTTAAATGATTTCGTTAAACAGTTAAATTCAAAATTCCCGACAATTAAATTCACAGTAGAAAAAGAAAACAATGACAAGTTGCCTTTTTTGGACACCTTAGTTATTAAGAATGATCTCAAAATAGAAATTGATATTTTCCGAAAAGAAACCAATGTCAATAGATTCATTACGGCTGACTCAAATCACAGCATGCAACAGAAGATGGCTTCATTCAATTTTCTGATTAATCGTTTGATCAATTTCCCACTAACAAAAGTAAGATATGAAAGAGAATTGAACCTCATTAAGAATATCGCGGTATACAACGGTTTCGATTCGGAAATAATCAATGGATTAATTAGAAAGGCCAACATAAGAAAAACAATCCGTGACACCACATGTCTTTCACCACAGAGCAATCGGGAAAAGCATTTTGTTTGTTTACCTTTCCATCGTGTGACAAAAAATCTGAATAGTATTTTTAAAGATCACGGGTTTAAAGTATGTTCCCGCCCCAATAATACCCTTAAAATGCTGTTAGGAAATGCAAAAGACAAAATTGAAGAGAATAAAAAATCGGGAATCTACCGAATTGAATGTTTAGAGTGCAATAGACAATACATCGGCCAAACTAAAAGATCGATCGAAACCAGGTATAAAGAACACCTTTCGCACATAAAATTCAACCGACCGGAAAAATCGGGTATAGCGAGACATGTATTAGAAAATAACCACAGTGTTAATATGGATTGTTTACATTTGATAAAGAAAGTGTACAATTATCGCGAACTGGACGCGTATGAAAGCATGCACATCTTAAAGAATTTAAGCCATGTGGTAAACTTTAATGACGCCGGGCCTCTGCAAACCCCTCTCTTCTCTCTACTGAAAGACAGGAGGAACAATATCATAAAACACACATAAATCACACAGACACTTCTTGACCATAATAACCTTTTTCAATGTAGTGCATGTTAGTTTAAGTAAAAGTATTTTTTAAAAATCTTGTGAAACAGACACAGTGCACATCTTGGTTTTCAACGGTGCGGATCGCGTACGGAGTTTATTTTTCGTACAGTTTTTTCGCCGTGTTTTACCAGGTGCGACACTTTGAAATTATCTGCTGATGATGACAACTTGGTTGTCGAAATGCGTATACAGAATTTACAAATAGTTAATTGTGGAAAGGGGTTATATATCAACCTTATTGATCAAGTCAATCAACCACAGGCTCCATCAAATTCAACTCAAGTTCAATAGTTTTTTGAATTGTCACCGAGCTAAATTAAGAGAATCTCAAGATAAGGAACACATGCTTTTTCTTTAACAATGTTAAAGATTTCATTCAATAGTATTTTTGATTAATTTATATAATTCTGAAAGAAAACGACTACCTACTAAAGGACATAAAAATGTAGATGTATCAAAGTGCAATGTTTACTTATAACACTTTTCTACTTGATTTATAAAATTCCAAAGAGGAGCAACTACCTAGTTGCTATTATATAAGTGCTTTTACTTCTATTCGAGAGGTTGACGTAGGTACATCATATATTGTGTTCATAGTAACACTCACCAGGAGCATATAATTTTTCGACAATTCCAACTTATCGACACAATCCTACTTATCGACAAAGCCAGACTATCTGACTGACTTTTTTTTCGCAGTACGCCTTTATTTGATAATTAGCCGTTTTTATATATACATGTGCATTTTTACTTAGTCAACAAATGTACCGTTGAATAGTGGTTAAAGTGACATAAGTGCTTCCAATTCTATTTCTGAAACGAACATACTTCTCTCATTACTTTATATATTCAATTATTATTTTGTTGAAAGTCCACTTTCTTCCTTGTACCAAAAAAGAGTTATAATCTTATTTTAAACACCAAATTGTTTATATTCAAGAATTAAGTGTGTTGAAATAATAGAATATTGCGTTTAATCAAAATAATTTTCTCTTTTGTAGAAAGAGCTATACTTCCATCTATCGAACAAACATATTATTGTGCTAAAGAAGAAAGCGTATAATAGTAATAGTAATTTGTGCTTTTCTAAATGAACGGCTGTGCCACCTCAATATGTGTAAGGACAAACACCGGATAATCCAATCAGTGCAACAAGAGAATAGTAATTCTAGTGTTAATGACATCTTATCTGCTACATGAATATCAAACTTTCATCAGGCAGCCTGCGATCTTATTAATGTATTATTATTTGTGTTAACTTTTGCGATACGGCGAAAGTGTAGGAAAAACTGTATTTCTCTACCGAACAAACATGCAGTTGTCCAAAAGAAGGAAGCATATTAGTCTCTGTTCAACTAGCCAAATGGGCGGTTATATCAGCACACTTTAAGCACAACATAAGCCAATTAGTGGAACAAGAGAATAATTCCAATGCTAATTGAAATGTTTAGCCAGGGCACGTTTCGAGTATCAAATGTGTTTGACAGGGTGAACACGAACTACTGTACGCTTTCTTCTTTCAGGCAATTTCATGTTTGTTCAATAGGAGAAAGTATAGTTCTTTTACACTTCTAGGCTGTATCGCTAAAGATTCGTTAACGTGCAGAGTTTACATAGTTAATGAGGTCACAGACTGCCAAACGCGAGTTTAATATTCGAAATGAATCGCAGCCGGGATCTCATTAACATTAGAATTATTCGCTGGTTCCATTTTTATATTATTTTACTTTAACGTTTTTTAAAGATTTAGTAAACATGCTTGGCGCATTACTAATAAGTGGTTAAAAACGGTAGTTGAATAAATGCATTTTGCATTGAATGCATGGATTATTTCTACCAGTGTAGAGTTGGAAAAAAGCATACGCATTGTATTTATTTATATAACACATAGCGTACGTAATTAAATCTATTTATAGACGAATTTTTGCTATCCAAGCTCTTAGACGTGCTTCTACGAACATTTTATCATTTAAATAAATTATTTCGAAAAAATAGAGTAAACTACAAGATATGTCAGTCTTTTTACTATAAATCGAATTAAAAATTTAGGAAATATAGATTGTAATTAAAGTTTTACAAAGATAATACTGTTAAAAGACAAAAAACCTTTTACATTAAATCATCGTTATCTCCACTAATTTTAATTTAGAAATTTTTAGTGAATGTATGAAGAGAAAAGTAATTGTCTATAATAAAATAGAACAAGGGATGTGAAGGTTGTAATGACCCGGTTATGAAAATAAATCAATACGGGCCTGGACAAGCATTCGAAAATCTGTTGCACATTCCTGCAGTGCGCATATAAGATAAGTAGTTGCCGCAGTTTATTGCAGCAGTCTGAATCGCAATCGTACATATGGCAATCATTGATAGGTTGAAAATTCATTTGGAAACAAGATTTTCTCGGTATTAACGGAAGCAAATTGCGAATAGGAAATCGTTAAAAAATATAATATAATTAACAGAAACTGCTAGGAATAATAAATCTTGAAATTATAAATAATGGGATGTTAAATACAGATGGTTTATGTGACTCGAAAGTGTTGATTATTAGCATGTGCCAAGAACTTACTTAGACGATGCTAATAAATTATGAACCTATATGCAAACTATCAAGTCTACTGTTAATTAACGACAACGAAAAGGAATAGATAGTAAATATCAAATTTTAATCACAATTTCAATTAAAATTGAGTACTAATGCAGATTACGTCTGAAAGAGGCAGAAGCCATAGTAATCGTAATTTAATTTGATCTGTAGCCATTGTAGTTATACTGAAATCTGTTTCAAATTGCGCAGTCAAATTGCGTAGTCGTACACCACATGTTATAATACCAGGTTTATTAACGTTATTATTGTATTTGGAATACATTACCTGGACGATATAGAAAATATACAATAATTTAATGACACGTAAAGAATATAAATTTTCATAGAGAACCACACAGCGTATGTTACACGTGTTATGTTGTACAAAGGTTCATTTACAAATGACAATAGATGCTTAAATAAGGAGCGTTATAATTAATACAAATACATACAGTATTATTAGTTACAATTAAATCTAATATATAAGTTTAATCAGTCGGTCCGTCAAATACATTAGAACTGTACTTTTTGGGATATCAGTTAATCTTGAATATATTGAATAATTATGTCACATTATTATCTATAAATGAACTGTGACTAATATGCATAATTCTATTTTTCATAACAATCACATTATTACAGTTTTTGTGAGCGATGATTAGAATTAGCAGCGTGAAGAATATGGTCGGCACATCACGGAACACGATAAGATCGGTTAAATATTTGAAACATCAGATATACTTCCACAGTTGTTTCAGTGATTCGAGTTCACTGTGAGGAGAAAATTCTCTTATATGAAGAGAACAATCGTTCAACATCTAGCGATGTAAAATTTACTTAATCAATGTAATATTCGTTAATACTTAACTGATCTACGCACTTACTATCATTCCAAATTTGTCTTAATGCCATAAAATCTTCATCTTCCTTTACCACACTATCTACTTTGACTATAACATTAATATTTTTAGCACGTAACTGTGTTTGTATAGTGCCCAGTATTTGCAGTGAATCCACTAAGGGCAACGAAGGATTTTGTAATTTATTAATTGCTTCGACTGCTCCTTTGTAATTTTTTTATTACGTAGGTTGTTTTAAAGATTTTGCGGATGACATAGAAAAAAAATAATTATTTTAACCAATTTTTTTTAATTGTTTTTCAAAATATTTGTCTTTATGATCTATGTACTTCTGCATTCGGTGGAAATACTTCTCAAAATACTAGACCACTTGTTTTTCAATCACCTCAGATACGAAGTTTCCATAGGCTTTCACAGTTGTTTCTGAAGTATTATTTTATGTATGGGTATGGATTATGTATCTGCTTATCAATTAAGGTATGGGAAAGTTCAAAGGGAACAAGCTTGTCCAGAGATTCTTCTATTCACTCAAGCATCCTTCTGACAGCATCGATAGTCTCGTCAGTAATTTAACTCAGAGCGTCCTCTAATGCGAAATTTTCTCTTTCTAATCGTATATAACCAAATGAATATGAACTATATATTAACCATAACTACAAACTCTATGTAACACATGGATCAATAAGTCCCGAGACTAACAATGAAAACAACATTTTTTTTACAAAATTTTTTTTTATTCATCAACATAATCACCTTTTAGGGTGATACAATGGTTCCAACGCTTTTCCAATTTTTCAATACCATGTTTATAAAAAAATTTATCTTTCGCTTCAAAATAAGCTTCAGTTTCAGCGATGACCTCCTCATTTGAGCCAAATCTTTTTCCCTGGAGCATTTTTTTAAGATCAGCAAAGAGCCAGTAGTCACTGGGGGCTAAATCTGGCGAATATGGGGGGTGGGGAAGCAGATCAAAACCCAATTCGTTCAATTTTGCCATTGTTTTCATCGACTTGTGGCAGGGTGCATTGTCTTGGTGAAAAAGGATTTTTTTTCTCTGCATGTGCGGTCGTTTTTTTTGGATTTCCTCCTTCAAAACCACCAGTAAGTCAATATAATAATCACTGTTGATCGATTTACCTTTTTCGAGGTAGTCAATGAAAATCACGCCATGTGTATCCCAAAAAACTGACGCCAGGACTTTGCCAGCTGACTGCTGCGTTTTCGGACGGCTATCGCCAGCTGTGCGCCACTCAGATGACTGCCGCTTCGACTCTGGAGTGTAGTGATGTATCCATGTTTCGTCCATGGTCACGTAACGACGCAAGAAATCTTTTTTGTTGCGAGTAAATAGCGATAAACAGCTTTCTGAATCATCGACTCGTTGCTGTTTTTGTTCCATCGAAAGCAATCGCGGCACCCACTTGGAAAAAACCTTTTTCATGCTCAATTTTTCATGAAGGATAGTAAATACACTTCCATATGATATCTGTGTCATCTCAGCAATCTCACGGAGCTTCACTTTACGATCTTTCATTATAATTTTTGTCACTTCACTCACATTTTCCGGTGTAACGGCTTCCACAGGTCTACCCGAGCGTTCCGCGTCATTTGTGTCGGTACGACCACGTTTAAACTCGGCAAACCACCGACAAATCGTTGCTTTTGATGGACAAGAGTCCGGGTAACATTTTTCAATCCATTGTTTTGCTTTCGTGGTGTTTTTACCCATTAAAAAACAATGTTTTATCAGAACACGAAACTCGGTTTTTTCCATTGTTTAAACAAACTACAAAACGACTTTACTCCAACCTCGATAACTCAGCTGTTTCTGGTCCGATCGACTTAAAATTTTGACATGTTTCAAGCAAAGGTTAGTACTCTAGAAAGACGTGGTTACTGGTTTACTACGAGCGCCATCTATGGGTTAGTCTCGGGACTTATTGATCCATGTGTTACAATTATCTACTAGCAGAGAAGGCACTTGTTACAAACACTGATCAATGTTCAATCTAAAGGGCAAAGTTATGGCTCCATATTGCTCTATATTTTGTTTTTGACCAATATGACATAGCATGTGTTACAATTTAAAAGCATCTAAGACAGAGAGACACAAAGCATCCAGCTGTTGTGTAGACTTAAATAGGTATCAACACTTTTGATCTTGTGACAGGGTGCAACAGTCGGTTGCCCCATATTATAAAACTATGGGAGTGCACTGTGAACAAGCGATAAAAATTCAAGTATAGAAAAAGTTTTGTAGTATACCAGATTTACCGGAAAATCATTACCGGTTCTTCTAACAGATGTCACTAGGTTTAAGTAAGCAATGTTATGGTTTGATGCATATGCATGTCATTCTATTCTACTGACATCAAGTTTCAAAGCCATATATGTTATATTTTGCGAAAGTAACACCATTATAGATTTATACCTCTTTGAAAATGTCGAGTTTCGTGCCTGAAAAAGTGCATTTGCGGCATGTATTACTTTTTTTATTGAATCAAAAGAAAAAAGACGCTGAAAGTCATCGTTTGCTGGTAGAAACTTATGGTGAGCACACTCCAATCATAAAAACATATGAGGCGTGGTTTCGACAAATCGAATATGGTGGTTTTGACGTGCAAAGCAAAGAACGTTCCGGTAGACCGAAAAAGTTTGAAGATGCGAAACTGCAGGAGTTATTGAATGAAGACGCAACTCAAACTCAAAAAACAATTGGCAGAAGCGTTAAATGTGGCCCAAGAAATGATTACCGATTATGAGCAATGGAAAAAATCCAAAACATGGGAAAATGGATGTCACATCAATTGAATGATAGACGAATGGAAAATAGAAAAATTGTCCAGGAAATGCTGCTTCAAAGGTATGATTCATTTCGGCATCGATTAGTGACGGGTGATGAAAAATGGATTTATTTCGAAATCCCTAAACGCAAAAAATTATGATTATCACCTGGCGAAGCCGGCCCATGGACTCCAAAGCCAAATCGTTTTGGTCGCAATACTTTGTGTGCACTAGAGTGGCGTGGTGTATTACGAACTGTTAAAACCTAGTGAAACAGTTAATACTGATCGCTACCGACGACAAATTATCAATTTGAACCATGCATTGATAGAAAAACATCCAGAATGGACCCGAAGACATGCTAAAGTAATTTTACAGCACGATAACGCGCCATCTCATACAGTTAAACCGGTCAAGGAAGCATTGAAAGTATTTGGATGAAACATAATATCGTACCCGCCGTATTTTACAGACCTTGCCCCGTCTGCCTATCACCTTATCGCATCATTGGGACACACGCTTGCATAGCAGCACTTCGCCAATTTCAAAGAAGTTAGAAAATGGCTCAATGAATGATTTTGCTCAAAGGACAGTTTTTTTTGTGATGGCATCCATAAATTGCCTGAAAGATGGGCAATATTTGTAGAATCAGATGGCCAATACTTTGAATAAATAAATTTTTCCATTTTCTCGAAAATTACGTAGTTTTTTAACGAAAAACCAGCAATAACTTTCCGGTACACCTGGTATGTAAATAATCTCGATTAAAATGACCGAAAACGTAACTAGTTCTAAACTGGTTAACTCCGTGTTAAATAGAATTATTAACATTACGTTTGCAAATAATTAAGTAAATTAAAGACAAGAGTTTAAAAGAAGACCTGTTGATCACCTCGATGTCTACGTATATTATTAGCAAAATTCATCATAATACCACCTCGAGTAGACCTTCGGAATATCCTAAATACAACAACTCATTACTAGAAATTGAATCACGAAATCAGGTTTTGTTTCATTAGAATAGCATAAGATGTAGATAGTCTAACAGTATATACTTGTAGTGTTTAAGTTATGATATTACATTTATTGAGACGAATAATTTCATTTATTAATAACAGAGTATTTTGTTTTAATTCTTACACCGTTTATTTATTAATAAATAACTGAATATTATAATGTACAACATCTAATATTCCTAATTATCCGAGCATTGTTAAAAATGAATAATCGGAAATTCTTTAATAAAAATCAACGTCTCGCAACGTACAGCAAAAATACTAGACGCGTTCGTTGGTGCAATGTGCCAAACTGACCTGATTCATCTTTAGCAATTTGAATAATTTCCGGTTACATTCTATAGTCTCTCGTTACTGTTTGTATTTTAAGACGGGAACATTTAATTTCAGTAAATACTTTAATTTCTGGTTTGATATTATTTTAGAACTAATACGTAAACAAGTTTTTAGATATATTACATTACTTTATTAAAATTATTAAGAACGCTTCAATGACTTTACTTTTTTGCTTTTACACTATGTGAAAAATACTATTATTAGCCAATAAGCAATAAAAGTGAAGAAGGTCAGAAACCTCCCAATAATTTGTAATACTTGTACAGGAACGTTGAAAAATATAGTAAAAGAGTTACCTAAACTAAAGCGATATTATTTTAACTAAAAGCAAAAAACGCTAAATAATAAATATTTTATTTATTACAAAAATACTGTTTCCAATTGCGAATACTTTTATACTTTCATTTAATCCCACAAATAAGTTGATTTTTTACAAATCAAAATAAAATTTATCACCGACTTTTCATTAAGACAAGTTACGAGGGTATACCGAAAAGTCCCGGAAACGGATAGATTGTGTTGTTTCAAACTGTTTTTATAATACGGCGGCACGTTATCTCCTGAAGCTAGATTTATTATTTTCGTTGCGACGAACTTTATAATAAGACGGATGCTCTTGAAATTTATGTTGTCACTAAGTATTTCTTCTTGAAAGGTTTATCAGCAACAAATACTCATAATGAGATGACCTAAAACCTAAAAAACACGATTCCTTCATTTTTCACTGTTGTCGTGAGTTTAAATGCAGTCGTTCAATAATTAAAAATGCACGACGCAGTGGACGTCAGAAATTTGTCACTATTTGTCACGAAGTTGTTAAAAAAGTACATTCTATGGTGTTAAAAGACTCTAATTTGGGAATGTCTGAGATAACAATGGCTGTAGACATTTGGAAAAAGGTATTAGTCTACTTATTACCTTCCAAAAGGTCAACAGATAATTATGCTTGTTTTAACGAACTTCTGAATTCTGAATTTTATCAAGTCATAGTGACTTTGAATCATCGCTGGTCCAAATGTATCGAGATGGCAGGAGAAATAAACTAAATATCAAACCACAAAACTCTATTCTGTATTTTCATTCCAAGGACTTTGCAACCTATCCTCGTAATGCAATTATTTCATTAAAATTATATTGTGTAAGATCAAGGTGTCAATAATACAAAATAAATTTATGATTACCTAATATCTGTAATTTTTTTCTTTAAATGAAGTCAATTCTTTCATTTAATTAATCATTTAATGCCAACTTTAACTTTCATCGGCTTAGTGACTGCCATAACACTTATAATAATCCATGTTAAATAGTACTAATACTATCTCACCATGCATATTTTTAACACCTTTAACTAAGAGCGATAATTTAGATGGCGAAATTGGCTTGAAAATTTTCCGATCTAAATTATCGCTCATTAACAAAATATTTTAATACTAATCTTGATTCTGATTGACTTAGTGATTGTCCTAACACTTACACTAACCTAAGCTAAATAGAACTAAAACTATCTCATCATGCAAATTTTGTTTGTTGTTTAACTAATATTCTATATAGAGTATCACATTTCCACCCTAAAAATTCTTTTACGTGTCCAAATACTTGGTAATCTGATAAATCAAAATTCTGATTATAGGGCGTATGAGAAAGATCAGTTCATTTCAATTTTCCAATTTAAGCCATCCAATCAGCGAGGACAAGTGCAACTCTATGAAAATTTAATAGATTTCTGGCTTTCTTTTGTTTATTCCGCATAGTAGTTCTCATTGGACTTTATGGAAGGTGTGATTAATAAACTGCATTTATCATCCGTTGTTCTCTTAGAAAATCTGTGTGGAAAATGTTTCTTACGTACCAAAAAAGTATAGCGAAAACTTTTTCTACTGAAACAAATGACTTTGGTTCCTCTGATTTTGACAAAAACCACAGATGTTACCACTGCGCCTCTTTTTCAGAAATAAAATACTGCACCTAAGAGATCTATCGGAATCTAGAAAGCAAGCTATTCTTATTTCCCTTAAACCGCGGCAATAGTGTATGAGTGTTGTACATACGAATCTGTTTGTGTTGGTTTGTTAGTCTAAGAATTTAACATGCGTATATTTTTCAATAGTTAGTTTTGATGATTATCTACAACATTGAGACTAATACTTAATGTAGAAGCAATATTCCGTATGAAGACGAACAGTCGATATCAATTTTTGAATTGAAACCACTGTGCGAAGGGTGAGGGCGATTATTAATCTGCAAAAATAAAAATATTTCTGGTTTTCTTTCTTTTATCCTGTATGGTAGTTCGCATTTGGCCTTCGGGCAACTTTGATTAATAAGTTGCTTTTATCATTTAAACTTAATGTTGAATATCTGATTGCTATCCTATCTATCTGTCATTTAGTTCAGCAGCTGATATTTTCAGATGTCAAGAATGCAGTTAGTTCCCCACACATTGTGAGCCTTCTTAAAATGTTTTACACCAATTATTAGACGCTGACAACGTTACCTGTCTGACAACATTACCTTAGCAAATTGTCTTATAAGTCTTTCACAACTTTCTAATGCCTCGTTTTTAAAACAAAAACTTAATTATAATGCATGGTTGAATGCACTTTGTTTCCACTTACAATTGTCAATCAAAGAAAGGTGAATACAAATAACTCAACCACTGAACTAACTTAAGCCTTTCGTCGGCGCGTCATTTAAAGAATACAACTTTCTCTGGTACGTAGACTTCCGCGGTCGTGGTCCATGCTATCTGCTTCTGGGCTTCCGGGCTGGAACCGCGTCACTTGTATATCTGCCGACGTTTCGAACCTATTTGTATGGGGCATCTTCAGGGCTCAACTACTGCACTGAAACTTTCTCGTTTATTCTTTAAATTTGACGCCAAATTTCAATTAAAATTTCAATTTGAAGGCTGTTTGTTCAATATAATTAAAAATTTTAGTTCTTAAAACATCTGGTTTAAGTGTTGCTGATGTACAAGTATCGTAGCATATATATGTATAATATTTATATAGACATCAAGTCTTGTAACATAAAATTCTGGAAATAGAAATCGCGTGATGGATTAAAAATTACCGATTCATCCCATATTAACGCAATTTAAAAAAAAAGGGTTTGGGCTCTAGGGAATGTAGGACTCATAAACGACTTTTAGAATCCATTAAAAACGTTTTCTTTTGACGTTTATGGTATTCGCGAGTCATGATAATGAAATTGCTTTTAACCCTAGCACATCTCGAAGGATCCACGGGTCACAGGTTAAAAGTTGTTCTACTACAACTCAAAAAAGAACGCCCAATTTCGATACGCCCGATTTTGGATGCAGCGCTGATTTTAATACCTCTTTCACTCAACCCTGAGTACTTCCACAGTTAGGTGTCAAACTGTTAGTAAAGTTGAATTTCTTTCCTTTATAACTCGCTTTTCAGATCTTCCTATCTTGTTCCAACGCCATTATTTACTTCTACACTATATCACTATTCTGTGATACCTTTTTTAATTTCTTTCAACCATGATTTTGTTAATCTTCTTGTTTTACTTCCCCTTCTAATTTAGCTTCGAGATCCTTCAGTTTTAATCTCTTCTCTGGCATTTCTGTTCTTGTTCTATTTTGTTTTTGCTGTAAATGTTCCTCCTCCGCATATTAATGTTGATGTTACTACTCTTTCGACCTCTGCCGTTTTGTGGTTCTTGGAATAACATGTGTTGGGAAAAGTGATTTTTTTGTCATGAAAATATTTCTTGCTTTCTCCACCCTTTCGTTTATTTTCCTGACCAATTTTCCATTTCGTTCTTTTATTGTTAAGTATTTTAATTATGTTACTTATTCTATCTTTTCTATCTGTTCTAATTCTATGTATGTATTTGTTCTTTATTTGCTACTGCCATTGCTTTTGTTTGTCAATATTTATATGTGTGTGTATTTCCTTAGATTTTCTGATATATATATATATGTGTTTCTGTAATTCGTAAGTCATCAAAACTGGATATTTGGGTTCCATATGTTCTGAAAAAAAGAATCTGTTCCGTCGCATTCATGTCTGTGATGTTAAAACGTGAAGAACATGATGCATATCTGTGGCAAATCATAAATGGGTGTGAAAAATGGATTCTTTACAATGTCGAACGCAAACGGTCATGGGATAGAAAAGATAAGTAGATTCGAAGCACTTCGAAAATTGATATTTATCCAAAAAATGTGATGCTCTTTATTTGGCGGAATTTTAAGGACATGCTCTTCTGAATTTCTAGCAGAAAATACGACACTGAATACCGAAGTATACTGCCATCAATTAGACAAATTGAGTGATTTTATAAAACAGAAGCCGTCAGAATTGATTAACATAAAAGACGTAGTCTTTTGCCATTATAACGCCGTGTCTCATGCAAGTTAGATAATTCGCAGAAATCGTTACAGCTTGGCTAGGATATGGTACCTCATCCACCATATTCATCAGATTTGGCATTTACCGATTACATCTTTACGGAATTTCTAGTTGGTCAAACTTTTAAGTCCCAGGAAGACGTAAAAAATCATTTGATTCAATATTTTGTGAAGATCAGCGTATGGTAAAATGTATTAGACCAATATGGTCAATATATAATTGAATCAAGTACTGTGTATGTACTCTGAAAGAATTGTTGATTATTTTTATGAAAGGAAAACGAAATTACTTTCCGAACAGTCCAATATATTATTGAGTACCTTGTGTGAAATTTTACTCGTTAACAGTCCATCAAAATATAAAATCCGCGTAATCGTTCAGTAAAAAATATTCCGAATTTTCATCACTAATTCAAATAAAAAAATAAATGATGTAAGTACTACTTATTACGAATAAAAATTGAAAATACATAGTATATTAAATACAAGTCACCTACGCATCGCAACTGCACTGTTGAATTAATGATGGAATGTGATTATACGATTTGCGTCTATTACTTTGATGTAACAGACATGTACAGACACGACGTCTATCTTCCAGAACTGCGGAAAACGTTTAGAATTAATCATATTCACTTCTGAAACACTGAGTGAAACAGAATAATAAAATGTACGTGACTTCTTTATTTTATACATATGTATATACCAACGTGTTTGGTTGTGGTGGTAGCGTCGTGTAATCATATCTTTCCTGTCAAATTCTAAAATGAAACGTGTTCCGACATATTCCGATTTGTGTTGAGTGTTGTATTTTTTCACGCTGTTATGTACTTATGTATATAATTTAATTTTAGGAACTGGATGAACACTATAACTACTGAATATTTGAAGTCATAAGTGTTTCTTCTTTACTTTTTCTTTCCTGTATTCTTTTTATATTGCACATTTATATGTATAATGTTATGTTTATCTCGTTTCACATCAGGTTTCCTAGATCGTAAAAAGAGTACCTGCTTTGAACTAATATGATGGTCTGATAAAATAAACCACAATATCTAATTTTAAAAATATTATTAAATTTTTTCGAATTATTTCCAATACAATCATAAATTTTTGCATTCAAAGAAGACAATTTAGAAAAACATTTTCTTAAATACTCTGAAGGTATTTCATTTGCGCATTTTCTACAATTCATCTTTAATACAGGGTGTTCCAAAAAGAATATACGTATTTCGAATGCATATATTTATTAAACTTTAAGACATACGAATATGAAACTTCACACACATATTTGCGAACCCAAGTTCAGCGACACGAACGATATCACATCGATACTCAAATTCCTCCCCTACTCGGGCAAGCATGTACTTCGTCGCTGATGTTATGGTAGCACGGATCTAGTTCTTCAACTCTTCCAGGTTCTGTGGGAGTGGTGGTACATAAACGTTGTCTTTAACGAAACCCCACAGGAAGAAGTCACAGGGTGTCAAATTCGGTGACCGTGAAGCCCACCTGACATGCTAAGTCGCCAGCTCCTTGACGACCAATCCAACGGTTCGGTAGAGTTTCATTCAAATATTCACGCACTTGGCGACTCCAGTGAGGAGGTGTCCCGTCTTGTTGACAAATGAAGTTGTCTTCGTGCAGCCTCGGAAACAACCAGTTTTGTAATATAGCAAGATATTGCTGACCGTTAACCGTGTTTCCATCAAAAGAAGATCAGATGATCGAGATATCGCATAAAACACATTGATTTAAGGCAAATCTCGTACATGTTCAATGGCTGCATGTAGGTTCTGTAGACCCCAAATTCGAACATTATGTTTGTTTACCAGACTACTAACATGGAAAGTCGCTTCATCACTGAACACGATGCGTTGTGCGAAAATGTTATCATTGTAAATAACATCATGAATCTCGTTACAAAATGGCACACGTTTCCGTTTGTCATCAGGACGCAGAGCTTGTAACAACTGTAACTTGTACGACTTCATAACCAACCGACGTCTCGAAACACGCCAAATTGTTGTTGTAGGCAGTTGTAACTCCCGACTGGTACGACGAGTTGATTTTGAAGGATAACGTTGGAAAGCAGTTCGAATTCGTGCAACAATTTTTTCAGAAACACGAGTGCGGCCAGGACTCTTTCCTTTACATACACATCCTGTATCTACAAACTGTCGATACCATCTGCGAATGTTCCACCCATTCAGAGGATCAATTTGGTAGCTCAACGTGAAACGTCTTTGCAGTGTAATCACGGAATTGCACTTCGGAAACTCGAGAACATAAAATTATTTCTGCTGCGGAGTAGCCATTTTAAACATATGACGGTTACCAAGAAAAACAGAAGACACCTGACATCTAGCGGTTATTAAATAAACTAGACTATGTATTCGTTTCTCCAATAGCCGAGCCGAGGAGCAGCGATGGATAGTTTGGACAAAATAATACTTTGTAATACGTATATTATTTTTGAAACACGCTGTATATGAATCAAAAGAAATCGTCGAGTTTTAAATCGAAGTAAGTAAACAATTGACAAAGTACTCGATTCAATGCTTCGCTTATGCTATAACATAATTCTCCCTTTTGGTCGTTATAACAGATTTGTGCATACCATTTAGAATTGACCATACTAAGAACTTTTACAACTATAGTTTGAATGTACCTAGTTATACGAAACTTTTTTATAGTTTATTACAAAAACAATTTTTGTTGACACTGATTCATCCTGATGCCCCGAAACTATTTCAGTCCACTAACATTAAGACCAACTGTAGCCCTGAGGATGTTCCTTGCAAGAGTGGGCGAAACATCAATCAGTCAAGTAGTAGGGCCAGAAACTCGGTTCCAGTTCAAAAATCAAAAACCAACTATGGACAACAATAGCGAACGTCCGCAAGCCTGGTACATTTAAATTTCATCACCCGTTCCAATATTTGAAAAAAAGCAAACGGACCCATGAGTAAATAGTGGATAGCACAGCAATTAACACTATCTGTTGTTTGAGTTGGTATTAAGTTCTAGTGAATCTAAATAACACACAGCTTCTGGACACTTGAATGATTATGTAGGATAATTTCTATTGTTTCCACACCAAAACCTAAAACTGAATCAAGTGGATAGTTACCTAACGAATATCTTCTATAACGTCGAATATTACTCCAGTGTTCTTGTTAGTAACATCTATTTTTAGACATCTTCTGCAGAGTTAATCCGTCAAATATGGCTAAAGGGAAATTCAACGGGATAGCCATTTACAAGTCAACAAAATGTAACATAGAATCAAAAGAGAAAAAAATGATAATTTAATGTGTAGCAAATAAGGGGTGATGCATTTGGAGGCACTTTTTTCAAAAATAAAATAAAATAAAAGCTTCGACTTTATCGTGACATTGACATTTATTTTTTAAAAATTATTTTCTTCAAATGTTGGCTGTAACTGCATCTAACATGGTCCATTCTAAAGTTTCACTTTTCGATGAGACGTCTTCAAGTGGTATTTGGTGAAGAACTCGAGTAATGTTTTGATTCTTGTTGCTCAATCGTAGCTGATTTAGCCATGTAGACCTTGAACTTTATGTAGCCCCAAAGGAAAAAGTCTAAACGTGTGATATCGCATGATCCAGGCGGCCATTACACATGTCTATTACGTGAAAGTAAATGTTTACCAAACTGTTTTTGCAATAGAGCCATGCTGTCACGGGCTGTGTGGCTGTAACGGATGTAACGTTTTTCATAATCTGACAACGTTAAAACGTCGATCAAGGTTAACATTTTCATTATAGTGAAGTTCACGAACGAGCAATGTTTGTAAATTATTAAAAATTAGAGTCAGTTATTGCAACTTAAAAAGCGCTTACTCCAATTTTCGGTCGTAATAATCTCACCAGACAAGCTATAGATTGGATGTTCCTATGCCAGTGAGACAATGCATCGGTCGAAGTACCGAAAATATTGCAGCCGTAAGTGATTCAATTCAAAATAAGCCAAATTAGTCGATTCTACGCCGTTCACAGGAATCTCTCAAACAACATTGTGGCGAATTTTGCGTAAAGACCTTGGCTTACGCTCTTACAAGATCAAATTAACACAATATCTGAAGCGTCTTGATCATTTGAAGCGCCAAAATTTCTCCGATTGGCCTCTGCTAATTTTTGAAGAAAATCCTGAATTTCATAGAAAAATCATCTTCAACGATGACGCGCATTTTTGGTTTAATGGCTTTGTTAATAAGCAAAATATGCGTTATTTGGCAGCAACAAACTCACATGTGCTTCAAGGTACTTCATTACAACCACAAGTGACCGTGTGGTGTGGATTTCATATCGGCGGTGTGATTGGACGATATTTTTCGTCGATGAAAATGATCGCCATGTTATCTCAATTTTTGGCCAGAAGTGGATAGATTTGACATCAGTGATATGTGCTCTCAATAAGATGGTGCCGCATGTCACACAGCTGCTCAAACAATTGATCTATTGAAGGAGAAAGTCGGTAACCGCGTAATCTCGAGAAATGATCCGGTCCAGTGGCCACCTCGCTCGTGCGATTTAACGCCTTTGGATTTCTTTTTATGGGGTTACGTTAAGTCGTTGATTTATGCCAACAAGCCAACAACATTAGAGGAGCCCAGGAACAATATCGAACGCGAAATTGCCAAAGTTCCGGCCGATATGTGTGAAAGTGCGGTGGAAAATTAACTCGAAAGAATCAATCGCTGCAACCGAGCTCGCGGTGGTCGTACGAACGAGATCGAATTGCATAGTTAAATGTAATATGTTTACTGCGCCTGGAATAAATTTCAGCTCAATATCTCAAAAAAGTACCTCCAAGTGGAGGTGTGTGAAATTTGTGAAAAGCTTACTCTTCTGCGATAACAATCTTTATAGGTCTAAAGCACTACGCGTAAAGCTAAAATAATGTTTGAAGTTATGCAAGGAAACTGGACAAGCATTATCACAAGCATATATTGACTTTAATCCGATAATTTCTGCTATTTTCCATCCTATCTATCTAGTGCCTCAAGTATTTGTTTCTAATTGTGAATAGTTTTGTAAATCTGAATTAATATGTTTGAGAATCTTTAAATTTTTTCTAACTTTCCTTAATAGCTATAGTGTCCTTCGCATTAAATTGAAAATTATGTTCTTTATGTGTTTAAAATATTTGGTAGTTGAGGAATGTCGAGCCACCGTCTGTGAAATTATCGAATTCGTTTTGTTTGAACAATTAAATCGTTTACCTATGGATAACAGTTTCTAATAGTTTCCGCTACAAGATGTAAAGCATAAACTTTCCACAGTACATATATTCAGTTACTATACTTATTTTTAAGCAAGGGACTCATAGTTAACATGTTGTGGCACCATCAGTCATTAACATTGACACTTGGTCTGTTGAGAACTGAAAATTTGGTCAACGTATTTAGCACTACCCTCAAAATTGTTTTCTCCAATCTTTTACTGGCTAGTAACAGTGACACTAACGCTTTAAACGGTTCTAGTCTTCATACTACAATATTGACAAAGAAGTTTTTTACAGTCTGTGGACTTATCCACACATAACCACAGATTTCTTTTGTTTACATCTGATCTAATATCGTGAGTTCGTAATGTTACTCAAGGTGGTAAGTTAAGAAGACGGTAAATTACAAGCAGTAAACATCAAAATTAAGTCAAAAATTAAAGAAATTACAAACATTTACGCCACTTTTTCCACATTTGTGTTGCGTAGTTTTCATCTGTCCTTTACACGCTAAAATTTGTATCAGGAAAACAAAAACGTATCGCTGATTATACATATTATTTTTGCGCCATCGGCTCTTAAGTTTGGAAATTCTTTTATGAACTTCCTAACATTACGTTTTATATTAATTGAAGTGCTATCACAATATTCCGATGCTACCCACGAAGACAGTAATATAACAAGTGCCGCAACTATTCACACCGAGCTAACGCGATGTACACAATTCACTCTGGGAATTAACTAGGCTCACACACCCCGACTCCCGATAACTCTGATGCGCCGTCAAGAATTAGCATCTCTATTTATGAATGTACGTTATTTTGATACAAATTAAGAGATAATAAAGTACTATTCTTATTCAAATTCTGTTATTAATGGCTTTTAAAGTATCCAAAACAATTTCGTATCCTTTCTTTTACTCAGTTAAAACTAAAATTGACTATGTGATCTAATAATCAGCATTTTTTCAGAATATAGATATAACACGTTCGAATATATGTCAAAATCAGTTTACATATCAAATATTTTATCTATTTATTGCATGGTTTATTTACAAAGAAACCGAACAAATGGGCCGATAAAAAGGTCGCTGGAACTATATCGTCCAAAGTTTCTTTCCGCAAATTATAAAAAGAATTGAGGACTTGTGAGATACAGTTGGGCCGACGTTGATTGATTATTAGTTTTGGCGATAGCTGAGTGTTACAGTAGTTAGCTTTACGACCGGATGTCAACGAACTCACCGACAATTGGAACGTTTTTCAGGGTGTTGGCTCTAATATTAATAATACTCATCAACATTAAAGCTTTTGCGTGTGACTATTTTTTTTCTCGTAATACACACATATATACACGTCCAGATGTTCTGTGAGCCGTACGTCTGCGTTCATGATTACAATTTTTCATTGAGAAAGCCAGAAAAATAAGTTCACGTTATGCGTGATCATCATAGAAAAAATACTATAAATATACATTACGTATTATTTATTTACAGAAGAATAATATTATAATGACTTGCCATTTAGATCATAGATTTGCATGTTGATATTTTAAGTTTCACGTGTTGCCATTCAATATTTTAATTAACTCTCTCTCTTATAATGTTTGCTAGTTTTCTTTACTGCGTCGCTTTTCAATTTAGTAGTTTTTTTGTGTATAATTTACATATGCTTTTAGTGTTATTACATATTTGTCATTAAATTTGTATTTCATATTTTACTATATATTTTTTCGACATCTTATCAACACATAACTAACTTCTTTTGTCTAATAGTGATAATAAAATATTTTTTATCACGTTCTTTATAATTGCAAATATTGGGTCTGGGAAAAAGTTCGTGGCGTTTTTCCCGATAGATGGCATTGGTTGCCGATAACTAAAGAACAACAAGTCACAGCGATACCACCGACGGCTCGTTTTTTAGATGACCTTCCGAACGTTAGTTTGAGCGTAGAAACATTGTAATCGGTGCAGTGGTTGGAAAGTTATTCGCACTTGAAAATGGAGAAGAATAATGAGAAATTTCGCTTTATTCTGCAATATTATTATGATAAGGGGAAGAACGCTGCGCAGGCTTGTGATAAAATTTGTGCTGTGTACGGTGAAGGTACTTTATCGAAATCTGTTGCGCGGAAATGGTTCGCTCGCTTTCGTTCTGGAAATTTCAATGTGAAAGATGAGTCACGCTCCGGTCGTCCAATCACTGAAAAATCTGATGAAATTCTTGAAAAAGTCCAACAAGATAAGCATATCAGCAGTGTCGATATTGGCATGGAGCTAGGCATTGACCACAAAACTGTTTTGAACCATTTACACAAAGCTGGTTACAAAAAAAGCTTGACGTATGGGTTCCTCATGAGTTGAGCGTGAAAAACATGATGGACCGAATTAACATCTGCGATGCGCTGCTGAAACGGAATGAAATCGAGCCGTTTCTGAAACGTTTAATAACCGGAGATGAAAAATGGATTACGTACGATAATCGGAAGCGTAAAAGATCGTGGATAAAGGATGGTGAGCCGTCACAAGCGTTCGCTAAGCCAACATTGACGCCAAAAAAAGTGATGCTGTGTGTATGGTGGGACTGGAGGGGAATCGTCCACTACGAGCTACTTCCAACTGGTCAGACGATTGATTCTCAACTCTACTGTGCACAACTAGAGAGATTACGCCAGGCGATTGAAAGAAAACGGCCCGAATTGATTAATAGGAAAGGTGTTGTCTTCCATCATGACAACGCCCGACCACACACTTCTTTGATGACCCGTCAAAAATTGAGAGAGTTTGGTTGGGAAGTTTTGATGCACCCACCTTACAGTCCGGATATAGCACCCTCTGACTATCATCTGTTTCGATCTCTGCAGAACTCTCTCAATGGAATTAAGTTGGTTTCAAAAGAAGCCTGTGAAAACTACTTGATTCAGTTTTTCGACCAGAAACCACAGAAGTTTTTCACCGATGGGATCATGGATCTACCAAAAAAATGGCGAAACATTGTCGATAATAATGGAGCATATTCGGTTTAAATGAATTCGTCCACGCGCCATGCGGGGACCAGTTGAATTTTACTGAAAAAACGCCACGAACTTTTTCCCAGACCCAATATAATGGCAATACTAATACAAGTCCGCAGTACGTCCTCATCACTGGAAAACCGCCTCTCTTTTAGCTTCATTTTCATGCGGGAATAGTGCAAAGTCGCAGGGAGCAAGATCTGGACTGAAGGGAGGGTGCTCCAGGAGTTTCCATCCTGTCGCGGTCAAATATTCGGTGTAGGCTTTGGCGCGGTGAGCTGGAGCATTATCGTGATGGAGGAACCACGTGTCCATTCTTAACTTTCTTCATAGATCCGATGACTTTAGGCAGGCACTGTTCAGTATACTACTTACCTGTGACTATCTTCTGTGTGTCCAAAACGACGCGTTCCACAATTCCGCTCGATTTGAAAAATACAGCTATCGTTTTCTCCTTTACAAATTGAGATTTTCTGACAATTACATGTGTGTCTTCATCATCAAAGGCCCACACTTTGCTTTGAGCTTTAGTCGGCACATCGTAATAGTACAGTCTCGTCACCTGTCACGATGTTGTTCACATACCGAGATTGTCCCTTCTTAAACTTTTTTAGCATCTCCCGGCACCAAGTCATACGTTGTGTCATCAGCTCTTCAGTCAGTCGATGCGGCACCTCGAGAGAACAAAGTTTCTTCACGTGCAAATGATCATGCAGAATCCAACGAATAGTTGGTGCATTTGGGCCTGAAGTACCCTCTATCTGTTGGTTGATCACTCGCCTGTCCTCGCCAAGCATTTTCCTCACAGTAGTAACGTTTTCCTCTGTAACTGTCGTTCATGGCCTTCCCGGCCTCTCAGCATCCTCCACGGTTAAGTTTCCCCTTTTGGAATTCTCTACACCACCTGAATATCGTTGTGCGATGTGGGCAAACATCACCTAGTACAAGAGTCATTTCTTCGGAGCACTGATCTATGTTTAAACCACGCACGAAATTATAACGCAAAACTGCCCTTATCTCATTTCGTGACCACGATACCATCGCAAGCACTTTACACTCTCACTGCTAATGAATAACTGAGCCCATCGACATGGCGCGGCGGCTACTATACAGCCAATTTATCGTGTAATTTCAATATCCAAAGCAGTTATTGGAAAAGTTATGACTGTGTTTCACATATCATTAATATTAATATCAGAAAGAGACCGATCAATTATATATCGATCGTTTCCTTCAATTACATTGTACCATTTTCGGGAAGATTTATAATTCCTCGTTCATAGAACTACTTATCTTTGTAACTGATTCACATCCTGCTCAAAATTTAAGGAATTTAAGGAAAACAAGTCCCAAAGTTTAGTGAGTACGGTGAGTACATTCATGATCTAGTAATTTTTGACGGGCAATTAAACTTATGTGTGGTCTGACGTTGTCGTGATGAAATACCGTTCCTTTATAATTAACGCAACAACTGCATATTTCTGAATGATTTCCATGACGTTTAAGGCGAATCTTTAGGTCAAGAACAAGATTATTTTCGAACCAAAAAATCCATTTCTCATTGTCAATTATCAGTCGCTTCGAAAAGACATGGTTTCTCCTAACGTTTAAGGCGACATTTGTATGGGCCGTGAAGTGAAATTTATTGAGTTTATAATAAACTGAAATATTTAGTCTGCTGACATATTTTAACTTTTTCATCTGATCGTAAACGGTTTAATGTTTCTATAAACATATCATTCTTGTGTCGTACCCCATAGGTTAGAAAAGTTACGATATGCGTTTTTATATGGTTGAAAACACTTGATGGATGTTTATGGTTTTTGTAATCTCTCGTGTCGTGTGCTGTATGGTTGGCTTGACCAACGCCTTTATTTGGTGTCATCAACCCCAGTAGGTCTCTATAACCGAACAGTGTCAGTAAAATTAATATTGGGTTGGCAACTAAGTACTTTCGGTTTTGTAGTATAAAATAAAACACTTTTTTTTTTAAACAAAGAATAGTTTTTAATCAATTATATATTTTCCATTTTGCTCAATGACCTTTTGCCATCTTTCTTTCAGCTGCATGGTCCTTATCAGCAAAAAACTGAACCAGGTGCGAGTGAAGGTCATCATCATTTGTGAAAGTTTTACCATTCAAAGAATTCTGCAAACTTCGAAATAAATGGTAATCAGATGGTGCTAGATCAGGGCTGTATGGGGAATGTGGCATCACTTCCCAGCCAAGCTCCAATAGTTTCCCACCAGTTGCCAAAGATGTGTGAGGCCTTGCATTATCTTGATGGAAAACTACACCTTTCCGATTTGACAATTCTGGCCATTTTTCTTTGATTGCTTCATCCAGTTTTATTAATTGTTGACAGTAAACATCAGAATTGATCGTTTGGTTCCTTGGAAGCAGCTCAAAAAGCACAACACCTTTGTAATCCCACCAAACTAACAGCATGATCTTTTTTGGATGCAATTCAGCTTTCGATGTGGTTTGAGCTGGTTTATCGTGTTTGCTCCATGATCGTTTTCGAACTATGTTACTGTACAGGACCCATTTTTCATCACCAGTGATGATTCTTTTTAAGAAAGGGTCGGTTTCATTTCGTCTAAGGTGCATATCGCAAAAGTTGATTCTTTGTGTTAAATGAATTTCTTTCAATTCGTGAGGTACCCAAATATCAAGCTTCTTAACTAGCCCAAGACATTTTAAATGTTTTTCAATTGTTGTGTGCGATGCATGTAGCCTCTCCGCAACCTCTCGAACAGTTATATGACGATCCTCTTCAATTATGACTTTGATTTGGTCATCATCAACTTCAGTAGGCCGACCAGAACGTTGCTCATCTTTGAGGGAAAAATCTCCAGAACGGAATTTTTTATACCAATTCTGACACGTGCGCTCTGTTAAACAATTAGCACCCTAAACTTCACATATCTTTTTGTGAGCCGCAGCAGCTTTCTTTCATTTACGGAAATAAAATAGTAAAATATGTCGAAAATATTCGTTTCTGCACTCCATTTAAAATTAACCCACAACTAATAGCTTTAATAAAAATCACGCACTACTTGCTTCTGAAGTTACGCCAATGTGACTAGTATCACGCGACAAACGGTAAAGTACAGCACTAACATACGTTATACAAAAAATAAAGCAACGCTCTCTATCAGTGAAAACCGAAAGTACTTAGTTGCCAACCCAATACATCACTGTTATTATTTTTATAGAGCACCGTCACCTTCACCTTTACGCAACTTTTCACAAGCATAAAATTTCAAACCCTCAGTCAAATCGGTTCAATTATTTCACGACGTACGGTTTTTATCAAACAGCTTTCTATAAAATTTTATGCACATAACCTATTAAACAAAGAACTTAAGACGCAACAAATCTGAAATACATACATCGTACGGAATTTCGTATAAATTATTCTATGAAATGTTTCATAATCTATAAAATTCATTAAAACAATCAAATAATATAATTAAGCACAGTATGTATAAATATACAATAATTGTACTTAAATGTATATAACTTTCAACAAAACGAATCGACATCTACTATAAACCATATGAACTGCAGCATATGATGTATAGAAACTCCCCTAACGACCAGTTGGTGCCGAAGTTCTTTGTGGTCAGCTGCGATTGAGCTTTCAATTACAATAGATCAAAGGGCAAATACAAAAAACTCCAAAATTTTTGTCCAGAGCGTGACAAAACAGAAGCGCAACAATAGCTAGCCTATATCTGGGTAAAAATAACACCATATATTGTAATATTTAAAAAATGTACTTTCCGAAGATAGCTGTTGGGTAATATTAAATTAGTGTAAAGGGTAATCTGTGAGTGTTTTTACTGTGATAAAGATCTTTGGTACGACCTGTTTTATATTTGAATTTTATTTATTATAAATAATTTTTAAATAATTAATTGATGTAGGCCTTTACTTGACGAAAATCCACAACAAAATTAAGCACAAAAATTCGGTTGTGTGATTTTCATAAAATATCTTTATTAAAAAATAGAAACAATTGTTTGCTACCACCGTGGCATCTTCAGACTAAAATGTAAATTTAATACAACTGGAATATATTCTAGACAACTAAATTATTTTCGGGGGAGGGGGGTGATATACAATTACAAGGAAATAAGTTGTGTGAAGAATTATTCAAATCTACTTGGTCGTTTAATAAATTATTACATTTTTTATTGTCCAAATGTAGAATGGTGAACTTCTTTTGCGTGCTGATATCTTTGTTTCCGCAGATCTTCCTATTCGACCGATATATATCTTAGAGCAATCACCACAAAAATGCTTATAGATTTGTTGGACTTTTATTTTATCTTTGTTATTTTTAATTAATTTTCCTAACGTATTGCTGGTTTGAAAAGTAAATTTTATATTCGGGCGCAAACTATTAATAAAAGTGTACTATGTTTACCTATGAAACAGGGGAAAATATAGTTTACTTATCTGTACCAACATTGGAAATTTCTAAACAATGGATAATTATGATTTTTAGTTTCCAAATATTGCATGAAAATCTGTGGTAAAAGGGGCTTAATGGGATTGCCTATGTTTACACCTTTTTTGGAAGAATAATAAAAATAATTTTGAGAGAGGCAAACTGATATTGCATTTAAAATTTGTTGTTTAATTATTGGACCTAATTTATTTATAACTAAAAAATCACCAATGATATTAAGGTCATTTTTAGATGGAAGGCTAGAAAACTGCACGAATTGCTTACTCACTAGATCGATTATGTTGACCGTAAAATGGACGAAGTGCTTTATGAACATCGCAAACAGATTTATTTTTTTGAAAAGCAAATTTTATATTCGGCCGTAAACTATTAATAAAAGTCTACTATGTTTATCTATGAAACAGGGGCCCATGTTTACACCTTTTTTGGAAGAATAATAAAAATAATTTTGAGAGAGGCAAATTAATATTGCATTTAAAATTTGTTGTTTAATTATAGGACCTAATTTATTTATAACAAAAAATCACCAATAATATTAATGTTATTTTTAGATGGAATGCTAGAAAATAAATTTTGAACATCAAGAGGAATTAATGTACTTTTGCTATTTAAATTGAATTTAAATCCTGAAGTAACTAAACAGTATATAAATTTTAGTGCGAACTTGGACGGTGCAGTAAAAGAACATTTAGAAAAAACTAAAGTATTTAAATGCATTTAAAAAATCATACTAAAAGTTTTATAGGCTGCATATTAAAAGCTAGCCAGAAGGATGCTAAGAAAGAAACTTAAAACGCCACCACAGGCGAAACTACAGATGTTTCAAATAGGTATCAAATAGTAATAGTATTTACATATGTCATACTAGATAGTACACATGTTGAACGTTTTTAGAGCTTCTTTAATTCTAATGGTCACACTGCTGCTGGCCTGTAGGAATTCATAAAGAATGCATTCAACGAGGTTCTAGAAAAACAAGGAAAACTAATGATGAGTGGACACTATGCTGGTTTTTTATTCAAAGAGATTACAAATAACTATCTATGTTCAATACTATGCACATTAGTTAAATCTAACATTTACTCAAGACTCGTTAAAATCAAGAAATAGGAATATTTTTTTAAAATTCGATTGAGTTACTAATTTTTTCACCAATTCTTCTCAAAGATGTACATATTACGCACTCTTGCTATTTAATTTCAGGCTTTTTAATTTTTATACTAATTTTAGGGTGTTTTTTATACTGTAAGTGGAAGTAAAATTACAATAATTAGTAGTTATGTCAATCTGGTACGTCCATACTATCTTCTTCTGGGCTTTCGGGCTGGAACCGCGTCACTGGTATAACTGCCGACGTTTCGTACCCACTCGTATGGGACATTTTCAGGACTCAACTACTGTTACTATCTGTCGCACTGAAATTGTGCAACCGTGCAGTTTCAGTGCGACAGACAGTAGCAGTAGTCGAGCCCTGAAGATGCCCCATACGAGTGGGTATAGCACGTCGGCAGTTATACCAGTGACGCGGTTCCAACGCGGAAGCACAGAAGCAGATAGTAATTATGTCGAATAGAAATTTTGAAACTTTAAATGCGTTGTACAGAAAGATCCTACTGGCCTAACCGGCGTATTACCTATATGTATTTTGATTAGCGAGTACAACTTCGAAGGTTGTGGATTCATTGTTATAGGTTTGTATTTACTTTCTGGTGAAAATATATTAGGAGAATTACTAATTAACTCTTTAAGTCGTTTTTGGAATGTTACCGTTGGATCTGTTGCTTATGAGGTGTAATTATCTGAATCACGTTCAAGAAATTCAATGTTTTTTCTACGTATTCCGCTCTATTGATAGCTATTTGATTTTCCTTATCTGCTCTAGTGAAAATTATCTAATTACGAATCTAAACATATTAGCGGTTGAAATATAAATCTCTTTAGAAAATAAACTTGATGCTGTCCCCACTAAATATGCTATTTCTATTATAATTAAATCAAATCAATATACAATCAACTATACCATAATTACCTATCATTAGCCAAACAATTGAATCATAAAAGTTTTACAAATGACGTAATTTTCACTAGAATTGATAAAGGAAAGTCAGTAATAGCTATCGATAGAGTAGAATACGTAGTAAATACTTCGAATTCTTTGAATCCATATAATTACCCCTCATTAACAACAGATCCAACGGTAAAATTCCAAAAACATCTTAAAGAGCTAATTAATAATTCTCATAATATCTTTCGACCGGAAAATAAATATAAATTTATAATAATAAATTCACAGCCACCGAAATTGTATACGATAATTAAAATATAGAATGTTTTTTTAAGAGCTTGAGCACTTAAAATGATAATACAAGACAGAAATATTGTTGGAATGAAATTTTTTTTAGTACATATAATCTGGTAGATAATTCAATGGCATTTATTTTTTAAATATGATTTCCGGCATATGTCCGCCACGGCTACGAGTTACATGATCCATTCGATCAGTCCAACTTTTGACTACTTTTTCCAATATATCTGAACGTATGGCGTCAATGATGGCTTGAATATTGGCTTCCAATGTTTCAAAAGTTGCCGGTTTGTCGGCATAAGCCATTGACTTAACATAGACCCATAAAAAGTAATCCAGAAGCGTTAAATCGCACGAACGAGAGGGCCAGTGAATAGGACCACTTCTGGAAATAAACTTGTCACCAAATTGATTTTGCAATAAATCGATTGTTAAGCGCGCTGTATGGCAAGATGTGCCATCTTGTTTGAATCAAATGTCGTCGATGTTTAGCTGATTAATTTTTGGAAACAAAAATTCATTCACCATGGCTCGATAGCGCTCGCCATTCACTGTAACGGCAGCTCCTTCCTCATTTCGAAAGAAATAAGGACCGATGACGCCGCCAGCATGTAAACCGCGCCAAACAGTCAATTTTAATGGATGTAATGGTGATTCGTTAACGGCTTGAGGATTATATTTGCTCCTAATACGGCAATTTTACTTATTGACGCAGCCATTTAACCAGAAATGAGCTTCATCACTAAACACAATTCTTTGATAAAAATGCTCATCTTCGGTCTGTTTTAAATGAACCCAATCAGCAAAAATGCGACGCAAACGATCGTCGTTTGGCTTCAATTATTGCACGAGCTGTATTTTATAGGCACGTAAGCTAAGATCCTTACGTAAAATTTTCCGCGTAATCGAAGAACAAAGGCCAACAAGTTGAGAATGACTATGAATCGACATTTCGGCGTCTTCTTCAATACTTCGCGCTACAGCAGCAATATTCTCTTCGGTACGCACATTTTTTTGTCTTGATGGTTTTGAATCGAGAAGGGTAAAATTAATGCGAAAACGATCAATAACTGCACAAATTGCTTGCTCACTAGGCCGATTATGTTGACCGGAAAATGAACGAAGTGCTCTATGAATTTCGCGAACAGATTTATTTTTCCAAAGTAAATTTCCATAATTTGGAAGCGTTGTTCTGGGTTTAAACTATTCATGATAAATTGCCAAACCTTACTGAACAGAAATGTCAAGACAGTTTGACATTATCAGCTGTCAAACCATAGTTATCGATAGTTCTCATGCATCTTAAAAAACACCCATTATATGTTATAAAGATAATATGCCGATTAGACCAGTAGTATCTTTCTGTACAGCCGTCATTTAAAATTAAAATTTCTGATCGACATAACTACTAATTATTGTAGTTTTACTCCCACCTACAGTATAAAAAATTCCCTATAACTAGTACAAAAACTGAAAAGCCTCAAATTGAATAACAGGAGTATATTAATTTCTTTCGACGTTAAAAATTTATTTCCTAGCATCTTGTCTAACGATGTTATTCATATTATTGAAAATTTTTTTAGTTATAAATAAATTAAATCCTATACTTAAACAATAAATTTTAAATGTATTATCATTTTGTCTCTCTCAAAATTATTTTCAATTTAATAATAATATTTATTCATCCAACACAGGTCTAATCATAGGTCAGTCCATTAGCTCGTTTTTAGCAGAGATTCTCATGCATTATTTGGAGACTGAAATCCATAATTTCCCGTTTTTTGGATATTTTCAATGTCTGCACAGATATGTAGATAATATGTTCGCCTGTTTCGTAGGTACTAAAAGACAGCTAAATAGTTTTCTGACTTTTATTAACAGTTTACGCCCGAAACAGAAGTTAACGATACTTTAAACTTTCTAGATTTAAAAATATCCAATAGTAATAATTGTTTAGAACATGCAATTCATCACAAACCTACCCACACAGATACCACCATACGTAATTCTTCCTGTCAGCTGTTTAATCAAAAAATAGCAGCGTATAATAATATGATACACAGATCGTTAAACAATCATCTTACTATCTGCAATTTGCAGAATGAATTAAATATCATAAAACAAATTGCGCTCAATAACAGTTATAAGAGCCATTTAATTGATAGCTTACTTACTAAGTAAACAACAATATAAAAAAGACCTACGAATGATATATCCGACTACAGAAAAACCAAACAATTATAATCTGCTAAGTTACATAGGCTCAAAATCTAAACAAATAAGTAAGCTACTTAAAAAACATGATTTAGATATTGATTTTCAAACTAACAATACTAAAACAACAACTACTACAATTAATTAAAAATATCAAAGACAAAATAAATAAACCCAATAAATCGACAGTCTATAAGCTTTCCTGTGGTATCGGTCAAACTGGAAAATCCATGGAAACAAGGATATCAGAACAGAAAAGAAGTCTTAATCATAACAATAATGATTTCTACTATGCAGTACATTTAAATACTTGCAATCATTCTTATAATTTAGTGTCCACCATTTTACATTCGGAAAATAAAGGAAAGAAGTTATCATTACTTGAATCTATAGAAATAAACAAACACAAAAATGTAATAGTTTATTAAATGATCAAGAACATTTGAATAATTCTCCACTGTTAGACTTATTTTCTTGTAAATGTATATCACCCCCACCCTGAAAATAGTTTAGTTGACTAGAGTACATTCCGTTTGTGTTACATTTACTTTTAAATCTGATGAAGCCACAGTATTGGCGAAACAATTGTTACTATTTCTTTAAAAAAGATATTTGACGAAAATCACACAATTAGGTTTTGTGTTTAAATTGTTTTCAATGATAAAATTAAATCATTTATTTAATATAATAAGATGTTTTCAATAAAAACAAACATGTGTCTAAGAAACTACTACTGGCAAAAAATTGAAAGCAAATGTTTTACATAAAATGTTTATTAAAAATACTGAAGACATTGAATTGTTTTGTTTTTCACTTGTGTAGTAAACATAACACATGGATCAATAAGTCCCGAGACTAACAATGAAAACAACATTTTTTTTGCAAATTTTTTTTTATTCATCAACATAATCACCTTTTAGGGTGATACAATGGTTCCAAAGCTTTTCCAATTTTTCAATACCATGTTTATAAAAAAATTTATCTTTCGCTTCAAAATAAGCTTCAGTTTCAGCGATGACCTCCTCATTTGAGCCAAATCTTTTTCCCTGGAGCATTTTTTTAAGATCAGCAAAGAGCCAGTAGTCACTGGGGGCTAAATCTGGCGAATATGGGGGGTGGGGAAGCAGATCAAAACCCAATTCGTTCAATTTTGCCATTGTTTTCATCGACTTGTGGCAGGGTGCATTGTCTTGGTAAAAAAAGATTTTTTTTCTTTGCATGTGCGGTCGTTTTTTTGCGATTTCCTCCTTCAAAAGCACCAGTAAGTCAATATAATAATCACTGTTGATCGATTTACCTTTTTCGAGGTAGTCAATGAAAATCACGCCATGTGTATCCCAAAAAACTGACGCCAGGACTTTGCCAGCTGACTGCTGCGTTTTCGGACGTTTCGGACGGCTTTCGCCAGCTGTGCGCCACTCAGATGACTGCCGCTTCGACTCTGGAGTGTAGTGATGTATCCATGTTTCGTCCATGGTCACGTAACGACGCAAGAAATCTTTTTTGTTGCGAGTAAATAGCGATAAACAGCTTTCTGAATCATCGACTCGTTGCTGTTTTTGTTCCATCGAAAGCAATCGCGGCACCCACTTGGAAAAAACTTTTTCATGCTCAGTTTTTCATGAAGGATAGTAAATACACTTCCATATGATATCTGTGTCATCTCAGCAATCTCACGGAGCTTTACTTTACGATCTTTCATTATAATTTTTGTCACTTCACTCACATTTTCCGGTGTAACGGCTTCCACAGGTCTACCCGAGCGTTCCGCGTCATTTGTGTCGGTACGACCACGTTTAAACTCGGCAAACCACCGACAAATCGTTGCTTTTGATGGACAAGAGTCCGGGTAACATTTTTCAATCCATTGTTTTGCTTGCGTGGTGTTTTTACCCATTAAAAAACAATGTTTTATCAGAACACGAAACTCGGTTTTTTCCATTGTTTAAACAAACTACAAAACGACTTTACTCCAACCTCGATAACTCAGCTGTTTCTGGTCCGATCGACTTAAAATTTTGACACGTTTCAAGCAAAGGTTAGTACTCTAGAAAGACGTGTTTACTGGTTTACTACGAGCGCCATCTATGGGTTAGTCTCGGGACTTATTGATCCATGTGTTACATATAGTGAATATTTCTATATAAACCCATTCAAATTGTATACGAGTTCCCAACTAATTTCTGATCTGATAAATGCATCGTGAAGTTTATCATTTTTGACAATATATTTACCTTGACAGTTTTATTATCCAGTGACTACTTCTATTGTTGACAGTAACTTGAAAATTTTATGTCAACGAAAAAATGGAGTTATTAACTCGCGAACATTTTCGTGCAATTATTTTTCATAACTTTCGGCGTGGATTATCTCAACAAGAATGCATCGACGAGCTGAATTCTTTATATGGAGATGAAGCACCATCGAAAGCTACAGTATATCGCTGGTATAGTGAATTCAAACTTGGACGGCGTTCTTTGGCTGATGAATTTCGTGAAGGTCGTCCCACAAATGTTGTTGTGTTGGAAAACATTGATGCAGTGTCTGAATTGATAATGCAAGACCGTCATGTGACATACCGTGAGATCGTGGCATCTCTAGGTATTAGTAACACCAGCGCGCATAAGATCCTGCATGAACATTTAGCCGATAAGAAGCTATGTTTACGTTGGGTACTACATAATTTGACGACCGCTCAAAAAAGGATTCGCGTCGATTAGTGCCAAGAAATGCAAAAAAAATAGAAAGGCGATACTTCCAATAAAATTTACAAAGTTGCCATAGGTGATGAATCTTGAATCTATATATATGAGCCCGATAGTAAACAGCAGTCAACTGTGTGGGTATTCCAAGATGAGCCAAAACGAACAAAAGTTGTTCGCGCTCAAAGCACATCAAAACAAGTGGTTGCCTGTTTTTTTGGAAAAACCGGTCACGTTGCAACCGTACCTTTAGAGAGTTGCAGAACGGTCAATTCCGAATGGTACACAACTATTTGTTTGCCAAAAGTTTTTGAAGAAATAAGGAAAACAAACCGAAAACGACAGATCATTCTCCACCATGACAATGCGGGCTCTCATAGGTCGATTCAAACAATTGAATATTTGACCGGGCAAAACATTAAATTGATGAGCTATCCGCCGTACAACCCTGCTCTAGAACCCTGTGATTCCTTTTTGTTCCTACACGTGAAGAATAAACTTCGTGGTCAACGGTTTTCTACGCCGGAAGAGGCAGTTGGGGTATTCAGAATTCATATTTTGGAGATACCGCCTTCACAGTGGCAGCAATGCTTTTCGGATTGGTTTAAACGAATACAAAAGTGCATTGATTTTCAAGGAGAATATTTTGAAAAGCAATGAAACTATTTCCGATTATAAAAAATTTCTTTTGTTTGCTATTCTTGAAATATAAACGGCTACCCTCGTATATATCAAAATTCTTGATACTCTGAGGGTGTAGGTATCTTGAATATTTGCATAAAATGTATAAAAACAAAACCATAGATCCTAGGATTTACAAAGCTAAATGGAAAAATTGCATTTTTAATCTACATTTACCATTGAACTGCATTGAATATAACAATTATATAAATAACAGACAATCTATAACTACGTAGTTAGACACACATATATCAATTGCTGGTGATACGTCATGTCTTCCGATAGATCTGCAAATAATATTTATTATAATGTATAACTAATATTCGCATATTAAAAATGCTATATAAAATACAGCATTTTTAATATGAAGAATATTATACATTCTAATACTAATTGAAAATCTGCTATAACAGATTTTTGGTTAATTAAAAGCTGGATTATACCGTACTCTCAACCATAGCTGAGAAACAACTGTCAAACATTTACCTCTTCAAGGTGCGTCTTCAGTAATTGTTATTATTAAAAACTGCTAATTATTATTATACTTTTATTCATTATGTTTATAATACTGATAATTAAATTAAAAGCAGTCATCAATTAAATAAACGATTTATTGATTGAGGGCAATATAAAACTTTTTATAAGTATTGTAATGCGAATAGAACACTATCGAATAGAAAAAATTTTAAATTTGACTTTCTTGTGATGCAATCTTGATTCCTTTTTGGTCAATAACCCAATATAATATTATTAACGTATTACCATAGGTAGTTATTGCAGTCTCCATTGGTACATATTCAACAAAAATAGCTCTTGCTTGGTCTCAAAAGACGACCAGTCATCTTCAACGGATTCGTGACCTCACCAAAAGTGATTTGATTTTAAAATATAACGGAGTCTCGTCTCCATACATTGCAATTATTTACTTATGAATAATTTTAGAAGAATTCTGTTCCTTTAGCAAAAATTTGATGACCCTACGATGTTCTAATTTTACGAAACTTTTTTTTTGTTGCGAAACACAGAACAATGAACTAGCTGAAACCAAATTCGGCACAAATTTGTAAATAGAAAAATGCTGTCGCTATTGAACGTTACTCGAATATCATCAAATAGAAATCATGGGCTTAATTGTTGCTTAAACTAATTTTTAAGACCTTTACAGGCTTAAAATGTTTATGCTCTGTAAATATTTGTTTGTAAATATAGTATTACTATATTTACACATAGACTCAGCTTCAGTATATTGGTTCAGAAAATATTTTTTTTTCTTTCTCTTGATTTACTCTTTTTAAATTATAAGTATGTATTAATTATGTTACTATAATTAAGTTTACCTTTCAATTCTTTACTTTTTAGTATATATTATTTATTTTTTTCTTTATTGATTTGCTTTTTTTGTATTAGCATTAAGATGATCCTGTAAATGGCTTACGCTGTTCGATAATAAATTATTATTATAATTATTATCACAAAAACAATATTATAATTGTAGCATTTAATGCTGAATAGACACATTAGTATTATATAGATAAAACCTTTAAATATATACACTAACAAGATGTGGTAACATAATCCAAAACGAATGAATTGTGAAATTACGCAGGTCCAGGATGGGGTTACTAATAATGCAATCTTCTTCCGGTTTTGGCATTGCGATCGTCATAAGCGTTTAGCAATATAGTTTCTGCAACACCGATTATTGTAACGACCACGCGACGAACTTGGAAAGAGATTGTATAAAGTGGAGGTTTTTTTATATATATACAAGTGACTGATTAAAACCGTTCCTTGGACGTATTGGGAAAGTGCTTTTTATTACATATTTGAATTGTACAAGATTTTCTAGAAAGACTTTTAAATTTTCCCTATACCTAAATTCAACAATGTTTTTATGATGATAAGTAGAAGATCGCTCAAGCTTTACTCTGCTGCTTTTATTTTTGACAAATCTAATACAAACTGTTCATAAAGTAGCTTCGAATAGATGCAACTTTAAATCAACAAAACTGTTTTTTTCACATACAATGTCCCATGTTTTTGTTCACATTCGAATACAGAATTTACTTCTACATCTTCAATCGTATTCGTGTTATAAAGAGCATTTTGTTGATTTTGGTAGAATGAGTCTAAAACTGCAATAATTGTTAATAGATAACTATGGAAATAACAGGTAATGTCAAAAGTAAAGTAAAAAATTCACAATTTTCGTTTGGTAATTGGTGATTTACTTGTAGTAACCAGACTGGGAAACAAGAATTATTCAAATATAGATATTTTAAACTTATTTTATGTTCATTGAAAATGTCATAAGATTGTTGACAGAACTTGTTGTTTTTTCAATAAGAGATGTCCTTATCATCCTTACCGATGAATAAGTTACAGTTTAAACAAATGGAATCAGATTTGGAAATGTGAAATCTATTAGACTATGATTGAAACTTATCGTAGATGAAAAAGCGATTAAAAAAAGTAATGCCTTGGCATATTTTAATTCTCGTATTAATCCTCATGGTTCAATGAGAATTTTAGCGCAAGATCTAAATTTATCCTATTATTCAGTGCAGAAAATTTCAAGCAAATGTAAGATACATCATTAATCATTCACAACTGTACGAGAACTTCATCCTGAGGACAATAAAAGATACATGCACAAGAGGAGTCCATTTGAAAATTAGCAGTTCATGGTAAAGATGAAAAAGACGTTTTCTTTAATCCTGAAGTTTTTTAAAAAGTTGATAAATTTTAGTGCGAACTTGGACGTTGCAGTAAAAGAACATTTGGGAAAAACAATAATATTTCAAAAGTCATACTGAACGTCTTATTGGGCTGCATATTAAAAGACAGCCCGGAATACGTTAAGAAAGAAACTTCAAACGCCGAATTTTTGTTTGTCTTCGCAGATGAAATTTCAGATGTTTCAAATAAGTATCAAATAGTAATAGTATTTAGATATGTCCTACCAAATTGCACACTTGCTGAACATTTTTAGAACTTTTTAATCCTAATAGTCACACTGCTGCTGGTCTGTAGCAATGCATAAAGAATGCATTCAACGAAGTTCTGGGCGAATCAGAAAAACTCATCTATCAAAGCTATGATGGTGCAAATGTGGTGAGTGGACGCTATACTGATATTCACATTAGTTAAACCTAATATTTGCTCAAAACTCGTTAAAACCAAGAGATTTTTTTTTTTTTATTATCCCCTTTATACATACAATCTGTTCATCCATAATGAACAATAAGCACTCTATAAGAAATATATATATACACATACATATGTTTATATTCAAATGTCGGTTGAAAATGTCATGCAGAGTCAAGCTACAATAAGCAACTCAACAAAATCTCACCATTCTCTAGTGATTGATTTATTTTATACATAGTCTAGGTATCAAAGCGCGAAAGAAGCTCACCAAGAGATGAGAATATTCTTTTATTTTATTTTTTAATTCAAAATTAAGCCAATTACAATTTTTTCTCTCAAATTCTACTCAAAGAGTGTCTATTTTAGATGAAATAGTTAGTCAACGGGTCCCACACGCTTCCTCTATTGTTTGTGAATATAGAGAGTCTATTATAAAATGTATGCTGAAGCACAAGGTGAAAGTTTGAATCAACCAAGTAACTGCTATTTTCCGTATGCTTGACGACTTCAAGTTTGAATTTTGGTTAACAGTTTTTCATCAGTTAATGTCACACGCCAATATATTATATAACCAACTGCAGAAAATTGAAGCTGATTATGGAAGTAAGTCAGTTGACCAAAGAAAGAGAAAACTTGAATACTCATCCAGCAAAATACTGGCAATTAAAGAGGTGTGTGATATTATAATTAATTAAGTTAAAAGACAGATGTTCCTTTATTAAACGTCTTAATGAAACAATCCTTCATCTATCCGAAAATTTTACACAGTTTGAAAAAACCATTGCCATTTCAAGTCTTAGATTCGACAATTGATTCATTTATGGATAAGATTAGATTAAAGACGGAATTAGAAATAATTCGCAAAAGACCTGATTTTAGGAATCTCTGAAGAGCTGTAAATCTTTTAAAAGTCATAATTGACAACAATCTCAATGACATTATTTCTGCTACTTTTGATCTGTTAATATTAATTTATCAACATTAAGTTAATCCAAAGCATGGCGTAAGTAGGTTTGTGTATTTATAAAATGTATTTTAAATAGATCGCATAAAATCTATATTCATATGCAAGAATATGTAATGAGTAAATTTTGTGAAGCCTCCTACATACTGCAACCAGTTCAATTTGATTATTAAGCATGGGTTAACTATTTACTTTCAAAGCAGACTCTACACACAAAACGATAAAATATCTGCAAAAATTTCAAAACTATAACTGAATGTGTTAGTTATGTTTGTTTGAAAAACACATGTTTAAATCTACGTATTTACGATTTCTCCAATTGAAGAAAGAGAAGCGACTAGAGGTTTCCAATATGAACAAATTACTATCGAAACGTTTTCAGTAAAGAAAATTTCACAATTATCCATCTATTATATTAAACGCCAAAATTGTATGATCTGAAATTTTGTGCTTCGAAATCGAAATAATACCGATTCACTTTTTCAATTATCACATCTTAATATGCTTCCTTCATAGGTCCTCAACACTGGAAAACTGCCTCCCGTTTAGCTTTATTTTCACATGCGGGAACAGTGCAAAGTCGCAGGGAGCAAATTCTGGACTGTAGGGAGGGTGCTCAAGAAGTTTCAATCCTGTCGTGGTCAAATATTCGGTGCAGGCTTTGGCGCGGTGAGCTAGAGCATTATCGTGATGGAGAAACTAGGTGTCCATTCTTGACTTTGGCCGCAGGTTCTCCATAGATCCAATGACTTTAGGCAGGCACTGTTCAGTGACACACGACGCGTTTCACAATTCCACACGATTTAAAAAATGCAGCTATCATTTTCTTCTTTACAGATCGGGATTTTCTACGGGTGTGTCCTCATCATCAAAGACCCAAAGTTAGTTTAGAGCTTTGGTCGGCACATCGTAATAGTACAGCCAAGTCTCGTCACCTGTCACGATGTTGTTCACATACCGAGATTGTCCCTTATTAAACTTTTTTAGCATCTCCCGGCACCAAGTCACACGTCGTGTCATCTGCTCTTCAGTCTGTCGATGCGGCACCCAGAGGGAACAAAGTTTCTTCACGTGCAAATGATCATGAAGAATCGAGCGAATTGCTGGTGCATTTAGGCCTGAAGTACCCTCTATCTGTTGGTAGGTCACTCGCTTGTCCTTACCAAGCATTTTCCTCACAGTAGTAACGTTTTCCTCTATAACTGACATTCGTGGCCTTCCCGGTCTCTCAGCATCCTCCACAGTTAAATTTCCCCTTTGAAATTATCTATACCACCTGAATATTGTTGTGTGATGTGGACAAACATCACCTAGTGGAAGAGTCATTTCTTCGAAGTATTGATGCCATCGCAAGCATTTTACACGTTCACTGCTAATGAATAACTGAGCCAATCGACACGGCGGGCGGCTACTTTGCACGTATGAACATGTCTCAACATGCAGCAACAATGAGCTTCCTACGATTCATTGTTGCGTCATATTGCAAAACTTTCCTAGTACTCTTTGTACTAAAGTAGTTTATTTTAATTCACCAAAACATTCATTTTTACTTGCAACTTAGCCTCTAGATAGTTAATCACTCATTATTTTCTTCGGACTTGATAGTTTAAGCAGCCTAAAAGCATAGCGCATTGAATTCGTACAAGAAACGCGATGATCATTTAAAGAAACACCTAAAGACAACAGCTCGGACAAACGTTTCTCTTAAAATTTATATGGAAGAAGGAGGAAACATTGTGAAAAATTAAATAAATAATTTATTTGGTTTTCTCTATCTATAAAATCTAATCGCTAAATATTTTTAACATGTTAATAAATAAATATGTTTAAATGATAAGTATCATGATGATTATCAACAAGTAATATCAACAAAAATCCTATAAATTCTATAAATAGCTTCTGATTTCTTTAGTATTATAATATAATATACATATGTACATGTTATGTAAATAAGTTAATGGATTACTGTTGCTGAGTTGATATAACTTTTGACTTTTATTATTTCCTTTTTTGTAATATTTTTCTTAAGAAATATGTAATTATTTTCTCTCTTGGATTACACATTATTTAATACAAGTGTCTATGTATAGTATAGTACTGGGTCTAGTAATTACTATGCCATATTAGTTAATATATATTTTGATCAGGTTATTGAAATAAATTAATTATTATCATTATTATTTACACAAAAATATTTAGATCGAACTCCACGATGACCAAAAGCGGTCATGTCTAAATTTGTATTTAAATATATTCATAATACCTCTGTATGTTCTGCGATAAATAAAGCGATAACATACAAACACATTTTGTATTAATGAAATTATGTCTTTTTCCTGGAATGATATTCAACACTTATAAACCTCTAAATTGGGAGCAGTCTGACATGAAATTAGATCAAAATTTATAACTACGGTCTATTTACAGTTATAGTTTGGACGCTTCGTCTGACATTTTCTCAGATATTAGTGTTAATTGAGAGTAAAAGTGTGTGACATCTGTTTCTAAAACGTAATTTGTCTGTAAAAGAGATAACTTAAGACGTACTAACGTCAAATGCGATTTGTAAAAATTAGAAATATTATTTTATTAAAACCATGTAAAACGATTTCATTACGTCCAATTTTTTTAATTTTCAGGATTATATACGAGGGACCTTCACTAATTAACGATACAAACTGCAACGGAAACGCACTGAATATTATCAGATGAAATTTTCTGAGGGTCAAGTTGATAACTTTGAGAACAAATTCACTGAGATGATTGAAAGAAATAAAAATTAGCATCTTTCATTAATTTCAAAAAGTTAACTCCTCTCGAAACATGTTCCCCAGAAAAGCAACATTCCGTGATAAAATTACGGACCCAAATTTACTTGCAATTGCTGAAACAGTACGGTGAAAAGTATTTAAGCCACGGAAACGTATATATATATATATATATATATATATATATATATATATATATATATATATATATATATATATATATATATATATATATATATATATATATATATATATATATATATATATATATATATATATATATATATATATATATACACAAAGAGTACTAGGAAAGTTTTGCTATATGACGCAACAATCAATCGTAGGAAGCTGCTTGTTGCTGAATGTTGAGATATGTTCATAGGTGCATAGTAACCGCCGCGCCATGTCGATGGGCTCAATTATTCATTAGCAGTGAGAGTGTAAAGCGCTCGCGATGGCATCGTGGTCACGAAATGAGATAAGGGCAGTTTTTCGTTATAATTTCGTGCGTGGTTTAAACATAGACCACTGCTTCGAAGAAATTACTCTTGCACTAGGTGATGTTCGTCCACATGGCACAACGATATTCAGGTGGTACATATAGAGAATTATAAAAGGGAAATTTAACTGTGGAGGACGTTGAGAGGCCGGGAAGGCTACGAACGTCAGTTACAGAGGAACGTTACTACTGTAAGGAAAATGCTTGGGGAGGACGGGCGAGTGATCTACCAACAGATAGAGGGTACTTCAGGTGTAAATGCACCAGCAATTCGTTGTTCGATTCTGCATGATCATTTGCACGTGAAGAAACTTTGTTCTCTCTGGGTGCCACATCGACTAACTAAAGAGCAGATGACACGACGTGTGACTTGGTGCCGAGAGATGCTAAAAAAGTTTAATAAGGCACAATATCGGTATGTGAACAACATCGTGACAGGTGACGAGACTTGGCTGTACTATTACGATGTGCCGACCAAAGCTCACAGTTTGTGTCTTTGATGATGAGGACACACCCGTACTTGTCAGAAAATTCCGATCTGTAAAGAAGAAAATAATAGCTGTATTTTTCAAATCGAGTGAAATTGTGGAACGCGTCGTTTTGCACACCCAGAAGACAGTCACAGCTAAGTGGTATACTGAACAGTGCCTGCCTAATGTTATTGTATTTATGAAGAACCTGTGGCCAAAGTCAAGAATGGACACCTGGTTCCTCCATCACGATAATGCTCCAGCTCACCGCGCCAAAGCCTGCACCGAATATTTAACCACGACAGGATTGAAACTTCTCGAGCACCCTCCATACAGTCCAGACCTTGCTCCCTGCGACTTTGCACAGTTCCCGCATGTGAAAATGAAGCTAAAAGTGAGGCGGTTTTCCAGTGATGAGGACCTTCTGTGGGCTTGAGACAACGAGTGTGCTCTATTCCCTAGTGAAACTTGGCAGAACTGGTTTAAAGGTTGGTTTCGGAGGATGGAGGGGTGTATTTAGTGTAGAGGAAATTACTTTGAAAAAATTAAATAAACAAATCTGAATTGCAAAACCTTCCTAGTACCCTTTGTATATATAAATGAATTCAACAGTTTAAATCAGGCAACATAAGTGTTACTGATATTCATCTTTCCGGACGACCTGTTGAAGTCTTGATTGACAATTCTCGATGACAAAAGTATAAATATCGCGACAGTTGCTGATCTGTTTTGGACCTGGGCATTCAATTATTCACGACAAGCTAAATTATCGCAAAACGTATGGGTTCCAAAAGTGTTGACTCAATTTTATAAAGGCACTCGTAGTCACATTTATTTCGAACTTAAGCATGGTTTTTAACGGACGATGATGACTTTGTAGACCCTATTGTAACGTGAATTCACCTGTATGAACCTGAATGAAAACAACAGAGTCTTGGATAAAAATACCTGTGGCAGTAAAGTGATGTATCTTTTTTCTTTTTTCTTTTTTACGTCGAACGAATAGTGAAAGCATGTTTTGTCTACAATCATTTGCCTCCTTAATTATTAAACATCTGATGCCTGCATAGACATCTATTAAATAATTGTCTCATTTCATATGTGGACGTGGACACTAATTTTCTAATATTTTTGCATAATATTTTCTCCTGAACGGGCACAAAAAATAGGTAAGCAATTTGTTTTAAAAATAAGCCTTCAATTCACTGCAGCACACGTCGCTAAACAATAAGCACATTACACAATTCGTCGATCGAAGAGAATTCCTCAAAATATCCAAAATATTCAGGGAACATTCGTTCGGAAAAACCCTGTCCTTTCACACTAGCATGTTGTGGCAACTTCTTAGCTCAATCTCCTTTTACGGCTTTTCATATGAGACTCGTCTTAAATTATGTTGAATAAATATTGTTTAATATAGCTCTATGGAGGAATATTTTGACTCTTAAGCAGAAAATTGATATGGTTAAAGTTTAAAATAAAGAAAAACTAATTTATCACAGCTCGCATAAAGAAATTCCTTTGATTGACTGGCTGTCATTAAGTTCATATTTATACAAATTTTTACTACCGATTATCTGGTACGTAGAGTTCCGCGGTCGTGGTCCATGCTATCTGCTTCTGGGTTTCCGGGCTGGAACCAGTTTCAGTGCAGCAGTTCAGCCCTGAAGATGTCCCATACAAATGGGTATGAAACATCGGCAGATATACAAGTGACGCGGTTCCAGCCCGGAAACCCAGAAGCAAATTTTACTATCGATGTACACAAAGCGATATATATTTTGTTGAACATTGATCATCACATTAATTGTCATTTTTGTCTAGGCTTAATAATAAGTAACAAAGTCAGAGAAATAGTAGAAACATTTGGAGACTAGTTTTAACACTATATCTGATTGACTTGATAAATTTATGTCATAATATTAATTTCAAAGGTTATCCACAAAGAGATATCTATAAAACTGACGGGATAGGTCTTGCTCAACAAAACCTTTACTCTATTAAAGGCAAAATGTGTCGATGGGAAGTTATCCAAAGAGAGGATAACAATTTTACATTGTGTGAATATGGCTAGGGAAAAAGAAAATTTTCTGATTATTGGTAAGGTAGTTAAATCAAGAGCCTTTGAAAATACAAATTTAGAGGAGTTACCTGTCACCTGGAAATCTAATACGAAATTTTTGATGACACGTGAAATTATGAGATAATGATTGTAAAATTTCAACTCTGTTTCTAACAATACTGGATCACATCAGAGAGACATTAATTTGAAGAATATCAATTTGTATCCCCCAAGTACATTTTCAAATTACTTTTTTAGCTTACGTCCACTTTAGTTCCTCGACTATTCTATTGCTGCAATAAGTGTGTCACGAGACTGAAACTACTTTCCAACAAGGAAAAATCTAAGTTTGAGAGAATACGTGAAAACACTTGGGGCTAGATCTGGCAAATTAAAATATCAATTGATTTAATTTTTCGCGAACAACTTGACTGATGTATGAATCGCTGCACTTTAGACTAAATTTTTAAACCCATTAATAATTCTTTTTGAAATTTTTAAGTTCTTTGCGGTCAAGTTGTTATCAAGTTGGTACACCACTGAAAACCCAAACATTTTTGCAATCTACGGGGCATAATTTTTTTATGGCAAAGAAGTGGAAAATTCTAAATCTAGTTTCTTAGTTGCAGCTTACTCTTTCATGATTCTTGCACGTCAGTTATTACAGAGAAGATGTTACCATCAACCACAGAATAAATGGGTACATTTAAATTGCTTGACTGTGAAAAGGTGTTCTTGCAATTTAATAATTGTTATTTTGACTTATCTGTTTTATTTAGAGTATCTACTTAAAAATGCCTCAACATTTAAGCACAGTTAACAGAACTAAAGTGATGATAACGTTAGAGAACGTGTGGTCATCACGAGTTGCCTAAAAGTTTAATATGGATAAAAATACTATCCTCTAAATTAAGTTAAGGAACCAAGATTATCAAGATATCAAGATATGTTGGATCGCGAAGGCTAAAGATTACTACTGCAGATGACTATGCAGCGTTTATTAATTACCTTCCATATAATCTCTACCATCGTAGCAGCAAAAGAAGAAGCTGCATTTCCTGCGACACCTAGGACAGCTCTTCGTCGAATTGAAAATTCTAGTCTAAGAAACTATTTTTCTGCTAGAAAAGAATTTCTAACTCAAATCCATCAACAACGATGTCTGGAGTTTGCAAAAGAATATGTTAACATGGACAATAATTTTTGAAAAAATGTCATCCTTTTAAATGAAAAATATTCATAATGATCAATTAAGTGTATATAGACCACGCAACAGTAACAGGTATTCACACGAATATGTTCACCAATTACAAAGAAGTGAGCGTTTTTCTGTAAACGTTTGGGCTTGGATCAGCGCTCAAGTACCAGGCATTTGCTGGATACTATAAAACCATATTGGTTGCTACCTTCTGTAACACAAATATATTGTGAAAATTTCATTTTCAAAAACGACAGTCCTATTCATACTACACATGTTGTTACGGAATGGCTTCAAGAGAACGAAGTAACTACATTACTAAAGCCGGCAAACAGTGGTGACGTGAACCTTATCCAGAACGTCCGGACTCTTAAGGTAAAAGAATATAAAATACTAATTTTAGACCCCGAAATTCAGAGGAGTTGTGGCAAGAAATAGAAAACTGTTAGGAAGAAATCGCACCGGAATACACACAAAGTTTAATATATTCAATGTCATGCTTTTCTACTTTTTTACCATTTACAATTATTAAATAATGCTAGATTCGCTACTAAGACTTGTCCCCATTGTTATGTCACCTATGGTATATTTGATTTTTTCAATTTCGTCCTATAATTGTTATATATTGTTAGACAACAATATTATTATTGTTGTTATGAAATATTGCATAAATTAATTTTATTATATCATTCTGCTCTGTTTTGCTTAAACAATCTTTCTTATATCCGAATCTCCGCTTCAAATTTTTACCTGTACTAAAACTGTATAACAATTTTATCTTATCTAACATCAAATAAAGGTTCAAATTTTTCAAGAAAGTGCGTAAAATTTGTGCTTCTTATGCAATGACGCTCTTTATTACCGATTTTTCGTCACTTTGCCATTAAAAAAAAATGGGTTATTGGTAACAGTTACTTAAGGCTTATTTATACCTGTACGAGGTATGGCAATTAAATAACGAGACTGCACTTCTTCCATCGCGCACTCGCATCGGGCGAGGCTGTAATAGGAATGTCATTGACCTTGATACTTCCCAAGCAACAACTCGTAGTTTCGCCTCTCTGTCTGCTTTAGTTTACTTTCGAACTTTAATTGCATAAGACATTGTTACTTAGTAGTGTCGCGATAATGGTTGACATAAAAGTCGAGCAGCGAATTAACCTGAAATTCCTTGTGAAATTAAAAAAATCGCCAAGAGAATGTTTACAAATGTTAAAGGAGGTGTTTGGTGATAATGTTATGTTACGTGCGCGTGTTTTTGAATAACACTAACTGTTTTCTGAAGGTCGGGAAGAGGTCGAAGGTGATGAACGTTTTTTTCAATGGGGTGTTATCATAAGTGACGGTCAAACCATTAATCAGAAATACTACAAAGAAGTCCTAGTCAAGCTGAGGGAAAGAGTACGGAAGAAAAGATTGGATTTGTGGATGAACGACTCGTGGATTCTGCACCAGGACAACGCACCAGCTCACAATACCTAATCTGTGAAGCAGTTTTTAGCGGACAAGTGCATTGTTGTGATTAATCATCCTCATATTCGCCAGATCTCGCACCATGTAACTTCTACCTGTTCCCAAAAGTGAAAAGAGCATTAAAGAGAACACACATTATTGAACATGTAAAAGCAAAAACGGGGGAGTTGTTAAAGAGACTGACAACTAATGAACTACAGCATTGTTTTTAGCTATGGAAGACACGTATACAGCGGTGTATAGATGGGGGAGGAGAGTATATTGAAGGGGATAAAAGTTAAATATAATAATTCTTACACCAGTCTCGTTATTTAATTGCCACACCTTGTAGGTCGATCTACTATAATTACAAAGTAAAGTACGAAAATATTTACATTATTTAAAATTATTTTTTTAAATTCAATATATTAGAACCGAATAATACCCTCTCTAAGGTGTAAATGTGTTATTATAAGGAAGTAATGCTTTCCATAATTAAAATAAGCATGTAGGGAAGTTATTCTTTTATAAACTTAGCTAAATATAGAAGCAACCGTTAGTGACCTAAAGTAATAAAATATTAATGTAATTGCCAATTATTTTATGATAGTGTAACATGATATTGAACGTAAAATTTAAAATAATTATAGTGATTGTATGTGTCTTATGATTGTTTGGTTTTATTATACTATATTATTACTTTTATTGCTACAATAAATGCTGTATATACTATAATTAGAGAAATTAAAAAACGGTTGAAATTTATTATTTACATATCGAATACTTTATTTTATAGTCGCATAAAAAATTTCGAATTAAAAAAATCATACGTATAAGCTTACCTATAAATAATAGATACAAATACATATCAAGGAAGTATCATAATTCTTGGTTTGCTATTTCTGGACGTTTCAGTCTTCTTACTTCTTAACTTTTTATTAAGAAATAATAAATAAAAACACCGTTTCTTCACAACGCCTCATATTGTATTTAGTACATTCTCAATTGCTACAATTTTTTAAATTATAATTGCTACAAAAATTATGTAATAAAAGTTATTTTTACCTTAAAATTATGCATAATGTGCAAAGTATTCCTCACTTCTTTCACGTCGCAAAAACGAACCTTTTTTGATCACGTGCTCATTTTTGATGAAGAACGAATCCCTTCAAAAGTACTATTCCATCCCCAGACGATTTCGTTGCCTATGGTGGACTGTAGCCGGTATTATTCACTACGAGTATCTGAGCAGGAACCAAACAATTGCGGGTGCGATCTACTCTATGGAACTTCAGCGTGTGGAGGATGCTTTACTTCAGAAACATCCAGGGCTAGTATATCGGATGAAAAAAATTTCTGCTCTAGTATGAAAAATTCTCCCCCATCCCCATATTCGCTCGATATTTCCCCAAGTGATTATTATTTTTCTTGGCTTTCAATAATCACACGCGGAATAAAAAAATTACAAACAAAACAGAGGTTGAAAGGAAAGTGAATAGATTTTTAATTCTATAAACTTCACGTTTTTCAAAATTGAAATATGCAGACTTGTTTCTTATTAGGAAGTGTAATAGACTGTGAAGGCGATTATTTTAATCAATAAAACCAATCAAAAAAATTCTATATACGCGTAAGTTTTATTTAAAGAACCCGCATGGATTTATTGGTTTCTTGATATAAAGGCTGTTTTAAATTGCGCGTTCTTTTTAAAGAATAAATAAAACATAGATGGCGCATTGAATTTGTCTGGGTATGTGGGCATTTAAAAAGTGCGATGTATGACATTTATAAAAATAGCTTCGTAAACGGTACAACAATGCGTTCAAATTGTTGAATTATTTTATGAAAATCAGCGTTCTGTGAGAAGAGATTTTAGAAAATTACGTGAATTTTATGGTTTACATAATCGTCCATCTGAAAGCACTATTGGTGCGGTTCCGTGGAAGATCAAAAAAGTGAAAAATACAGTCGTAGTGATCGTTCACAAGAAAATATTGGTTTGGTTCGTGAAAGTGTTGCTGAAGATCCTGAAATATCCATTAGATGGACATGTTCACAACAACTTGGAGTTAGTGGATCAACAACATGGCGTGTTTTACACAAGGATTTAGCTCTGAAAGCATATAAGGTTCAAATAACACAGGAACCGAAGCTATTAGGTCATTTAAAACGTCGTTCATTTGTCAATTTCATCAATGAACAACTAGCTGATTTTTCTCAAAAAATAATGTTTTCCGATGTGGCACATTTTGAACTTGGTGGCTATGTTAATAAACAAAATTGGCGTGTCTGGGATGACGAAAATCCACGAATTATTCATGAGAAATCTATGCATCCTATCCGAGTTACTGTTTGGTGTGCATTATGGTCAGGTGGTGTAATTGGACCTTACTTTTTTGAAAATGCTGCTGGTGAAGCTGTAACTGTCAATGGTGATCGATATCGTCGGATGATAAGCGAATTTTTGTGGCCTGAATTAATGAATATTGATCTAGAACATATGTGGGCAACAACCGGCGCATGAGCCGGATCCGGCCCGCTGTGAGATTTGATCCGACCCACGAGACATTGTTGTATTATTTCGTGTCTGATATATATATCGCTAAAAATTATGAACACTACTTTAAGATGCACTACTTTTAAACGCGGCCCGCGAACGTATGTGCACATTAAAGTTTAGCCCACGACATGTCAAAGGTTGCCCATACCTGATCTAGAGGATATGTGGTTTCAACAGAATGGCGCTACGCCTCACTTTGCACACGAATCAATTGATTTATTGAGAGAAAAATTTCCTAGACGTGTAATCTCAAGAAACGGTGATGTTAATTGGCCACCAAGATCATGTGATTTGATACCGATACTATTTTCTTTGGGGTTATGTGAAAAGTCAGGTTTATAAAAACAATCCACAATCAATTCCTGCTTTGAAAGATGAAATTATTCGTGTCATTGATGAGATAGAGCCTCAATTATGTCAAAATGTCATTGAAAATTTTAACAAAAGAGTGGACGTCTGTGGAGCTGCAAGAGGAGGCCATTTGGCAGATATTATTTTTCGTATATAAATGTCATAATTGATACTTCAATTACCAATAAAAAGTTTTTGAAAGTAAATGCAAATTATGTGTTTTATTTACTCCTAAAGAAAACCGCGAAATTTGAAACAGCCTTTATTTAATTAACTTGGTTTTAAAATGAATATTACGAGTGTCCACAAATAATCGTAATCTCCACGCACCATGACTTACATCTAAAACGTCTTTCTTTTCCAAATGCGTAACAAATGAAAGAGACCATATTTAAGTTTCTTTCATTTGTTAAAAATAATTGCTAGTGTTTTAAAACTAAAATATTTTTTGGAAGTTATTCTTTAAGTTTGTTTCATTCTCGTATCTATAGATTCTTAGAAATAATTTAATTACAGTCTACCTATGCATGTAATTATAACAATAGTTCGCATTCAAGTCTTGTGGTTATTAATATTCTATTCTTTAATTCAAATTTTGCAATTTGTATTTATTACTATTATATTCACTGTGCTGGATTCATTATATTGTGTAAATTGAAATTCAATTTACATTTCTCTTTCTATTTAGTACTTACACGGATTAGAATAATCATTACATATTTTATAGGTATTGGAGATTTACCATATTAAATTTTTTATTACCATAATGTGTCATAATCTTGAAGGTAAATTTTAATGAAGACTGTGGTTGATTAAATTAATTAATTAAGATTAATATAACCCCTTTCCACAATAATTTCCGTACTCTGTATACATATTTCGACAACTAATCATCAGCAGATAATTAATCGCAGTGTCAGAACATCTTCTTAATGTAAAAAATAAAAATAATGTATTTAATGCAGACAAAGAACCGATTCCAGACTCGTGCTTCTACGATTCTTGGAAAGATACGATCATTGCAAAGACTAGTATTGAACGGCACAGGGTGTATAGGATGTATAAATACGAGTACTTCTTAAAATACATAGGAAATGTAAATTCATCTTTTGATGACATCCGGTAAGAATTCCCTTCCTATTAGTCAAAATAGGTCCGTTTAATCTCTGCATCTATAAGTGATGATTATTGGAAATGGCCTCCCTAATTGCACAATTACATATATAATAAATAAGATATTGTTCAGTTCACCAATTACACAGCATTCTCTTCTTCTCATGATTTCGTTTTACAATTGCCGATTGCCCGTTCTCTCATACCCTCTGTTTCTTACAAGATTAGGATGTAGTGAATCCACGGTTGTAGTAATTACCAATGACAGACTGAAGAGACCATGTACAGTGGGTGTAAGAAAAGCAATGCATGTGGCCAATATATACACCCAGTATTCGCAATGTTGTTTTGCGAAATTTTGAATTTAGAAAAACATTTCAAGTATACTATTGCAACAAAATCCTGGATTTGGTAACTAAAATTACAATTAAGATGACGACTGTCATGGCTATGGCAGTCGAATACAAGGCAATGGAATAGGCGTATAGATCGTAAAGAAGAACATAGCAGCTCCATTCGAGGTACATCATACAGGACGATTTTTGAATAAACATTTGTCCACTGAAGCTGGAGTAATTACTGGAATCGTCAGAATTAAATTCGCCAAATAATGACGTGGTACTAATTTCGATATTGCTTCACTTTCTTCTAAAATAACACACATAAAACTTTTAACTTTGTTCTCTATAGGACATAATGTGAAGGTTCTTTTGGTACTGAAGAACTTATAGTTAAGAAAGGTGAAAGTCTTTGGTTTTATACCAATAGCACCTGTGGCGGCAAGTGGTGGTGCAAAACGCGTATGTCTGGTTGGCGTAGGGGATAACGATTATTTTCGTTCCGTGTCAGTGACAGTAAACAAATTTTAGTCCGACCTATTTTTGCATAACCAGTGTCCATACTCCTAAAACAAAATAATTTTTTTAAATGAATTACTTCATTAACTTCCACTGTTTTAATTACACCCTTCTATACAAGGACTAAATCTTTTGACAGCATCATTTTTTAAATTTAAACAACAAAAGAACATGAACAAATATTTTGGATGATCCATTTTCGTCTGTATTTCTCTATGTTTATATTTTTTTAAATTAAACTGTCATGGTGACATTAATGTCCAAGCTATATAGGTACCTATTTTCCTCTATTCCCAATATTCAATACTTTAAAACTTTAATTTTTATTTTTTTCTAGTAATTTATTATAATATGAAAAGTTAAATTATCTAAGTGGTTTGAAGAAGAATGTTTGACAAGTGACGACTATTTTTGTCGATACATTGTTATAGTCGATTTCTAAAGTATCTGTTGTTAAAGTTACGGGACGGTTGTTGTAAACAATAAATTTGAGGTAACCCCACAGAAAAAAATCACGGGGTTAAATCTGATGAGTGCACTGGTCGCGAAATGTGGCCTCTGTTCGAGATTAGCCACACAAGGAACATTTCACTTTAAAAGAACATTAAAATTTGTGATGTGTAACATATACACATTTTGAAGAAATTAGAAAAAAGTTCTCGATAATTAGCACATAATGTAGAGAAGTTACGGTCACTGTGGGGTTGTGCTCTTCGAAAAAATAAGGTAAAATAATCTCTACACCTGGTAATAGACTCCAAATTATCCCATCCGATTTTTTTTGTTTGGAGATACATTAGAAAAGGTGAAAATGTACTTCATCACTGAAAAAGACAAGTAAAGTGCCAACGAACGTTTCGCATGCTGTTTGTCATGTCATAAAATCACGTTGCCTAAGTTCTTATCCAACAACTATTTAAATGGATAAAAGTGAAGGATTCTCCGCAATATAAGATCTGACAAGCGACGGATAGCTGTATGTTTTCGGGTAGAGCGCCAAGGAGATTGTAAACTTTGTTCGAAGTGACTCAATATTGACGGATGTTTCAACGGTCCATGTTATTCTTGGTCTTCTGCGAAACATTTTCAATTGCTCTGAAGGAGTACACTTATGATAAAATTGATCCTCGAGTAGAAAGAGCACTTCGATAATAAATTTTGTAAACTAAAAGAAATACATGCCGCAACGCGACAATCGGTCGCCCTCGTGAAAATTAGGCTTCTACTACCAATGCACGTTACTCTCTTAACCAGAGCATATTGATGATTGGAGGTAGCTCAATACAAACATCCTTACCAACGTTCTTTTATGTTCATCTATTCCACACACCTGCTTCCACTAGCGTCACCACACCGAATTGAAAAGAGAAGGTTGCACTATCACACGTGCTTATGATTGATTTATTTTTGCGCTGGGTTTAGTACTTCTTCATTGTGTCATAGGTTGTAAGTCCGTGGGGAGATTCAAATAAAAGCACCTTCACTATATAAAATTTATTTAATATAACAACGTTCGGATATTGTAGAGGCGAAGTTGTTGAATTGGTGTTGTTCGCTTAGGAAGTAACGAAGTAAGTTTGCCCGTCACCTTCTTAGCTACTAAAGTCGGTCGTTTAGTGTTAAGTGTATAAAATGTGACGACGTAGTTCCAGGAAAGAATCATAAAAGTAAAAAATTTATAAAACTTTTAACTTTGTTGTCTAATTCTTTCTTTCAGAGAACTGCTTTATGGTCACTAATAAGTTTTTGTTGCCTTGTTACTTTTGTCATTTATAATCCTACCATTCTTCTATAGCCTTTAATTAGATTTACTAGCTATTCAAAACAAATTAGTTGCTCTAACTTTTCATGATCAATTTCTATTTTTAGGTTTATGTTCTTTATTTAGACAGTATAAAAAATCGGTCTTTACATCATCACTGCTTTACATCTATTATCGATAATAATAATAATCGCAAAATTAATCTATTTCATGTCAGAAATTCAATTTAATTTATGGCATTTGCCAAAAATCTACTTAATGTCAAAATGATACTTGTTTCGATATGCCGATACATATAAAGAATATCTTGAAAATCAACTTTTATTTTACTAATTTACAATTGCACCTATTACATCATTGCAGCTATGCATCTGGGGATATTACCTACATTATTATTTTGTCACCAACTTACTTGTGGATTTATACTATTTGGATTCGTTGACAGATTAAATGCCACTTCACGCTAGCTATTTGCTTGTTTTCTGGAAGGACCAGAACCTGTCTGCTTTAGTAATAGGGGACTGCATTTATTATTTAGATATTTATTCGTGTGTATGAATCATTAATTTGTGAAACAAGTTCACTTTGTATATCGCGAAATTTGAACAGTTTCTTCGTGATATACACAGTCTGTTTCAGAAAAAACGGAACTTTTTCAATATAGTAATTCTTACTTGCGCCATCTATTAAAAAAATATACGTCAGTAAGGTAGAAATTTCATCAATGTTACATCAAAATATCATGAAATTTGCATTATTAGAAGTAGAGAAATTGCGCATAAACTAACAGCGTGTATTTGGCATTGGTTGAAAAATCAATTTTGAATAAAAAGCAAATATCAAGTTCTGTTTCAAACAAGGTAGATCGACGTAAGTGGCGACGAACATCCTAGTGTAAAAAAATCTGTGGTTACGGAAAGTAATATCGCATTTGCACCAAAAGTTTGTACCAACTAGTCAAACAGTCGCTGCTGTAGATTACCTTGGTGTTTGAAGTGTCTTTTGGCGCATATTCGTCGTGTGCGCCCTCAATATCGTGAAAATGGCAGCTGGCGTTTGTTGCAGGCCATCTCATCGCTCGACGCTTATCACTGATTTTCTAACTACAAATGGCATTTTAACCATTAACCATTCACCGTATTCACCGGATTTTGCCCCCTGTGATTTCTATCTATTCTCCAAATTACATTTGCCGATGAAAGTTATTAAAAAGGTGTCGACAGCGATCTCAAAGACATCTCTAAAGATCAACTTAAAAATTCGTTCGACATGTTAATTGACATCAAGTACAAATATTGTGTCTTTTTTAAAATTTAAAATCTAAGTGATTAAATCTGTAGATACCACTCTTTCCTTTATCAGTTGTCTTTCCTTTTTCTTTTAATGTAACTACAAATATATGTATTTGTGCTTTTTAAGAGTTAAATTGACAGTGAACAATATATTGGATTAATAACCTGTTTCTATTCTATGTATAATAAATAAATAAAATATCTTGAAGGAACTACATTTACATTATAAAATGCAGTAAAACCCCAGTTACCCGCGTCTCCATTATTCGTGTTCTTCGCTAATCCGTGTGTTACGTATTTCGCGTCTAATTCGGACTCAATTACCCGGCTATATTTCGCTTATGTGAAAGTCTGGGAATTCCTGAATATCAGATTGAGTTTGTGTGAGTTACGTGTTTCATATGCTGCATATTGAATTTATGATGTATTATTATTACCCATATAAATTGTTCTTGTTACAGGTGAGTCAAAGAATAAAATTAAGTGTATTACACACAAATTTTATTGTGCATGTATATTACAGAAACAAAGTACATTTTAAACATTATATATATATATATATATATATATATATATATATATATATATATGTATATATATATATATATATACAGTACTGTGCAAAAGAAAGAAGCACTTAATAATATTTTCCAAAATTTATTTACTAAAACGTTTTTACTAATAACTATTGGGTTAACTTAATTTATAATACCCAATACGTCTTTCCAAGAAGGATTCACTTATTGGTAGAAATATAATCACTGGAAACTTCCAAGTTTATAACATCATACTTCCGCGTAGGGGTGAGAAATCGATCGCTTGATAAAAGGAATAAAGTAATAAATTTTATTGCCCCACAATCCTGTGCAATAAAATTTCAAGGGAGAACAATTTATCTATAAGATTTTCTTTTTCATTCAGTGGTAGAAACCTTACAGAGCGGTTCTACAACAGAATTTATTTAAATTCTTAAAAAATGCGCCTACGGGTGAAATTTTCATTTTAAGAAAAAATTGTTAGCCGTAAATTATTATAGTATATAAATGTTCCCGGTATGCCGTTGACATACCGGGAACACAAATTACACTTTTTAAAATTGCATTTTAAATGAATATGTATACGTAAATATGTAAAAATCATTGAAGTATATGTAGCTAAACCTGTTTGTATCTGTACGTAAAAATATACAACGCAATGTACGTCCCTTTTTTGTGCATTTTCGATTTTCCATGCTTTTCAATTATCCGGCAACGTTTTCCCCGTTAATATTTCGAATAATCAAGCTTCTGTTATACTGAAGTAAGTAGGCAAAATTTACCACCACTTCAACAACAAATTAAAATTAATAAATGTAACATAAATAACAACTGCCCGAATAATCCAATGCCGAAAGACTTGGAAATTTCCGAAATTACATATTTCAGGTAAATTGTGCCTACCTCAATTACAAATGGTGCAAAAAATTAGCTATTAACAGTCCAAGTATTAATTGTAAAACCTCTACCTTTAATGAATTATATTGAGAAAAAATAAATAAAAATGAATGCATATAAACTCAACAAATTGTTGTTGTAGGCAGTTGTAACTCCTGACCGGCACGACGAGTTAATTTTAAAGGATTACTTTGGAAAGCAGTTTGAATTCGTGCAACATTTTCTTCAGAAACACGAGGGCGGCCAGGATTCTTTCCTTTACATACACATCCTATATCTACAAACTGTCGATACCATCTGCGAATGTTCCACCCATTCGGAGGATCAATTTGGTAGCTCAACCTGAAAAGTCTTTGCACTGTAATCACGGATTGCACTGCAAACTCGAGAACATTAAATGATTTCTGCTGCGGAGTAGCCATTTTAAACATATGACGGTTGCCAAGAAAACAGAAGACAACTGAGATCTAGCGACTATTAAATACACTAGACCATGTATTCGCTTCTCCAATAGCCGAGCCGAGGCGCAGCGATCTATAGTTTGGACAAAATAATACTTCGTAATACGTATATTCTTTTTGAAACACGCTGTATATAATTATGATAATCTTAATCAAAAATATTATGTGAAGGTATACAATAGCAATAGCTTCACACAGTCAAATTATTTTTCTGGTGTTGGAAAAATTCTATTCTCCAACATCTCGAAATCGAAAGGTAACTCAGATACTATAACATTTATTGAAATCGAAAATATGCTATTCTCTTCATACGATTTGCGCTGTTATTTAGGATTCAAGTGTACTAGAAATTATACCATAATTAAAGAATGGCTTGTAACATCATAACTTCTGGAAAATATTATAATAAAAACGGTAGCAGGTAAAATAGAGAGTTTATTGAATAACTTAATTCTGTACGATATTCCAATAATATAATCAAAAATAGATTTTTAATTTATTATTCAACATTGAGGAAGATAATGGAGTGACTATAAAACGTGCCTTTCAGATGATCGCGTCTTAGCATGTCCACAATTGCCTACGCAGTTTAAATAGGTAAGAAAGAGTACAATTCCTTAAAAGCCATACTTACAAAAGCACAGCCATTGCATATAATGCCTATGTGAGGTAAGCATAACTGCTCTAGAGTTATGTACTCAAATGAAGTCGAATTGACGCATTCAACTTTCATGACAAAATTATTTGGCGACGAAAAGGTGTGGATCTCTTAACTGCTAACATTAAAAACATAGCCAAGTTTTCTCCGAGCGTAACGATTTCTGTGAATTTCTCTAATAAATATACGAATGAGATTTGGTATTTTGCCAAGTCCGTGAAAGGTCGTGTAAATACATTATGCCTGTAATTAATGGTCAATCTCATGATTTCCAAAACTGCGCCTTCTGAGAATATTTTACATGTCGCAGAACAGAAATTGTACGATTAATATGTAAACTACTTAACGAAAGAAATAATTAAGCTATACTAAAAATAAACCTGAGCGTGACATTGAAATGCAAAAAATTCTACACTTCCTACAGAACAGGGAAAGTGATATATGTACGTGTGTATGTAAGTACGTTGGTAATTTTTTATCTACAATTCCAATTTAAAAGTCAATGATTATTTAGCGAAATCGAAAATGTATTCCTGTCTAAAACGAGATCATATCTAAATAGGCTTGCAATTTAGAAAACAATTAGTATATAATTTAAAATAAATATACGAAACTTAAGAAAATACCCAATGTAGTTGGAGAAATTATTTAATACACTTTATTAAGTATATAACTATCTCTTCGCAGAATATGTGTTCAACAAAATACCTAAAATAGCATGACACACTTTTTAAATTCGAAAAACAGCAGCTAATTAAAAATAAAAAGTAAAAGCAAATTCTATCAGAGATGGATTTGATTCCTAAAAGTTGTGTGAATGAATATACTAACATCCTGTATATTTGTATACCGGGGTGAGGTACACGGAATCTTGCATCCCGTTTTGTGAATTAAACGCCTCAAAAGTATAAACGATACAATGACGAAGATAAAAATAAAACACACAAATAAATTCATTAATTTCGCTTCAATTAATAAAAAAAAGTTAAATTGAAAGTAGCGCATAAGTTCCCGGTAAATTGAGCAAAATGTCTAATATAATAAAATTAGCAAATTAACAAAACATAGTCATAGGTTAGAAAATCTAGTTTTTATAAAGCAATTCTAGATAATAAAATAAAACAAATTAAGCAATTTTTCCCAAAACTGGGTCAAACTTCATTCACAAAATGATATCGACAGAATTAGAATTTATAAATTAAGATTAATTTACTTAATAAGTATTCATCTACATAGAAAATTTCAATTGTTTCAGATAGCAAAAAAGGAAGGAAGTAAAAAGTATTTCTAGAATACGTAGAAAAATTATTTAATGAGTATCGACAATAATTACGCTAAATGAGGTTATTAAATTTCATAAAAAAAATAAGAAAAAAAAATTAACTGATATCGGCAATGTCGACAAAGTTTTCAGCGATGGTTGAGTTTAACCACGTGGTAACGCCCTTAAGAAACGAATTTCACACTTAAATAAGAGCTCGATCTGTGCACTTAATTAGTGCTTAAAATTTCAATGCTTGATTAGCACTTAAAATTTGTAGTTTATTAGTATTAAACATTCGTACTCGTTCAGTACTTAAAAATTTTGTTTGATTAGTACTCAACAACAAGAGAAGAAATTAGAAAAGTCATACAACGTATTCAAGATGAAGATGGATAAAAAACATACGTAGTTCTTTAAACGATTTGCAGTTCAGCTTATTTACTGTAAGGTGGCGCTGTCGGAAATATATTGGTCGTATTATCTGAGATTTTTTAGCTCGAATAGCATTTACAGACTGCTAGCATATATTGTTGTCTGCTTTAAGTAATTTTTTAAATAAAGTGAGAGTTGCGAAAAATGGAATTAACGGGCGAAAATTTTCGAGCCATAATTTTCTACAATTTTAGAGACTCTCCCTCAACAAGAGTGTTCCCACTGGTGACTGTTGAACGGTGGTACGACGGTACAGCGTGGACATGTTTCTCTCAAAGATGAGCATCGCGAGGGATGGCCTGCCACTGCAGTTACTTCAGAAAACATCGACGCCGTGTACAATATGTTAAAGATAGACAACCACTGCACTTATAGAGATATTCAGACATCATTGGGCATAGGTATGGTCCAAATCAGAACTATTCTGTTGCCTGAAAACTTAGCGTTCGAAGGATACCATACAATTCAACGAAATCTCAAAAAAAGCGCGTATGAATAGTTGCAAAAATGCTTAAAAATTCAACCGAGGTCAAGCAAAATCAGTGTACGATATCATTACAGGTGACGAAAGTCGGATTTATTGTTACGAGCCAGGAAGCAAGCGACAATCGACTCAATGGATCTTTAAAAACGAGGAGAAACACACAAAAATTGAGACGCGGACGAAGCTCTGGCAAGACAATAATGGCTTCCTTTTTCGGATGCACCAGTTATCTTGCTGCATTCCACTAGAAGATCGTCGCACAGTCAATGCTGAATGGTACACAACCATTCGTTTGCCAACCGTGTTCCGAAATGTACGCAGAAAACGACCAAGGCGATGCACCGTCACACACGCATGTCAAACGTCAGAGATTTTAGCTCCTTCACGTGCGGAATTGATGACTCATCCGTGTTATAGTCCCGACCTGGTACCTTGTGACTTGTTAAAGACAAAATGGCGGAGTGAAATTTAATACTTCGGAAGCGACTATGGAGCCTATGAAAAGTTCGTATCCAAGGTGAAAAATAATGGATCCAATATTTTGAGAACTGGTTCCACCGAATGCAGATATATAGATCATAAACAATAAAAAAAATTATTTTTTTCTGTATCATTCGCAAAATTTTTTAAGCAACTTAAATACCTTCTAAATGAAGGGAGTACTATGAGTAGTACATTTAAAGCAAATTTCAATAATTATTTCACAATAATTAAATGTACTACTTAACATTAGCAATTCATAAAGACGTTACAAGCCCAGAATTACTCTGATGAAACTAACACACCAAAATAAGTCTTTATGTTCAAAAACCTTGAAAATAAAATTCAATAGATCTTCAAAATTCGAAAGCAAAAGACGCGCACGAATACGCAAAATTAAGAAGATCATGCATTACAAAACCAAATGAAGGAATAGACACAAAGACCTCAAAATAACTACAAATAAAGACAATCACACAACGATTATAAACTCACGAAAAAGACACTTAAAACTAATTTTTAGACAACTCAAAAACGAAGCAATAGCTAGAAAAATGTTTCAAAACATGTGAATAGAAAAGAAAAATAATTACGTTTAACGACAACCAACATAAGTAAACTCAAATAAAATATATAATTTCTACATCGATTATTTAATATAAGTATAGAAATACGGTAAGTGACGACATGGTTATAAGAGATGTAGACAATACATAATATTTATGGAAAACCTATAAATAAAATTGCATCTATGAGAGCAATTAGACGTAAAATACTATGGAATTTAAAGAAATCTATTAATCTACAAGGTATGAATGAATAAGCATCTAATTCTCCATAGTAAGTAGCTAATTATAGGTTACGTTAAACGACTGTATGATATAAGGTCTAGTAAAAAGAAATCCATTATTTTTGCATTAAATTGAAGGTTTTATTTAGCATAGTTAGAATGATCCGACTTAGGTCAAATATGCACCGTTTTGTTCGATAACTTGTTACCATTTTGAAGGTAATTTCATAATGCCTCTCTCATAGAAACCCTCGTCTCTATTGGCAAAAAACTGGGACAGTCGATTTTCACAAGCTTCTCTTGAGGCGAATTTTTCACCAGCAAAATCATTCGCCATAGACAGGAACAGGTAGTAATCACTTGGTGCTAGGTCCGGACTATAAGGTGGATGCATAAGAACCTCCCAACCAAACTCCCGGAGCTTCTGGCGAGTCACTATCGATGTGTGTGGCCTGGCGTTGTCCTGATGGAACACAATTCCTCTCCTATTGGCCAAAGCTGGCCGCTTCTGGGCGATTGCTTCCTTCAGACGGTCCAATTGTTGATAGTACAGGTCCGAATTAAGAGTTTAGCCGTAGGGAAGCAGCTCATAGTAGATAATTCCTTGCCAATCCCACCAAACACACAGCAAAACCTTCCTGACCGTCAAGTCTGGCTTGGCCACCGTTTGCGCCGGCTTACTACGATTCGACCACGACCGTTTTCACTTGACGTTGTCGTAAGTGATCCACTTTTCATCACCAGTAACCATCTGCTTCAAAAACGGATCGATTTTGTTGCGATTCAGCAGCGATTCGCAGATGGAAATTCGGTCCATGAGGTTCTTTTGCGTTAACTCGTGTGGCACCCATACATCAAGCTTCTTTTTGTATCCAACCTTATTTAAATGGTTCCAAACGGTTTTTTGTGCAATGTTTAGCTCCTGGGCAATCGAAACAGTGCTTACATCGATATTTTCGACAATTGGCCTTCCAGAGCGTGGTGCATCTTTGACATCAAGATTACCGGAACGGAATCGACGAAACCAAAATTGCGCATGATTGACTGTTACAGTATCAGGACCATAAACACTATTCACATTTTTAGCCGCCTGGCTTGCGTTTTCGCCTTTATCGAAGAAAAACTGTAAAATATGGCGTATTTTAACTTTGCTGGTGTCCATCTTTGACGCGCGCCCAAACAATATTAAGTCAAGTAATCACAAAACTGTCTGAGAAGTTCGTTTAGTACGAAATCTTATCTTTCGAACGCCATCTAGCGGAACGCGATCGCACTTATACAACGCGAGATACAGATTACTAAAGCCATCTATTGGAAAAATAATGGATTTCTTTTTACTAGACCTTATATATGTATATACAAAGAAGCAAAGAGAACATATTTAATAGAAATAATAATACTGGGACCAGTAACTATGAGGATAACAAAGTAACGAAGGTGTTACAGATACACGATCAAGTAGAAAACATTGAATAAAACTAAGATTAACGAAACGAACATATTATTAAATACAGAGGAACATATTTATGCCGGATAATTAATATTATTCAGTGTCTTTACTATAATAATATTAAGTTAGATCATAATGTTAAGCTAACAAAAACGTAACAAGCAGTGATATTAAGTTTGTAGTATCTAATGTATAGGTGTGAATTTTAGTTCGATTTTTATAATATCTATATACTAATCTACATATTAAGTTAATAAAATATTTATTAATTTTCTGCAATAACATGGGTCGAGCAGAGCTCTGCATCCTCATAAAAATTGAATTAAAAATGAAGGGAAAATATACAAATTTATCTAAGATGAAATAGATTACTAATGCGTCAAGGTATTACTGAATATCAGTTTTAAACTAAGCAATTTCATTTGATATTTTTTCACGGTCAAAATAATTATTATATATTTATTTCGACAAACGATTAAATTTTTTAAACAATGAATATACAGTTTTATTTGAGCTAATAGATTACAAAAAATTACCACAATGTGCTGTAAAATATCCCTTGTTTGGTTCTAATACAATACCGTTATTTAGCACACGCATGTACATACATTTTGACAACAGATACAAAGGCAGAAAATATTTTGGCCTCGATTATACGAGGATAGCCGTTTATATTTCGGGAACTGGCAACACTGCTAGTGTTGTCTCCGATCTGATGATTGCATCGTGAAGTTTGTCATTTTTGACAATATATTTACCTTGACAGTTTTTTTTATCCGGTCGCTATTTCTATTGTTGACTGTAACTTGGAAATTTTATGTCAGCGAAAAAATGGAATTAACTCGCGAACATTATCGTGCAATTATTTTTCATAACTTTCGGCGCGAATTATCTCAACAAGAATGCATCGACAAGCTGAATTCTTTATATGGTGATGAAATACCATCGAAAACTACAGTATATCGTTGGTATAATGAATTCAAACTTGGACAGCGTTCTTTGGACGATGAATTTCGTGAAGGTCGTCTACAAATGTTGTTGTGTCAGAAAACATTAATGCATTGTCTGAATTGATAATGCAAGACTGTCATGTGACATACCGTGTGATCGAGGCATCTTTAGGTATTAGTAACACCAGCGTGCATAAGATCCTACATGAATATTTAGCTGTTAAGAAGCTACGTTCACGTTGGATACTACTTAATTTGACAACCGCTCAAAAGAGAACTTGCATCAATTGGTGCCAAGAAATGCAGAAAAAATACAATGGTGGTGCTTCAAAGAACATAGTCGTCACAGGCGATGAATCTTGTATCTATACGTATGTGCCCGATAGTAAACAGCAGTTGAGTGTGTGGGTATTCCAAGATGAGGCAAAACCAACAAAAGTTGTTCGCGCTCAAAGCACATCAAAACAAATGGTCGTCTGTTTTTTCGGAAAAACCGGTCACGTTGCAACCGTACCTTTAGAGAGTTGTAGAACAGTTAATTCCGAATGGTACACAACTATTTGTTTGCCAAAAGTTTTTGAAGAAATAAGGAAAACAAACCGAAAATGACAAATCATTCTCCACCATGACAATGCGAGCTCTCACAGGTCGGTTCAAATAATTGAATATTTGACAGGGCAAAACATTGAATTTATGAGCCATCCGCCATAAAGCCCTGATCTAGCACCCTGTGATTTCCTTTTGTTCCCACACCTGAAAAATAAACTGCGTGGTCAACAGTTTTCTATGCCGAAAGAGGCAGTTGAGACATTCAAAACTCATATTTTGGGGATACCGCCTTCACAGTGACAGCAATGCTTTTCAGATTGGTTTAAACGAATACAAAAGTGCATTGATTTTCAAGGAGAATATTTTGAAAAGCAATAAAAGTATTTTCGATAACAAATTTTTTTTTTGTTTGCTATTCCCTAAATGTAAACGGCTAGCCTCATAAGTTCCATTACAAGTTCTACACAAGTTATAGTTTACCATATTACACCGATAGCTAACAGAAGGAAACTATTCTATTTAGTAAAGGAAGCCAAAACCAAGGGTTTAAAAATAAATCAAGAGAAAACGAAATATGTCAGAAACACACGAAAAACAGATAACACAACTAATTTAACAATGAAAAAATACTGACAAAAACCTTGGAGCTTATGATTAACGGCAAAGCTGGAAATAGAACTTACTGATGATATAGATTGTTGAAAGACAGAAACCTAAACGAGACAAACAAAATGAAGATGATAGGACGGGTATAATATGCCCCATGGAGAGAGACGAAAGAAGATCTAGAATAATTAGAATGATTATGCAATTTATGTGTTCGGCCTGTAAGTATATACTTATGTATGTATACATAAATTTCACTAACAAAAGGATTGTGGTCACCATTTTCTGAAATAGTAGTAGGAGTATAATAATACTGTTAATATATCCTAGAAAATCAAAATTCAGTGACTAGCAGAACACATAGTATCTGAAAAATATAATGGGTGAATTATGTATTCGGCATTTAATTACAAAATATGTACATTTCATATATAAACTATATACGAAAATAATAAAATCTATATGAAAAAAATATTTCTTCTGACAAATAATGGACGTCCATTGCATCTACTACTTTATGTTACAAAACCATATTTAAATGAAATTATCTACTGTAAATATTGTGTATTTAAACAGACTGCTTATTTCCGGCTAAGACATTTCTGACTAAAGTTCTTGTAATATATTTTCATAGTTTTGTATCTTACAAAATATTATTTCGCACAAGTTGAGTTAAACAAACTTCAAGAACAGCGAAAACTATTGTGTATCTAGGCCGATACCATTTCGAAACTTTGCTATACAAAGCACGGCAGCTACAGACATGCATGGTTATTTGTTATTAAGAGATATGTATGTATTAAGATAATTTTTTGTACTTTGACTCTGTTGGATCTTTCTTACTAATTTCAATGTCATTAAATCAAAATTTATCATCTCAATCTACCAATGCCATCTTGACACACTATTAACTAGACAATGAAACGGCTATTGATACTAACGGAAATAAATACGACCTGCAAACCTTGTAAGCGTATATACTTAGATATACAATCACGAACTCGCTAAATGTATACTGAGTGATTGTACATATATGTGATATTCGTTAGCGAATTCATTTAAAGAAAAACATAAAATGGAAACTAAACATAATAGGAATAAAAATTTAAGATTAGTTGTAATATCTATTAAATAAGTAAAATATATTCTATATATATATATATATAATTATAGTTCTAAATACAGGGCGTTTCAAAAAGAATATACGTATTTCGAATGCATATATTTATTAAACTTAAAGACATACGAATATGAAACTTTACACACATATTTACGAACCTCTCAAGTTCAGACTACAGATGCTCAATATGTCCTCCACCAGCGACACGAACAATATCACATCGATACTCAAATTCCTCCCATACTCGGGCAAGCATGTCTTTCGTCACTGATGTTATTGCAGTACGGATTCGGTTCTTCAACTCTTCCAGGTTCTGTGGGAGTGGTGATACATAAACGTTGTCTTTAACGAAACCCCACAGGAAGAAGTCACAGGGTGTCAAATCCGGTGACCGTGGAGCCCAGCTGAGACATGCTCCCTGACGACCAATTCAACAGTTCGGTAGAGTTTCATGCATACGTTCACGCCCTTGGCGACTCCAGTGAGGGGGTGCTCCGTCTTGTTGAAAAATGAAGTTGTCTTCGTGAAGCCTCGGAAACAACCAGTTTTGTAACATAGCGAGATGCTGCTGACCGTTAACCGTGTTTCCATCAAAGAAGAATGGGCTGTAAACAGATGATCGGGATATCGCACAAAACACATTGATTTTAGGCGAATGTCGTACATGTTCAATGGCTGCATGTGGATTCTGTAGACCCCAAATTCGAACATTGTGTTTGTTTACCAGACTACTAACAGGGAAAGTCGCTTCAACATTGAACACGATGCGTTGTGCGAAAGTGTTATCATTGTCAATAGCATCATGAATCTCGTTACAAAATGCCACACGTTTCCGTTTGTCATCAGGACGCAGAGCTTGTAACAACTGTAACTTGTACGGCTTCATAACCAACCGACGTCTCAAAACACGCCAAATTGTTGTTGTAGGCAGTTGTAACTCCCAACTGGCACGACGAGTGGATTTTGAAGGATTACGTTGGAAAGCAGTTTGAATTCATGTAACATTTTCTTCAGAAACACGAGGGCAGCCAGGACTCTTGCCCTTAGATACACAGCCTGTATCTACAAACTGTCGATACCATCTGCGAATGTTCCACCCATTCGGAGGATCAATTTGGTAGCTCAACCTGATACGTCTTTGCACTATAATCACGGAATTGCACTTAGCGAACTCGAGAACAGAAAATGATTTCCAAGAAAAACAGAAGACAACTGAGATCTAGCGGCTATTAAATAAACTAGACTATGTATTCGCTTCTCCAATAGCCGAGCCGAGGCGCAGCGATCTATTGTTTGGACAAAATAATACTTTGTAATACGTATATTCTTTTTGAAATACGCTGTATAATAAAATGAATTTATTTGTTTAATTAAAACTTGGGTAAATTGCCCCAAGTTTTGTATGCCGTAAATTGTTATATAACAATAATTTAGAATGTAGATATTCTAATTTAATTACAAAAAGAATGTTTCAATTAAATTTTTTGAACGCGATATTAATGTTAAAATACCAAGTCAATAAACCATGAAATGAAATGTATTTATTAAATATAAATTTATTATACATTACTTTTTAGTCTTGCTAATAATTTCTGTGTTATTTTAAATTCTTCATGAACAACGAATAAGAATCTTACAGAAAATAATTATAATCTTTCTTTTTGGATATAACTTGTTATTAAATATCTGTAGTATATTTAATTAATTTAATCGTGTCTGCCACTCTTACCAACTTTTGAGATAAATTACTTGAATTCAAAAATAAACTTCTTACCTGAACAATAAAATTATATATATATAAATCAATGCTTGTCTGTATGTCCTTTATAGAATCGTAAACTATGCATTTGATCATGTGATGATCTTTAGCGAAGTTGTTGTTGCATGAGCCCACGAAGGTTTGGTTGGTACGACCAAATTTCGTTGACTTTGAAAACCAGCATGCGTATACAACTACAACGGGATGCATCGACTGGAAATTTTACAAAACAATTAATGTATATTGGAAATGGGCGAATGCAAATTGATGAACCTACGCAATGTATCACCTTGCCAACAAACTTCTGTAAGATCACAGAAAGCATAGACGAATTGCTGCAAAAAGTTTTCCCAAACATTACACAGAACTACAAAAATCATCAGTGGCTCAGTACGCGTGCTATATTAGCGGCCAAAAACATCGATGTCAATACCATCAACTTCACCATTGAGAATGGAATACCCGGCGAAACGACAACATATAAGTCCATCGATACTGTGGTGAATCAAGACGAAGTTGTCAACTATCCTACTGAATTCTTGAATTTGCTTGATTTGCCAGGCATGCCACCGCAAGTTCTTACATCGAAAATTGGCGTACCCATCATTCTTCTTCGAAACATAAATCCACCACGACTTTGCAACGGAACCAGACTCTCAATCAAGAAAATGATGAACAAAGTTATCGAGGCAACAATTTTGACCGGAAAATTCAAAGGTGAAGACGTATTGTTGCCACGTATCCCAATAATCCCGACAGGTCTGCCATTCGAATTCAAACGTTTGCAGTTCCCGGTACGACTCGCTTTCGCAATAACTATCAACAAGTGTGTGGATTAAATTTTGAGAATCCATACTTCTCACATGTGCAGCTCTATGTGGCCTGCTCACGCGTCGGAAAACCTTCTGATTTATTCGTTTACGCACCAGATGGGAAAACAAGAAATATTGTGTATCCCGCAGCACTTCAATAAATATCGAATTGGAACGAAACGCTGCAATGTCACAATTTTTTTAAAATGCACGAAATCAATAAAATGACTCAAAATGAATTGAATATTTGTGTAATGTCTTTCCTTCAAATTTATTTCAGTTGGTGGCGTAGTAAGGCGCGCAAGGCATATCTAGTTTAATATAAAATATACGAATTTTTATTTACGTATAGATACGGAGATAATTTCTATTGTTTCTAAAAATTATACATTAAAAATAATAACCTTTTTTCTTTGTCTTCTTATAATTTAAATTGTATAAACCCTTCTTTCTAATTCTGAATTAATATAATTTGAATTTAAATTCTTTTCTCCTTTCTGATCTTTTTAAATTTTAACAAATCTCGTTTCAACTTCACCAATATGTATTTGGTTTGTGTATATTGATTAAAGATCAATATGCCCACTTTCCAATATATATTAATTTATTTAAACTGCTATAAAATGTTAGTTATATAGACTTAAAATTTTGTTTAAAAACATATGAATTTATCTTTGTATAAGATAAGTTTTAATTTTGGTCTCTTCCACTTCAATGTTCGTATACTTCGACAACTAAGTAGTTTTACCGCGGATCCAGGTGCGAGATCGTGATTAATTATCTGCTGATGATGACAGCTTAGTTGTCTACATACGTATACAGAATGCGAACATTAATGTGAAAAGGGGTTTTACCTTTTCTGATTAATTCAATCAATCAAAATCTGCACTACGATTTGCCTTTTAATTCTAGCATTAAATTTTGTTTTAATTATATTTATTATGTATAACTACTAGAACATATTATTTCTGTGACTGAAATACACTATTCCAATTGTTTATTTCGATTAGCTTTACATGTCATTATCAAGAAACACTCTCGAGCTGGAGACACTCGTCAACCCACACACTAAGAGGATCAACATTACCGGTAAACTTCCTCCTTTTGAGTCTACTTTTCACATAAGGAAAAGACACAAAATCTCATGGAGCGAGATCTGAGCTTTAGAGTTATCTTCAAACCAGTTTTTGCTAACTTACAGACGTTAAAGTAATGGGTCCAGATGGAAAAACCGACTGGGTTATTTCAAGCGAGGATGAACGTTTTTAAGACCTTCATCAATCCGGTATAGCAATTTACGGATTTCGGCTTTTGTATTTCCAGCACTACGTGCAGCGTAAGACCTCGATTAGTAAAGAAGACGGCCACCATTTTCTTCTTACCGGATCAAGATTTCCATTCAGAAACCTTCAAAGAATAAGACTTCTTTACGTTTATTCTGTATTTTAGTGAGCACCTCACAGTAGTGAAGTAGAATTCATCATCTAACAAGATGCTATCGACATGATAAGATTTTCCATTTTTAAACATCAAGAGCACCTTGCAATTCGTCAATTAAGGCTTAGAGTACCCAAAGAAACAAACTTTGTTCACTCGAAGATGTTTTTGCAAAATGGTACAACTTACTAGTTCATGATTGCTCAGATATTCTTCGTTCTAGCATGCTTATCGGACTCAAGCTTCTTACTGACAGCTCTCGAATTCCATATACCATCTGAATACAATCGTACGATGCCGATAAAGGTATTCTAGAACAGAAGTAATTTTCTCCAAACACCGATCAATATTTAATCCACGAACTAACTTGCAGCGTAAAATTGACCGGCACTACTTTTGACCAAAACGACATAGCGAGTAGCTGTTTGCACTGCCACAGTTTTGGAGCAACTAACATATAGACCGAGCTACCGATTACAGTCTAGACCGGATGTGCAACAATCAGTTGCTCCATATTGCAAAATTTTGCAATGCTTTTTATACACTCTTTGTGATTCAAAATATTTACTACTTTTAACAATTCTTAATTTTTTTTAGTACCATATAAGTGTGTCTTCCCTTAGAGACGACGCATTTGAAAATTGGAATTTCTTTCAGACGGCGCCACCATTTGAAATTTGTGCTATTTGTGCTTGATTATACGTACCAATTCATTCTGAAACTATACACGTATCAACAACAGTTACAAATTATTCAGATTTTTTATCAAAATTTACATTCAATCATTAGAATCGTCCAAGGTGAAAAACAACTGAACGTCTTATACAAAAATTCGAATGAACATATTTACTTCATAACGTTCCCGTAGCAGTGAGACAAAGAAATGCAAGCAGTGAAGAAATATTGCAACTATATGTCAGTAGTTGAAATCTAAATATATTCAATAGCACCTCGATCTCAAGCATCAAACATTTCCAAAGCCAATTTATGGAAAATTTTGAAATATGATAATTTGTCACGTTGCAGATTCAGTAATTGGGTGTTAGAGAAACTTGAAAATCATCCAGAATTTCAAGAAAGTTATCTTCAGCGACGAAGCTCACTTTTGTCTTAGTGATTTCATAAACAAACAAAATTCTGTTTTGTCTTTTAGGATCTAACTTAACAATTTATCTGGTCTTAAAAATTAGGCACAAGTAATGTATGTCTGGTGTGCATTTTATGCCGGAGAAGTGGTTTGACCTTATTTTTTCAAAGAAGTTAGTACCTCATTACTGTGATTGGTAATGGAACTAATTTTCTGGGCCAAATTGGATGCTCTCAACTTGGACACCTGGTTTCATCAAGGCGTTGCCACTTGCCATATTGTCGTTAGACAGTTTATTTACTGAAAAAGAAATACCCTAATTAACACCTTTAGGCTTCTTTCTGTTAAGTTGCTTTCGGTTGTTAGTTTACACCAAAAAACTAACAACATTACACAACGTTGAACTTATCATTGCTGAACTTCCACACAATTTATATGGAAAAGTAATGGGTTCAGCGGATTCATTCCTGTCAGTGCTACATTAATAATTGTATTAACTGTACTTTACACCAAATTAAAGATAATCTTAAATTTCTGGCGATATCTATATTTTACAAACAAAAAGCACCAGTTTGGTACGAAGACTTCCGCGGTCGTGGTCCATGCTATCTGCTTCTGGGTTTCCGGACTGGAACCGCGTCATTAGTATATCTGCCGACGTTTCGTACCCATTTGTATGGGACATCTTCAGGGCTGAACTACTGCACTGAAACTGACAGACTTACCAATTTCACTCGCAGTTTTTCCAAGTTCTCTGGTTTTCTTCCGGATATCCTCCCCGTAGAGGCTGGTTAATTTGGTACGTAGACTTCCGCGGTCGTGGTCCATGCTATCTGCTTCTGGGTTTCCGGGCTGGAACCGCGTCACTAGTATATCTGCCGACGTTTCGTACCCATTTGTATGGGACATCTTCAGGGCTGAACTACTGCACTGAAACTGAGTTTCAGCCCTGAAGATGTCCCATACAAATGGGTACGAAACGTCGGCAGATATACTAGTGACGCGGTTCCAGCCCGGAAACCCAGAAGCAGATAAAAAGCACCAGTCTTACTAAAAAACTCTATACTTGCTGTCCTATATTTTGCAGTTAAAAACATATTACAAAGAAAATAATAATACTGATATCAATAATACATTTCAATTTCATATGCAAAATCAAACATATAAATATAAAAGAATATCCTTATATTATGTATGTAGAATTTCTTTTTATTTAAACTTGAAATTAAACTAATATAAAAAAATATTTGTTGTAGAGAAACACCATATTTACACTTTTTTATTCTTTCCATACGTGTGATACTATGTAGTGCGAATGCTTACCCTTACCATTGAAGTATTCTTATCACGTGCTTATGTGCTATGTCAAGAACATTGAAGTGTTGAAATTTTAATTCACGATTGTGGAGTTTATTTATTATGAAACATCACTCGTGTACATACATATATGTAAGATACAGAATGTACTATCATAAATATAGTTCGTCAAATCTTTGGAAACCTTTCTAGAAAACAATAGTTCAGGTTTTTATCAATTGCATCCCGTATGTTGCAAAAATGTCCTTCTCAGTACTTTTACGGTAAAGACATCTACAGTTTGTATTTATAAAATGTGTTGAGAGTCGGTGTAGATGGAAATTTTCCGTGTATTCTATTGCGACGATAGCGAGTACAACAAATTAATTTTAGTATCTATAGTCGAGAATAAATGCGGGGAAATATGTAAAATTGGACTAAATTAAAAACAAATCGATAATAAACTAAGAACTAAAAATATACTATCGAAAGATGAACGTTGAAACGTAAAATAAAACCATATACAAAGGATATTAGGAAAGTTTTGCAATACAGCTTTGTTTATTTAATTTTTTCAAAGTAATTGCCTCTACACTCAATACACCTCTCCATCCTCCGAAACCAATCTTTAAACCAGTTCTGCCAAGTTTCACTAGGGAGTAAAGCACATTCATTGTCCCAAGCCCGCAGAAGGTCTTCATCGCTGGAAAACCGCTTCCCTTTTGCTTCATTTTCACATGCGGAAACAGTGGAAAGTCGTCGCAAGCAAGATCTGGACTGTAGGGAGGGTGCTCGAGAAGTTTCGATCCTATCGTGGTCAAATATTCAGTGCAGACTTTGACGCGGTGAGCTGGAGCATTATCGTGATGGAAGAACCAGGTGTCCATTCTCGACTTTGGCCGTAGATTCCTCATAGATCCAATGACTTTAGGCAGGCACTGTTCAGTATACCACTTAGCTGTGACTGTCTTCTGTGTGTCCAAAAGGACGCCTTCCACAATTCCACTCGATTTGAAAAATACAGCTTCGTTTTCTTCTTTACGGATCGGGATTTTCTGAAAACTACGGGTGTGTCCTCATCATCAAAGACCCAAACTTTGTTTTGAGCTTTCGTCGGCACATCGTAACAGTATAGCCAAGTCTCGTCACCTGTCACGATGTTATTCACATACAGAGATTGTCCCTTATTAAACTTTTTTAACATCATCATTTTTAACATCGTCACACATCATGTGATATGCTCTTCAGTCAGTTGATGCGGCACCCAGAGAGAACAAAATTTCTTCACGTGCAAATGATCATGCGGAATCGAACGAATTTAGGATTGAAGTACCCTCTATCTGTTGGTAGGTCACTCGCCTATCCTCGCCAAGCATTTTCCTCATAGTAGTAACGTTTTCCTCCGTAACTGACTTTCGTGGCCTTCCTGGCCTCCCAGCATCCTCCACAGTTAAATTTCCCCTTTGGAATTCTCTATACCACCTAAATATCGTTGTACGATGTGGACAAACATCACCTAGTGCAAGAGTCATTTCTTCGATGCACTGGTCTATGTTTAAACCACGTACGAAATTATAGCGCAAAACTGCCTTTATCTCATTTCGTGATCACGATGCCATCGCAAGCACGTTACACTCTCACTGCTAATGAATAACTGAGCCCATCGACATGGCGCGGCGGCTTCTATACACGTATGAACATGTCTCAACATGCAGCAACAAACAGCTCCCTACGATTCGTTGTTGCGTCATATTGTAAAACTTTCCTAGTACCCTTTGAAAATAACGAAAAATTGCTAGTACAGCCAATATCTCCATTTATCGCAAGACCTTGGAATGAACTGTATGCGTGTTCCCCCCCCTTATTCACAGACTCGAAAAATTTATGGGGGGATATGGTGGAGTTAAATGCCTAAATTATCCGGCCCGTAATTATTAACAATAAGTACTATTCTTTTTCTTTGGAAAAAAATTATGGTGGTTCATTTTGAACAGTTTGAAATTAACACTTTCACGTTTCTAAAAATTCGCGGCACCTAGTTTGTATAACGCGTTCACTCGACAATGCTATCTTCTTGATTTCTTTTGTACGGTGGTTGGAAACAATGTCATTAATTTTATTAATCGTATCCACAGACCTTACAGTTTTTGATGTTCCTGCACCCTATAATCTTCGTTACTTATATCAATACGTTTAAATTGTGCGACATAGTGACAAATTAGTGACTTTCGATGGAGCATTGTCCTCCAAAGTTTGTTGCGTATCTGCTAAAATTGCAGATGTGTTTAATCCTTTACAAAATAAATATATGATTGCACCACGAATTACGAGTTTATGCATATTGGATTTTCTGTTCACGCATTTTATCCGCACTGCTGTAACTTTCAAATCAAATGTCGCAAATTAGTAAAATTTTACCTGTAATCATAAAAAGATGGCAGATTAGAATATAATGCTTTTTTGTTTTCAGGAAGATGACACTAGCGGTCGAGTCTCGCGCCTCGCTAAATCGTCATGTACTATGCAATAACACGGTAAAAAAATAAGCACATAATACCTACTTATCTGCCTCAAAAATATTTAGCACAATATACAAAATTAGATAATTTGGTTTTAGTAACTTGTGTAAATAATATACAATAACAAAAACACACGAGAAAACACTCAAGTACTCGTATAATCATTTTGAGGATACTACCGTACCATCGATAATAATTTCATCGTTGCTTCAATTCTGAGTAGATAAATACTAAATAGCGAACAATTTGTATTAAGTTTTTATCTTTAAAATCATAAAAATATTATATGATAAACTTTAAAAAAGTAACAAGTATCATAATAAACAGAGAAATGTGTATGAAGCAATTATATGATATGAAACACATCAGGTGTCGGTAATCTAGAAGAGTAAATATAAGCTATTGATTATTAATCTAGGAGACTTTTTATGTACCTCCAAATATTTTTATTGATTTTTTCATCATAGACAATGTAGAAAATCATTTAATATATGTTAAAGTGTGGTTTCTCATAATTTCTTTAAGTACCGCTTTATTTCAGTTTTATTATCCGGTCGCTATTTCTATTGTTGACAGTAACTTACAAATTTTGTCAGCGAAAAAATGGAATTAACTTGCGAACATTTTCGTGCAATTATTTTGCATAACTTTCGGCGCGAATTATCTCAACAAGAATGCATCGACGAGCTGAATTCTTTATATGGTAATGAAACACCATCGAAAACTACAGTATATCGTTGGTATAGTGAATTCAATCTTGGACGGCGTTCTTTGGACGATGAATTTCGTGAAGGTCGTCCCACAAATATTGTTGTCTCGGAAAACATTAATGCAGTGTCTGAATTGATAATGCAAGACCGCCATGTGACATACCGTGAGATCGAGGCATCTCTAGGTATTAGTAACACCAGCGTGCATAAGTTCCTGCATGAATATTTAGCCGTTAAGAATCTATGTTCACGTTGGGTACCACATAATTTGACAACCGCTCAAGAAAGGACTCGCGTCGATTGGTGCCAAGAATTGCACAAAAAATACAATGGCGGTGCTTCAAAGAACATTTATAAAGTCGCCACAGTCACAGCAGTCGACTGTGTGGGTATTCCAAGATGAACCAAAACCAGCAAAAGTTGTTCGCGCTCGAAGCACATCAAAACAAATGATCACCTGTTTTTTCGGAAAAACCGGTCACGTTACAACTGTGCCTTTAGAGAATTGTAGAACCGTCAATTCCGTATGGTACACAACTATTTGTTTGCGAAAAGTTTTTGAAGAAATGTGTGCGAGCTCTCACAGGTCGGTTCAAACAATTGAATATTTGACCGGACAAAACGTTGAATTCATGAGCCATCCGCCATACAACCCTGATCTGGTACGCTGTAATTTCTTTTTGTTCCAACACGTGAAGAATAAACTTCGTGGTCAACGGTTTTCTACGCCGGAAGAGGCAGTTGGGGTATTCAGAATTCATATTTTGGAGATACCGCCTTCACAGTGCTGCTTTTCGGATTGGTTTAAACGAATACAAAAGTGCATTGATTTTCAAGGAGAATATTTTAAAAAGCAATAAAACTATTTTAGATAATAAAATATTTTTTTTGTTTGCTATTCCCGAAATATAAATGGCTACCGTCGTACAATCAAATTTCAAGAACTATTAAATTTCACTATTTTAGTTAAACTTACAAGGGCTACCTTAAACTATAATAAACTAATAATTTTATTTTATTGTTATGAGATGAGTAATTAATACGTGTATGAGGAAGATTCAGAATGTTCTCAGTCTAACAAAGAAGACACAAGATTTTCGAGTTTTCCTTTATTTTCAACCTTACAATACAACCACTTTAGACCAACAACTTTCTATTCTCTTAGTATGCTCACTACAATACCGTGCGCCACCTGCAGCTTTTAGATATCTAATTATTTATTCTAATATTTTCTCTATTATATTGGCGAAATCCTCGGCACTGAGTATACAATTCTTATTATCCTAACCTCCACTTAGTATCCCTTATTAACGATTGGGCGATTGTCAGGTATTATAAAGGGGTATGTTACCTGCTTTTCATCACTTTATGTCTATCGTTGCAAGTATTGAGTGAATGTTTTGTAACATGTTTGTCAAATATTTAATTATTTTGTGTTTTATGACGTTGTTATATAATGTTATATATACAATGTTAGATTTTGAGCAATGACAAAACGTGAAGACAATTCAAATAAAAAAAAATCGCAATAAAGACTATTGAAAACTGGAAACATTTCTTATCGGGAAATAGCAAAAACAGAATGTGTTTCCCATCATATCGTGGACAGCGTAGCAAAATTAGTTCAAGAAAAAAGAGCAAGAAAAATAACATTATTATAAAAAAAAGTTTGGAAAATCGAGAGCGACCTCTTAGAGAAGTGCTACTCAGTCTACAAGAAAGCAACATGAACATATCAAACGAACATAAAGTCACGGTTGTACGACGAAAAAAGTTCGGCGCCCTACAACAAAAACAAAATTAACAGGAAAATGAAGAAAGCAAGTTTACAGTGTGCGAAGCAGCACAAAGACCTCACGGTTGATGACTGGAAAAAGATATGCATCATTAATTTTAATTAAATACTTTAAACTTTACACATTATTGGTATATTGGTTGTTTAATCGAAAATAACT